>JAJJMB010009125.1:9939683-10210539 GCA_023531105.1 Papaver atlanticum | reverse complement strand
TTTTTTTTTTCAAACACCACATTTATAGACAAATCGATGACATCTATATATTTTTCAAACACCAGATTTATGTCTCCGTATTCTTTTAATGTATGTTGAGTTTTTGTAACTACAAAATTTGGGACTCTCCAAGTAATTTGAGACATTTTAAAATATCCGATATGTCCTAAAATTACAAGGAATGTGTTTGCTCATGCACATGTTTTTGGGCCGAAAAACAGAAAACAGATAATGCCCTGTTGGGCCGAAAAACAGATAATGGCCTAAGGTTGTATTTTTACATGTTTTGGGGACGAAAAAAATTTTGCCCACAAGGTTGTATTATAATTTTCATTTCTACAAGAGAAACGTGTGGTTATATGCAAAGGACATACCACTTTAACAACACCAACACGAGAAAGGCATAAACTTTGGCCGATCTTTTTGCCAAGATTGATGTGTATGTATCATCCATGCGAATATATTTTTCCCTTCTGAATAGTTAGTATGCCGCCAAAGCATGATTATCTTAACTTCAGTAGGAAAAGGTCGATATGACAATAGAAACGTTGGGAGAGAGAGAAAGAGAACAATAACTCATCGTAAGTAATGGGTATCTAATACGACAGTTCAATGAACCTTAATTTTGCAGGAAAAAAATCATCCAAATCAACATGAATCATCCCCCTAAGTTAATGTATAATTTTGTGTTTTTGTTATAGATGTGTTCTTATTTGTGCAATTGATATCCAAATTTTTGATTATTGTTGGGCTTGCCAGCTAACGCAACTAAAATATTTTGTTTGTCAATATATTATAATCGACAAGTTCTTCAGCAAGCACATCGTCGAAAGGTAGCCCTGCGTAAGAGAGATGTATCTACTGAAGAAGTATACAACATGAACTAACTTTGACTGCCAAAACTGGACGTTACCATTATGATTATTGCAGTGAATTCTTGGCTCATGTGTTCCTGAGAAATTATAGTTGTGTTTATTAAAGGCTCCCTATCCTAGCCGGACACGTACATGTTATTCAACCAATTTGAACAAAGGCATAGTCTCAGTAAGAATCTGAATGAATTATCTGTGTGGAATCTTAATTTCCTCTTCACATGTCTAAAAATATAAGATATTTATTTGATGGTAGACCGATGTACTATTGAATCCAAGCATTACAGAAATGTGATTATTGACGCTAGCATGTCAAACGTGGATTCATTTATTAGTACTTTGGGTTCAATGTATAGTCAAACGTAGCCTCGCTCCTGAACTATTCCTTAGCGTTGTACTTTCTTACGTTCATCTATATGCATATGGCATAGACTATATAGATATCTGATATTGTGTACCGATCAATTGCCGCCAAAGATTTTGCATTGGATGATTCAGATGAATTTTGTGGTATGTCAGAAGATGAGGAATTATGACGTTGGTAAAAAGAACATTGTAACTCAGAAAGTTGATTTACATTTATTTGTTCCACAATATCTTGGAAAAGTGGATTATTAAATGTTAACTATGGGGAGCGATGCATTGGATCGATGTGAGGTTGTACAGATAATCCAAAAAGAACCTAAATTTTGGAAAATGTTGTCACAAGAGAAAAACAATACTACCTATGTTGCTTGAACCCCTAGGCACTGAGAGATCTATAAGACGGAGACGATGCACAGTCAAGGTTATTTTGGTACTGCATCTAAGAATACAATCTTCATATACTTTTACCAGTCTTCGTTGCAAACTGCATAAGATAGCTCAGGAGAGTAATGGTCTGAAAGGATTTTCAATGCACGGAGAAGTTCGGCAGATGAATGGAGCGTTAGTATGCGGCTAGGAGAAGACCCATTATATTTAGAGATGTTTGTATATGATCCTAATCAAGCTTTAGATGGCCGTGTGAAACAAAATCCCCAACTGGATAAAGATGTTCTTAGAAAAATTCAGATACTCTCTCACATCATAATGTATTTTTCACTAGGTATTCCCAGGCACACAAGACTTTGAGTAATGTTAGTCCCACCAAAAAAGTTGTTAAAGTTATCATCCACTACAAAGAACCTACAGATGAAAGGCACTACAATTTTCCAACGGAAGATGAAGTTTCGATTATACTACCTGGCCAGGGTTCTGAGGTACTTATCGAGCAATGTATTATACCTTATTTGAGGGCAGATAATCGATTTAATCGTATTTCGTAATATAACAATGCTTACTTTCCCCTGCATTAAGTTCTGAATTTTCCATACGACGATTTGAGTTGGAATCCTGATATGAAGCAGCTGGATCGGTGCACATGAAAACATACTACAAAACAATTTTCGGCGTACGAACGAGTATTCTACCATCTTGAGAGCAAAAAACACTATTTCAAGGGTACTTGGTTGATGCTTGGGCATCAACTGAACATTAACGCATGTATCTTAAGAATAATCAGGATAAGCTACCGCATGTATCGAAAATTCCACAGTATATTCAAAGCAGCATGCATTGCGTTTGGAATTTTAGAAGATGACGAGGAATGCTTTACGTGTCTACAAGGGGCACCATTGATGTTGGAATCCAGCTAAGAAAACTTTTTATTTGTGATTGTAGCCAATTCAGTCTGTCATTTTGTTTGTAAAAAATTGGACTAAACATATGAGATGGTCAACATTTTAAACTGCACATGAAATATAACACTTAGAGGCCAAATAATGAGTATGTACTTCATTTTGGATGAACAACTCCGTGAATTTGGCAAGTCTCTTGAAGATTTCGAAGATACTTAAATGCCAAAATTGAATAGTATGGATGTTATTGGTGACAAGTCATGTCGGAGTATTAGTACCTTCAACTCGCAGTGCATGATTCCGAAGTCAATGGAAGTATTGAGAAGTTGAATTTGGGTCAATCGTCAGCGTACAACGCCGTGATTGGTTTCGTGGGATATGGTGATGATAAAATACTTTTTCTATATGTAAGTGCAGGGATGCGGTAAAATATTTCTACAAAACACAATGGCGTCAAGCTTCCCGCGAGCTGGGGACATAGTTCTGACTGCTGCTTCGTTTGGGATTGCTTCACTTCTTTTGGTCAGAGGTCTTACAACAGATCCAATGTTTAAGATTCCCACAAAAATATCTGAGAACAATGTTTACGGAGACGAAAAAAGGATCCACATCCATGCAACATAGATTATGGTCTTCAGTAACGATTATTGTATTTAAAACTAACCAGGGATAAATATTGATGAAATTAAATCAAGTAATTCATATATTTTCGAGATACATTTTTATTGACGTTTTGTGCCTAAATATAAACCGATTCTATTAGTACTGATGTTTGGGTACCCTAGAATGATATAAGTTATCAATTGTATAATTGACTAAGTTATGGTAATTTTAAAGAATTTGGATACGTTAACTAAGTTATAATGTTTCTTAATGTATTGTTACAAAGAAATAAAATATGTCCACTTAAGTCTAACATGAGAGGTTGAGCCGGGGCCGTAAGGCCCTGGTGATACCTAGTAAAACCAATAAAAATTAATACTGAAAAATCATCTTCCAAATAAACTTTAGAAAAAACATTGCAAGATGAAAATCGTTGGCAATAGCTATGTGTACTCACAATAATTGTTATTCCAAACCCTAGTTATCCTTCTTAAAACACAAGAATAAATTCTCATAAGAAGTTTCCTAGATAAAAATTAAGCAAGAAACAATGTCATTTCACTTACTTTGAATACTATTCTCATATTCCCTATAATCATCAACCTCATCTTCGATTAGATCAATCATGGATTCAAGACTGTCCATCTTGTCTTCAAGTCTTTTGATTGAGGATTCTAGTTCACTCTTCAATGCACGTACTTGCTCCAAGACAAGATTTATGGTTAATGAGAGTTTATCAAAATGAGAAACAGTGAGATTTCCATCAGAGGATGAATCACGTTTATCTTGACACATCTCATTATCAGAAGAACCAAAACGAACTTTCTTATAGGGAAAAAGAACAGTCCATACATCATCTTCTTTACTGGAAAGACTTGATGAGGACATGATAGAGAAGGTAAATGAAATGCTTGCTTAAGGAAAATAAATTTTATATTTAAAAGGAAGAAGAGATGGGGAAAATTCCCAAAAGGACCTTTGACACAAACCCTAAAAGAAACTTAAAAGAGTTTAGATAGGAAGACCATCCAAGTGTTCAGAAACGGTTCATGGCTCAATAACCGAAATTAGAGCAATTTAAGGGAGATACACAAGCAAGTCAGTAGAAATCTTTTCACATCCCTCTTGAGATTATAGTTCTTGTCCAAGGGAGAAACAGACAAGAACAATCATGAAACTTATCGTATGTAATTTTTCCCACCTAAAGAAGGATCAGGAGGTTTCACAAGAGAGGGGGATGATTCTGTTAAACCTTGTTTCGGATTCCTTTTTGTGGAGTGAGAATCCAAGGAGGATATTTTTCTTCCCTTTATTTTTCTGAACATTTCTGAACATATTGTTTATCGATTTTTGCATACTATGAATGGTTCTGAAAATCTCTTTAGACAGTGACTTAGATTTCTTATGAGATTTCCTTTTCTTCTTCTGATAACTTGATTTAGAAGAAGTCGTTTTAAGAACCTTTGTGCAATCAGTTTCTGGGCAATCCTGATTTTTGTTCAAGGTATACTCACGATTTACTGTGAATTTCACCATGTCTTTCTCATTATGAGAGAGATTAGAACACAACGAAATTACATGAGTAATATGCTGATTTGGTTTGCTAGAACATATTAAAGAACATCGATCTTTCTCTTTAAAATCACAATTGCGAAAAGTCGCATTTTTTGTCTTAATGTTTTCAGTTGACATTCCAGATTTTCAATCCTTTTAATCGAGGCTTCTTTTTCCAGTTGAAAATTTCTCTTAATCAAGTAGAGATGTTTGGTCAAGAGATTGAATTTTTCTTCCGGAGAAGTTTGATTGTTTATCATGAAATAGTCAGAGCTGTTGGAAGAACAAGAGTGATTATCAGCAAAATAAGTGAGAGAACTTTCACAGGCTTTTTCCTCAGGACAGTAATTAAGAGTTGCCATCCATGCTTTGGTTATCTCACTCACTTCCTTGTCAGGAACACCCGAATTGTGATGATCACATTTGTAGCACATGGAATGAGTTCCATTATCATAGTTTTTGTGAACTTTCTTATCCATTCCATTGATTGAGGAAGATTTTTTTCAAGACCTTCTTTTTCTTCTCCTAAGAGTTTTCTTTAACTGTTGAACACACAGTGAAAAAGTAGAGTTAAAGCAATTCTCATCCTCCAGATCAATCAATTTTGGACACAGAGAACTTACATCAGAGGAAGCAATGGAATTGCAGCTCGTTTGAAGTTTTTCTCTTTTTCTAAGTTCAAGATCAAAAATCTTTAGCTTTCCTACCAGAGAGTTTATGAGAATTTTCATCACAATGTCCTTTTCAGGAATAGTCTTACCCAATGCAAAATATGCATAAACAATTCCAGACACTTTGTGATTAAACTCATCAAAAGAATCTTCATCAGCCATACGAAGGTTTTCCCAATCAGAATTTAGGTTTTAAAGCCTAGCTTCCTTTTCATAGGTATTCCCATCGAATACAGTTTCTAAGATATCCCACGCATCTTTAAACCGAGTGCACGCAGTCACGTGGTGCTGAAGATCTGGGGTAATGGCATGAATGATAGCATCTAAACCGTCAGAATTTTGCTTTGCAGCGAGAATCTCGTTAGGTTCATATCTACCAATATCCTTTGCAATAGAAACACCGTCTACTGTAACCATTGGAGGATCATAGCCATTAACAACATAGACCCATGATTGAAAATCACACGCATGAAGAAAGGCACGCATAACAATTTTCCACCATAAGTAATTTGATCCATCGAAGACTGGTGATACGTTTACTGAGATAACACTTCTGTCCATAGAGTCAGATCACTACAAACACAAACTTATAAGGTCTTAAACGTGTTTGCCTGCTCTGATACCAATTGAAAAATCGGGGGTCTAACAACCACACCCAATATTTCGCTTAGCAATCTGTATGGACTAACTCCAATATACTTTTAAGAGAATCAACTAGACAGTCAGACTCAATCTTAAGAAAAGTATATCCAAGAGTTATGTCTCAATTTCTCAATTCAATCTTCAATCAAACAAATAGGAATTTGCGAGCCCGATCGAATATAAGAAATAACTTGGACGGTATCAAAAAACCAATATCAAAGTGTCAATCAATTTAATCAACAACCCAAAGGTTGGGTTCACAAACTGATTGAACTTACGCACAACCTGTGATATTTCAATTATATAAACAAATATAATGCGAAAAGAAATAACACAGACACCAGAAATTTTGTTAACGAGGAAACCGCAAATGCAGAAAAACCCCGGGACCTAGTCCAGATTTGAACACCACACTGTATTAAGCCGCTACAGACACTAGCCTACTACAAGTTAACTTCGGACTGGAATGTAGTTGAGCCCTAACCAATCTCATACTGATCAAGGTACAGTCGCGTTCCTTACACCTCTGAATCCCAACAGGACTCTGCACACTTGATTCCCTTAGCTGATCTCACCCACAACTAAGAGTTGCTACGACCCAAAGTCGAAGACTTGATAAACAATTCTGTCTCACAAAGAAAAGTCCATTGAATAGATAAATCTGTCTCCCACAGAAATACCTAAGAGTTTTTGTTCCAACTTTTGATAAATCAAGGTGAACAGGAACCAATTGATACACCAGACTTATATTCCCAAAGAACAGCCTAGTAATATCAATCATCTCACAATAATCTTAATTGTATGGTAGCGAAACAAGATATTGTGGAATCACAAACAATGAGACGAAGATGTTTGTGACTACTTTTTATCTTGCCTACCGAATAATAAATCTCGAGCAAATCTTAGAGAAGATGGTACTTAATCACAATAGAAAGCATCAAGATCAGAACACGCAACTACAGAGAAAATAGTTGGGTTTGGCTTCACAATCCCAATGAAGTCTTTAATTCATTAACCTACAGGGTTTTGGAGAAAACCTAAGTGATCTGATTGTAGAGGTGGTAAATAAGATTCGTTCAATCGGGCTTGTAAAGGTTTGATTAAGAAAACACTAAAAATAAAGAAAATATGTACACACGATTGTCACAAAATATCGAGAGAACTGGGACTCTGGTTTCCACCATTAATCACATTCAATTGGTTCGTATATTGATTCATAATACTTCTAGCTCTTTTATGGACTCTATTTCTTTGCCAAAGGTAGATTTTGTAAAAGATTAATTGTAAATTATAAGCATGCCGCATCAAAAGCTCTAAGTCTAAGCATACGTCATCAGACAAAATCACAACTAATTAATAAAAATCATAAAACAATTAAATTAGTGAAAAAAGTCATGAAGAATCATTATAGTTACCAATCAATTGTGAAACATGGCTTCCTCCGTCGTCCCAGTGTTGGGGTTTAGCTCATCATGCTCAAAACACACTCATAAGATAGAAACATGGCTCAAAAGGTGTTTTTATTGAAGAGAAATAATAATACAGAGAATCTGCAACACTTAATGGTCGTTACAAAAATCACTGTTACAATTTTATAAAACTGTAGAAGAACGACGGATTATGGTGTAGAAGAATATGCGACTGTTTGTGTTGGTCCAATGTTCTTCGTCTCCTTCTTCTTAAGCAGCAGCATAGATGATTTTCTGCACTTCTTTTTCTCGGCTCTGCAGCCTCTACTAACTTCCCCTAACCCCCAAACTCTCGACTCCCGTCCCAAGGTCTCCCAACAGCCCTTATATATACCACATGACCAATAAAATCTCCAGTATATCCTTGTTTCTTCTCCTCAGGAAGTTACGGGAATTTCTTTCTCTTTTTATTCTTCACGCCTCCCTTACTCCCTGTTTTCTCTCACACGGCTTCCCTTTCTCATCAAAACTCTTCCAAAATATAGCAGAGAATATAAACGTCCAATTATATTTCACCACGTATCTTCCTAACAAATCCCATAAGCCCGACATACACTAACTTCCCTGTTTTATCGATAACTATAAGGAAACTTCATTTTTACGTGAATAATTCCCTTACCAGCCCTGTTTCATCGTGTAAACTCATTCCCAATCAAAAAATGCAACCAACTCCGAGTTAAACTCTCTCAAATCAGGAAAGTTCCGATAACATTTCCACCTCCCCTGCTCTTTCCAAACTCGACTATCTGGCCTTATTTAGACGAACCAAACACCCATACTAACTCTTCTCAGCCATAACAAGTCCAGCCTAATAAAAATCTACGACTGAATCTAATTAAAACTCCTTCAAATTCGGTCCAGAAATCTGCAGACGGAGAAGATTGTTTTTCCCGCCAAAACCATTTCAAATGGGGAAGAAGATGGTGTCCCTTAACCAACTTCCGGTTGCCTTTAACATTTGGGGTGTCATGGGGTGTAAATAGCAAGTGGGCGCCCCTTAGTAATTGAGTGCCCCTTATCCAAATGAGGGGTTTCTTTAGTGGTTTTCTCCCACGAGCGCAAATACCACTTTTCGAGCCAACATTGCCTTAAAAGCTCATTTCTCCAAAAACACCTGCAAAGACATAAAATGCCAAAATAAATACAAACGGATACTAACAATATAGAAAATCGAGAGCAAAATAGACAAATAAATGCGTCTATCACTAAGGTTAAAGGAGAATCGACTCTGGTCGCAACTAGTGTCACACAGGAGGTGTGGGGATTAGGTTTCCCAGTTGCTAGAGTTCTCCTTTATATAGTCTTCATATCAGGGTTTGCAATCAATGTTACCTTAGTAAAAAAACATTCAATATTCACCGTTAGATGAAAACCTGATTAGACTCAAGCTAATATCTTTCAACCTTTAGATCGAACTTAGCTTGTTACACACAAATGAAAAGTGACTTCATTTATATATGAGTAACTGTACCTAAACGTGTGCACCTTGTTGGCTCAACAATAGTTAACCGAAGTTAGCAATATGAATACCATCATATCAACCTTATTCATCTTAACCATAACTAGTTCAAATGACTCAAATAAAACTAGTTCTAGAGTTGTTCAATTGTTTATATTCTCATAGAAGTATACAAGACACAATTGAAGCAAAATCGATTTTGATTCACTAGAATCAATTCATGAACATTATAGCCACAGTTTGCAAAAGATTGCATTCCTTATTATATAAATGTATTTGTTATTTGCAAAAGATTGCATTCCTTATTATATAAATGTATTAGTTCATGAACAAACCGATTTTAGAACATAAACTTCTCAAGTATGCGAACGGGTACGCATACCTAAGTGGACGGACCAAGTTTGGGTTCGCCAGTATGCGAACGGGTACACATACCATCCAACCTCAGTTAAATTCTGGAACTTGAAACTCACGCCAGTACGCATACTGGTATGCATACTGAGTTCCCGGACTTTATAAACCAACCAGTACGCATACTATGCATACTATGGTTCCCGGACTTGGAATATCTTGCAACAATTAGCATACAAGTACGCATACTGTGCTATATCCAATCACGGTTATTTGTTCTAAACTCCCATTTCAATCATTGAAACATTCTTAGAAGACGACAATAGCTGTCTCACACAAACTATTAGCTTCGAAGCAATTTTCAAGTGATCGAATGATCATTACGAAACATTCCGATTCTACATCAAATGACTGTCTCACATAAATCATGTAAGATGTTACCAGACGATTTTCACATGATCATCTTTTGACTTTCGTCAAGAATATACGAGCAAAATTTTACCAACACATATTTCGAGAAATATATAAGCGAGTTAAACTCAGCTCAAAATATCAAATGCGTATAATCGAAGTCTATATAGCTATACGACTTTTTTCTCAAATAGGAGATATAGTAGATAGACTTTTTAGTGATAGATGAGTTCAAGTCTCCACATACCTTTTGTTGATGAAGTTCCACAAGCTCCCCTTGGTAGTTATTCGTCTTCAATCGATGAAAGTCGTGAAGTCTAATGCTCAACTACACTTTCTATCCTAATCCGAGACTTATCTATAAGTAGACTAGAAATCAAGAATTATAGTTTTGGCAACTAAACTTGACAACAAGCTTGAGATAGCAACGCTTGCGAGTTCGACCGAGCAGTGCTCTAACAGATGCATTTTGAATTTAAAATTTTAAAGTTGAAATATAAAAATAGTAATCCAAAAATTTAGATAACAATCATCAAATATTGTTAAGATTAAAGTTGAAATATAAAAATAGTAATCCATAAAAATTCAAGTACCTCCTTTTGCTTGTGGTAAATCATGGTTTCACCGAGTTTGATTTTCAAATATTGGAAATGTTACATAACTAGTTATAGCTTCAAGTTCATCAACATTAATCTGGTCAGGCTCATCGTTTACTACTAAATCCTCCGTCAAATCTGTTGAATCAAAATCTATAGGATTATAGAATGTCTTTTTGGTTCTATTCATGGAAATGTAAAGTACCTAATTAGGTGACAATCACACTAGTACATAATGTAAAGTATGTAAAATATATCGCAGAAGTACCTCATCTTTAAACGGAGATCGTAATGAACATATACCAGATCATTTAGGCGTTGATGCTCTAGTTTGTTTCTTTTCTTCGAATGTAAGCGTTCAAATACACTCAAATTCCTCTCACATCCCGACAAACTGCAAGTTTGACTGATAATTCGAATCGCCAATTTCTGAATGTTTGGAGTAGCACAACCGAAATTTGTTTACCCTTCAGATAAATAGATAACATGCATATATATGATTATGATTAAATCTACATAATAATACAACAACAAAAAATATTATCTTAACATTCATGTAGTGTGAAATTCACCTGAAGTTATTGTTTTTCTTTCATAAACTTATCCTGCAATGTTTGATTACATCGTGCAACATTTTCAACAATGTCTAAGACACAAGAATGGATTCTAGGATCCTTAGACATGTCCTCACTATACTAGAGAGCAGAATTCAACCAATATCCCATGATATGAATTTTTTGCTTTAAATCGCCAATTTCTGGAGGTTTGGAGTAGCACAACCGAAGTTTCACCACCATTCAACTAAAAAGATAACAAGAATATGTATAATCATGATTGAATCTACATGATAATACAATAAAAAAGATCATCTTAACATTCATGTAGTGTGAAATTCACCTAGAGTCATTGTTTTTCGTTGGTTAATTGCAAAATTTCGACCAAATTTACCAGTTGCTTCCTGAAAAATTTGTTTCTCTTCCAACTTATTCTGGAATGTTTGATTATATCCTGCAACATTTTCAACAATGTCTAAGATATAAGAATGGATTCTAGGATCCTTAAACATGTCCTCAGTATGTTGGATAACAGGATCCAACCTATATCCCATGATATGAATTTTTTTGCTTAAAATGCTTATCCAACCTACTGATGATAATGTTCATGTACGGTTCATAGTCCCTTTTCCTCTTGTTGAACATATTCGACACATTATTCTTTACCTTGATAATATTATCATACATGAAACCCATTGCAAACTTATCTTATGAATCCACCATCCTTAACACACAAATAAAAGGCTCACTAATTTTAAATACCTTCGAGAAAGGCTTCCAAAAATTTAATATTCGTTACTATGTTACAAAAATTCTTTCTCCTAGCTTGTTCGTAGTACAAAAAGCCAACAAATTCAGGACATGTAACTACTCCTTGCAAGTGGTGCTTATGAAACAGAATGCTCTGTAACGCAATAAAATTTGTTGCAAAGTGAGTAGCATCAGGGAAAATAATTTCAGTCCAGCCATGTCTTTTATGTAATAAAGCTAATACAAATGTATGATTGTAAATGTATTATGTTACCTGCGACGCAATATTGCAGGCGGCATCTTTAATATGATCGAGTTCTCCAAAATCCAAGATCAAACTGACAGAGTGTGCAGCACATGGTGACTAGTACATATTTAGGGAATGCTTCTTATAATAATTTTCCAGCAAGCGCACAATTGCTAGCATTATCGTTACCCATTTGAACAACATGATCTTCACCTATAATTTCAACAATTTCTTTAAGAAAACTGAGAAGGTTTTCTCCCATCTTCACAATGTCATAAGCATCCACTAATTTTAAGAAAACAGTTCTCTTTGGACAATCAACTAAAAAGTTAACTAAATTGCGGTTACTTGCATCTTTCCAACCATTTGGCATAATAGTGCAACCCGCATCCGCCCAAAACCTTCGGAAAAACTTTCAACAAATATTTTTTTTCTTTAACCATAGTTCTTAATAAATTAGTACGAATATCATCATATGAAGGAGCCTTATATCCTGGACCAACTGCATCCAACATAAGCTGAAAATAATGTGAACTAATTGCATTTAATGGAATGCAAGCATCAAATATATAAGTAGCAATAGCCAAATCTATTTTTTTCTTTACTTCTTTGCTCGTAAGTGCGCTTCTTATTGACGGTTAAGAACCAGGAGTAGTTTGTGGAGCAAAATATCCACATATTTTTGTACTTTTCTGGTTAGCTACCCATGCTACCCACTTATTACCTCCATTTATATTTTTAGTTATGGGTACAAAAGTTTATATATTCATTTGAACTTCTTCAATTTCCTGAACTTCATTATCATGCTCATCGTCAGCCTTAACTTTTCTTTGTCGCTTTTTGTATTTTTTTTAATAGTGACTATAACATTTTATATCGAACTTATGGACTAACTTTTTTACATGGTGAAATTTCCCATATTTGTCCAGCAAGATGCTTATTTTGCCTATTGATTCCTCTACCCGTAAAATTTCTCATACAAACCAAACATGTTATGGATATTCTTTTCTTAGTAACTGGATCTTTCTTTCCCTAGCATACTTCCAAGCAATGTTTGTTTTGCCTCTAAATGAAGTTTCAGACTCCATTGGTGAATCATGCGATGGTTGTGAATTAAATGAAGCCATTTAAGTATCAATTACTTACTGCAACACAAATCAAATAAATGTATAAGTATAACAATTAAGTTCTACTCTTGCAGGAAGATGTTGAACTCATGGTGGATACATGTTTAGAAGCCTAAATATTTTCTAACTCATGGCCCAGGCGTATACCAAATTGTGGTAGTCATACATATGAAATGAAACTATGAGCATATGCAGATGGAAGATGACCTGTTAATCAAAGGTAGAGTGCTATAACAACCTCATCAATTCTTGTGTGAAACTTGATCTAAAGTACATGACATTTTTATAAGTCAGACATCACATGCACGTCCAAGTGAAAGATTTATAACAACTTGGAACTAGAAAGTACCGCTCAATTGAAAAAACTACAATCAAAATTGAGAAAAAAAAAGGTTTAACATCAAAAATTTAAACAAAATAATTACAGAAGGGAAACTATAGTATAAAGACTAAAATCATATGATACTAGTGATTCAGTTCACATGCATTAAAAATCGAAGCAGTAGAAGGATATTTTAGTGTTAGATTTTTAGGTTTTTAGCATATAGGGATACTAAAAGCCTGCTAGCATAAATCTCCAAATGAAAGCTTTGAATTGAAAAACAAAAATAAATCTTTCCTGGGTAACAAACATACAATCTTAGGTAACCATATACCATGAATTTCTTCATTTTTGTTACAATTTAGAGAAGGAAATCTTGGATTCCCTTCTCTTTCAGAGGAAATGGAGAAAAAAATTTGGAATAACTTTAAGAAGCTTAGGTTTTTCTTTTATCAATATCGACCTATTGAAATGTTGATGGGTTAGATGGATCACGAGTTGACCTGATCGGGTCACCCGGGTTGCACAATAGAGGTCGGTTTTACTAAATTTGTCGGGCCAATGATGGACCAGCCCAAAAAGGTGATTGGTTACTGATTCACTGAGCTGACTGTCCAGTCCACATGAACATAATTTTGTGATACTAAGCATTAATGGTGCTTTTAATGGTTTAAACAACGCATATGTGGGAGGTATTCTGGCGATGCATATGGTGCTTACATTGCTCGCTTTGCTACGTATGTGTTTAATCGTAGAAGTAATGTCTCTGACCTCTGTTCTATCAGGAAACGTTTGGTGCTGGCTAAGGAAAGAGGATTACGTGGAATCCAAGTTGAAAGCGACTCTGAGTATGCCATAAAGCTCTGTCAAGGCAAAGTTGCACCAACTTGGTATTTGAAAGTTGTAGTTCAAGATATTTTACATTTTAAGAGTTGTTTTCAGAATTTCAAATTAGCTCATGATTATGGAGAGACTAATGAAGTGGCTGAAATTTTTGCTAAGGGTGATAGTAAAAAGACTTTGTTAGAGGTGTGGATTTCTAGTCCACCAGTTGATATTAGTAGTTGTTTAAATGAAGATTTGATGGAGAGGGTTTACCTCATGATTGTTAAGCTCTAGTTTTTCTGGTTTTTAGGCCATCTTATAGGGGGAATCGTAATACCAATATGAAATGACGAGGGTACCAAGTACACCATAATATTTTGTGATATCAACCTATAAGTCTGATACCTTGTGTAAGTCGAGACAATACAACAACAAGATAATCACTTGATAATAGTTATGGTACAAGACCGATTCAACTATATGATCAATATCAAGTGCTTGGATAAACGTAAATTAATCCAATGTATTTACTTTACTATAACTAAACAATTATAATGCGGAAGTAAAATAAATGACACAACAAGATTTTGTTAATGAGGAAACCGCAAATGCATAAAAAACCCGGGACCTAGTCCAGTTTTGAATACTCTCAGAATTAAGCCACTATACAAAGACACTACCAAATTCATATAATTCAGACCAAGTAAACTACCCCTGGCTACCTAGTTTCCTCGGCATCTCTGCGCCTACAACCAATCTGGCCAACACACGTGAATCTTAAGATAGATTCCACTATCTTAAGTTGCTTCAGTCTCTTTGAAGACTTTAAGCACTCAAGCCTTTAGATCGTCTTCCAAACAGTAAATGACATATATGTTTGGTAACCACTCTTGTATCTCAAGAAGTTAATTAGATATATTTTTCGTTGAGTGTGACAGAGGCTTTTCTGTTTAAAATAGATTAAACTCCTTTATCGGGTTTCAGATCTTCCAAGATCTGGATTAAACAAGTTAACCCTATATGTGAATGTTATAAACAAAATCACTCCATTTCTTTGTTCAAATGTGCATAAAAGTTTATGTAAGCCCGAACATCTACATGCATTTACTATTTCACATCGGTTAGTATTGGTATATATGCGTACGGTTCGGCATCATTTAGTATTGGTATGTATGTACGTTTCGGTATATAAATTGAAACATTATTATGCTACACATATTAATAGATGTAAAACTGATTCCCGGGGATGTAAATAAACTAAAGATTTTGGATCAGTACCAATATGGCTGCACATGGTTCGGTTCGATATGGTTGTTGGAAGAAAAAAAAACCCGAAACCGAACTACTCGGTTTTCCAGTTTTGAGAACCAATGATAACCATTAACATGTTTGGTTCGCTTCGGTTTTGAACCGCATCGGTTTCGGTATAAAACCGGTAAAAATATTATCAACACATATTCGTTACCTTTGGATCGATATCAACAACTATTCAATGACGAGGTTAATCAACATAGTTATAACTAGTTTTTTCCTTTCACAAATCCTCATGTACATGGAACTAAAGAAAATTTGTAGTCTTCAATGGACTCGTCTAACATTTCGTCTAGGGTACATTCTCATAAACACCTAGCAAAATCCTAAACCTTGGATATGGGAACTGCATCTTCAATTATAACTTATTAAAACTATTAGTAATAGGACTAGGTAGGTACTCTAAGATATTAAAAGGCGGAATCCATGAAACAAAAAATGATAAACAAAGGTAATCCATCAACTACAATTGATGCAAGTGATTTAGGCATTTCAAGAGACCGTAAACAAAACAACAATATGTTTTTAATTTATTACTTTAATTGATTCACTTGTAAAAAAGTTAAATCATGAGATGGACGGAGGCTATCAATAGATAATTCAAGAAAACATAAAATATGAGTGAACACCAACCTTTATCAATTTTAGATCACTAAACAAAAGATAGAAAACAATATAAAACATCAAATGAAAACTTAAATTTCTTTGAATCGAAAAATCCTTTGTTCTCTTAATAACAAAGTAAAAAAGTTACAACTTTCGTAAACCCAAATTAACAATCAAACGTGGGTTAAATTCAAAACCCAGAACTTGGGTTACATAAGAGGCATAATTCCCCAAATCTTGTTGACATTTTCTTCAACTCCTCCAACAACAGAAGCAACCAGTGATGGTTCTTTGAAATAAGATTTAGGGTAATAAATTGTTTTATGCGGTTTCCTTGTGAAGTTGTAGCAATAAATAATTACGGAATGATGATTTGAAGAGGATATTGAGATTAGACGACTGTCAGAGGAAGATGCAGCGAGATAAGGAGAAAGAGAGCGGCTAGGGTTAGGAAAATGAAAGAGTGAAGAGTATTTCGCTATTACAAGCAAAATATATGCAACTAAGATTAATAATGACGGATGCCTCTTATTATAGTCGGTTTTTACTGATGGTTTCGGTTCGGTTTTATGGGTAAACCAAAACCGAACCGAAATAAACCGGTTATCAAGAATTTAAAACCATGAATAACCATTGGATAGACGGTTTCAGTTCGATATGGTTAAAAATACAATATTTTCAGTTCATGATCCTAGTTCGGTTTTGTACACCCCTACCAATCAATACCAATATGACACGATATGATCAATACGGTATTGGCCGATACGACAAACCATGGTCTTAGTACGGGCCCACGGGGAACCATTGTGTGTTAACATAACCGGATTCTATCACACAGAAGGGCCTGGGCACCGCACGGGCTATGATATTTAAGTCAAGTTCATATGGAAAATCTATTTTTCGGGTATTCTAGAATTAGGATATATGCTGTATAAAAAAAAAAAAAAAAAAAAAAAAACAAAAAAAAATTAGGATATATGCTGCAAAATTAGGGCTTTTCCTCGGAATGTGAGAGAGTGTGGCCGAGAGAGAAAGGGTTTTGATTCGCTTCCAAAGTTCAAATTCGTTGAATCATTTTCTCAAGATTTCGCGTCTCATCTCATAAAGGTTAGTTCAGTAGACGGAATTTTTACCTTTTATTATCACGATTATGTTTTGCATCTATTTGGGTTTTGCCATTTGATTTTGATAAGAGGATTTTTCGGAAGGTGGTTTGAAAAGGTTGTTTTCAGAATGGAACGAGAACCATCGCCGGATATCGATGATGATTTCGATGACATTTACAAGGAATATACTGGTCCACCTGGATCAAATACAGCAGCAGCAGCCACTGCGCAAGAGAAACCCAAAGTTCCCAAAAGGTCTCATACCTCCTCTGATGAAGAAGATGAAACTCGTGATCCTAACGCTGTACCTACTGATTTCACTAGTCGTGAAGCTAAAGTTTGGGAAGCTAAATCAAAAGCTACGGAACGAAATTGGAAGAAACGGAAAGAAGAAGAAATGATTTGCAAAATTTGTGGTGAATCTGGTCACTTTACTCAGGTATGCACAGCTAATTAAAACCCTCCGGCATGGTAAAATGATACCTTATCCTACACTAGAAGCTGATTTAGGATTATTTTTGCTGTGGCTTGACATGTTTTGTAGGGATGTCCATCTACGCTTGGAGCAAATCGTAAGACGCAAGATTTCTTTGAAAGGGTTGCGGCCAGAGATAGCCAAGTACGAGCGCTGTTTACTGAGAAGGTAATTCAAAGGATTGAAAAGGATGTTGGGTGCAAAATTAAAATGGATGAGAAGTTTATAATAGTAAGTGGGAAAGATAGATTATGCCTGTCAAAAGGTGTGGATGCTGTACACAAAGTGAAGGAAGAGGGGAATGGTAATAGTAAAAATCAAAGAGGTTCGACTAGTTCACGAAGGAGCAGGTCAAGATCTCCTGCTGATGGAGGTCGTGCTGGTTCACGCACTGGGCGTTCTGAACCTCCAAGGTCATCTGTTCATAGTCCACGGAAAACAACACAGTTACCTCAAAAGTTTGGGAGACCAGAGAAGGTCGTAGAGGAACATATTCGCGAGGATGTGCAGAAGTTTTCTAGAGGTTCTCCACGAGGTAGGGACACCATAGAATTCGTGTATCCCGTCCTCACGGAGCTGGTAAACCATATATTTTGGAGTTTTTTTTCTTTTTTTTCTTGGAAAACCATGAAACTATTCTTTGGCTTTCAAATGAAACATTTAATGATAATTGTTGCTTATCATTTTTGTTTTGCAGCAAGAGGTAAGTTGAAGCATTATGTGTTCGATTGTGAAGTAATTTTCAGGAGTATTGTTGAATCAGTTGGACTAAATCCATAAAAAGAATTTTTTTTCTGAAAGCATAATTGGTACTAGTTTGCACTGGATAGTTCACAGTTTTAATATATAATAACATAGAGTCTGTGACTAAAGCTTAACTTTAGGTTAGACATCTGAATATAAAATATGATACTGCTTAACACCTTCTTTGTTTTTGAAGCTTTTGGAAATGGGGTTAGAGGTCGATCAAGTCATTCAAGATCTCCTGGACGGCCACCTTATGCAAATAATGCTGGCTCTAATCCGTATGATGATAGAGCTAGAGTTCGTTCAAGTCATTCGAGATCTCCTGGACGGCCACCTTACGCCAACAATGCTGCCTCCACCCCTTATGGTGATGGAGCTAGAGTTCGTTCAACTCATTCGAGATCTCCTGGACAGCCAACTTTTGCCAGCAATGCTGCCTCTAATCCGTATGATGGTCATACACATGTCATTGGCTCCAGTAGACCTGATGGATGGAATATTGAGAAACGTGTACCAGAGGTGAATCCTGGTGGTGGGAGGTTTGAATTCCCTGCATATCTGAAAACACTGGAAGAACTAGAATTGGAATATAAGAGAGAGGCAATGGAACTTAGTAGAGCACGTGATAACGAAGAAGATGAAGAGAATTACAAGCATAGGGAGGTGTGCACTTCACCTTTTGATTAGTAGTCCTGCCTCTTTTTTCTGTTTATCCTACACAGTTTTGACTGTTTATGCCTCCGGCCATTGGTTTGGACATGTTAGTTCTAACAAATCGCTTTTACTTGATTTGCAGCATATGCGGGAAATGAGAGAGAATTACATGAAGAAAATGGCTATTCAACGGGGGATGCATGCAAAGCAGTGGGAAGAGTTCCTTCAACTTGATATCCAGAGGCGGGAGCAACAAGCAGCACGCCAGCTATCTTTGGCACAAGGATATAGTACTGGTGGCAGTGGTCGCTATGGTCGGCCTGGTTACCAAGACTATGACCCATCTGCAGGAGGCAATGCCCACTATGGTGGAGCCAGTTTACCTGCGGTGGCCATAAGGGATAAGTACCCATATCCAGTTGAAAGCTATACTCCATCGAGGGCTCATGATATGTACAGCAGTGGTAATTTTCAACGCCAAAGACATGAGGATTATGGAAAAACATACAATCGGTACTGAAGCAAAATCCATGATATCGGTGAGTATCCTGTGAAAAATGGAAAACCACTTGAATCAACAAAATAGATGTTAGGAAGCAGTTTGTCGATTGCTGTTATTCGGTTTTCTGTAGGTTTTAAATATCTCCCGTCTCTGGGTGAATAGCTTGTGACTGCTTGTGTTCATATTAATTTAGTCAGTGTTATACTGATCACTTTGATGTCTTTTCTTAGATGTTAATGGTTTTGACCTGAGATCTTTCAAGCTCATCAATGATTTTTGTTAGAACGACTACTGTTTTGAATTGGCTAAACTACAGATTTTCTGCCTCCTTTTCTTGTTGAGAAAAGGGAAAATGCTGCCTTTCTCCTCCCTTTGCAGCTACCTTTACTGTTTATGATTTTTTTCTCAGTGAGTCGAAACTGTGATAAGCATGCAAAATCACTTAGATGATTATAATAGTAGAGGGAGAGCAAAGTGTCTGCGTTGCCCATACAATTTCCACAGGGGCTCTTATAGGAAATTTTATACGCTGACTGATGGGTTTTAGAAATTCAGACCTTCACCTTCACCATGGATTGAAGTGGCTCTGTATAATATTAGCACATCCAAAACAAATCTTTGCCACGACGGTCTGAAGACTCTTCAGAATTCTAGAACTTGTTCATTTAACTTGCTAAGTTTGACGGTCTCAGGAAAAATAATTTTTTTTTTTTTTTTTTAATGTATTTTAGTTGATTATCAACCTAGGCGTTATAGGCCAGTGCCCCATGGCTTCTTTGGTACTTCGCATTATTCCTGGGACGTAAGTCTCATTCTCGGATGCAGCAGGAGTTCTCCAAGTCTATGGAGTATACAACTAACTGGCTTCAACATCAAATTCAGTATGCCTCCAAAATGGTGAATACCAATGTTGTTGTCAATGGTGCAACCATCTTGACCACTGGCAAATACCTCTTCCTTGATTGAACCTCTTCTTCACGAGCTTCGTCCTAAGAGTGCTGTTGGCCTTGATATCGAATGGAATTCACCTTCAGCTACCAACAAGGTGGCAACTCTTCAGTTGTGCCATGGAAATCGTTGCATTATTATTCAACTTCTTCATTTGGATTCCATCCCTCACTCTTTGAAAGCCTCGACTATTATATGAACAAACTACTAGGTTTGTAGGTGTCGGTGTAACTCAGGATCTTCTCAAGCTTAAACGTGATATGGTATCAAGTGGTGCGGTCATGGGTTGGCATCATTGGTAGTTGAACAAACTATCTTTCTTTTTTTTTGAAAATTACTTGGATTGAAGGAAAAGATTACAGAAGGTCCTCAAAAGTGTTGGTTGCCCTTATCTCATTAGAGTGATTTGAGATATTGGCTACTACCAACATATTGTTAACCTCATTAACTGAACTAGCATTCAGAATTTGAAAAATGAAAATCCGAAAACAAATGAATGATAATGAAGTTAGGCATCTGCAACCAAATTTGTGTGTGAATCCCCCTTTTGCATGCCTCTTTTGCCAAAGTGTCATCTACTTCATTGCATCTCCTATTTTTAAACAAAATTCCCAAAAAATATTTACAAGACTGAAAGATCTTCGATGCCTATGATATTATCACCTGGTTTCTCCAAAAGATGTCACTTGGCTTGTTTTGAGCATAGAGAATTAGCCTTTGACAATTGCCTTCAACCCAAAAATTACTTAGCTCCATACTCTTTGCCCAAATAGCTGCTTTCGGCAGACTCAAAGTCTTAATTGCAAGGAAGTGTATCAAGAAGGAGCAAATAAAAAAAAAAAGCGGGCCCCTGATAATTTGGGACTCCAGGCCACCGTCTAGATGACCTATATCATAAGACATCCCTATCATGTACATAAATTTTCTAAAGGTTCTCCACGAGGTAGGGACACTATAAAATTCATGTATCCCATCCTCACGAAGTTGGTAAACCGTGTTTTGGAGTTTTTTTTTCCTTTCGGCAACCATGAAAATATTTTTTTGCTTTCAAATGAAATATTTTAATGGTAATTGTTCCTTACCGCTCTGTTTTGCAACAAGAGGTAAGTTGAAGCATTGGGTGTTCGATTGTGAAGTAATTTTCGGGAGTTTTGCTAAATTAGTTGGACTAAATCCATAAAAAGATTTATTTTCTTTTCTTGAAAGCATAATTGGTATTAGTTTGCATTAGATAGTTCATTCTTTTAATATATAACATTTTTTTGTTTTCCTCTCTCTCTGAAGCATACATAACACATAAAGTCTGTGACTAAAGCTCAATTTTATGTTCGACATCTGGATATTCATTATGACAATACTTAACGTACCATCTTTATTTTTGAAGCTTATGGAAACATGGTTAGAGGTCGTTCAAGTCATTCAAGATCTCATGGATGGCCACCTTATGCAAACAATGTTGTCTCTAACTATAGATGAAAAAAATATAGTATCTATCAAGTACCGACAGCTGTAAGGTCATAAGAGCTAAATACTGAGACGAAATCCCAGTCGAGATATGGTAAACGAGTCTCTAGTACATGCAAAGACTTGAAGGTTACCATGTTCCTACATTCACGACCTGAATGCGAAGACAAAACCACGTGCATGACCTGAATTCTGGTGCCCGTAAGTGAAGATTAGACCAATGAAATAGTTGGAAATCAAGACCAATATCTGGAGACCTGGAGCAAAGATTACAACAAGACATGAGAACTACACCCAGGTCGATACAGTTACTTTGAAAGGAAGTAAAGTCTGAGCGGATCATGATGTTATCTTAAGCTAAATCAAGGCGGTTCCTCATCATACATGCTTCATGCGTGATATTTAGAATAGTATAAATATCAAGACATTCTAATCTTGTAAACTTAGTACAATGTACACAACTTACTCTAATCATAACCATAACCGACTTAGAAGATAATCATCAAACCATAACTGGTATTGAACGAGATAATCAGCAACTAAGGATTGTAATTGATCGTAATATGTGATCCACCAATCAAATCACCAACAAAAATTACTGTGTAGGTACGTATGCGATTCCCCCTTTCCCGGACATGAAATAAGCATCTTCATTGGCACTAGAACCAGGTGAAGAGAAAGACTATAGTCAAACTAAAGGCTAAAGTCAAGAACAAATACCCAATGGAGGTCATAGAGTCAAAGTACTCCAGATCGAGAGACTTAAAAAGTCAAGATCGAAGATTATAACTTATACAAATAATTTGGGGAACAGATTAACTTAACTTAATAATCTATGACGCAGATAAAAAATGAGATCTTGAAATCAAAAAGCAGGTCAAAAACCTCTAAACTTGACCAAAGGGTGAAAAAAACTAAGGCATAAAAATTTGAAGTTGTACTAAAAAAACTCAATCTAAATGAGATTAACAATAAACTATGATCATCATATGAACTAAGGTTACTGATCAAGTAATCAAAATCGAAACTTAAAATTATTTCCCAAAATCAAAAAGGGGAAATAGCCAAAAGAGTGCAAATGTGAATAAATATATATGCATTAGAACTTCAAATTGCCGAATTTTTTTAAAAAATTACAAAGGGAAAAAAAGGATAAAAACAGAATCCTGAATCCAAAAAGTAGATCAAAAGTTTGAAAAGGCAACAATACTGTTAGGAAAAGTTCGAACGCCTTCAGATGAAGAGAACGACTGATCAGATATATCACCATCATCTTCCGAAGAAGATACATCTGAGGCAGCTTGATCTATAGGATTAGCTAGTGTTAGAGCACTGCTCGGTCGAACTCACAAGTTTTGTTACCTCAAGGTAGGGATTCGTGAAGCCAGGTTCAACTATCTTTACCTTGATAGTTCGTGCATCCTGATAATTTTATTTATGTCCTGGAAGTTTTAGTAATCTCTTTCAGGAGCGAGATAGATAGAAATTGCAAAGTTCTCTTTGTATTATACTTTGTGATTTTTCAAGATAGATATCTGAAAATTATTCTTAATTGATTAGTTCACGATTATTCTTGAGAGGTGGTTAAGAATCCAAGATTCTCAGCTAACTGAGTGTAAATGTTCCGGATTTGTGAGGTTTGGTATCTTTGTCTACTGCAAACAAATTTTCTAGCCTTGATATATTCGATCTAAAGGGAAATCAAATAGGAGGCAGATTGGTATCAAAAGTCTTCACTTTGGATGAAGCAACTCTTCGGCTATAAAATACGTCATCTAAGGGAATCAATTGCGTAGAGCGTTGTGAGGTGCAAGAGACGTAAGGAGCACGACTGCAGCTGAATTGCTTGGAAGGCGAATTCGGTATCAACTACATTCCAGTACGAAGTCTAATAGTAGGCCAGTGTCTGTAGCGGATTAATACAGTTTGATGTTCAAATTTGGACGAGATCCCGAGGTTTATCTGCAATTGAGGTTTCTTTGTTAACAAAACTTTTGGTGTCTTGTGCGTTTGCCTTTTCCGCGTTATATTGTTTATCTTATTAATAGGAATACCACAAGTAGTACATAATCAATTCTAGTGGATACAACCATATTAATTGTGACCGGTTACGAGACTCGTTCTTGTAAAGTTCGTATCTTGAAAGATAAATAACAAGTTTCATACTTGGCAGAATTCCGATTGGATTATTTGGTTACGACTAGATTGATCATGGATATTGATTTTTGAGATCCTCAAAGAACTCTTCTTAACAATCAAGTTCACGGATTCTATTGTCTAGACTTTCTGATTGAGAAGAGATAGAGATATAAACTCTATATACATATTGTCAATGATCATACTGTCAACTGCTCTTTGTTTCTCGAATGTTCATTGATGATCCATAAACTTTTTCAGTTAAAACCTTCAGATCCTCCTTTTTGGGGTAATTTTCTCGCCAGTTTTGCTTCAGTTCTTTCTAAATATTTTTTGTCGTTAGCAACATTGAGATTTAAATTGCCATTTGGATTTGTTTTTGTATATGAATACGAAAATGGATTTTGTAAAGCCGTTTGAGATGGTTGTGAATTTGATGTTGAAAGAGGAAGAGAGTATGATGATCTTTTAGGAACTGGGCGCATATTTTCTAACAACAATGGATTATATTTGTGAACCTCTTTTTAAGAAATTGTACTAACTTTCATATTGTAATTTTTTTCTTTCCGTTTTTGTGGTGCTAATCGGACCGACACTTTCGTTCATGTAATTTATAAAAACAAATTTATTAAAGATCACAAACAAATTAAAAACTTAGAAATTTTATATGATTGTTCTTACCACATCAACGTCGATTTTTCCACTCTTTCGGTTTCGATTGGCTTGCATGACCGCATCAACATATAAGGCTACTTGGGCATCGATTACGACGAAACGACCTGAAAACCCTGCTGAATCACTATTATTGAGGTTTATTGTTTCTTCAAGATATTTCTGAAATACGTTTTCCTTGTCGTTCTACACCACCGGTAATATTGTTTTGAACAAAAACATAATTCCACAAATGCATTGGTTTCCGGCTATTGTAATTTTTCCATCCTGAACTTTGTTTTTATGTTGAGATTAACATTGAGGGTAAAACTGAGAAGCCAATTAAAGAAAATAAAAGAATATTATTTTAGATTATAAGAAATGACAAATTAAGAAGCGTAGATAAGGTGTGAGTTGAGATGGGATTGAATATTTATAGGGAAAGCTGATTTTGGGCCTTTAAATGATATAATTGTTGAAGGCTGAGATCATCGAGAGACATGATCTCCATCGCTGGCCAGAAAGATTTAGTCGCGGGACGGAATCCCTACGGCCAAGATTGTCACCGTTCGGTAAAAACTCTGCCCTAGTGGGAAACATACAAATTTTCCGCTTTACCCTCGGGTTTGCCATTTAGGTGGCTCCACAGTCGGCTTTGGTTCGCCAGATGCACAGGAACCGGTATTATAAGCCTAAACAACATAAATACAACATAAATATATCTAGGAGGTTCAGTTTTATTTTATCCAAGGTTTCAAGCTGCTACTAGTCTCGTCTCTCAAGTTATCTGTGAGTAATTTTCTTTTCCATCCAAATTTGATGTTGCAATTCCCGATCCTACATATTGATAATGTCTTACACCTTTATTCCCTGATCTACCGGAAAATCTAATCTAATGTACTCAACTCAACCAGCAATATAGAAAAAGTTTTTTTTTTTTCTCATTTTCAAATTGAACTGAAACCCTAATCAATCCTCATCTAGTAAAACTGATCAAGTTGAGCCTTTAACTCCCTTAAATGCTCCATCTTTTTATCTTTTGTGGCTTAATTGATCAAAAACATGTTTGGAACAACACAATCAAACAAAGATTGAACATTTGGATATTTGTATTCTCTTGTTAAGGGATACATATGCAGTGCAGGCGCAAGACTGTTTTAACAGCTTTTAATATAGCATTTCCTTGCAGAAAGTTGATTTATAAGCATGTCTTTGGGTATGGAGTGGGGGCTGATTTGCATGCTGCCATAAATATCCAAATTATTGATATGTGTTATAGTGTTGGCAGAACCGTACATTGCTAAGAAGAGTTTTTTTTTTTTTTTTGATAGGGGATTATTGTTTATATTACTACCAACAGGCAAAAAGACAAGATCGCTGCCAGCAGCAATTTTTATGCAATATCTGTGTAAGAAGCGTCTATACACTGCCAAGAACAATCTCCACCAAGGAGTGAAGAGAAGCTTGCCTCAAAGAGCATATATATTGTCTGAACGCAGAGCGGACAGACCACCGCCACTACAGGGGTAAATTTCATAATTTTATTACATAGGTTGAATCTATCGGTAATTACAGTTTGCAAAATTGCTATCGCAAGACTTACCAGAGTGATGGAAACCATTAAGCCTTCTGCTAATCTGCATTCACATAGGATTTCTTATGAGGAATTCTCATCTATTAAAACTGAAATAGTCTTGGGAGGAAACACAAACAAGGTAATCAAAGAACATTTACCAATAGATGTAGTGGTTGAAATCTTATGTCGATTACCCATAAAGAGTTTGTCTGTGTTCAAGTGTGTATCCAAATCATGGAACAAACTTATTTCTCAAGTCTGTATTCCGAGAATTGCAGCAGATGCTTGTGTCATTAAGTTATATAACGGATTTGTTAAAAGATTTTGTTACTCCTTCAGTTTATCTGATAAGATGCCAGAGGTGAATTATGTTGGTTCCGTTCCGAAAAATAGAGATAAGAACGATAATTATCATGAAATTGACTATTGTAATGGGTTATCTCTATATAAAGACAGTCAATCCTGTTATGGCACTCGTTACGTTGTGGCTAACCTAGCAACAAATCAATGTTTTACTATCCCTGAACCTCTGGAACATGTTAAAAGTAATTATGTTGCACTAGCCTTTGATCCTGTCGAATCCAATGGCTACAAAGTCGTTCTGCCTCTTTCTTACTTAGATTCTCCAAGCTTGGACGTATTTTCATCTGATACTGGTAAGTGGACTAGGCACACAGTACCTGGAGATTGGATTAAGTATCTGTTTGTTTCCCAATGTCATCCCCGCTACTATGAAGGGGTTAAATGGACCAAGAAGACTGTTTACTTGGATGGGATATTGTGTATATTAACTGTGAAATAGTGCCTTGTACTGTTTGACCTCAAATCACTAACAGTGTCTGCTCAAGTCATTAAAGTTCCATGTGCAAGCCATCGAACTGGATTTATTGGGAATTCCAGAGGTGTTTTGTATTATACTAATTACGACAATAAATATAGATTATCAATGTGGCAGTTCGACTATCATAGTACAACTGGAAATTTCTGGATTTTGAAGCATTGCATTTGTATCAATGACTTGCTGGATAAAAATCAAGCTATCTTGCATACAATGAATTTGGGCAATCACCAGCTTGGTTGTCTGTTTGAGCCCTATGGTATCCATCCACTTTCTGACATTATTTTCTTAGCGTTACAAGATAGGATATATACATATCATCTCGGAAGCCAAAAGAGTGAGCTTGTATGGAAGCCTGCAAGAACTCTGTCTTGGCGCAGTGATTTTATCTACCCTTCGTTATACAGCTATATTAATGTGAAGGATTTTCGCAAGGCAGATTGTCCATACCTGTCTTTGTAAGTACCATAATTTCCTTCCTTTTCTTGTTTGATCTGTTTGTGTTTGTAAGTCTGGTATGTTTTTCTTTCTACTATCTGTCCTTCCCTCTCTAGTTTGATCTGTTTGTGTTTGTAAGTCTGATTTGTTTTCCTTTCTGTTATATGTTTAATATGTATTAATAGTTTAGTACATTTTTCAATACTATTAACTTTTTTGTATTTATCTTGGCACCATTATTTTCCATCTTGGATAATGATATACAAATTTTAACGTCTCTTTAGCTTCAGTGTTTCATACATGTATATCATGAACCCTGTTGTCCTTGTGTTAACTCAGCTTCTCCATTTTTCTGTTTTGAAGTGGATGGCATTAGTATTTACGTTTAGTTGATTAATTCATCTTCCTATATTTATTTATTTTGGTGTTTCATAGATCAGTTACTTTCATATTGCTTTGGGTAGGCCAATTGGTAACACAGTTCAAGGGTGTTTAACTGGAAAACTTATTTTATGTTTTTTGCAGCAAACAAGTATCTGATGATGGCACGGTGGATCCGCGTGGAGGTGGTGATTATATATGAAACTGGAACATAAGTATATCCGGAAGGGTTTGAAGTATCCTTTCTTGTTTGTCAGTCTATTCCTCCGGTGGCTGGTCCTGAGAATAAGTCTTTGATGAGTTAGTATTTGTTACGGCTGTCAATCGTGTAGTAGGTCATATCAGCTGGAATCCAACGTCATCCAACAAGGTTGCAACTCTACAATTCTTTGCTAGAAATCGGTCCGTCAACTTCACCACTTAGATTCAATCCCAAGTTCTTTGGAAGATTTCTTAGCTGATGAATCAATCAAGTTTGTTGGTGTTGCTATAAGGCTTGATATTGCTAATGTTGATCGGGAGTATGGTCTTAAATGTTACTCTTTTCATGAGCTGGGTGTACTAGCTGGGAAAGTTCCATTTGTTGGCGTAGGGCTTATGAAATTCTTGATCTACTTATAATGAAACCAGATGCTGTAACCTACTCAGATTGGGGTGCAAGAATCTTGAATGCTGAACGGATCAAGTATGCTACTCTTGACTTATGCTTCATTCTTGATTGGAATCTAATTTGTCTGGTCAATTCATTTTCACCACCCCCGTACAATCTGGCCCATATCTCCAGACGCAGTCAAGGACAATGCAAATTATCCTGCATTCAAGGCCAAAATAGTTTGTTATGAGATCCCAGAATGAGAATGAAATAGAGCTAAACCCGCCAGAATTTAAACCCCATAAACAAACGAGGCTTTTTCACCTCGATTGTCAATGCATCTTTCATCATTATCTCATTTCTTTCACACCAGCAAATGTAATGAGTTTATTCCATAATTTCTTGCCCAGTTTTATCCCTTTAGGATCCGACCAGTCTTTATTCATCCATTGAGAGTCTAGCTCTTTCACAATGTAACAGCAAATGGTCCACCCCCCTTCTTCTGCAGCATTACACAAACTTGAGGTAAAACCTGAATTGAAGTTGCAGGGTAAGTTGTCTTCATCGTCAGAAAGGGTCTGGAGGGACTATTAGGATGCTTAGAAGTGCCTTAAAAATTTGAAATCCTCTTTCTCCTTCTCATTAGGTCTGGAGGGTCTCCGCTAGGATGCTTAAAAATAGAAGTGCCTTGAAATCCACTTTTCCAAACGAATTGCCCAACCTTCTTTACAGGTACCAAATCTTCTCCAAGTCGGCAAGTCCTCTAGTTAACCTTTAGGAAATTCTTATTTTGGTATTAATTGTAAACAACTCAGTTATTTCCGTTCCTAGTATATTGCACGGTTTCCATAATTGAAGAGGTTTCCGGATTGAGAAACTTCGGTTGCATATAAAATATACAACCTGCTTCTAGGGTAAGAGTCTGCAATTACGTACTCTTTCTCAATTCTCTGCTTCATCCACAACTTCTTCTAATTCATAAATTTTTCCTTAATCATGGCAGGGTTAGCTCAAAACCTCCAGAGTGGTATCGCTAATCTTTCTCTCAAGGACGAGAATACTACTAATGTTCAGGTGAGTAGCAGTAATGTATCCATTCAGGTAGTTGATAAGTCTAAAGGTACGCATCATGTTTATACTGTAACTTATTACAAGGACAAAATCCTTACAACCGTAACACATACAGCATGCATTGTCGATCATTGGATATCGGAAGTATACAGACATTTCCGCGGTAAACTGAACAATCTTATTGTGGGTCTTGATATTGAATGGCGTCGATTAAGAAGAGATAGATCAGGTCCAAGAAACAAAGTCGCCATACTACAATTATGTCTATCTCGCCGTTGTCTCATATTTCAATTCTCGTGTTGCGATTCCATTCCTAAATCACTTTTTGAGTTTCTAGGTGATAAACAATTTATCTTTGTTGGAGTTGGGATCGATGGAGACATTGGGAAGCTTTTGGTTGATCATGGTTTGAAGGTTGCTAGAAGCGAAGATCTTGGGAGTTTAGCTGATTGTAAACTTGCCAGTAGTTTTGGTGAAAACAGACGCAGCGAACTTTATAAAGCTGGGATGAAGACATTAGCAAAAGTTGTTCTCAACCAAGATTTACCAAAGCCGAACAGCGCTTAGTAACTGGGAGCGTGGTTTAAGTGACAACCAGATTGAATATGCTTGTTTAGATGCACTTGTTTCGTATAAATTAGGTTTCCATTTGCTTAATGAGGATTCTAAAGCAACTACTACTAATGGTTCAGAAAAGGTTGTAAAACAAACTAAGGCAACTGAAAGGACCCTTTTTGTTGCTCGGTCGGGAACTGAAAACACCATTGGATTCAAAGCCAAAAGTATCAATTAAGTACGTTTTGGGGAGTTAAAGTTTATCTCCTAATATTTTTTTTAAAAATTTTTGAATCAAATCTTCAATATGTAAGTACTATCTCATCGATATGTAATGTCTGTCTTTCATCAAAACAAAAAATGTAATATCTGTTCAATATTAACTTTCGGTAATAGTTCAATTTGCTTAATCTTCTGTTCATAGTGCCTTTAGCATAGAATTCCACCGAATTCAAATTTGTTTTTTTGTAAGTTTTGTTAACCTTGACACTGGCAAGGGAGACTAGCCGGCGCTCAAAATTTTCCCGGGCCAATACCCTGTCGGTTAATTTGCACCTGATTGGCTGATTTCTAAGGTGCAACCAACAGATATTCAGCTTCGTAAACCAGCTCCTTCAAAAACTAACTGGCACAAAGAATTGGAAGAGTCTAAGGGGTCAAGGACATGCTGAAATGGCTAATACTATTTGATTCCCAAGATGAACATATTATTTGTGTTCATGCATGAACAATTCAATCAGTGTTAATTGTGCTCATTTCTCGATTGTAAAGTGCATGATCCCCAAGCAATTCATCTTCTTCAATTCATACATGCATCTAGCCATCTGCTTATTATGTATATTATAAGCAATGTCCTGACGAGTTCCCATTGCAAACTTCTGAATTCTGATCATACAAATATCCAGAGAGGTCATAGATGGAAATAAAGTTCGACTGCGTTAACATTATAACTACTGTAGCAAATATCCAGAGGCGTCTTTTCGTTCATTACAAAGACAAGAACCCAATTGTTGGTATTGATATCAAATTGAACCCAGATTCAAACACTAATATTCACTATAAGGCTGGAATGATCCTTCAACGATGTTATCGAAATCACTGCATTATCATTCAACTACTTCACTTGGATACTATCCCTCAGTCTCTTAACACCTTCCTAGCTGACCGTGAGATACGTTTTGCTGGTTATTTCTCTGAAGAGTATCCTCATAAGCTCCTTGATATGGAGTAAAAGTTTTGCATTTGATTTCAAGTATCGGGGATAACAAAAAAATCCAACTTCAAAGAAAAACCGACGTGGGGTTTGCTGAAAAAGTTCGTAAACTTGATCTCAACAGACCGCCTAAAAAACCATGAAAGAACCCCGCTAGACACACTAATGTGGCCCACTGCTAAACTCCCCAGGGGCAGGGCCCACTGAAGACCAAAAACTGTGAGGGGCGGTTTCTTTGGCGGTTCGTTAAGAACTGCTGTGCTGGATATTGATAGACCAACGAGCATTACTACGTCAGACTGGGGTGCTAGGAACCTTTCCAGGAAACAGATCAAATATGCGTCGGTTGATGCCTATGCTTCATGGTTGATGGGAAAGAACAGACTTTGGATTTAAATTGCCGTTTTATTTTTCCGAGTTATCTGTCTTTTTGAAGAAATATATACTAATTTGATTTTAATAGTGTTTTATTTAATATCTTTGTTAACTGAACTTCAAAGTCCCGTGAGCATAGGTAGGATCTAATTCCCGAATACATTTCCCACTTTGTGTGATCCAAATTCAATCTCTTTACTCCAAACCTACGAACTTTTCTCACTTCTTGTATATCTACATCTCTCTGAATTAAGATCAACATCACAGGATGATTATTATTAAGGTAAAAAAAAAAAAAAAAAATCCCAAACATTTGATTTTGCATAGTAAAGAAAGATGGCAAAACATGAAGAACTACCCATACCTATATTCTCAACAATTGAACCAGTTTATGGAGATGGAATACAACTTACAGAAGCTCAACAACGATTTGATGTACTCAAATCTAAATTCGAACTAGTTTTTGGTCATCAACCTGATCTTTTTACTCGATCTCCGGGTATGTTTTTTATTTTATTTTATTTTTTTGTGGAATTTTCAGTCTTTAGCGAGATAAAAGAAGGGAAATAGAAAGATGGGTTATCTTGATTCATGATGGTTTTTGGAATGCAGGTAGAGTTAACTTGATTGGTGAACATATTGATTATGAAGGATATTCAGTATTGCCTATGGCTATAAGGCAAGATACTATTATTGGGATTAGGAAGAATAATGATTCTGGAACTCTTAGAATTGCTAATGTTAATGATAAGTATACAATGTGTACTTATCCAGCTGATCCTAACCAGGTATATATTTCTCTTGTAAATCCTTCTTTTTGGTTTCAATTTGTCTATTTGGTCCATTTAGTATGAAATCATGTAGAGAATGGGTATTGCCTTTCTCATTTGCAAATAATGGAAAAGCTTGTAATTTATGTTTTGGTTATCTGTAGGAAATTGATTTGAAGAATCATAAATGGGGACACTACTTTATTTGTGGGTAAGGAATTGAGGTGTATATTTTCATAGTGTTTTTATCTAGCTTAAAGCAAAGGTCTTTATGTGTAGTAATGCATATGGGTTTACTTTTGTGTTTGTAATCTGTATTGTTTTGTTAATACTTTTCGGTGTATACATTGCTATCTTGTCCTTTGTTTTTTCATTGCTGTAGTCCTGCTCCTGATCTGTGTTTTCAGGTACAAAGGGTATTATGAATTTGCCAAATCAAAAGGTGTAGATACTGGTGCTCCAGTAGGCCTTGATGTTATTGTTGATGGAATAGTTCCTACAGGTGTGTTTCAGTTTAGTGTTCATGCATAACAATAATTGCTCAGATGCTTCTTCAATAATGCTATGCTAATGTACTATTAATTGTAGTTGTTTTTTGTTTGCAATGGAATTAAACCTGTGTAAGATCTTGTTCTTGTAGGGTCTGGGTTATCAAGTTCAGCGGCATTCGTTTGCTCTTCTACAATTGCTATAATGGCTGCTTTTGATACGAATTTCCCAAAGGTATTCCAATGTTAAGGTGTAATTAACTTCTTCACTTCGAGCCTTCGTTGTCTAACTCTGCAACACTAGTGACCAACAGACGAACTTGTCGCACATTCATTTATCCATTTGCAGAAATCAAAACCTAGTCATATGCAGCATGTGTTACTTGAACAGCATTTTTTATCTACAAATAATACATACATTCATACGAGAAATTCCGTATCTTTGACATTCTAGGCAAGGGTTGTGACAGAAAGAAATTGCCCAGCTGACATGTGACTTGCTATCTATGTGACAGAAAGAAATTGCCCAGCTGACATGTGATTGTGAACGTCATATTGGAACACAATCTGGTGGGATGGATCAGGTAAGGTATATCGTGTTTCCCTCTTTCAGATCTCAATCTAGTTATTCCCACACTTCATTTTCTGTCCAATATCTAGAGAAACGAAACCTAAAAATCCATGGGTGTCTAGGAAACCTAAAAATCCCGAGGATGCACATATGTTTTATGGTGCTTCCCCATACAAGCTCCTCTTACATACTTTGTGACAATTACAAACAAACAGTACCTGACCTCGTCATGATTATTTTGCAGGCAATCTCAGTGATGGCTAGATCTGGGTTTGCAGAGCTGATTGACTTCAACCCAATCCGTGCAACTGATGTGCAACTTCCTGCTGGTGGGACTTTCGTGATAGCTCATTCCTTGGCAGAATCAATGAAGGCAGTAACTGCAGCAACAAAATATAATAACCGTGTTGTAGAATGTCGTCTAGCAAGTGTAAGTTTAAATTACCTTTAAATGTCGTTTTAGGTATTTATTTATTTTCCTTTTAATACTAATTTAGTCAAACTGTACTTTAGATTGTCCTCGGCATAAAGCTGGGAATGAAACCAAAGGAGGCAATTTCCAAAATGAAAACCCTCTCCGATGTTGAGGCCATGTGCGTATCTTTTGCCAATAGTCGCGGGTCTTCTGATCCTGCTGTCGCAGTAAAGGTATCTGATGTTGATTTTTCAGTAATCAAAAACTCCTTATCTAAGCATATTTGTCTGTCTATTCAGTGTATAATACATCGCAAAGACGGCATAATTGATTTTTCCACTAATTTATACAGATTATTCTTTTTCACAATACGGACTCAAATGTTCTCTCTTATTGAATTTCATATTTGTTATGAATTAAAATTATGATTTCATTTCTGTTATGCAGGAGCATTTAAAGGAAGAGCCATACACAGCTGAAGATATTGAAAAAATCACGGAGGAGGGTCTGACATCAATCTTTGCCAGTTCTCCCTCCTCGCTGGATGTGCTAAAAGCTGCTTCGGCTTATAAATTATTTCAGGTAATTTTTTAGTATCCAGTGCCATTTTATGAGATTGTTGTTGGTTTTGGTATCTTCGTATCCTTTGAAGAAAAAAATGTATAAACTGAAAAAGAAACTATTGAACATCTCGCAGCTCAAAGAGTCATGTTGGGAAATATTGCTGTAGGCACCCTAAAGTGACCATTATGTCCACAACTGCAATTCCGAAATTCTCATCCTTAAGCACTGTATTTCTGCTTGATATTACCAAATTTTTCTGTGAGAAGTCTAGTTGGTCTGATATGTATTAACCAGATGCCTTCCAGCTTCTTGTCTGTGTATTCTAAATGTATGGGTAAGTTTAGCGTGATAGTCACACCCCTATTGAGATATTCTATTTTCCTAATAGCTTCATCTTTTGCTTTATTTCTATGCTGCAGAGAGCCACTCATGTGTACTCTGAAGCCAAACGTGTCCATGCTTTCAAGGAAACCGTTTCATCCAAATTAAGGTGTGCCTCCTTAACAAAAGTGTAGTGTCCTAGCTTATTGTAGTTTCGTATCCGCATACATTGCAATGAGCAGGATGGTCCACAGTATGTGAACAGTTTTTGTTTTAGTAATCTAAATTTGCAATGTCATCTTTCAGTGATGAAGATATGCTTAAAAAGCTTGGCGAACTCATGAACGATAGCCACTATAGCTGCAGTGTTCTGTACGAGTGCAGGTATCCATCTTGTTAGCGCATGCAAAGTTTCCTTCTGCATAGAAATAGCGTGTTCTGTGATGCTATATCAACTTTTTTCTGTCTTTTAACTCTTCACATATTATCTATCCTTCATTAGTTGCCCTGAATTGGAAGAACTAGTAAAACTTAGTCGTGATAATGGAGCTCTTGGAGCGAGACTTACTGGAGCTGGATGGGGTGGTTGTACAGTTTCTTTAGTGAAAGAGAATGTTGTTCCCCAATTTATCCAACCTTTAAAGGTTTGTCATCTTTTTTGTGACTTTCATTTACGGATATGTTTTACAGTAAAATTTTCAATTGAGTAACATCAAAATTACCAGGTACACAGTAACACATTTCTGAACCACTGGATACTTTTTGGTTTCCAGGATTCTTTCTACAAATTAAGGATTGAGAAAGGAGCGATTAAACAGGAAGACGTTGATCTCTATGTTTTTGCGTCCAAACCTGCTAGTGGAGCTGCAATATTCAAGTTTTAGAAATTTCATCTGTTGATGTTTATATTCCATCGCTTAAAGAAGATCTATAGAAAACTATCTTGATTTCGCCGTGCACAAAGAAATAAATCACACTGAGTTTTTCATTTGCATTTGCATCTGCATTTGGGCAGAAATTTTCACAAGGTTCGCTCAGATGCTTCTTGTGAGAGTTGTTTATCCAGGGAGTAGATAAGTGGTTATATTAGAATTCTGCGACCAAACAGTAACATAATAAGAAATAATTATATTATGCGAGATGGTTTTGTGCCACATTAATTTGGTTTTGACGAAACAACACACTGTGGATGTTTAAGAATTTTGTTCTTACTTACATTATTGAGCAAGGACAAAGAAGTTTAGGTGATGGGTCAATTCAGATATCTGGAATTCTGGATACCATTTTATGTCTTGATCAATATTAATATTTTGCTATAGGTTGAAATTCACTGTAGATAGACACGGTGTGTCATTCTCTGACAAGAATAAAGCTCTTGAAAATTATTATAATTGGACTGCACCTAACGTTCTTCTTGATTGAATTTTTTCATGGATTTTGTCTGAATCTAATAAAAGTCGAACAAATTTTTTTTTTCCATCGAACAAAAAAAGGTTTAGGAAGAAAACAATAGAAAAAGAATCCAGAAATTAGTGCCCCATCAACGGCAACTATATCCTGATTCTAAATACTGGCTGAGCCTGTTGTTTACGTTCTCGAACGTCGTCGTGCTAACTTCTTCGAACAGGATAACAAAACCCTCCATTGTGATTGGTGGGATTTAAACGGTCATATAGTGCGTCATCTTCACAACCTCTTTCTTACCCCACTTATAAGTAGGTGAACATACAACATGTCATTGGCCTATGTGGTGTGTGAATTTATATCACAGCAGCAAGCATGAAACCTATGTGGTGTGTGAATTGGCGGGTGAACTCGTCAACTTTCTCGACAGTTTCTTATTTATTTTATTTTATTTCGAAAAAGAGGATAATCTCAGCAAATATATTGATAACACCGATTTAGGAAATCGGAAACCTTACAGAAAATTTTCAAGATTACAAATAATCATTCAAGCTGTAGTATCTCTACCAATTCTTGCCTATCAATTCTATCCCTTCAGATCTAGAAACAGTTTCAGAAGACCTTATCTCTCGCAAAGGAGAGGAACAAACAAATAGGGCCAAGCCGGTTTTGAAACCGAAACCAATATATATCAAAGCACAAGGCAATGATTGGATCACATCCAACCCAATGTTCATCGGAACATGTAGGAAACATGAACCAGAGTTTTTAAAGTTTTGATTGCCTAACGCAATCAGGGTAGCAATGACCCAACTAACAGTAACAATATCTAAACAATAACCAAAGTGTCTTGAGTAACAGTAGTATCCAATGTGTCTTGTGTCACGGTGGTAGTCTGAATCAGTTTTTAAGAGTCTGAATCGGAACGAATCGGGCTGTCTCGGCAATGGAGATATGGTAACAGTTGTAGTGATTGAAAAACTTGAAGATCTTGAATAACGAATTGATGCTGCTTGGTTTCCATGCCTTGAATTGCTGCCATGCAAGCGCTTGTTGCATCCAAGAAGGGTTTATCAAAATCATTTCCTGCCGGAATATAAAGATCTCGCCAGAAAATCCGTCGGAGTTGTTGTTCCGTCCAGAAATATTCATCACAAAACTTGGAGCTATTTATCAAAGAGTAACTCAAACATAATAAACCCAGATCCATGAGTAAAAAAACCCAAAAAAACCTAGAAATAAAACACAGCTGAAACAAAATATAATCTAATTAAAATTAGATCAAAGATATTCCCTAAAATAAGAGTCAGAGGATATCTAGAGCTGTCAAGCATATCCGATCTAAACATAGGTGTCGGAGCTGTTGCTGAAGATGCGATTTGTTTGTAAATCTGAGTTTCAGATGGAAGTATGCTCATGTCTCTTTTCTTCATCATATCGCAAACCATAGAAACAATAACAACCCAAATCTCAGCCAAACAAAGGCAAAAAAATTCAACAGCAAAAGCTAAAAGTGAAGTACTAACAGAAATTAAATCACCCCATACAGAAGAATTAACGGTAGGAACGAAGATTAAGAAAGACTTGTTATCAACAAAGTTACATGGCTGCCCAGATCTGCTCCGAAGAAGCCGATCTGAACAGTCGGCGGCCGGCAAAGCTAGGGTTTTCATTAGAACAGGAGGAGAGAAAGGTGAGGAAAGAGCCTTATTTAAGCGTCGTTGTTCTTTCTTTTCAGAAAATTGTTATCTTTTTCTAGTTTTATTTAGCTTAGTTAATCCAGTTAAGAATGTGGTCCCTATTGTAACTTTATTTCACTTCTTTAGTAACCTTTGTAATAACACTTTTAGCATTATTCTTCAAGGGAAAAGATTGGATTCTACACACTAAAGATTTGATTGAAGTTATGGATCGAGCTAAAAAACAAGGAAGTAGACTGATATCGCACGAACAGTACCCCACAGCGTCAACGTAGAAAGGCCAAACTAGCATCTTGGATAAATTGCAGCGAAACCCATCACCAACAACCAAGTTCTTATGGACGTATCCAGGTCCATCAAAAATACAGCTTTTCTTGTGGAAAGCATTCGTCGAAGACCTACGGACCTTCGACAACCTCACCAGTTCCATCATCTACCCCTTCTGCAATTGGAATCCGAAGATCGATACTCACACTTTACTTCATTGTCATGTTATTGTAGAATCTTTGGATATCACATACCCTCTTGTAATAGCCCTTTAGTAGATTAATGAATTTCATGCTTCAAAAAGAAAAAAAGGAAAAAATGTCATTGTTTATTTATTTATTTTCTTGTCTTTTTTAATAAGAAAAGATTTTTTTTTATTATCTTTTTTATTTTTTTTATAAGCAAAGGCTTACAAAAGGCTAAACATGAGAACTAGATCAAAGACGAACATTCATGCTAAAATTAAGAAAATAACTATAAAGTACATATAAGAAAAAAATTTAAAAGTACATATAGGAAACAAATTAAGGAAATAACTATAAAGAGACTATTTCCTGAGACTGCAACTGGGTAAGAGAGAAAATTATCAAAGACTAAAGAGGCTGCATCCCATACTAGAAAGGTTGTCAACATTACAGATAAACTGCATGAGAACAAACCAACACCACATGATAAATCTACCAAGATAGTAGAATGCCAGAACGACTTGGTGGAAACAAAATTTGCAACCAACAGGAACATCGACTCACAACAAACTGGTCCCAAGCCCTCCGAGGAGTACTGCCTTTAGGGAAATCTGTCACGCTTCTCAGAAGAAGAATGATAACACTAAAAATCCAAAGAATTCCAGCAAAGAACATAAACAGTAGCAGTAGAATCGGCCCCAAGAGAAATTGAAGAAAGCACCATAAAGTTGCAATAATCAAGGGGCAAGCAGCCCAGAGCATATTTCTGAAGATTTTCAAACACATATTCTTTCCAAATCCAAGCACTCCCTTTGTGATCATGAACATAATATAACCAACACATGTACAACATATATGGACTTACTGCCCAAGTCCCCTAAGGTGTAAACTGACTTTAAGGCCTTACGTCGAGGTATACCCAATACAAATGCAAACTGAAATCCAGCAAACTATCCCAATTGATTAAAATAATAGACTGCTTCGAAAGAAGTAATACAGAAACATGATCCTCATGAAATAGGTAACTCCAGAGCCCAGCCTCAAGCCTAAGCAAAATATCCCCAGTAACATGCCGAGAAACATAATCATATGTTTCAAATCTTATTTCAGAAATATAGGTAACACGAGGAGACATAGTTAAATAAAGAAAACTACCAGAAATCCTGAAGAAAAAAAATCTAAAAAGTAAGTCCGACAAACAACCAAATTCTCCACAGCATACATACAACTTGTGTCATATTCTATAGGATCCAGGGAAAGTGAGCCTATCCAGTCGCTAGAGAACAGATAGAAATCCAATTTTATCTGCCTTGATACATTGATTCTTATGATTTCTAGCCTATGGAAAACTCTGAAGGAAGAAAAGAGGAAGAGACCATTACTGTACACTTGATTTAAGCAAGGTCATTCTTCAAAATTCTGCTCGTTTATCTTATCATCCACGCAATAAGACACCATACAGCTAAATCTCAATATTGGAAAGCAACAATCAACAACATACTTATCAATCATCTTACCCTCCTGTTTTGGGGTAAAAACTGATTCTACTGGAAATGGTAAATTTGGGTGTAACGCAGAGAAACAAATCTAAACCCTAAACAAATGCACTGCACGGGAGTACTTTAGATTTGAGAGATCAATCTGTACAATCCTGGCCTAAACCAAGAAACGGCCGTTCCAGTCTTGCTTCGGTCACAAAATTAAGGAGAAGGGTTGATCTTAGGGAGGGAAGCGAATAAGGTGTTTGAGATCAGAATGGTTAACTCTGAAGGTGTGGCTATTTATGACTTGTATCAGAATCTAGAACTTGTTTGCGGAATGTAAGCTATAAGTTCTTGGTGTTTTCTGGATACTTGTGTTGATAACACTTGTTTTCTGAGGGTGGTTTGATTCGAACCCAGCACGTTATATGCGTTAGGTGAATGCTCCACCATTATGCTGCATCCCCCATTTGTGACATGTTTGATGTCTCGAGTATTTTGTAGAAAAATACATAGCAAGTTGCTGAGTGGGTCAAGTTGTGAGACTTGCCGTTAAAATAACACGTAATGCTTTTAGGTCAAATAATAAAATTATTTGTGGAATCGATATTTATCAAACATCGTTTGTAATCGATGAGTATAAAGCATCGCTTTAAGCAAGCAGCTTAAAATAATCGATGTTCATGAAGCATCGTTGTGTAAAGCTCGTTTAAGTTAGTCGCGGAGCTTAATATCTTAAAAAGAGCATGACCAGTCGTTTTCAAGGAGCTGCTAGGATCTATGCACGCATGCCAAAGGTAGGACGGTCGGTCCCTATAGGAGGGTGAGGGTTGGTAGCCATTCTAACATCCTATCGGTCGGCCCAAGTTAGATTTAGGCCGGTCAAATTGGCTAGCCAAGTTGAGTGGCTAAGATGATTTGCGGCAGTTAATGGCTGTCGTTGAATCTATTAAAATTCATGTAGGCAGCGCGACTAGCCACCTTTGGGCGATCGTTTGGGAGCCATATGGGCAAGTCGTGGATTGGTCGATCATTCCCCATGGAAGAAGGGTGGCCGGTGATAACGGCGTCACCCTACTGGCCACCTGAAATTAGATCTAGGCCATCCGATTAAGCTAGCGAAGTTGGACGACCGAGATGATTTGCGACAGTTGTGCTCTGCCGCATGCTGTTGATTCAATCTAGGGTTTTAAAGCCGTGTGGCCAGCCTACTTTGAGCTAACGATTTGAGATGTTAGCTGCGGGCTGAAAACAATTCGATCGTCTAGGAATGGAGATGGGTTGCTGGCGAGCATACTGGCACCTCATTGGTCGTTCGAAACAAAATCTAAGCCATCCAACTAGGATGGCTAAGTTGGACGGATGCGATGAGTTTGAGACTGTCATGGCCAGTCTTAATTCGTTGAACTTTTTTTCAACAACGCGACTAGCCTAGCTCTAGATCTAGCTAGTGATCAGGGATGTTGCTGGCGGGCTAAGAGGATTCTGATTGGCTGGAATAGTAGTGGGCCCGCCGGTGGACACCATGGAGTTTGCTTGGTCTCGCTGGGAGGAGGCTAAGCTCATTAAATTGGCCGGCCTAATCGTGTGGCCGTGATCATTTTAAGACTGACATGGACAGTCTAGGCTTATTTTTCTTAAGGAATTTAAGCGCGTCGACCAGCCAACTTTTTAATTAAAAGCGTGGGCTGCAAATACCTAATTTTTGCAAATTAATCAGGTTAAAGTTTTAATTTTGTGAGCTGTCACAAAATTATTCAAATTTGATTAATTTTGCGTGTTGACACAAAATTCTTTAGTTTTATTCTCAGAGAGCAGCGCAGTGTGCTTCCATCGGAGTACTTTCATGCAGATCCTAATCTTGATACTTCATGAAATTTATGTTACTCAGCTGCGAGTGAACACTAATTGTCATGTCATATCAGCATTAAGAGTTCAGCTAGGGAACGTAGCATAGGAAAGAATACTCAAAAAGCCATGCATTAATGAATAGTGCAGGAAGGAGGTTAATATAATTAACAGAATATTTGGAATTGTTGCTACATGCACCAGTCTGGATAAATTTTATATATAAATATACTGAATTGCTCAATACATATGTGAGTAAAGAGGCCTAGGCACTCATTACTTTTAAATGGCTATGTTTCTTTGCAAAATGGCAGCATATTAAATACAGGGTCTTACAATTTTAACCCTGAACTAAAAACCACCATCAACATTAAGTCCCCTGCTTAGCATGTAGCAGTGACATTGTTGCGGGGGTAAGTACTAGATGGTGACAGTCAAGTGATAAAATGATCAAGTCAAAGTGAATAAACATTACCATGGAAATGGCAGTTATCTTGAATACGGAACAATGAGTCAGGCCGCCAGATCATGATTGCATCTTTCGGGTATGCTGATTTCAATCCAGTCACACCGACGAGCATGTCCTGTCAGGATTTGGAGCTAGTCTGAAAGCATTCTTCTTTTGACTATCTGACGGTTTTCTCCCGACTTTAATTAGGGTTTCAACATGAAGCATGACTGGGTGGCCGTTGAATCCTCGCCTATCGGATAAGTCCCGTTGCGGTTGTTCAACATCGCTTCCTCTTAGGGTTTCTACAACGTATATACATATGCGGGTGAAACTAGACCATTCTTCTAGATTTGGAATCGAGATTCTCCTGTTGAACCCATATCTTTTCGTCATGTCAGACAAGAGTGAATCATCTTCGACCCAGCCAGACTCTTTTACCAAACGGAGGCGGTTTGTATCCAGAGTATGGCTTTAACTATCTCTTGATTTTGAAATGGTAATCCCCTTTCTCTTTTTGACGCTAACATCGTTCTTTCAGAGTGGGCGAATCTCTGGGTCTCGTGACAACTCTCCTGTCTGGATCATCCGAGTCAAGAAGATCATACCGGTATGCCTTTTTACGGGTGAATAGGTTTTCGTTTGTCATGGACGGTAAGTAATTAATTTTTTATTTGTAGAGGTACCCTGCTGGAACATGTGTAACAGTGGTTGACCACGATGATCTTGCTACTCCTCTTCCTTCAAGCTCAAACACGCTTACTGCTGCAGATCTCGAAGACTCTGATTTGGGTATCTCTTCCCATGAGTACCCAAATGTAGGCTTGCTGTTTGATATTCGCGTGAAGTGTTTATCTTCTAGTTACCGGACCGTTGGTGAGTTCTTAGTACGGAAGGAGTTTGTGCCTTTGTACACAAAAATATGGAGAAGGTACGACCACATTTCTACCAGGAACGTGGTGCGGCATTGTTCGTCCGCTTTGGTGACTACGGTGAATTGCCTTCTTCCCATGGTCGCAGAGATGGAAGGTACATCCATTCGTGACATTGCTGAATCAACTGTTGAAAAGTGGGAAAACGTGGTATCTACCTGTGAATCCATGGAGTTCAATGTGGGATGGCTGCGGCAGCGCCTTGACATTATCAAAGTTGATCGAGCTGGTATCATTGCTAATGTCGTTCCTGCTGCAAAAGATATCTTGGAGGAGAAAAAGGCTCTGGCTATGGAATCTGAGAAGGTGAGGCAGGCAGTTCAAGACTTGAAGAGTAGGACCGAGAGGTATCAGAATAGGATGAAAATGATGCTTTCAAGGAACTACAACTTGCTGGATGGCCTTCTCTGAGCTATGCTGCTATTATTTTATTTTATTTTGAATAAGTAGGCATGAGAACGTTTGATTGTTCTCTTTTTGTATTGGGTTTTGAACATTGTTTTGGAAGATGAATTGCATTGGGTTTTGGCAAGGAAATTAAGTTTATATTAATGCGTCTTGACTAATGAAAACTTTGATAACTCAGATATGAGAGAGATGAAAAATGCCTGATTGATTGTGTCTTGAGGCTGTGAGGGATGGAATAATAATTAGGCGTAATATGCCTTGAGCCATTTTACATTGATGACTGCCTCCAATTTTCCTCCATCCTCCTTGAAAATCTTGTAGTACCCACTATTATAAGCTTTGGTGATCACATAAGGACCTTCCCATTTTGGGGAAAACTTTGGTGCAGACATGTCTTGCTGAATATGCTTGGCCGTCTTTAATACCAGATCTCTTATTTGAAAAACTCGAGGTTTTACAGCTTTATCATATGCTCTGGAGATCCTTCTCTTGTACGCCTGAGCATGCTCTTCCGCCTTGATTCTCCTGGAATACAGAGTGTCTAATTTCGCTATTCTGGAGCTCGACGCTTCAGTCTCATTCCATTGGACTCCACTTGCTGCTGCAATTCTAGCCGATGGGATTTTGATTTCTGCTGGGAGGATTGCGTCAGCGCCATAGACAAGTGAATAAGTAGAAACTCCATTAGAGCTCCTAGGTGCCATCCGATATGCCCACAGTGCCATAGGTAATTGTTCGTGCCATGTCCTGGGGTTATCATGCACCGTTCGACTGAGAATTCAGATCAAAGTCTTATTGGTGCTTACGGCTTGCCCGTTCCCTTGAGGGTAGTAAGGTGTAGAGAAGACTTGCTTAACTCCATATTCTTCAAGCAACTCTCTTACTTGCTTGTTGGCGAAGGGAGTACCATTATCAGTAATGATGTGCTTAGGTACGCCGAACCAACAAATGATGTATTCCTTAATGAATGCCGCAATGGTCGCTCCAGTGGTTCCCCAGAGAGGAATAACTTCGACCCGTTTGGTAAAGTACTCCATCGCGGTTATGATATACTCGTGCTGCTTCGACGATGGTGGATTGATTTTTCCAATATTATCAAGTCCCCAGCTGTAGAAAGGCTATGGACTACTTACTGAATGAAGGGGAGTACAAGGCGTGTGAATAAGATTCCCGTGAGTTTGACATTCGTGGCACTTCTGCACAAACGTTGCTGCATCATCCTCCATGGTCGGTCAATAATACCTTTCATGCACCTGGAGGAATAACTTCTTTTTCCCTAGGTGTTCACCTTCATGTCTCTTTTAACATAGTCGGGATTTCAGACTTTTCCAAACATCGTAAAAGGTCCCCTCCAAAACTTTTGCGGTATAGGATTCCCTCATGAAATACAAATCTTTTGGCTCTTTGCTTCATCTTGGCTGCATCCTTCTTGTTAGGAGGCAGTACACCGTCGCAGAGGTAGTTGATATACGGTTCTCGCCAGTCCCCAGCACAACCAACATTGAGAACTTCCAGTTGATGTGGTGGCGCTTGAAAATTGGAGTAAGACCCTTGGAGCGTTTGAGACTGGGTCTCCATATCCGGCCAGTAGTATCCGAGACGTTGAAGACGTCGGTAAAGAGTCACCACTAACATTTGCCCGTAGATTTCACCATGAACGCAGTTAAGTTGTAGCATGCTTCTTCATCTCCAAGACATCTCGACAGGGATCCGTCTGAGTTCCTATGGTATATTACTCCATGGAGCATGAAGAAGTTTTTTAGGGTTTTAAGACTGACCTTTACTTAGGAAAGCGAACTGTTAAGTTCTTGAATAATCGGAGTTCTCCAATCGTCGGTTTAAGTATCTTTGGGTTGTGAAAGCCATGTTGATGCCACGGTCCGTCTCTTCACCGTCAAAGTCTTTTCCAAACCCTCGAATCGCAATTTCGAAGCTAATGTGGCTAGGCAATCGGCGTACTTGTTGTTATTTCGGCCAATATGAATTATGGTTGCATCAGCGAAATAATTCAATAGCTTTTGCGCCTCAGCTCTATAAGAAGATAGTGTTACCTCTTTGAGTGAGTATACTCCATTTATCTGGTTGACCAGCAGTTTCGAGTCGCCTCTTACTTCCAGGTGTGTGGCTCCTGTTTGTTTGGATAGTGACAGTCCTATGAGGAAAGCTTCGTATTCCGCTGAATTATTGGTGCACTGGAAGTCCATCTTGAACGAATGCGAAAAGACTTCACAAGTTGGAGACACTAGAACTACACCCGCTCCTCCGGTATTACTGCTAGGGGTAGCAGAACAGTCAAAATAAAATAGCCACGCTTGCTTTTTGACAAAAGATATTTCTGGAAACTCTCCAGGAAGGTCTTCGTGCAGTGCAGTAGTACCTTCTCCCGGGAACGCTGCTAGTAAATCTGCTACTGCTTGTCCCTTGATAGCCTTCGGAGGAGTGCATGTTATGCCGAGCTCCAACATTTGGAGTAGCCATTTAGTCGGCCTTCCTATTAAGGCCGGTTTCGAGAGAAAGAACTTGACAGGATCGGATTTAGCTATCAACACCACTTTGTTCGACAGTCGGTAGTGTCTGAACTTCTGAATAGCGTGAACTAGGGCTAGACACGCTTTATCCGAGTTAGGATACCTGAGTTCAGCGTCTCTCAAAGTACGACTGAAGTAGTATATAGGGTGTTCAATCCCTTTATCGTCTTCTTGAGCGAGGGGGGCCCCAACATCTGATGCGTGTAGTAACCACAACAAATTAATCGAGATATTTCCCACTAATTAACTAGTAATATAGCGGTAGTAAGGATCGTTCCCACAGAGAGCTGTGTAATTGATAGGTTATTTAGTTCAGCAAAATAATAAAAGACAAAGGGGGGTTATTGAATTAAAGTAAAGAAAAAAATAAAAGAAAGATATGATCAAGGAATCCTTCGCCGTTACCAAATGTTAACTGGATTAGTATACTTATCTATCTTCTGTCAGAACTATTCATAACCAACCGTAGGATAACAGGTACGCTTAGCTATCCGCAAGACTCCTTCTATCATCGGATAACAGGTACGCTTAGTCACCGGATTCTATCCAACTGAGCCGCCTTGAGGTACGCTTACAGGGTGTAACCCGATCGAATGCTTTAAGCTTTGTGAATTTTGGTTTGATCCCAACAGTTAAACTCAGTACACTCGGTTCACTTACTTGTGTTGTCTTCACACACGATTGCGTCACAGAATCCCTTTGCAAGGTCTCACGTTCTCTACTTGTGTAGGAGATGCACGACAATTACGGATCGCTCCAAATCTCTACTAGCAATAGAACAATCAATAGACTAATCTAGTATGCATCCCAAATCAATCTAAGAATCATTCATAAACCCTAAATATAGAAAAGACAATCGATGGTGATTAAAACTTCGAATAGATTTATATAACTAATAAAGCTTCACGCTAGCACATTGAATTCATCCTTAATCAATAAAGGTTTAGCTTCTCATGATTGCACAATTACTCGGTTTCCCCCTAAAGGAGTAAACCCTAGAATATTTTATGAAGAACAAAAGTATAATATGAGATGATCTATTTCTAATTGTTGTGGAAGTCCTTTTATATAGTGTCCACGAGATCTAAGGCTTAGAATCCATCCAGGACCAAGTTTCCTTGATTTAGAAGTCAAAACTCTGTCCCAAAACTCGCTTGTGCCGGCATGGTCGAATCTGTATGAACCGTGCCGATTCTGGACCTTAAAAACTCAAGTTTTCTGTATCAAAAAGTGGTGCTGCCGACATTGTTGATCCCATAGTGAACCATGCCGGTTTTGGACCAAAAATGTACAGGAAAACTGTCCGAAATAATGTGATTTCCGGCATGGTTAATAACTATGCCGATTTCATGTAGCTCGTAATTTTTCGTCTTGCCTATTTATCCCGTAACTTCTTCGTACGAACTCGGAATGACCTCATTCTTTCGCCGTTCACTTTGTATTCTCGTTATTTTCAAGATGGTGATAATAAATCCTGAATTTGGATGAGTTGATCTTGGTATTCTAGTCCTTCTTATGCTTTCGACCTTCTTTGCTCCTTTTCGTTTCACTTCTTCCACTTCTTTCGGCTCTAAACACTTGGGTCCCTTGAGAACTCCACTTTATAGCTCTTTTGCACCCATTTTCACTCTTCTTGGGATGATTCACCTGATATGACACATAAACTAGAAAATAATCATAATAACAAGTAATATGCAAGAATTATAGTTAAAACAAGTATGGAATAACATTCTAACACATGTAAATTATGCACTTATCAAATTCCCCCACACTTAGCTTTTTCTAGTCATCGAGAAAACTACCTAAAGTACAACAACTCCATCTCATTGAGGATACAGATGCACTTAGCAAATGCAACATGCCTTTAAACCCCTAGGTGTCCCTAGTGGACGAGTTATAGTCTCGTGAGGGCTTACAAGAGGTATACCCACAAAACCTACTCCAACTTCAAAGCATTCCAGCGTCCCAAGCATCCAAAGATCTATGAGGACATAGAGTTTCTGCATACTAGTAATAAGAAGTTAGAAATACCAAAGAACATATTCTCATTCTTAAATGTTGAGTGAGAAATAACCACACCATAATGAGAGAACGCGTGTTTGAGAGCGATAAATAAGAATTTCTCCTTGACTTCTGCCTCACTTAAAAGGATTTTATGATAATTGCACTCAATAAGAAGGCTTTTTTATGGGTCTCACATGTGTGCAGGTAGGAATGAAGAGAGAAATCCTACACACGTTGAATTGTGGGACGGAAACCTTCCAAATTATTTCTGGAGACCCCACAAGATCGTGGGAAATAAAAGACTTTTTCTGATGATCTCTAAGAAAGGAAATCAACCACTATTGCGAGGACTAGAGTACATACCACCTTCACATCCGATCGGCAGTGATGATAGCACCACTCTCACAGCATCCAATAGAAACGTCTTCCTTCGGCTCATCTTCTCGGTCTTCAACTGTTGATGATAAACTCTTGATCTTCGTAGAACTTCGACAATTTGTAACTTTTTTCTTCAATTTCTTTATTGCTTGAAACTTCTTTATATATTTTTCTTCCCCATGGCCTTATTAAATAAATAAAAACAAAATAACAAAAAAAATTCTCGTCTTTTTTTTCCGATTTTTTTTTTAAGACAAGAAAAATAATACAAAAATAACAATGAAAATTGCCATAGTGAAGTACTTTACCGCTTGGTTCTTCACAACTTGTATTGTCTCGTATCATAAACTTCAATAACTCTTATCTTTTGATTTTCTTCGCTCTTGTACTTAAGTCTTCATACTTGGATATAGAATTTCGCCCCTTATGTGTAAGTCTTCAACAGGTATATAAAAATCTGCTCATTGTATGTTGCTTTACTTGGATATGAAATTTGCTCTTCCTTGTATTGTTGCTTGTAAACCTCAAACGTCTTCAACTTTCCTCGTAGATTTTGATGTCGCTCCCTTGTTGATGATGATGTGTTTCTATGGACATGTTGTTGGCGAGAGAGAGAATGGTGCTAACTGCAAATCAAACTACAAGAAGGTGGTTTTCATCTATAGATGTCACCCTCATGATTGACAAAATTAGCAATCAAGAGATCAAAGAGTAGTGCTTCTATTGGTGGGAGGTTGGGTAGCTCACCATTCTACCCAGAATTAACGTATGGTGACATACACTCAAAAGAAAGCTCTTTAGTCAACTACAAAAAATCTGGTCTGGTGCCTCAGTTGATATGAAAATAGGAAGTCTCCACTAATGATTGATCAGCAACTCTGATAATGCATTTCCCTCTGCACCTCATTTGCATCACCGACATGATTAAATCCATTATTTAATACTCTAACAAGCAAGAAATCCGAACGTAGTTCCCTAACACTTCCAAGTTCAGTTATGTCGGTCAGAATTCTATATGTAAACATACCTAGAAGTATGATAGTGACTCTAAAATCTCTACAAGTTGGAGGTTTTTATGCAAAATTTTTAAAAACTCTATATGCAAAATATCCAAACACTCCCCCACACTTAAATTTTACATTGTCCTCAATGTAATTGACTCGTCCTAAGTAAAATCAAGGTGGGAAATCCTAATATGATATGCAAAACAAGAAAAATAAAAACAAAAAGGATAGAAAATACAAAACCTATGGGTTGCCTCCCATTTAGCGCTTAGTTTTACGTCCTCAGCCTGACCCTCTGGTTATCGTCCGTAAACCAACAATCTAAAAATCTGGTAGTCCTCCCAGACAACAATCTGCAATACTAGTAACAACTTCATGAAAATATTAGCATAAGATATAAATATTAAAGCTATCATTTTATTGAAGTTTCCCTCACACTTAGTCCTTTCTACACGTGAAAGTGGATAGAGAACATAAAACATGGGTACTTCAAAAGGTTCTTCAGCATGGCGAACCCACAAACTATTAAAATCAAACACATCAAGTGGTAGATGCTTAGAAGTAAAATAATCCATTAAAACTTTGGAAGCACACAACTCCAATCCTAAGTGATGTAGATCAAAAGATTTAGAAATATGCAAAGGAATAGACAAACCTTCCACAATCTCTTTTATTACGGGATCCTCATCATTCTTAAAGAAATGCAATGAATTATTTACCTCGTTTGTATCATGGTCCTCTATTTAACTATTTAGCCATTCTTCGTTTGCTTCAACCGAAATCTTAGCATCATTATAATCCTTAGCAAGCTCAATTGGGTCTTCCACGACTTTAATCAATTTGGTTTCATTCTCAATCTCAATCTCTTCAACAATCTCATCATTAGAATCAGAATCCTCTCCCAAAAAGTCTAGTTCATTGGTGCAAATCCTAAAATCTTCACTTGTGTACGTTACACCATTTATAACAACGGTTATGTCATATCTATTCTCCTCCTTTTGAATAGGCGAGTGATCGTTATTATGATCTGGAGTTGGAATAATCGTATCATTGTTACTAGGACTTTTTGAAGGTTCCTTACCATCAGAATCTTCCTCATAATCTTTCATATAGAAGCGGCGTTCAAGTTCCAAATCTATGACCTTGTTAATTTCATCAAGAGTCTTTTGTGATGCACCGGCTTCTTCTAGCTGCTCGTGTTGCTTAAAAAGTTTTATGACATTAACACGCTTTCCACCATTATTCTCAATAGAGTTTCTAGACAATATCTCTTCTTTAAGTGAAGGAAAAACACGATAAAGAGGAGTATATCTTGATTCGGTCGTATTTAGTTCCAAACTCTCTGTCATCTGCACATTACTAGAAAACAACTGATTATAAGTATAACTATCCTTCCATCCTCGTGATTGTTCACTTACATGCCCGTCATAAGATTGTTGACATGTATGATAATATCCATAAGGCTCCATAGGATATGGTTGGTAGTTGTTATATGAATGAGATTGAAATCCATATTGATTACCACTATTATGTGTTGATTGATCTTATGCTCCGTATATGTTATTTCCGTAAGGAAACACGACGACTCACAAGAAATAGAAAAAAAAAAACAAAAAAAAAAAAACAAGCTACACAAATAACAAATCAATTAGCAACTGCTCCCCGGCAGCGGCGCCAAAATTTGATGCGTGTCGTAACCACAACAAATTAATTGAGATATTTCCCACAAATTAACTAGTAATATAGAGGTAGTAAGGATCGTTCCCACAGAGAGCTGTGTAATTGATAGGTTATTTAGTTCAGCAAACTAATAAAAGACAAAGGGGGATTATTGAATTAAAGTAAAGAAACAAATAAAAGAAAGATATGATCAAGGAATCCTTCGCCATTACCAAACGTTAACTGGATTAGTATACTTATCTATCTTCCGTCAGAACCACTAATCACCAACCGTAGGATAACAGGTACGCTTAGCTATCCCCAAAACTCCTTCTATAACCGGATAATAGGTACGCTTAGTCACCAGATTCTATCCAACTCAGCCGCCTTGAGGTACGCTTTCAAGGTGTAACCCGATCGAATGCATTAAGCTTTGTGAATTTTGGTTTGATCCTAACAGTTAAACTCAATACGCTCGGTTCACTTACTTGTGTTGTCTTCACACACGATTGCGTCACAGAATCCCTTTGCAAGGTCTCACGTTCTCTACTTGTGTAGGAGATGCACGACAATTACGGATCGCTCCAAATCTCTACTAGCAATAGAACAATCAATAGACTAATCTAGTATGCATCCCAAATCAATCTAAGAATCATTCATAAACCCTAAATATAGAAAAGACAATCGATGGTGATTAAAACTTCGAATAGATTTATATAACTAATAAAGCTTCACGCTAGCACATTGAATTCATCCTTAATCAACAAAGGTTTAGCTTCTCATGATTGCACAATTACTCGGTTTCCTCCTAAAGGGGTAAACCCTAGAATATTGTATGAAGAACAAAAGTATAATATGAGATGATCTCTTTCTAATTGTTGTGGAAGTCCTCTTATATAGTGTCCACGAGATCTAAGGCTTAGAATCCATCCAGGACCAAGTTTCCTTGATTTAGAAGTCAAAACGCATCAAAACTCTATCCCAAAACTCGCTTGTGCCGGCATGGTCGAATCTGTATGAACCGTGCCGATTCTGGACCTTAAAAACTCAAGTTTTCTGTATCAAAAAGTGGTGCTGCCGGCATTGTTGATCCCATAGTGAACCATGCTGGTTTTTGACCAAAAGTGTACAGGAAAACTGTCCGAAATAGTGTGATTTCCGGCATGGTTAGTAATTGTGCCGATTTCTTATAGCTTGTCATTTTTCGTCTCGGCTGTTTTTCCCGTAACTTCTTCGTCCGAACTCGGAATGACCTCATTCTCTCGCCGTTCACTTTGTATTCTTGTTCTTTTCAAGATTGTGATAAGAATACTTAAGTTGGATGAGTTTTACTTGGTCTCATAGTCCTTCTTATGTTTTCGACCTTCTTTGCTCCTTTTCGTCGCACTTCTTCAACTTCTTTCGGCTCTAAACACTTGAGTCCCTAGAGAACTCCACTTTATAACTCTTTTGCACCACTTTTCACTCTTCTTGGGATGATTCACCTGATATGACACATAAATTAGAAAATATTCATAATAACAAGTAATATGCAAGAATTATAGCTAAAACAAGAATGAAATTGACATTCTAAACATGTAAATTATGCATTTATCAACAACAGCATCGCTGGAAGCAGTGTAGAGGAACAACGGTCTTCCTTGTATGGGAGATTTCATAATAGCTGGTGATGACAATATTTGTTGGATCTTTTGGAAGGCTTCTTGCTGCAGCGTGGTCCAAATGAAGCTTGCTCCCTTTTTCAGCAAGGGGGTGAATGAAGCGATGAGCTGGGCTAAACCAGGAATAAAACGCCGAATGTAGTTTACCTTGCCCATGAAGCTATGGAGTTCTTTCATAGTAGGAGGCATTATGAGAATAGCTTGGGTCTTGGTTGGGTCGACCTTGATTCCTTCAGCAGTTACTTGGAATCCCAGAAATTTGCCCGAAGAGACCCCAAAAGCACATTTCAAAGGGTTCATTTTTAGTTTGTATTCACGACACCTTTTGAAAACTTGTCGTAACACGTCTGTATGGGCTGCTCGAGTTTTGATTTGACTACTATGTCGTCTACATAATCTTGAACTTGCTTGTGCATCATGTCATGGAAAATTGCAGTCATGGCGCGTTGATAGGTAGCACCAGCATTTTTCAAACCGAAAGGCATCACCGTATAATAAAAGTTTCCAAGAGGAGTTCGAAAAGCTGTCTTACTTGGGTCGTGCTCATACATCTTTATCTAGTTGTAGCCGTTGTACCCATCCATGAAGGAGAACATGTCATGTACGCTGGTAGCGTCTACTAACATGTCAATGTTGGGAAAAGGGAAGTCGTCTTTGGGGCAGCATTTGTTCAGATCTCTGAAATCGACGCAGCACCTAATTTGACCGCTTTTCTTCTTTACAAGAACCACATTGGCTAGACAGGTAGGATAGTAAATGGGGTTGATGAAGTCGGCGGCTAGTAGCTTCTGAATCTCAGTCTTGATTTGTTCCTCCACATCATGCCTGAACTGTCTTGGAGATTGCTTGACTGGCTTGGATCCAGGTATTATATGTAGATGATGAGTGACAAATTTTTCATCCAGGACGGGAATTTCCTCGTATGTCCACGCGAATATGTCTTGATACTCTTTAAGAAGATTCACAAGTTTCGTGCGTTCATCTGCACGTAGAGATGAACTGATGGAGACAGGCCTTTGAGATTCTTCATTTCCGATGTTGATAATTTTGAGTTCGTCTGTAGTGGAGTCGGTGCCGTCTTGCAACTGCCGTGGAGCGTCTGGTACTTCTTCTTCTTGTAGTTTGTCATTATGGTTGAATTCTATTGGGCGGGGAGACTTGGCGGTAGTCTCCCATGTTAATTGCTAACAGCGGCGCCGGTATACAGTTTTCCCTTTTCCATCACGACTTTCCACAAAAGTGCGCTCTCTCTTGGTATGAAGATGAACCGAGTTTTTGCTCAATGAAGGAGAATTGGTGTGTCCTGTCAGCAGAGGAGCGCCATGGGATTCGGTATCTTTGGTCAGCGTTGCTAGCCGGTCTTCCTCCTCGATCGACGTCCATGTAGGGAGTGGAGTGCAGTAAACCTTGCTTGACGAGTCTTGCGAGTTTTCCTTTGGCTCAAACAGTTCCACGCCACAGATTGGTGCATAAGGCGACAGTGACTCAGGAATGCGAACGACTTCTTCATTTAGTATAGTTTTCAGACATTAGTGATATATTGAGGGGATGATCTTATTATCATGAAGCCATGGTCTTCCTAGTATCATATGGTAGTCCGACTCCTTCTCTATCATCTCGAATTTCACCTTCGACTGGACAGGCCCTACTGATAGATTCAGATAGATGTATCCATACGTGCTAGTTTGGTTTCCTTCAAAATCTGTCATCATAGTAGGCTGTCGTACAACCTTGTTTGGAGGAACCTTGGCTGTTCTGAGAGTTTTAAGAGGAACAACATTTGAGGATGCTCCTGTATCGATGTGAGACCTTTTGAACTCTAAATCCTTGATGCGTGCAGTAACATGCAGGGCTCTGTTATGACCCTCTTCTGCCATCATGTCGTCTTCAGTAAATGTAACATTGTTTATGGACATCTCTGATATTCTTGAGGTTTCTGGACGCGAAGGAGCCAAGCGCGTGTCTAGAGCTATCTAATTCATTGCAGCAAACGTCTCCGCTCGTTGGTTCTTTAAGAGATGTAAAAGCTCACATAAACTCTCCACTAGAGAATATGCTTCTTGGTCCACCGACCTCTGGTTAGTAGTGAAACTGTAAACTTGAGGGTGGTCATCAGTTGAGGGGTTAGTCCTCAATGCTGGAATTTATGGAGCTGAGGCGCCGTTCAAATCTGATGTCAACCTGACGAGGAAATTTAGTATGTTGCTTATCGTCTCTTTTATCAGGTCCATGTTCCTTGTGTGGATCTCCTGTACTCGTGCCAACTCGATCAAAGTTGGAATTTCTCCATTGGCCGCGCGATCAGATAGAGCATTGGGAAGAGAAACATTACTATTTGAAGGATTCTGACCGGAGTTTGGAGTTGTTGGATTAGTCCTAAGACCAACCATATTTGTGAAAATTGGGATTGCAACCGAGAGATTAATCTCCCACTGTGGTCGCCATTTATTTTGGGGTAAAAACTGATTCTACTGGAAATGGTAAATTTGGGTGTGCCGCCGAGAAAAAAATCTAAACCCTAAACAAATGCACTGCACGGGAGTACTTTAGATTCGAGATATCAATCTATACAATCCTAGCCTAAACCAAGAAATGGCCATTCCAGTCTTGCTTCGGTCACAAAATGAAGGAGAAGGGTTGATCTTAGGGAGGGAAGCGAAGAAGTTGTTTGAGATCAGAATGGTTAACTCTGAAGGTGTGGCTATTTATGACTTGTATCAGAATCTAGAACTTGTTTGCGGAATGTAAGCTATAAGTTCTTGGTATTTTCTGGATACTTGTGTTGATAACACTTGTTTTCTGAGGGTGGTGTGATTCGAACCCAGCACGTTGTGTGCATTAGGTGAATGCTCCACCATTGTGTTGCATCCCCCATCTGTGACATGTTTGATGTCTCGAGTATTGTGTATAAAAATACACAACAAGCTGCTTAGTGGGTCAAGTTGTGAGACTTGCCGTTAAAACAGCACGTAATGCTTTTGGGTCAAATAATAAAATTATTTGTGGAATCGATATTTATAAAACATCGTTTTTAATCGATGCGTATAAAGCATCGCTTTAAGCAAGCAGCTCAAAATAATCGATGTTCATGAAGCATCGTTGTGTAAAGCTCGTTTAAGTTAGTTGCGGAGCTTAATATATTAAAAAGAGCATGACCAGTCACTTTCAGGGATCTTCTAGGAGCTATGCACACATGCCAAAGGTAGGCTGGTCGGTCCCTATAGGAGGGTGAGGGTTGGTAGCCATTCTAACATCCTATCGGTCGGCCCAAGTTAGATCTATGTCGGTCAAATTGGCTAGCCAAGTTGAGTGGATGAGATGATTTGCGGCAGTTAATGGCTGCCGTTGAATCTATTAAAATTCATGTAGGCAGCGCAACTAGCCACCTTTGGACGATCGTTTGGGAACCATATTGGCAAGCAATGGCTTGGCCGATCGTTCCCCATGGAAGAGGGGTGGCCGGTGATCACGACGTCACCCTACTGGCCGCCTGAAATTAGATCTAGGTCGTCCGATTAGGCTAGCGAAGTTGGACGACCGAGATGATTAGCGACAGTTGTGCCCTGCCGCATGTCGTTGATTCAATCTAGGGTTTTAGAGCCGTGTGGCCAGCCTACTTTGGGCTAACGATTTGAGATGTTAGCTGAGGGCTGAAAACAATTCGATCGTCTAGGAATGGAGATGGGTTACCGGCGAGCATACTGGCACCTCATTGGTCGTTCAAAACAAAATCTAATCCATCCAACTAGGCTTGCTAAGTTGGACGGATGCGATGAGTTTGAGACTGTCATGGCCAGTCTTAATTCGTTGAACTTCTTTTCAACTGCGCGACTAGCCTAGCTCGAGCTAGCGATCAGGGATGTTGCTGGCGGGCTAAGAGGATTCCGATTTGCTGGAATAGTAGTGGGCACGCCGGTGGACACCATGGAGTTTGCTTGGTCTCACTGGGAGTTGGATAAGCTCATTAAATTGGCCGGTTAAATTGTATGGCCGTGATTGTTTTAAGACTGACATGGATAGTCTAGGCTTATTTTTCTTAAGGAATTTAAGCGCATCGACCAGCCAACTTTTTAATTAAAAGCGTGGGCTGCAAAAACCTAATTTTTGTAAATTAATCAGGTTAAAGTTTGAATTGTGCGAGATGTCACAAAATTATTCAAATTTGATTAATTTTGTGTGTTGACACAAAATTCTTTAATTTTATTCTCAGAGAGCAGCGCAGTGTGCTTCCATCGGAGTACTTTCATGCAGATCCTAATCTTGATACTTCGGGAAATTTATGTTACTCAGCTGCGAGTGAACACTAATTGTCATGTCATATCAGCATTAAGAGTTCAGCTAGGGAACGTAGCATAGGAAAGAATACTCAAAAGGCCATACATTAATGAATAGTGCAGGAAGAAGGTTAATAGAATTTACAGAATATTTTGGATTGTTGCTACATGCACCATTCTGGATAAATTTTATATATAAATATACTGAATTGCTCAATACGTATGTGAGTAAAGAGGCCTAGGCACTCATTACTTTTAAATGGCTCTGTTTTTTTGTAGAATGGCAGCACATTAAATACAGGGTCTTACAATTTTAACCTGAACTAAAAACCACCATCAACACCTCCTCAAGAGTACGAGCTAAGCATCTCAGTCGCAAAAAAATTATCCCAATCAATTGACAATCCCTCTCCATATCCATGTCACAACAATTTTCAACATGCTTCTTGTTTATTTTATCATCCCCACAAGATTGCACTAAGTAGTTATATCTCAAAGAAGTAACTAGCCAACGATAATTATCATCCAGATTAAAACAAATACCCATCAAAAAATCAAAGGAAGGAAACCATAGACCATAACTACCCTCCAAGGTAGTACAACTTGTCTCATACTTTTTAGGAGCCAAAATACTTAAGCACTTCTAATTTCGAGAGAAAAAATAGTAAATAGAAATCAAATCGTATTTGCCTAGAGACATCAACATTTTTAATAACATAATATTGGTGAACTCTATAAGCACCCTCATAACACAGGCCCAGCCTTATGAATCTGACCAAAACAACAATGGTCTAAGCAAAAATTTCCATCAAAGATATGAATGGCCTTTTCCACCTCATAAGGATGAATTAGATAGTTAGGCTTCAGAAAGATTATCATAGAAAAATGCCAGGTCTCATCTTTTTCATCATTTTGTAAAAGATAAACATCATGTTGAGTTAGACTCAATATTATGATTAAGTAAACTACTACAACATTCATTAGATTAAGATTACACATTCCACAAGAAGAGATAGAGGAAGGATACCTATAAGTCTCTAAGAGCAACAAAACCCATTTGCATTTCCATATATTATCTTGACCAGTATTTGACTTGATTCATCCATTGACTTTGACCAGACTAAACGTTGACTGGACCCAGGCATTGATTCCGATCCGATCCGACCATAGAAGACCATCGCTGACTTGACCTAGAACTAGCTCACTGGATTCATTGATACCAGTTGCCGGAAAATAGTTATAACTCTCTTGAATTTCTGTAACACACAGTAAAGGATTACTATGATACTTAGCCACACCAGTGTCAAGATCATCACCAGTTATGCAAAGATCGGCAATGAGATTACACAGAAGATTAATCTCAAATGAGGAATCAACAAGGGGTTTTGAGAAACAAAATTAAGATGAAGACTATTTAATCTCCGGCTGATCAAAACGACCTTCATAGACTTGATCTTGCAAAAAGACACGAGAAAGAAAACCAAAACCAGATCTGGCAGAACCTCACAAAGAACTTAACAAACAGATTATCGAATTCCAAAGATTCAAAAGAAAGGAAAAAAAATCGAAGTGTGAGCTTCAAAACTTTTATTGAGATATAAAAAACCATTAAACAAAGGCTTGATGAAAACACTTGGGGTACCAAAATACACCACCAACTTTTTCGTAGGCAATCTGTATGGACAAACTCAACACAACTCCGAGAGTTAAAACTCAATCAATGAAAGTGTCTAGAGTTATATCTCAATCTCTCTTGTGATTAAAACGTTTACATAATTGAATCCGTGAACCTAATCTCAAAGAGAGTTCTTGGACGGTACCAAAGACCAATATTCAAGGATCAATCAATCCTTATCCAACAAACAAGGTCGGACCTATCTACTGTGATTGATCAACGCACAACCTGTGATATTTCAATTATAAAGATAAATAATATAATACGAAAAAAGAAATAACACAGACACCAGAAATTTTGTTAACAAGGAAACCGCAATGCATAAAAATCCCGGGACCTAGTCCAGATTGAACACCAAACTATATTAAGCCGCTACAGACACTAGCCTACTACCAATTAACTTCGGTCTGGAATGTAGTTGATCCCGAACTCAGTCTCCCACTGATTCAGGTACAGTCGCATAATTGATTCCCTTAGATGACGTCACACCAACTAATAGTTGCTTCAACTCAACTGAAGACTTTAAAGAAAATCTTCCTCCCACAGATTAAGCTTATATAATTGATTTCCTAATTTATGATCGAAACATATGATCATATCAAACGTAAGATCCATGTGATAGAAATCGATAGCAACTTGACAAAAGTCTGGTTATCCTCAAAATCCAGACTTATGCAACCTGAAGTGCAGTCTGGATTATTATTCACCTCACAAGTATAAAACTTGTGGAATCACAAAGTTTGAGACGAAGAGAACTTTGTGATTTCTATCTATCTTGTTCAAGTGATAAATCAACAATCGAACAAGATCAGTATACTAAAGTTATCAAGATAAAAGATAACTGGACCTGGCTTCACGAACCCTAATGAAGTCTTTGATAGTCGCTAAACCCTAGAAGGTTTTCTGGAGAGGACAACTCTAGATACAACTAGGACACACCAAAAGTAGTGTCAGGATTCAAAGATCCTAATTGCCAAGAGTTCCCCTTATATAAACTTCAAAGACTAGGTTGCTTTAGGTTTAAGTTATGATAGCTTTGGAACCAAGCAAACAATATTCACCATTAGATGAAAGTTTTGAATCTTATTCACATAAACAAGATATACACTCTGGTTAGGTAAATCGTAACCGAATCGTGTATAAAGACTATGTCCAACATGGTTAGCCGAAACTAGCCGGTTTGAACTTAAAAGCTTAACACTCATTTCCATGAACACAAAGACATTGATCTTGAGTCACAATCATGTGATCAAATAAGTCTAGTGTTAATTAGAGAATTTATCAAATGCAAATTATCTCAGTTAATTACAATTGAATCATAATTGACATAGTTAGTAAGTGCACAAAGTACAATCACTTGAGTAGTTCGTGAATAAGCTTAGTCAAGGTACGCGGACCGGTTTGCAAACTTACAAGCAAAACCGAGTTCCGGAGTTGACAGAACTTTTTCGGTTCACGTATCGGTTTGCAAACAATATATATAAGGAATATTTTTATAGAAAGTAGGAAATGGACAGAGTATTAACATTTGGAATGATGTTTGGGTACCAGGGATTAACAGAAACTTAGATGCATATTATGACAACAATAACGATCTCTAATTGGTAACAGAATCAATAGACCTTGTTTCTAGGAAGTGGAATCTCTCTCTTATAAATTCTCCTTTCCCTGAAGATATTGCCAATAAAATTAGTAAAATCTACCTTTTCATAGATAGAGCTCAATCTCAAAAAACCCAACTAAGATAGACACTAACAAAGTCCGGGAAATACACGGTAAATTCCATGTATAATAAATTGAATGAACCAGAAACTGACATTGTTAGTTTGTCTTTACCAGAATCATTTTGGAAACCCTTATGGAAATTGAATGTTTCTCAAAGAATTAAACTTTTTCTCTGGAAATGTCTTCGGAATGCTTTATCAACAAACTCTAAATTATATGGGAAAGTTAAAGATATATATCCAACCCGTCCTATGTGTGGTGAAGAAATATAAATTACATATTACCTTTTGTTCCAAAATTGGCCTGGAGTTTCTCAAACACTTCAGTATACAGCTTCATTACACATGTGAGCATTACAAGAAAGGTGGAAGTAGAAAGTTGTATGAGAGATGATATTGGTTTAGACCCAACTAATTTCAATATAAGCCTTCCCTCAGTACCCAATTGAGCTTAGCAACACAATCTGCAACAGTTTTACTACTCATCTTAGCTTCACATGTCATATTACTCCACAACTCTGCTGAGACTAATCTGAAATTACATCTCAAGTACTATATCCCAATAAATGCATTTAGGATTTGAATTACCACCAGTAAGACCTGAGTTCTCAATGTCATGGAAAGAGTTTAGTGGAGCGGTAACCTTTCTTTGGGTCATCCCAAGAACCCCATCTCAGGTTGTAACGAGAAGCAATATGCTAACGATAAGAAAACATGTACAAACAATTACCACTGGGATGCAAACATGTTGTTAAAACTTCCCTTTGAATCATTATCTCTCCACAAGCTTCAGATGTAAGTATTCACATATGCAACAAGGAACTTATTTTTCAGATATATAACTGAGCTCTAACAGTTGAAGAAACAGAGAAGATAAGCATCATGAGATAATTAGACTCCTTAAAAATGATTAGTCACACAAACCTTCATCCTGTCCAATTTCTAGATTCCTTTCTAAGTAGTCGGACCCTCTAAAAACCCACAACAGTCGGTGGCAGCATGCCAGGAAATATATGGCAGTAGGAAAAATAATCCAATGAGGGTATCGAATTACCTTGGTTCCTCCTTGTTGAACATGAGTGTGAATAAAATTTTTAAAGTTTTGTGAAGTACTTGGACATGCACAACTGAAAAGATGAATAAAGCTTCTCAAAAGTTTGAGAATCCGTAAAAGAAACATGAATATATGTTCAACTGTTGTAGAATTTCCCTTCATTACACCAACATGTCCAATATCCCATAAGACTGTAGGAAATAAACCGGATTCCCATCTCACGAAGGCTAGCAACTTTAATATATTAGGAACTTCAATCATAGTGTAAATGAGATGAATTTCCTTTATCCTTATAAAAATTTCGATCCAACTATAATCTGCCCGTGTTTGATATGCCAAACCCCCCAAGTAATTGAAACCAGGAAGTAGGTATCGAATGGAAGCAATTTTGAAGAGACCCATTAAGTTGGAATACCACTCTGCCGTTAAAGTTTTCTCAGGAGTGAAAAAAACCCTTACAAGTTTGAGATGTGAGAAGCTGAAGGTGCAAGAAAAACCCAACGGTTGAGAGATAAAATGGAATTCTAGCAATTGTGGGAACTGGAGTTATAGACAGTAAAGGGGATTTTAATAAAGTCACACTATTGACTTTTTCCATCCGTACGGTTAACTGTCGTTAGTGTCTACGTGGCAGTAAATCAGCCCCAGTAAAAGATAATTAAGCCCCCAAATCATCTAACTAGGACTGATTCGAATCGACTTAGTAGTGAGTCATTAACGAGTTTGGTTGCGAGTAAGTGCGGAGCTAAACCACGACTCAACTTCTGTTCATCTTCTTCCCCATTGAATCTCAACATTTACTATTAGATTTAAATTGTAAGGCCAGCAAGGTTCGTAGTAGTATGGAAATGATAATAGAATAGCTAGGGAACTTATTACAGACACGCTGTGTATGTTTGGGTGGTAAAATTCAAAGAGGACTTTTATCAAACAAGATATGTGCATACTGACGGAAATTAAGGCCAAGTACGATCCAATCCAATTCAAATCGATAATCACATTGATTGAATCAATTTAAGCCAACTCTTGGATCTAGCTTTTGCTATTGCGTTCACTGTAAACACCATTGGCCAACACCTTCTCAATCTCACGAGAACATCCAACACCCATTTTGGTCCGTCTGCAACACCCACTTCTCCGGCTGTGCAGTCTAACCAACTATTACTCCTAGATCATCTACGTTTCTTCACCTTAGACACAGCGTTTTCACTAGTTCAAGAGAACAAAGCCCGCGACTGCCTGCACTGATTTCCATTACTCTTTCTCCGACCTGATTTTACTCTAGATGAACTGAAGTTCAGTCCATGCAAGAACCCCCAAACTCAATTCCACCCGAACTTCACCATTAATCAACACCATTTAATCAAGACACAGATCCATAAACCAAGTCTCTTCTCTGCTCCATCGACAAGGCGATGAAATGAAACCACGTACTGTACTGCTCTATAATTGAAATTACCCCTCCATTAATGTCGTTGCTTCAAACTAGACTGCAGTATACCATCGACCAACACCAACATCTCGTTTGCTGCCAATTCACTCTCCATCTCGGTCTAGGTTACAATCTCCACCAGTAATTTGTAGCACAATCAAATTCCATGGCAGAGAACGGTAGCCATTATCTTCATCTATTTCCTCTCGAAACAGATCCAATTTCCATTCATGCAATTTTATCCCTAAATTCCATAGTACAGCTCCATAGCCCATTCAATCGATCCTTTAATTAATCCCTAAATTCCACTATTCAATCAATCCCTTAATTAATCATCTACCTAAACTATCTTTTCAAATATATACGGAAGAAAAATAGAAGAATAATAAGAGAGAAAGTTGTGTTGAATACATAGTCCTAATTTATGATTTTGGTTCACCGTTAAAACCTAAGACATAAACCTAAAGTTGTGTTGAAGACATGAATGAGATCGGATTTTCTTTTTTATGTTTTTTTATGGATGCAAGTCTTTTAAGGATTGTGATGGGTATAGGTTTTCTTCTTGTTCAACGATTATAGACTGGTTTGGTGGCCATGACGGAATATATAACAATTGTGGCATTTTATTAAATATGAAAAAAAACAGTGGTATTTTCTTAAATCGGAAATTAGAAGTGTGACATTTTCTTAAAATTCTCATGATTTTTAAGCTCATTTAAAAGAATCTAATGACTCCCCACAAGGAACCGTTGCACTAGTAGGAATTGATATATCTTTTCCACCACAATACAAACTCCACAGTGGAATACAACAAGAAAATTTATGATTATTGACCAAATTCAAGACTCTAATCAGTTGGCAAGAAAACTCATCTGCTGGTATGTAAGACTTCTTGCTCTCAATGACATACTTTAAGCATGGAAATTGAACAACAATCACCTCTGGCAACTCATATGTTAGTTGTAAGAGACAAATTCCCGCTTCCTTGTTACCAAGCACTTGAGCATACCATTTATGAATCCTCTTGGTGCGGAGAACTCTAACCAGCATGAGAAACAAAAGTCTATCGCTCTCTGAAAATTCAGCACTCATCTTCTTACCCTCAACATTTGTAACCATCATGAACACAAATATAATCCAAGTCCTCACCAACCTTCTACTTGGGATCCATGTTTCAAAACAAGCTTATACACCCGTTTCTCTTTGTAATTATCCTTTAGAATTGACCCAAGAGAAACCAGCTCACAAAAAGTAGTTGCATCAACACTAATTTTATAATTTTCAGCAAGAGAAAAATACCCTTAAAGAACATCGAACAGTTTTCCACAATCATATATTAAGGGAGCAGAATTTATGACCATGAAGAGACATTCATCTATTAGTAACTTGTTATTCAGCTTACCCTTTTTAGGTTGCACGAGAAAATCATCTCTTCCCCTGCCCAATTTACAAGCTACACTCTCAGGCATTTTAACAAACATCTTACTAGCAACATATCTGTCTACAATTTTAACCAATGCAAACATCATCGAATCCTCAAACAACCATTTACTTTGGCACCGAAATTTTAAAACCCACTCATAAACAAAATTCCCTTTATAATCATCAGTCAAAACTGACACATCAAACCACCTCCCACGATCAAATATAGAATGAGTAAAATTAAAATGATGATAAAGATAATGCATAGAATTCAGTTGGAGGTGAGTAGTGAAATCTTTCGAACTTTCTATTTTACTGTCACTCATCTTGTCAAGCTTGATTGGATTTAGCTTTGAGAACTCCATTTTGTATGGTGCTTCAACTTCTTTACTTGGTAAACTCATACTAGTAAGTGAATCAACATTTTCAGTTTCGACAAAGAAATATTGGGAAATCAACTCCAATTTAAGAGAATCATCATCTTCTTCTTCTTCCAATGGGGTTGACGAATTTTGGCTAAAATCGGTGACCAACTATGAGTTAATTGAGTCTTCTACCAATTCTTCGCGGTGAATTACATCCTTATCTTCAACTCCAGTAGGAATTGTTTCAACTTCGTGCGATTCAAAATTAGGGCAATTATGATAAGAAAAAAAAAAAAAAAAAAAAAAAAAGAAGAAATATTTGGTTGTGGTGGTTAGATTGAGAGAAAGCTTCAAGGAATTTGTCAAATTTTGCTTGAGACGCCTCAGTGATTGTAAGGAGTGAAGTAAGAATCAATTCTTGACATTGTGCAGCAGTAGCTCGATCTGCAGCTTAACGTTTGAAGATCTTTGTAAAGTTTTGGATGAGTTGTGTGAGTTCTTCATTAAATGTGACCTGGGTGATACCAAATGTAACGAACTCACATATAGATAGGATAATAATGGAGAGATAACAATTAATGAAGTAACCCCAGTACCACTGTACTGCTTCTTTCTTTTCTATTTTCATAATAAGCTTTCAATACAAACTCAGACGCATTAATAGAGATGAAGACCTAACAATAAACCTTAAATCTCATCTCTTCCCTACACGTGGGTTCATCACCACACTTCATTCTAACAGCCAATAAACACATAAACATGATTAATTACTAATTAACTGCTAATTAAACACTTAAACATTATTTAAACACCGAACTTTAACTTTGGGACATCACAGGACTATGACATGCCTACAACCACACTGAAAACATAAATTTTAAGGTAATTGGTTTAACTCCAACTAGATTAGTGCCTGGGTTATGTATCGGGTATTTTTTTCATTTGACTATATTTTTGATTTGGTGTGCGCGGGCTTTGTCCCGCCCCGTGGAGATGTATTTTTTATTTAGTGTCGCCTCGCCTCGTCTCGATGTATTAAATAGGTGGAGAAAGATAATAAAATATGTGTGGATTTTATTTATTTTTTCCTTTTATTTTCTCAAACATGTGTCAAATATGTGAGTTTTCTCTCTTTATGTATTAAGTTAGAAAGAAAAAAGAGTCCTAATATGATAGGTACTCGACTTCCGAATTGAATTTGGATTTCCATAAAATTCCAAACACGGTAAGTTAAGTTTTCCATTTGAGTTTGTAATTTTTAAACCAATCATATGTTGCCAAATGTCCTCACCAAAACTCTCGTTTCACAATAATCACAAAAGGTTTATTTCGGCCAATAGGGAACGAGGGTTCCTTCACCGTTCAACGTGAGAGCTTTAGTTGTCTAGACCTTTAGGTCGTGTTTGGCAGCCTTGATATCCTAATCTAGGTTGGGTTATCCCTTAAATAACCGTATATTGTGTTTGTGTGGGTGCTTATTCCATGTCAAGATAGGAATAGTGTATTCTGCCTAAATTTTAGGAGGCTAAAAAGGTGGAGTTTTGGAATTCCGTGTAAAACCTGGAATACCTTAATCCTTTCCTGGGTTTGAAGGTTATTTTTGTAACTAATTTTTTTATTTAAATTTTTCTTATGCTCAAAACCATAAAATTATATGGTTTAGTTTTTTTATTTCTCTTTTAATTAATTAATTTAGCTTGTATACAAGTCTTTTGACAAAGAACATATTATATTAACCCACAATGGAAAACAAACACCATTTAAAATAACCATTGCCATGATAGTCTTGGATAAACCAAAGAATACCCAATCCAGGAAAACGTATTTCATATCTCAGCTGCCAAACAGACCCTTAAGTCTTTAGATTCTTCTGAAATCATGCCAATTATAACCAGTAATTAGAGTAAACCCAGGATCTGCATCTGTCATCACCACTCTCAACGTGCTATTCTCAGCGACCAATCTTCCTTGGAGGAGGAATTGTTGATCCAAGTAAACTATTAACTGTGTGTGGCTGTTGAACTTTGACAAGTTTACCACTCAATATGCCCCAAGTGCCCCAGTTTCGCCTACAAACAAAAACGTAAATTTCTTTATGTATTAAACATATTTTTTTCTTTTAACTAAATTTTTGATTTGGTGCCCCTCCCCATGGCAATGTATATTTTATTTAGTATTGCCTTGCCCCGTCTCGATGCATTAAATAGGTGGAGAAAATATAAAAATATATGTCTGGATTTTATTTATTTTTTCCTTTTATTTTCTCAAACATGTGTGAAATATGTGAGTTTTTTTTTCTCTTTATGTATTAATTTGGAGAGAGAAAAAAGAGCCCTAATATGGTAGGTACTCGACTTCCTAATTGAATTTGGACTTCCATCAAATTCCAAACACGACAAGTTAAGTTTTCCATTTGAGTTTGTAATTTTTAAACCAATCATACGTTGCCAAATGTCCTCACCATAACGTTCGTTTCACAAAAATCACAAAAGGTTTATTTCGGCCAATAGGAAGCGAGGGTTTCCTTACCGTTCAACGTTAGAGCTTTATTTGTCCAGGCCTTTAAGTCTTTAGATTCTTCTTGTGTTAGGATGAACAAATGCTTAGCCACGCAGGTGAAATCATGCCAATTATAACCAGTAATAAGAGTGAACCCAGGATCCGCATCTGTCATCACCACTTTCGACGTGCTATTCTCGGCGACCAAGATTCCTTGGAGGAGGAATTGTTAATCCAAGTATACTATTAACTGTGTGTAGCTGTTGAACTTCGACAAGTCTACCACTCTCCATGCCCCCAAGTGCCCCAATTTCACCTACAAACAAAAACATAAATTTCTTCAAAACCATCAAACAATCATAATTATACAAGAAATAGAAAAACACCCTAATATTAACCTTGATGTATTGTCTTTGGTTCTGTCTCCTTGACCATCTCCATAGGTTGACGATCCATCCTTTCAAATAGTTGTACGTGCAAATAGTAGTGAATACACCTACTGGAACAAATATTCTTATTTCTTCTTTAGTATTATTATCGCAATGTCGCATTATTCACCACCACCGTGTTGTATCCCTGGATCATTTTTGCTTGGCGGATCTACAATAGTTCTAGCTGAAACATGATATAGGAGAAGTAAAAAGACTAAGAAGAGTAGTCCTCTCATTTTCACAAAAGGATTTAGTTGAGTTGAGTAGATTAATCCCTTCATTAGTTTGACTTGAGTAGTTTGTTTGTAAAATTTATCACACAAGGAACAAGAGATGTAATTCTAGAATAAAAGGTTGAGCTGAGTAGTTAGTGTGTAAAATTCATCACAGAAGGAACAAGATATTTAATCCTAGAAAAAAAGGTTGAGTTGAGTACCTTGTGTGTAAAATTTATCAGGTTCTAATTATTCAAACAATAACTTAGACCTTTCTCTTTAGACAAGACAAGCACTAGATTAGTTAACTAGAATTTCTTGTCAAGGAATTCGATTAGACTTAAATAACCGAATCTTTCAATTTGATAAATCTAACTAAGAACGGAATTAACTTAGTTTCTCTTATCCAAAGTATCTACCACATGGATCTGGGTGCAGTAACCGAAGTATCTACCACATCCCATTAGAAAGGGAACACGTAGAAAGCTCGATAAGAATCAACGGTTCAGTTTGAATTGGGTGAAAATGCATTAAATGCTACTGACGAGGCACGCGTGATAGCAGAAAGGTCAGATCAAGGTGGGCCCGACTACAAAAGACTAATGGGACACATAGGTCATATTGGGAGATCCATTGTCAATATGCGAAGAGTCATCGGAACACCTATATCTCAGGTAGACATAAGACTGAGTGTCAAGGATCGAGAAGATTCAGTCAAGACCATCCGACAAGAACATCAAAGTTCGATAGAATAGACTAACACTGTAATCTTGATGTATGTATACCTCTGTCTATAAATACCCAGTGAGGTAGAGAGATAAGGGAGGTTCGGCGATTGAATGAGTAAGGAGAGAGATTGAGCATATCTTCCCTTGAGAGTTCTTTGAGCATTACCACCATTATATCTTTAGGAGAATTAATAAGATTCATCTTTTTCTCCCGTTGATGTAGGTAACCATGCCGAACCACATATATCTTTTTGTTCTTGTGCTTATCTTTACTTGCTTATCTTCATGAATCTCATATTGAATGTTAGATGTAGGATGTTAGATTTTCTACATCTACACCAAAAATCATTCAAACTATGATGTTTGTATTTTCCTGAAAGCCTGAAGTTTATGCCAAAAATTAACACTATGAGAGTAATATATAGTAACATTGTTCCTGGAAAAAAAAAAGTGAGTGGCTCATAAACAAAAGTAATATGTTAATTTGCATCAGAATCAATATATCAAGTGGATTCATCATCATCGTGAATTGTGGCTGCAGCAAGCATGGCAAGAATATTGCTAGGCGGTTATCTTCTTTGATATGTGAAATTAAGTCTGTGAAGACACTCCAAAGCATAATGACCAAACTTGTAGCAAATTTGACATCGAGGTTTATCAGGAGCTACAGAGCCAGTAGGAACGCAAGGACTGGAAGGTCTATAAAAGTAAGAAGGCAATTCTCTGTCACCACGACTTTTAAACCACCAGAAGAATATCCTATACCTTTATTTAAAAAAGGTCTTGAGTAATTAACAAAGTGGGATCTCATAGCAGCAAAACCCTTTGTTTAATTGTCTTATTCTATTTATTATAGGGTCCCTAAGCTATTATCTAAATACAATTAGTCTAGAATTTAGACTTATTACAGGTTTTCGATCCCTAATCTCCTTATGGGAGGAAGTTTGAGAACCACCAAACCACCTAATGGTTCTCGAAATTATGAGTCATGTCAGATTTTTTTGTGTGCGTAGTACTGTAGATTTTGGGAGTGAGACTTGTTTGAATCACATAACACAAGCTGGGATAATTTTGGATCACAATACATTTTGGAGACGATGATGATGATGCAGAGATTTGCTCATGTGAGAATTATTGTCGCACATTTTAAGTAACAATGTCAAATTTTGGATCAGAATAACAATTTTAGGTCAAGTGGCATACTCTGGGGGAGCTCGTTGAATATATACTAGAATGATCACCCATCAAAATTTGAATAATGATGTAACTTTTAACAGCTTGGGAAAGTGAAGGCTCTACTTTACTTTTATGGATTCCATCGGAGATTTCAGATTTCAGATTTTGTGATTGGTTGTTTGTTGGTGTTAGTAAATCTGCTTGTTGGTTTGTGGAAGAATATTGAAGATCATTTTCCTAGAATTTCTGATACTCATACGATCTTATTGTGTACTAAGCTTTAAGCTATTAGACAAGATAATACTTATTTATTTTCTCTTCTTGTTGTTTTATAGAAAAATTGAGGATAAACTTGCAGTTGTCGGATCTCTAATTTTTTGATATTGAGATGGTGGTTTACCATGTCGGTTTTATCATCAGAGTATTCTTCATTTACTATATTTATTGGAATTCGTAATCCTCCAGGTAGTAGCAAGGAGCATATATAATTTGTTGCTTAGTGAGGAATTAGTTGTTGCTTGGAGACATGCATTTGAAAGTACTAGTATTATTATGACAAACAAATTTGCGGTACAAACAGATTTGCTACTCTCGATTCAAAAACATCGACGATTCAACACGAATTCGCTTTGAATCCATACTCTAGGGATTTAGGGCATCCAAGTTCGTTTGAATCTACAAGTTCACGGTAAAAATACTCCTTCCTTTCATGGAATAATACTCAAATCAAATGGTCGGAATTATTTCTGGAATATACCATCATCTCTCCCTTATACATAATCAAAACTTAGGTATCTCTGCAGTTTATTGTTCTATCTCTTCGCGATCTACTTGTAGTTGATATCCTTATTTGTATTAGGATTTTGATTATCGTGATATCTTTTATGTATTTAAATGTTTTTGTTAATCTTGTAAGTGAGTCACTATTTTGATTTGAATGAATTGAAATTTGTTGATTGACCCAAAAAAAAAATATTCCTGAAATCTATAAACGTGGGTAACCAAACCCATAACGCTTGTGTTAACAAACTGTGGTGGGTTAATTCATCGAAACGGTGTTTAGTAGGACCCGTGCCTTTCATCTTTCTGCTCTTTGTCTCTGTGGCCCACCATCTCCTCCTCGTGCAATCCGAGGTTAAAGAAAGCTAGCTGTAAAGTTAGTTTTTAAAAATTGTGTCTTGAAAAACATTCATTCTTATCCCCCTCATCCCTCCTCTCATTTTAGAAACGCGTTTCATTTTCAGACAAAGAACAACGAACAGACGGACAGAAACAGTACTTGTATGGTACGTAATAGATCTTCCTTATTACATTCTCTAATTACCTTATTTTACTGCTAGGGTTCGTTGATGCTTTCATTTATAACATTACATTACAATACTTGTTTGTTTGCGTTTTGTACGAAGTTGTTACATTTTGGGGGTTTATTTATAGAATGTAGTTAGAATTTGTTCTTCTTAAATTAGGGTTTCAAAGGTTTACATTGTTCTTGCAGTTTTCTCGACTTGATTTTCAGGAATTAATTCTTGCTTGGATTTTTTTTTTGAATTTCAGGGGTTTTGATTTGAATATTACCAGGGATTTGCTTCATTTCTGGAAATTTTGGGAGTTTTGAAAATTCAATTAGTCAGGTAGAAGAAGAAGAAGAAACAAGAAGGGTCAAACTTTTGCAGGTGTTGGAATTACCAGTTTTTAATGAATTAGGAATTTGTTGAATGAGTTGAATTTTTGCAAAATTTTGGGAATTTGGGGTGAATTGGACATTCATCATAAATGGGTTGAATTTGGGATTTTTGTGACTTCTAAAGGTTTGAGATTTTTGTTATATAGAAGAGATAGAATTGGATTAATAAAAGTAGAATTGAGTTTGTATTTTTATGGATCAAATGGTTATGAGAGAAAGAGATTTTGAAGTTGATCTTGAAAGTGGTGGTACAACTAGCGAAGAAGAGAGAATAATAAACCCTTCACTTAGACAATCAGATAATTTGTTAGGTAGGGCGTGGAATCGGTTTACAAGCAACAATGAGGGATTAATTATAAGTGAAACACCTGACCCCATTTCGAGTTCTTCGGATGGTGCCTCAGAGACTGCAGAATTATTGACAGAAAGAAAATCAGAAGGGGAAGAACAAACAATGGGGAATCTGGATAAGAAAAAAGTCAAGGATAAACGTAAGAAGACTATCTCGAAAAAGCCTCCAAGGCCACCTCGAGGTCCAGCTCTGGATGCTGTTGATAGGAAAATGGTTAAAGAGATTACTGAGCTTGCTATCTTGAAAAGAGCGAGGATTGAACGGATGAAAGCAATGAAGAAAATGAAAGCAGCCAAGGCCGCAACACCTTTCACCAGCATTTTGGCCATGCTATTTACCATATTATTTTGCCTTGTCATAGTTTTCCACGGTAAAAATCTTCCCGTTCCATGGTTACATTTGTTTGTGTTTTATGATTTTAAATAATTATGTTTTGTATGGCTAGTTATATTTCTGTTAAAAACATGCATTAAGAACCATTCACGAACATCATACAATGCTTATCATGTTACATGATTTCTCACGGCTAAAGATCAGCTGAAGCTTATAGCCAGTTAGATTTTGCCTATTGAATTCATAGTAGACATTTGGATGCATATTTCCCATGTCAATAGATAGGAGGTGGCTAAACCATTTATTCCATTCCCATTGAGTATTTACTAAGTAATGAAGAGTCTGATGTCGGAGTATGTTTGAAAATGGAACAAGAAGCTGTGTAACGACTACTATCATGCTGAGCATTGTTTTTTAAATAATGTTGATCTTCTCTCTGCAGGTATGTTTTCTGGAGATAGTCCACGTGCAAGCTTGGAGGCACCTCTTCAGTCAGAAGTTGGATCACCAAAAAAATTAATTTCCGTTCAGTTATACAAAAGCAAATCAGCTAGACAAGGTGAAGTGCTGGGCTCAAGTTTCTCAAAGTCTCTAGATAGGAGTAGAGTTACAGAATGAAATGGTAGTTGCCATTGCAGCCTAAAGATTAATTGCTAGCTTGCTCTGGTAACTGCCATTTCGACCCTCTTTTACTTATGTATATATGAATGTGATGTGACATATGCCATCCCCCTTGTGTAAGACTCACTCTAGTTAGGGAAACATTTCCCTTGTACAATTATCAGATTATAATTGAGGAGTATTTCCATGTACTGCTAGATACCACATTCTTTAGATAATTTATTCAATCCTATGCATCATATTATCTGAAATGATGAGAATCACCTTCACATGCTAGAAAAGAGCATTAATTTAGGCTCCAAATGATGTTGATTTCTATAACAGTAAAATCCTTTCAATGTTTCCTCCTCCGCCTCTTAAATTCCTAGGCTCCAGTTTAATCCATCAACTTATCATACTGCAATGACATCTTGAACTTCTTGCTTAATATCACTATATGATATTCTTCTGCGGAATACAGCGATAATTTTCTTAAATTGAATTTTAGCTTCATAGAATAGTCATCCCAGGTGTCTTTGTAAGTGAAGCAAAGAAAGAAAAGAATCTTTCTTTTACAAAATTTCCTTAACTTGTAAGGAAGTCATTAAAGTAGAACTGCATTTAAAAAATTTGAACAGTTTATTGTCAGCCTGGATTGCACCACATTGAATGTATTTAGTTGTCTTCCCATACAGTCTGTACGGCTGGCATGTTATGCCCGGGGCCTTCTTGCCTCAGCTACAGCCATGGAGGGGCTGACCTTTAAAAGGGGTTGAGGAGGTGGGCTCTCGACCAACGAACTTTCATCTGTATTTTTATTTGAGTGAATAGCCAAAATTAATGTACATAATGTTGGAATCAATCATTCTGTTATTGTAGTTTGATGACCATAACTATACAATATGGTGTGGGTTCTTTCTGTTTACTCCATCAGACATGTCCCTTCCAAACCTGATCTGCCTTTTTATAAATGTATTTGATCATTAGGTTTTTATAGTACATGGGAATGGAAGTAGTTGAGAAGATCCCAAACTTCTGTCAACTTCTCTCCCCCTTCCCCATTCCAAGCAATGAATATTGAACCATAATTTGATGAATCTAGAATGGCCAGATTAAGTGTTAGATTTCATGCCAAAAATATTAGCATTATAAATCTCTTTTTACTCCTTTTTTTTTTTACTGCTTTTATAAGAATTGGTCTACTACCTACAAACCAGGTAGTTAAGCAAAGGAAGAAAGAAAATCTCCCACTTCAGTTCAAGTGGAATTCAAACTCAAAACCTCTTAGTACAACCACCAAGTTTCGGGACTCTCTCTTTTACTTTAAAACTGTAGGATTTTTAAGGTGTCCGAACAACTATGGAAATTCCTTGTATTTACTCAAAAGCAAAACCTTAATGTACCTTTGTCAGAATCAAGAATAGTTCACAGAGAATAGGATCAACAATTATTTACAACATACAGAGCCACCAGGAACCAACGTTACGAGACGGCTTCAGCCCTTTACGGTTATGCTTCCCAGACTAAGGCTTAATGTCTTTAAATGTTTGTGTCTCTGTCTATTCATAATCAAACAATTGCATTAGACTAGGTATATAATTTACATTAAAAAACAGCTAACAGCCTAATTGAATTACCTTGCTTATTATCATCGTGAATAAATTACAACAAATTGAAATATAATGTTTATATGATTGAATAAGAAAAGTAAAAGTTGCATTGGTATCCTGTTTAACCCTTTGTTTCCCTGTAATCAACTTGAATTGTTTGAAGATTTACTTTTACCAACAAAACCTTCATTACCAGCTAACATCAAGTACTTGTCTTTCCTAGTGAGATTTGTGCACTCAAACCCCAAGGCTCTACCAATCACACCCTGAACATAATTCGCTACTTCAGTTCTTGATTTCTTGCTCATAAAAATTTCAGATGTTGATATCTTCTCAAGGAAATTTATACTGTAAGTAAGATGAGGATTCATAAAAAAGAAAACTGGATCTAAAACTTTATACCCACTAGCAGTAGTTCCATAAAACATACCAACCTCTACGTGAATAGCAACCGGAATTATTTCATCACTGACTTCTGCAAATAATGGACTAAACCTTAGAAGGTAGGGTTCTCTGCAAGTAGTACCCTCAGGACAGACAGCAACATCTCCTTGCTTCAACATTTTCTCCATCATCTCTGCATCCGTTTCTCTATCCCTTGTTAATCTTACTGTTTTTATTGGTGCAACGATTTCACATACTTTACTTAAGCTGTATATCATTGCAGTCAATTTTTTCCTTAGTCCACCAGATACGTAAATAGGATCCATAAGTGTCCTGTGGTTGCTAACATAAAGAACACCCTTTTGGTTTTCTATCTTTTTTGGTGTTGGAATTGGTTTTGATTGCTTTAATCTCATACCACTGAATGCTAGTATAGGTATATTGATACTGTAAGGTAATGAAATACCAATAAGAAATCTGAAAGTGAATAGAAATATTCCAAATGGAATCCAAAAAAACATTACTAATGTTGATATCGAAGTTGGTTTAAAAGCTAATCTGCCATCATGGAAGACTAACGGCTTCGGGTATTTCTCCCGTGGTAAATTCTTCCATTTTTTCTTTTCTGTTTCATTCACCAAGTAAATCTCCTGTTAAAATACAACAAAACCATAAAGATCATGACAAGAAAAGGAGATGTAATTACGTAGATATGGTTTATGGTTCATGTAAGGGGAGGTTCATGATTCACTATGAAATCCATTTCCTTACCTTGCACTGAGAGAAGTAGTGATGCTCAAGTGATTTATGAAAACTTCCGAACCCAACAACTTCCTTAGAATTCATTTTCTCTTCTCCGAACATCGCTTGAAAATTCAAACTTGCTTTCGTAGCAACTTCCATTAAACCAACATAATACCCATGAAACACTTTCAGCTCTTTCCCAACAACAAAATCAACTTCTAAATAATCTCTCAAGAATGCTTCAATCATAACTCTAGGTAATTCACTAACACCCACTTTTCTTCCATATCTCATTAGCACCTCAAAACCTTCAAACCCAACATCTTCTAAGAAAAACTTAGGTAAAACAGATCTTCCTACTCTAAAGTTATCTTTCTTGATTCCGAAAAAACAAACAAAAACCATAATATTGATCCCTATATCTTCATTAACCAACCAAATAATAGGATACAAAAGAAGCAATACAAGAGCTCTAATAAGTCCACCAGCTTCAAATGCTACAAGCATGAAGTAGTGAAACAAAGATGACGGCTTCAACAATGCCCCTTCTACGTCGAAAATCAAAGTTTGGCTTGAGAATTCTGATTCTGACTCTGATTTAAGTATGAGTGATGGATATTTTTGAATCTTAATGTTTAGTGCATTAGAATTACAATCTCTGTTACTCCTTTGTTGGAAATGAGTGTTCTTTAGTAGTCTCCTATGAAAGATTCTACTGATGAACAGAAGAAGAGTTTTGAAAGAGAATTCTTTTTCTGCCATTCTTTCTAAATCTTTGCTCACTTTTATTTTTTTGTGATAAATATGTGGATATCTTCTAGTTCTCTCTGACAAGTGTTCTTATAGAAGCCTATTTTTTCCCACAAAAAAGGATGAACTAAAATAAGAAAAAATAATTTAAAAATAGAATTAACCAAAAAAATGAAAATCATTGATTGCTGTCTTGGAAAAAAATGACCACTAGATTGTCAAGAAAAATACACCGTCAAGAGTATGACATGTTTTACTTCAATTAAGATGAAGTAAGTCTGTCTTATCATATCTAATTGATTTTATTCCATTGCTATTCTCATTCTTCATTATTAGTAGTATCCAAGAAATCCATAACCACCTTAGAAGGGAAATTTGTGATAAGCAATTAAGATAAAGACCTCAAATAACCAAACTCAATATGGCCTTGAAAGCTACCTTCAACTTCATAATTATGTGTGTGAACTCTAATTAGAACAGTTATAGACCTTTTGTCTAATAGTAATGCTTGGGGCAGTCAGAGTCTGGATAAAAGTACTCCACTATTTGTCTAATTACAATAATGCTCAACTCATTCAAGAAAATCTCCCGAGATTTCTCCCGACATAAAAAGAACAGAATCCACTCTGCCCAGCACCTATCTAATGCTAGAAGGGCTGGGCAGACTGTTGTAGGATCTCCTCTCGGAAGAAACCTCGGTTGATTTCTACAATGAGTCTAGAATTGTTGGTCTAGTTACGTTTGGATTCTGGATTTTACTAATTTGTTAGTATTGTTTAAGTTTCATCAACTGGATTTCTCAATCACATTTTATGGTGAAACAAAATCTCAATGCGTTCATCAGTTAACCTTAGCTAATACCCAAATGCTAAACTAGACAATACATACATTTTGATAGGTGTACCCAAGCTTTTCAACTTCTGTTAGGTTTTTTTTTCGCCAGTGCGGAAATAAATCAAGATGGGTCTCATGTGTTGATTTTGTACTTTATTGTTGAAGAAATTTAATACAACCAAAATGTGATGCAATTTGTACGATGAAAATGAAAATCATTTCCTATTTTCGACTAAATCTAGCCATGCGAGTTTCTTACCCATATATCAAAAGAGAAATGAATCAAAAAGCCATCAGAATGAATGAAAAGCTGAAATTTTGGTTTAAAAAAATCGTACAATTTCTCCTATTGAAAAGAAAAAATCGTCACATCTTGTCAAAAAGACAGCGAGAAATACATTGATATATCATCACCCATAATAATGATAAAAAAAAGATACTAGAAAGAAAACATTGCCCGAAGATCTAAGATGATAATGCAGCTCAAAAATTTATGATAAAGTTTATTAGTTGTTCAAAACAATTTATTGCATTTTTTTACGACCCGTCTTAATATACATCCAGGCATGTTGGCGGTGTTCGTCGTAAATATTAGTTGGTGAATTGAATCATCACTGTGACTACGGACCATCAAAACCCAACCACATTATTTATAGAGTGGTTTTATTTCCATGAGGAAAATTCACTGTATATACCAATTCGATTCTTAGGACAATTTCATGTGTGTACAAACACAGATGTGGAGTAAATGTATATATATGCTATGAGAAAAAACAGTGTACTTGTAAAATCTTTATGAGTAACTTTATGAATTGATACCTCCCAAATGGGTGCAATTGCAACCGAGCTCGTCGGAGACTAACGTTAGAACTTAGAAGTTTGATCTGTTGATTTCTTTCGATGATCCGTGTTGGTCTTCCTCAGTCCCCACTATTAAGAAGTTGGCCTGCAATGGTCCAATTGTCTCCAAAAAAAACACACTTGGCAACATGCAAGTCTAGCAACGTGGCGCATTAAAATCTGATCACAGTCACACTTAGCTTAGGACATGAACATTGAACATCTATCATGTTCGGATTTAATTACCGAAGCTCGTGTCAAGTGTAAGCTGTACGCAAAATTAGTTAAGACGTCATATACAGCATTCAAAGACGCTCACCATCGAACGTCAAAATCATGATGAAACATTCACTACAACATAACCAAATTTTTCTAAGAGATTTATCAATGTATTAGTAGTATGTATGGAGTCTCATATGAGTCATGCATGTCATGCACTCATGCCTAACAATTTAGTTAATTGTCTGGAGACCTGCTTGTGTATATTTCTTGACCTAATTCGCTACGAAGTTGTGTGAGATTATCGTTAAATTGCCGTTGTCCTTGTCACTGAATTTATTATGGGAGAAACTACAATAACAGCACATGAAAAGATTGATTGTTACAGACTTCTGATTTTCACTGGAAATTCAAGACTGCCAACAAATCATAAGTTGTGGTTTTCAATTTTTTATAATGCTTGTGGTTAGGGTTGTCACTTGGCAGAGACAACTGTGAAGCAATGAGTTACTCGAGTGTTTTGCTCTATGCCTCAACGGATTTTGGTTAGTCTCAGAGAACAGACCTAGACAAAACTTGTGGCTAACAGCGTGGCTAGAAGTGCCAGAAGTTTAAAGAATATATTAATAAACGGATAACACAATAAATAGGTGGGCTTTAATTCCTTGCAACACTAATAGAGGTTGCAGATGTTAACATGCAACGTGCAAATGTTTCCAGAACTTCGGGGAACTCAGTTGATTGCCTAATGGGTCCGCAACTTTTTGTAGATGAATTTGTTGAGAAATTTCCCAAAGGATTAGCGCCCATCTCAGTTGATCGTTTCCTTGCTTTACAATTATGCATTTGATTTTAGATTTGGAGTCTTTATCAAATGACAAATCCAGCAGATGCTCATTCCAATTCCCATGATCAAAATATTGGTTTTTTAAAGGAAAAGAAATATTTAAAAGTTGGTGAACTGGATCCTGTTGATGTCACCTGTATTTTGGGCTTCTGGGATAGGATGAAGTGACCCCTCCAGGCCAAGTAATCCAATGATGGACCCAGATATCTACTTGGTGAACCGATCCAATTTGCCGGATGTGAAAACTACAGTCACACCCATTTTTTAGATTTTTTCCACTGTCAAACCTATCGTCCCAAAAGTTCACGAGCGCACCCATTTCTTCGTGGAAAATTATTAGCAAACCCATAAAAATTGTGTTTTCTTCGTGAAAAGTTATTCTTCTTTCTTCTTCTCTTTCCATGTTCTTCATCTGCTGGTGATTTTGTGAGATGAGTTTAAGAATTGGGTAAATAGAATTTGTTGATGAAGTTGTATAAACAATGAAGGAGATGATGTTATTATGAATCATGGAGGAGAAAATTAGGAATCAAAATAATAATCAGGGAGAAACAATTTTTGATGATAAATTTGTAGCGATTTGGAGGTTATTAGAGGATAAATTGAAGGGTTCTAGATGAATTTTTGAATCTGAGAGTAGAATAGAGATTAGAGATCGGGTTTCTGTTGTGAGTTAGGGTTTGAGATTGTTTCTGTAATAGAGGAAGAAATTGATGATGGTTTTCTGGAATTAGAAGTTGAAGATGGTGATGATGCTGTCGAGATAAGGAGAAGAACAAAAGAAGATGTTTTGAAACTGAGATAGAAATTAGGTCGAATATGGACAGAGATGGGGCTGAGAAGACTAGGATAGGAGGGTTGATTTGTTGGCTGGGGTCTGGTGATGAAATTGGAGGAAGCCGAGATGAACTGGTGGTAGTATTGAGTCTGTAGAAGACGAGAAGGAATTGCTTATGGTGTGTGTGATTTTGGATGTAATAAAGAATATTACATACAAGTTGTGTTTGTTGTTCATGGTGGTAACTGAAATAGAAATTATTGCAGTTGAGGGAGAAATGAGCTGATGGATCTGATGGGTGAATGGTTTGGGTACTGGTGGTAGCTGATGCTGATACTTAGAGTAATTGGAGAGATGGGTTCAACTATGGTGAAGATTTAGGTTGTGTATGAAGTTGAAATGGGTTGGAACAGGATGAGTTGAGGCTACTTAAGAGGGGATTTAGATGTATGTTAGGGCAGGTGGAATTGTGGTGTTACTAAGATGGCGATGGTGGTTATGGTCAAGAGGATGGTTGTATGAAGCTGAGAAGTGAAAATGGGTGTGCAGGTGAATAAGAATGGTAATGGACTGAAAGTTTACTGACATGGTTTTGAAGCTGCAGGACACAATGGTTTGATACTGAAATGAATGGGTTGTGTATGGTTTTGAAGCTGCATGACACAATGGCTTGATACTGAAATGGATGGGTTGTGGTGTTTGAGCTAATGGTGTTGCTGTAGATGTTACAATGAGTAGTCTATGTTAGATTATGAGTTGTAGGTGGTGTTGAAAAAGATGAGCTGGAGATGTTAGATTTGGTTGCTGCTACAGAAGAAAATGGAGCTGTGAATACTGATTCAGTTTTGAAAATGGTTGCATACCCTGTTATACATCTACAAAAGTTGTTGCATAACTTGTTATGCAGTCCAGAAAATGGCTGCATAACACGTTATGCAGTAACATTTTTGTTAGTATTGAGACCAACAACAAAAAAAGATTGCATAACTTGTCATGCACCTACAATATATCGAGAAAATTGATGCATAAAGCTTTATGCAACCATATTTTTGTAAGCACTGAATTAAAAAAATTGATGCATAATCTTTTATGCATCCAAGGAAATGGATGCATAACATGTTATGCATAAATTAATAGATGCATGAACCAAAATATGGTTGCATAACGTTTTATGCATCTTTTGTTGTGTCCGCATAATGTGTTATGCATCGTTTTTGGTGGCTGCATAATTGTTATGTACCAAATTTTCGAAATTTTTGCTTAAAAGAATAATCGCCTTCGATTTTTTTCGCAAAAAACTTAAATTTGGTATTGTTGTTTGTATTCGTTGCGTAGCTCTCTTAAAAAGCTTTCTAACTATATAAGATTTGTAAAATTCCAAGGCGCGGTATTTTACATATTTTATATCCAAGTTGTGTTGCCAATTATACCCCTGAAAAATTAGGATGCATAACCCGTTATGCAGACATATTTCAAAATTTCATATAATTATGGGTGTCACGGAAACTAAAAATAATCTTGAGCTTGACAATAATAATATTATTTTTTTGGGCATACGCCTAAGTTCCCCTTGTCGGATAGAGTTTTTGAATTTTGTTTTTATTTTTTCGACAAAAACTAAATTTATTGATCATGATAAACCATGTATACAATCAGCCTCAGAAGTTTCTCTGAACTTAGAGGGACACACTGACTACCTCACTCTGGCTAGATTGTTTATTCTTATTTGTTTAGCCATTTTATCTGCCACCCTATTACAAACTCTATTAACATATATACACACACGACCATTGCGAGTTTATTTCCATAGAACATACACACCATTCATCCTACCAATGAGGAGAAGATTCACTATGTGCAAGTTATCATTCTCAAAAATTAACTTCTTGTAATGAAGCTGATTCGCGCACTATGTAAGAATCTCCACGCTTCAGCTTGTTTTATATTTCTGGCATGTTGATGGAGTCTCATGGCGTCCATGAATCTTCCTGCATGATCTCGTATTAGAATTGCATCCCATCTAACGTAATATTAGGCAACATAGATGCATTGAAAAGACGAGGGTACCCAAATACACCACAATCTTTAAATTATCCACCTATAGTCCTCTTACCGAAAGTGATTGTCTATGGGCAAAGTCGAGACAATACTACAAATCGGTATTCACACTTTGTGTGATCGTCTATGGATATGAGATCGAGACAATACAACAATCAAAGTGTGATTACTTGATAATAGGTTCGGACTTAGCCAAACTCCATAGGATCACTATCAAGTAATACGAAGTTAGCGTTTGTGTAATTTACTTTAAATTATAATAACAACAATTATAATTGCGGAAAAAAAAAGAGTAAATGACACAGCAAGATTTTGTTAACGAGGAAACCGCAAATGCAGAAAAACCCCGGGACCTAGTCCAGAATTGAATACTCTCAGATTAAGCCGCTATACAAAATCTAAACCAACTTCGTATAGTTGAGACCAAGCAACTAAACCTAGTTCACTTAGTTTCTTCAGTATCCCCGCGCTTCCGACATTCAATAAGTACACGCACTGGAACAATTCCTTTGGATTGTATTCCAAACAGTCAAGGAACAACAAATCTGTTTGGTAACAACTCTCTTGATTCTTTCAAATGAAGATATTTCAAGTCATATGCAAAGGCTCTTCCATTTGATCTAATAAACTCCTTTGCCTGGTTAGATCAATCTATCCAACAACTACCGAAGTAGTAGAGTTTAGATTTGCCATCAATCAATATAGATTCCAACTAGAAACTATAAGGTGATGCCGATCTTACACAACTAATCAATCGAATAAATTCGATTCTAGTTGGATCCCAGCCGATCAAGGTTTGTGCACACCCAAATATATAGAAACCAAATAAGATATCTTCTTTGTCTTCAAATCTTCTTTAATCTTCAATAAACACCTGCACAACACCACTTGAATCTCTTATAATCAATCACGCACAGAACGGAGTCTGTTAATAATGAATTATCACAAGACGTCTTTAGATCTACAAACAGTTCTAAAGATCTCGTCGACACTTCGATCTAGTTTGAGTGAATCTTATATCAGAAGAGAAGATTCTCAAGAATAAACAAACTATGTGCAACCAAAGTTCAACAACCGTTAGTCAATCAAATCAATCGAAAACTAAAATAAACTGCAATAATCTAGTTTCCCACCAACGGTACTCGTAGAGCTTCTTGATCCCACATAAGTCTTTAAACGAGCGGTCGTAAGAGATTTCGCCTAATTGGGGTACTTTCCTCTCCGGATAGACGGCTCCACTAGAAACAACAAAAGATGAAGTTTGCCTGGCTATTAGGATAATTTGCTAGAAATGCAAACCTGGGTATTTATAGATCAAGGATGTTTGGACACCAAGGAATTTCCAAAACCGAATATTCTCAAGATATGCATTAAATGCCCAAATCGGTTTTCATAATTCCTGGAAATGCTTTGTCCAATATTTTCCGAAATCTCTCAATAGAAAATCTCCCATTAGTAAATGCACATTACCAATTTTTATTTTCTAGAGATATGCATTTAATTGCTGGTAACTAAAGAATATAAACCTAACAACCTTAATTAAAAGATTCTTAATTTATTTCGGACCGGGACCTCCTTGAGTGATTAAGGAATATCTTTGAACAATAAAAGATAAGAGTTACTGTTTGTGTTCAAAGTATGTTGACATCTTTTCTTTGTAAATCCTCTTTCATATTTACAATCTTGGAATCGATTATACCACACTTCCAAACAAGTTTAGAATTGGTTCATCTGTATTCCAAGACAACTATGTGATTGATCAAATATCAAATCACAATCATGGGTTCACGGTTCTACCAAACACAAGGATCGGTTCTACCTCAATATAGTTTGCTTGTGATCGAACACACAAGTTACCAGGACCGGTTACATCAGTTACCAGAATCGGTTACGTCAATTACCAGGACTGGTTACCATATACTCATGGTATTGCTTGTGATCGGTTACACAAGTCACTAGGATCGGTTACACCAATTACCAGGATCGGTTACACCAATTACTAGGACCGGTTACACCAATTACAAGAAATTACACAACTCTTTTGTGATCGGTCACACCAATTACTAGGATCGGTCACACCAATTATAAATATCGATCATACCATCCCAGGTGATTACTTAGGATCGGTTACATTAATAAAGTCATACCAAATCATAAGTCAGGCACTGTGATTAGTTATACCAAGATACATAACAAGTTATGATCGGTTCTACTAACTCACACATATTGGTAATCCAAAGATATGCAATGAATAACAATACCAATAAGCCTAACGATTTCCCTTTCGATTCATAAAACAAGTTTATGAATGTACTTCCTTTTAAAAAAAATGTACACATTGTTTCCTAAGATGAAATCTTCACCTTTACCCATACACATAATCACAATAGCATTCATACGATTATGTCGATGTCTTATATACAAAGTTCAAAAGATAGGCGTTATACTTCGTATTCTAATTCCTTAACACTATGTCTACTAGAGTATAATCATTCACAGCTTCACAGTTATGTTTTCAATATAGCACGACTTGAAAGATACGTTAGGAATGAAATAGTTCAAGTCAAATATTACTAACCTCGATAGGAAGGATGATGTCGTCGTTGTAGCTCGTTACTTCTTCACATTTTCAGGTCTTCAAGTATACTTGTATATATCATAATCCTAGACTTTCTAGTCTAACCTATATGAAGTTGTCTCTAGTTACATAATCAAGCGACTCTTAGATGAGTTTTGATTCACTAAAATATGATAACCAAACTTGAAATACCAACGCTTAGTGGGATCAATCGAGCTATGCTCTAACATGCATCAATATTAAATTTAAAGTAACCCCTGGTGGAGGCTTCCAATGAGGTATAACATTGGTACGTCGCTGCAAAACAAAATTAGTAGAAGTATTACTGAAACTTAAGATGCTGTCAATGGAAATAATGCCTAATATGCCTTATGACTTGTTGTGGGTTTGGGGTGTTATTCTAAAAGATACGTTCACATCGTTGCTTCCAGATAACCCATTATGTATGAACGTAATATATTATGTCATGGTGCTGGTATGTAATACAGCTTGTTTTGTCAGCCTAGGTGATGATCCAATCGCGAATACTATTGAATCCAGAAGCATTATAGGCCAGATGAGGAGCACATGCATTCCATATGGAGGGAGCGAACGAGCATTGCATGAGTAAATGAGCTGGTGTCTCTGGAACTTGATGACAAATTGGACAAACTTGATCTTGTTAAGACCGCAAATGGAAAATATTTGTTCAAACCGGGAGAATATTATGGAGAAGCTTCCACAAGAAATGTGTAAGCTTATATGGAATCTTTAAATTCCATAACTTGAGCCATATTGTAAGTGAAATTGATCCTTGTTGTGTTTGACTTGTCTGGTGAGTTATGGCTAAAGAGTTATAAATAGATGTTGTAGTGAATTGACCTGTGGATGTTAGCATCCATACTAGCTTGTCCTTTCTTGTCAGATTCAGAGGAATAGTAAGAATTTGATGTACCTGATCTTGTGTAAACAATTGTTGAAGAAGATCTACTTTCCAGGATTGATTTTCTTCATCAATGAGATCAACGACATATTGATAGTCACTAAGATTCAACTCATTTGGTTGTAAAAGAGTGTCATTGAAGTTGGGGATCCACCGATGTCTCTAAATATTAATTTCTTTGCCATCCCTCACTTGCCAGATTGAGAGTCGTTTAACCTGCTACAACCCATGATATATGCTTTTCCATACCCAAAAAGTACGTGGCTTAAGAGAATAAGTTAGCATGTCTTCAATCATAAGGACAGTATTTGCCACGTAAAATCTTAACACACAGAGAATTATAGACAGCTAAATTTTTAAATCCCATACCTCAATTTCGTTTCGTATACATAATTTTGTCTAATATTTGTAATGATTAGTGCGTGTAGAATTGTGACTCCACCAATAATTACGTTGAACTTTGTTCAATACATCAATAGTATGTTAAGGAAGCTTTAAATAATTCATGGGGTAAAGAGGCATGGTACCTGACACAATTTGAAGTTGAGTACTTCTGGAAGCTTGAGAGAGCATTTTTCCTTGCAAACCTTGCAATTTAGCTTGCATTTTGTTAATCAGATAAGAACAATCATGTGTCCTGGAGAGAGAGATAAGGAAAGGAAGGCCCAAATATTTCTCCCTTAACCCCATAGTTTTCATCTGAAGAGCGAGGAAGATGCTTGTTAAAGAAAACTATTGATTTCTATAAATTAAGTACTTGCCTGGAAGCTTTGCTAAATTGGTCCAATAATGACCGGAGGTACCTGAGTTCAGCTGGCTTTGATTTGAGGAAGACAAGGATGTCATCCGCAAAACAAAGATGGGTAATACTAGGACATGATCTCTCTGCTATAATTCTATGAATTCTCTCTTGCTGTTTTTCATTTTACAAAATATGGGAGAAAGCTTCCATACACAAAATGAATAAATAGGGCGATAGTGCATCACCTTGGCGAAGACCTCTTGTTGGTATGAAAGTCTCCCCCGGATCACCATTTAATATAATTGAGATGCTAGTCGTGCTGATACATTGATCAATTAGTTGAATCCAATCAGCGTGAAAACCAAGATGAGATAATACGACTTTCCATAAACTCCATTCAACTCGATCGAACGCTTTGGACATATCAAGTTTGATCCCCACCCAGCCTTATCTTTTTTTTTTCTTCATTGCATGTACTAGCTAATGGGAAATGATGAGATCATCTTGAATGTGCCTTCCTAGAACATATACAACTTGAGTAGGCGAGATAATCTTGACAAGTAAAGGCTTGAGTCTATTTACCAAGAGCTTGGATATAATTTTATAAAAGATGTTGCATACACTTATTGGCATGTAATCTGCAGGTTGAGTTGGTGCAGCAACCTTGGGTTTAAAACTTGATGTGTGTAGTTCATCTCCCGTAGCATGTGCTTTGACTTGAAGAAATGTTTCACTATAGAAACAATACTCTCACCTACAGTGGGCCACAACTATTGATAAACCGAGCTTGAAACCCATCACTTCCTGGAACTATCCATGGTTTCATCAAGAAAACTACTTGCTTCACTTCATCTACCGATGGAATTTCTAACAGCTTGATATTGTTTTTATCTATAATGCAATGGGTAATGAGGCTGAGAAATTGTTGATGGTGTGGGGAATGAGTGGTGCCAGTGACAGATTTGAAGTGAGATATAAAGATAATAAAGATATGAGCAACATTATCTTTATCATTATGCCAAATACCCAGAATATCCTGTGTTAGGGCATTTCTCGGTTGAACCCACCAAGTGTTAGTATGTCAAGGTTAGTTTCATATTTTAGTATCAAAAATCATAAGTCGTTTAATTATAATATTATAGTCAAATTCGTTAGGTTAGACTAGAAAGTCTAGAAATGTTGAAACATACAAGTATTATTCTGAAGACTTGAACATTCCGAAGACGTATCGACATCAACCATGGCATCATCCTTCCACTGGAGTTTAATAATACATGACTTGACTTGTTTCCATTTTTATATTATAAGCTTTCAAGTTGTTTCTAATTGAAAACATAACATACGAATTTATATATATGAAACTTTAGTATAAGAGACTTGATCATCATATTGTGATCAAAGAGGCAAGGAACAATATATCAATAGTGATAAGTACTTTATATTGGTATATTATATTACGAAGTATAATGCTTATCTTTTGAACTTCGTAATTGCGACATCGACATAATCTTTGTAATTCGTTACTAGATAATGTAGTAAACATATATTTCATTTCATACCTAGAAAAATATGTTTAATTACATGATTTTAAAGAAATAGACGTACGAACTTGTTTTGTAGTTGAAAGGAAATCAAGAGGATTGAAGGTCCGGTTTTCATTGAAGATCTTAAGATTAGACCGATCCTAGCTTATGTTGGGAGTCAAGGTAGAACCGATCCCTACCTATATTGGGAGTCAAGATAGAACCGATCCTAAATTGTTTTAGGAGTCACGGTAGAACCGGTCCCAATAGGCAAAACCGATTTCTCTAAATTATGTACACTTTAGGGTTTGTACGATCTGGAAATTGGGTTTGTAAAATAGGAAAGTTCAAGATATCGACATAATGAGTAATTTGAACATGTGGTGAAATCTTATTTCTTAATTGTTCAAAGATATTCCTTGATACTTAATGTGAGATCCCAAGACCGAAATAGTAGAGAATCTTTTTGAGATTTTCGAAATTAATATGTTTTGTTTTACCAACAATCAAAACATATCTCCGGAAATATATATTATCTAAGTGCTAGCTAATATTGAGTTGTCCATGAAAATTTCGGTTATACAGTTGGATATTGTTGGAATTAGACAAGACCGAATTTAGGTGCTTTATTGCATATATTAAGAATATTCACGGTTATGGAAATTCATTGGTGTCCAAACTACCTTGGTCTATAAATATTGAAGTTTTTTTTCTTGCAAACTTATCCTGAGGCAGGCACTTCGTTTCGCAGGCACTGTTGTAGCCGACTAATAGTATTCTCGTAATATTATCTTGGAGAGGAAAGTAACCTAATTAGGCGAAATCTCTTACGTTCGCTAGTTTAAAGACTTCTTTGGGATCAAGAAGCGTCTACTAGTACCATTGGTGGGAAACTAGAATTGAATTGTTATTTTAGTTTTCAATATTATTGATTTGATTGACTAACGGTTTCTTAACTCTTGATTGCACCTAGTTTGATTATTCTTGAGAGCCTTCTCTTCTGACATAAAGTCACTCAAACTAGATCAAAAGATTAGTGGTAGTTCAAATCTGTCTTTAGATCTGATGTTGACTTGTGATTATCCTTTAATATTAACAGACTTCGTTTTGTGCGTGATCGTTCATAATATGGGATCAAGTTTGTTATTGTGCAGGTACAGAAAACTATTGAAAATTTGAAGACAAAAAGATTTTTCTTATTGGTTTCGTATCTTTGTGATTTTTTTCGTGCACAAACTTGATAGGATGGGATCCACCTAGATCTAGTTAATCATTTGTAGACTTTTTATTGCTAGTCGTATATAGATCGATAAGTTATCATTTGGTGGTACTCTTTAGTATCTGAATATGGTAATTATGTTTGACTTAACTTGTTAATCCAGATCTTGGAAGATCTAAACCCGACAAAGGAGTTTAATTGATTTTAAACAGAAAAGCCTTTGTCACGCTCAACACAAATATCTCTGATTGATTTCCTGAGATAGGAGAGTGGCTACCAAACAGATTAGTCCTTTACTGTATGGAAGACGATCGAAATGGTTGAGTGCTTAAAGTCTCCAGAGAGGCTGAAGCAACTTAAGATATAATGGACTCCATCTAAGGATTCACGTGCGTTTTCCAGATTGGTTATAGGCGCGGGGATACTGAGGAAACTTGGTAACTAGGGGTAGGTAGTTTTCTTGGTCTCAATTATACGAACTTGGTAGTGTCTTTGTATAGCAGCTTAATTCTGAGAGGCTGAACCAACTAAAGATAGTGGACTATATCTTAGGATTCACGTGCATTGGCCAGAATGATTTTAGGCGAAAGGATACTGATGAAACTAGGTAACTAGAAGTAGTTTACTTGGTCTCAACTATACGAAGTTGGTAGTGTCTTTGTATAGCGGCTTAATTCTGAGAGCATTCAAAACTGAACTAGGTCTTTCTGCATTTACGGTTTCCTCGTTAACAAAATCATGTTGTGTGCTTTTACTTTACTTTCCGCATTACAATTTGTTTAAGTTATAATTAAAGTAATTGCACTTGTACGCTAATCCCAGACACTTGGGTTAATCCCTATAGTTTGGGGTTCAGTTTAGAAACTATATACCACGTGTATACCTTGTGGTAACTATCTTCTTGATAATTTCTGTCTATATTAGATCACGCAAGGTATATGACTTATAGGTTGATATCGAAAAGATTGTGGTATACTTGGTTACCTCGTCATTTCATCCTGTATATCATCAATATGATTACGCCGTCTCCTCAAATTAGCATAAGAGTGAAAATAACTTGTATTTCTATCTGTATACTGGATATGATATTGCCCAGATTTTCGCAACAAAATTCTCGCTCGAATTGAAGCCAATGTTGATGTTGTTGATGAAACAAGAAAAATGTAGAATGAATTATTGATGTGTTTCTTTGCTCACAATCTTGAATTAGGTGTTTAACGCTCTCAACATCTATTTCTATATGGCCGAAGTCATGTTTCTTCAAATGCAGAAGATGACGATTGGTATTCTTGAGTTTCTGGACTAGTTGATATGGGGGAGAACCAACACATTCTTGCTGACAAGCAGAGTGAATCAGATACTTGCATGTTGGGTGAGCTAACCAGCATTTAAAAAACTTATAACTAGGATGAATCATAAGCTCAGCAACATTCGTGACAAGTAAAACAGGAGAGTGATCTGAAGCATGATCCACTAGATTTATCACCCTGGCAGAACTAAACAAATTTAACCAATGTGTATCAGAAAGTGCTCTATTTAGGCGAACTTGAGTGTGTACATCCCCGTCACGATGATTCGACCATGTAAATGGATTACCAGATGCACCCAGATATATTAATCCCATTTGGTGAATGCAATTTTTAACAAATAAGTGATGTGGATCTACATATGCTGGCTTATTGTTTCAGAGTTATTTAATGTAAAATTCAAATCACCGGCGAGCACCCAAGGAATGTCTACATGATGACTCATTTCTACCAAGTATTGCTACTGAAAACGTTTCTCTCCAGATTCATTAGTGGCATACATACATGTAAGCAACCACTCATGATTATTATGTCCAGATTTAACAATAACATTCACCATATGTCTCGTTGCATGCATAATTTCAAAATAAAACCCATATTTCTAAGTAAGAGCAATCCCCCCCCCCCCCCCCCCCCAGATATGACCACATATGAAGCGCACCAATAATTTGTATAATTAGTCTGGCGAAGATAAGTAGTCATCTGATGAGTAAGGGTTTTGGTCTCTGATAAGAAAATAATGTCTGGGTTATGTTTTTGAAGGCAATGCTTTAAATAGTCCCTAGTTTCAGGTTTGCCACAACCTTGGAAGTTCCATGAAGAAATCTTCATGGGAACAAATAAATGAAAAACAAAAGAAGAATATACTGGACAGTGGATAATGTGGAAACAATAAACAATAAAGGGAAATGGTATCACCTGTTGTCGAGCAGTGGTTAGAACTTTGGCATTAGTGGCTCGGAAAGCTTGATCCCAAGGATCTGTTGGTTGAGATTCAGTAGTGTCATCCATGGCATTGGCCTCGTATTGCTCCATGTCAATTATGCATGTTCTATTTCGCTTTCGCTGAGAAGAACCTGAACTTCCAGCCTCACTACTAGTGTCATTCTGATGTCCCATAATAGGTGAAATAATATCCCAAGCATGGGTCGAAGCATATCACCTCGTTTGTGATGATTTTGATGGACAATTGAATTTCATCTCTAGGTTGGCGCCACTGCGTATTGAGTTGCACAGCCTGTCCAAAATTCCATAGTTCACCTTCAGCTGCAGACGATTGTTCCTACGATAAGAGCATAGAGAATAATCATGTGCAATCACCATACAATCAGGACAAATATTACGAGGCTGACCTTCATAAAAGAAATTGATCCTGTGAGGCACCCCAGCACCAGATGCTACATGTATTCCAATTAGGTGGAAAGTCATAAGAGAAATTTCAACCAATGCTCGGAATCTGGTTCCAACTTTGGGGAATTCAATATGAAGAACCTCACCGACAGTTTCTGCAAAAAGTCAGATTATTTCCTCATCTAGAAATTCAGGTAGAAGATGTTTGAATTTCATCCAAAAATTTTGGGATGAGAAGTCCAAATCATGGTAGTTAGTTGACAGTTTTCATTCTCGAAGCACCACTAAGTTGTTATGAAAATTCCAAGCAGTTCCATAAAGTATAGAGTTTTGATCATTCTCGTTGTCTAATTGAATGGCATATATGTTTGGTTCAAGGACAATAAGGAAAAATTTCCAACTTCTACCAAAAGATGAGTCCAATCAAACTTAGATGCCCTTTCCGCAGCTTTTGGTATCAATATATTCACCATCAACAATAAGTTTACCTACTGCAGCAATTTTCCAATTGGTCATACCTCTCCACAAAGCATCGGTAACATGAGCACTAACCCCGGATCCCAGTTGAAGTCTCACCAATTGATGTATCCTTCAATTGATCGGTGAGGTGAGAAACAGTGGTACCATAAGGAGCCATGGGAGTTATATTAGCAAGTATATATAGTGTACCAAGAAGTTCTATATATAGTGGTATTGTGGGTTGTGGCTATGTGGGAGATGTAAGTAATAAGGAGCACCGGTACAATGATATAAGAACAACATAAACAAGGGGGATTGTTAATGGATAAAGAACAGAACACCTCAAAGTCTTGTGGATAAATAGAAAAATACCATTGTGTAGAAGATGGGTGATCGATTGGAGAATGAAGAGGTCCAGTCGAATCACCCCTGATATGAATCAACCCAATTAATAATATGAGAACCACTGTAGGAATTTGAAACTACCATCTGAAAAGCCACCAAAAAGAGAGCGACAACGCCATAGCACCACCTACTAACAACAAAGTGATTACTCCAAAGCAACTGCCAACATTAAAGATAGGAAACAGATAAAGATGAAAGAACTTTAAGACCAATCCAGTGATTAGTCGATATCAATGTCAGTAAACAATCATCAAGTACAAAAATTGAAGATAAACATCAGTCATGAAAAGGGTTTAGGTACTTGAATTAAAATGGACAAACAAGAAGAGAAAGGGACAAAACGTAAATAACAATACTGGGAAAAGATCGTATTAAAGGAAAATTGCTGAAATCCAACAAAATCTGAAGAGATTCAGAGAGATTGAGAGACGAAATTGGAGATGTTGACCAGGTCAAAATCGCTTTGACAATCGTTTGACTTTTCTCTCCACCGCCCCAAAGTGCGGATTATTATTATTATTATTATATTATTTTGATAAATCAAATTATATTAAAAGAGTACCATATTTACATAAGATTTGCACTGAATAGAAAGCAAGAAAGAGGCCACAAGAGTCCCAATATCTTACTAACTATTTAAATCTGAAATAAGAACAAGCCGGCATTTTGATATTGATTATAAACCCAGGCTTGCCAACATAAGTACTTCTCTCACCCTGTTGCAGTTCACAACCCTTCTTAGCCGAACTGTCAGCACAGAAGTTAACCTCACGAAACACATGCTCGAAACTGACTTCCTCATAACTAGCACACCCAGCCAGCCAACGATGTCCTAATTACCAAGGAAAACTCATAGCTTTACAGGCATGAATAGTACTAAAGGAATCAAAACATACCCTTATCTTGCGAAACCCAAGGTGAACTGCCCATTCCAGGCCATTACTGATTGCCTAAAATTCAGCCATGTAATTAGCAACATCTCCCAGGAAAAAACTAACTCCTCCCAAGCACCCACAAGAAGCATTATGAGTTATAACACAAGCACCAGCAGAACCCGGGTTGTTCAAAGCAGCACCATCCCTGTAACACCCCAATTTCGGCAGTGGTTTGCCGATTTGAATATAGGTAGTGGTTTGTTCTTTCCTAAAACTGATGCCTTTTCAGCAAAATTGGCTCCAGAATTGTGCCGCAGTGGTGCGGCACTACCGTTAAGCGTGCTCGGCCGGAGTAATCCAAGGATGAGTGACCTCCCGGGAAGCTACTGCTAGATGAACGCAGTGGTGCCCGTTGAAAATCCCATATTGACGGGTAGCCGCGGTGGCTAAATGGGGACAGTATCGGTGTGGGTTGGGTCAATTCAAATGGCATCAGAGCCGATGACGGTTCACCTGTCGAGGGTGGGAAGGTACCTGGACGGGGTTGTTCCAGGTGCTCGTATCATGAGGGGTAGAGAACATCGGAGATATGGGATGGAATATATTTTGGAGTCGAGGACGACTCCAATCTAATGTAGCAGTTTTGTAATACCCCGATTTCGCAAGTGGTTCGCCGATTGGAATATAAGTAATGGTTTGTCATTTCTTAACATCGAAGCCTTTTTAGCACAATTGGCTTCAGAGTTGGCAGAAAACTCTACAGTTAAATGTGCTCGGGAGGGAGTAATCCAAGGATGGGTGACCTCCCGAGAAGCTTTTGTTGGATGACCGCAGCGGTGCCCGTTGAAAACCCCACACTGTCTGAAAAAGCAAGGGTATAACAACCACACCCAATAATTCGTTCGGAAATCTATATGGACTAAACTCCAATATAATTCCGAGAGCACCAACTTAAAAGCGAGCTCAATCAAGAAATATATCAAAGAGCTTTATCTCTATTTTTCAATGCAATCAGCAAATCGAATAGATATAAATCCGTGAGCCTGATTGATATGAGAAATAACTTGGATGGTACCAAAGACCATTGCCCAAGTGTCAATCAAGTTATATCCAACAACCAAGGTCGGATTTATCAACTGATTGAACTACGCACAACCTGTGATATTTCAATTATATAAACAAATATAATGCGGAAAAGAAGTAACACAGACACCAGAAATTTTGTTAACGAGGAAACTGCAAATGCATAAAAACCCCGGGACCTAGTCCATCTTTGAACACCACACTGTATTAAGCCGCTACAGACACTAGCCAACTCCAAGTTAACTTCGAACTGGAATATAGTTGAGACCTAACCAAGTATCACACCGATTAAGGTACAGTCACGTTCCTTACGCCTCTAGAACCACGTCGGATTTTGCGCACTTGATTCCCTTAGCTGATCTCACCCAAAACTAAGAGTTGCTAAGACCCAAAGTCGAAGACTTATAAACAAATCTGTCTCCCAAAGATATGTATATTCTTTATTCGGTTTTTTGTTCCGTCTTTTGATAAATCAAGGTGGACATGAACCAATTGATAATCCGGTCTTATACACCCGAAGAGCAGCCTAGAAATATCAATCACCTCACAATAACCCAACTGATTAACATAAAAAGTTATTGCGGAATCACAAGATTCTGAGATGAAGAACTGTTGTAATTACTTTTTATATCTTACCTATCGGAGATAAATCTCGAGTAAATCTTAGAGAAGATAAAACTCAATACGATGGAACAAGTAAGATCAGAATACGCAACTATAGAGAAAATAGTTGGATATGGCTTCATGAATCCCAAATGAAATCTTCAAGTCGTTAACCTATAATGGTTTTGGAAAAACCTAGGTTAAAGGATAATCGACTCTAGTTTGAAACTAGGACACAAGAAAGTGCTAGAGTTCTCCCTTATATAGTCTTTCAAATCAGGGTTGCCTACAATCAAAGCTAAGATAGCGTAGTAACAAAGCATTCAATATTCACCGTTAGATGAAATCCTGATTTAAGATTCAAGCTAAGTTTGCTTAAAACCAAAGCAATATCTCTCCATCGTTAGATGGTCTTATCTTGTTACACACAAATGAAATATACCTTTATTTAGATATGGGTAACCGTACCTAAACGTGTATATTGAGTTGGCTTAATAACCGTTAACCGAAGTTAGCCATATGAACACTTTTGTCTCAACCATATTCATCTAACACATCTAGATCAAATATGATGATCAATCAAACTTGAAAGATAATCAAATGAATCTAATTATGTTTCAAATAAAGTTGTTCAATTGTTCACTATCTCATAGAAATATATATGAACAAATTGAAACAAAATCGGATTGATTCGTAATCGTACAAAGTACTTATACAAGAATCAATTGATGAACATTAAGCCATGGTTTGCAAAAATTGCATTCCTTAATTCATAATTGTGTTAGTTAATGAGTATTAGAATCATACATAACCGATTTTAGAACTTAACCACTGTGTTCGCAAACCAGGTACGCGAACAGCAGCTCCGGACCTTGGCATGTCAAGTCGTTCGCAAACCCGGTTCACAAACAGCCGTCCCGGGCCTAACTCAGGTAAAACTGTTTGCATACTAGGTACGCAAACAAGGTTCGCAGACCTGAATTATACCAATACAGACATAGGTTCTAAACTCTTATTTCAATCATTGAAACATCCTTAGAAGGCGACAACGGTAATCTCACACATTCCATTAGCTTCAAGTAATTTTCAAGTGATCGAATGATCAATACGAAACTTCCCAAGTTAACATCAAATGACTGTCGCACACAAATCATATAAGATGTTCAAGGTAATTTTCACATGATCATCTTTGACTTAATATTTAATTTCCAACAAATAAATTGTTTCCAACTAAACTCGTCAAGAATATGATGAACATAGTTAAAGCAAAAAGCTTCCAACACATATTTCGAGAAATAGATAAGCGAGATAAACACATGTCGAAATATCAAATGTGTATAATGGAAAAGTCTATATAGTTATACGACTTAGTTTCATTAGAAGATAGAATAGAATAAACTTCTGAGTGATAGATAAGTTTTAGTCTCCACATACATTTTGTTGATGAAGTTCCTCCAAGCTCCTCAGTAGATCTTCTTCAATTGGTGAACGTCGTGAAGTCTAAAGCTCAACCACACATTCTTTCCTAATCCGATACATAGATATAAGTAGACTAGAAATCGAGTATATAGTTTTGATCAACTAAACTTGGCAAACAAGCTTGAGATAGCAATGCTTGCGAGTTCGACCGAGCAGTGCTCTAACACTGTCGGATAGCCGCAGTGTCTAACTGGGGACAGTATCGGTGAAGGGTCGGGTCATTACAACCGCAACACAATAATAGCTCATTCATCACAGGTAGGTACCAAAGGCACTCAATAGGAGAAATAGTTCGTATTTTCCTGTATTCAACGCGAAAATAATTCATAATCCTCATATCATCAGGAATGTCAAACATAAATCCCTTACATCTACTATAAAACATGTGATGGACTTTAGCTTTAAGCTTTCCAAAATTGTCATTTACCCCATCATAGAAAGCCTTGTTCCGCAGTTTCCATAATTCGGACCTTACAACCATAATTGAAAGAAGCCATAAGTCTTTGACCGAAGATTAAAAATATCAGCAATCCACTTCCAAATCCGAACAGCAAAGGGGTAATTCCAAAGAATGTGTTGTAGCGATTCAACACCCCCTACAAGCTGTACATCTATTAGCCAAAGTTCATTGAAACCTGTCACGACTTTGTCTAGAGTTGCACATCAGTCCTTAGGTAACAACTTCCAGTTCTGATCCCCAAGCGAAGGATGAAAAGTTGATCTTCAAATCAAGTTTACCCTTGCAAACTCAACATATTTCTCCCTAACAAGATTTCTATCATACTTCATAGCGAGAATCCCCTTTTGATCCACCATCCAAGCTCGTGTATCATTTCCACCAACAGGTCATGGTAAATAAGCAATATCAATCCTAACAGCAACCATAATGCTCCTCAAATCATTAGGAATGTTCCACGTATTACCGTCTATGATATTATAGACCCTTGAGGAAAACTGGTTACTAACATATAAAGTAATTGAAAAAGCGGGGGTACAACAACTACACCCAATATTTCGCTTAGCAATTTGTATGGACAAACTCTAATATACTTTCAAGAGAATCAACTAGACAGTCAGACTCAATCTTAAGAAAAGTATATCAAAGAGTTATATCTCAATTTCTCAATTCAATCCGCAATCAAACAAATAGAAATTTGCGAGCCCGATTGAATATAAGAAATAACTTGAACGGTACCAAAGACCAATGTTCAAGTATCAATCAATTTATATCAACAACCAAAGGTTGGATTATCTAATTGATTGATCTTACGCACAACCTGTGATATTTCAATTATATAAACAAATATAATGAGGAAAAGAAATAACACAGACACCAGAAATTTTGTTAACGAGGAAACCGCAAATGGAGAAAAACCCCAGGACCTAGTCCATATTTGAACACCACACTGTATTAAGCCGCTACAGTCACTAGCCTATTCCAAGTTAACTTCGAACTAGAATATAGTTTAGACCTAACCAATCTCACACTGATCAAGGTAAATTCGCTTTCCTTACGCCTCTAGAACCACGCCGAATTCTGCGCACTTGATTCCCTTAGCTGATCTCACCCACAACTAAGAGTTGCTACGACCCAAAGTCGAAGAATTGATAAACAAATCTGTCTCACACAGAAAAGTCTATTGAATAGATAAATCTGTCTCCCACAGATAAACCTATGAGTTTTGTTCCTTCTTTTGATAAATCAAGGTGAACAGGAACCAATTGATATACCGGACTTATATTCCCGAAGAACAGCCTAGAAATATCAATCACCTCACAATAATCTTAATCGTATGGTAGCGAAACAAGATATTGTGGAATCACAAACGATGAGACGAAGATGTTTGTGACTACTTTTTATCTTTCCTATCGGAGATTAAATCTCGAGCAAATCTTAGAGAAGATAGTACTCAATCACGATAGAAAACAGCAAGATCAGAACACGCAACTACAGAGAAAAATAATTGGGTCTGGCTTCACAATCCCAATGAAGTCTTCAAGTCGTTAACCTACAGGGTTTCGTGAAAAACCTAAGGTTAAAGGAGAATCGACTCTAGTCGCAACTAGTATCACACAGGAGGTGTAGGTATCAGGTTACCCAGTTGCTAGATTTCTCCTTTATATAGTCTTCAAATAAGGGTTTGTAATCTAAGTTATCTTGGTAACAAAGCATTCAATATTCACCGTTAGATGAAACCTGATCTAAGGGCCAAGCTAAGTTTGCTTGAAACCAAAGCAATATCTCTCCATCGTTAGATGGTCTTAGCTTGTTACGCACAAATGAAATGTACCTTCATTTAGATATGAGTAACCATACATAAACGTGTACACCTTGTTGGCTCAACAATAGTTAACATAAGTTAGCCATATGAACACTTTCTTATCAACCTTATTCATCTTATCAACAACAAGTTCAAATGACTCAAATGAAACTAGTTATAAAGTTGTTCAATTGTTTATATTCTCATAAAAGTATACAAGACACAATTGAAGCAAAATCGATTTTGATTCACTCGAATCAAGTCATGAACATTATAACCACGGTTTCCAAAAGATTGATTTCCTTATTATATAAATGTATTAGTTCATGAACAAACCGATTCAAGAACTTAACCCACTCAAGTATGCAAACGGGTACCCATACTTAAGTAGTCGGACTTGGACTGTGTCCGACAGTATGCGAACAGGTACGCATACTATCACACATCCAAAACAACGGTTGAATTAGGACGCGTAAAGGTACGGATACAAAAGTACCCGGACTTCAACTGAGTTCGCCAGTACGCGTACAGGTACGCATACCAAGGCTCCCGGACTTTACCTGACCTTCCCAGTAGGCATACATGTATGCAAACTAAACCGGTCTTTGATCAACATATATGCAAGTACGCATACTATGTCTATAATCCAATTATGGTTAAGTGTTCTAAACTCTATTTCAATCATTGAAACATTCTTAGAGGATGAAAATAGTTGTTTTCACTAACTATTAGCATCAAAGCGATTTTCAAGTTATTGAAATAATCAATACGAAACATTCCGAGTCTACATCAAATGACTGTATTACAAAAATCATGTAAGATGTTACTTGGCGATTTTCACATGATCATCTTTTGACTTGCGTCAAGAATATAAGATGAACTTGGTTAAAGAAAAAGTTTACCAACACATATTTCGAGAAATATGTAAGCGAGTTAAACTCAGCTCGAAATATCAAATGTGTATAATCGAATACTATATAGTAATACGACTTTTGTCTCAACAAGGAGATAAAGTAGAAATAGACTTTCTGAGTGATAGATGAGTTTCAGTCTCCACATACCTTTTGTCGATGAAGTTCCACAAGCTCTCCTTAGTAGTTCTTCGTCTTCAATTGATGAACGTCGTGAAGTCTAAATCTCAACTGCACAATCTATCCTAGTCCGAGACATTACTATAAGTAGACTAGAAATCAAGACTTATAGTTTTGATCACTAAACTTGATAAACAATCTTGAGATAGTGTTGATGGTGGATTTTTGGCAAGGGCTAAAATCGTAAAATCATGATACTGCATGTTTCTGACCCGGCTTCAGGAATGCATGTGACGATTCAATTGATGAACGCCGTGAAGTCTAAATCTCAACTACACAATCTATCCTAGTCCGAGACATTATTATAAGTAGACTAGAAATCAAGACTTATAGTTTTGATCACTAAACTTGATAAACAATCTTGAGATAGTGTTGATGGTGGATTTTTGGCAAGGGATAAAATCGTAAAATCATGATATTGCATGTTTCTGACCCGGCTTCAGGAATGCATGTGACGATTCATACTTTACGATCCGTGAACCGTTTCACGATCTCTGACTGAGTGAACATTCCTCTCAGAGCTATGATGAATATGTTTCTCGAAAGGCCTCCCCGGCTGAGCGTTCGATGCTTCACACATTTCATCATCACCTCTACATAAAATCAAAATGATTGGGCGGTTCCCTAGACATAATGTTTGTTAGGGAGCTTAACGCCTTCAGGACGTCATGCCGCTCATTGTTCCCTGACTACGTAGAGAGACCATGTATAAAATCTTGATGATTGGGCGGTTCCCTAGATATAATGTTTGTTAGGGAGCTTAACGCCTTCAGGACGTCATGCCGATCATTGTTCCCTGACTATACACCCCCAGAACGAATATGATGCCTCAATTATCTCATATCTCGATTCTGCAAATAGATTAATTCTACCCTGACATCCATCCACTGAATTCCTAGAAAATAATCTATTATATCTCATTACTCTGTTCCCTGAATCCCCCGGCTGGACTTCATGGATTAGTAATAGATAACCACTATATCTCATTACTTCGTTCCCGGAATTCCCCGGCTGGATTCATGGATTAGTAATAGATACTAAACTCATTTTATTACTTCGTTTCATGAATCATTCTCAGTCGAATTTCATGAATTAGTAATAATTATTCAACAAACGGGCGTTTGGGCCATCACCGAGTAAGCCCCGAGAAAACGGTGCGAGTGTACTTGACAATAGTGCACGAACGAGCACCCGAACGCACGGACAAACGTTCGAAAATATGGACGAACGAGCAACTTATAGAGGAAAATAATATTAAATAAAATAAACAAGAGGCGTGAGACCGGGCCCACCGGCTGGCCGACCGTGCCGCTGAGGCCGGTCCCCCTCTCCCGTTATTTTATTTTATTTTAGTTTAGTTTATTTTTCCCTCATCTCATGGAGATTCCTTCATTTGAGCAAACTCCCTCGTTTGAGCGAAACTCTTAGTTTTCCATGCTTTCATCGAACAAAAATAGGGAAAGGTGTCACGGGACCGGGCCACCTAGCCGGCTGGCCATGCCCTAGCCGTGGCCGGTCCCACACCTCATAGTCCCTTATTTTCTCATATTATTATTTCCATCATCTCATGGAACTCCATCGTTTGAGCGAAAACCCTAGTTTTTCAATATTTTCTCAAATATTGCTCAAACCACGAAAAAGCCAAAAAGTCAAACGGTCACATGACCGACTAGGCCACTCATGTCAAGTATTAAAATATTATTATTTTAATATTTTCAAAATATTGGTCGCGCGAGCAAAATTCCGCTCGATCATTCGAGCAAAATTGAGAGTTTCAGTCAAGATCAAACTCTTCTGAAAATCCGAAATATTGCTCGAACGCGCACCAGAAAATTCCAAAACTCTCAGGACTGAGACACGGACATCATGGTGACACGGGAATGCTACCTTGACCGACCAAGGATGGCCCTGAGGATTCCAATGAGCCGGTCCCACACATCTTTATAATTTTGACCTGATTTGCTATCAATTATTCGTATTGGGTCCAAACTCTCTCCAACCAACTTGGGATTTGCTCAATCGACCGTCAGCTGGTCCCACGACCTCCAAGGGCTGGTCCCATGACCTCTTGGTTGGTCCCTCATCTCTCCATAGCTAGGTTTTACTACCCAACACTAGCACGAGCACTATTTAATAAATGATTAAATCAGCGTTTGATCATTCTTTCACCAACTGGTCAACGAAGGACTTTGGCGCATGCTCACTCGAGCACTTGGGCACTACATGGTCATCTATCATCCCATATAGCCGGTCCCTCCTTCACTCAGTGACCTATTTTAAGTAAATCATCAATTGACGAGCAATTGATCAAAATTAGGGTTTCGAATAAATGCTCTGCAAATCATAATTTCGAGCAAGTTCAAACACTAATAATTTTATGTTGATCCAGTAATCAACATCTGGATTAATTATACAATATTTGGTCCAGCTACCAATATTTTAATTAATATTTTATTGGGTCACGTTACCAATAATTTATCGAATGAGCAATACTTGCTCAAATGCTCGAATATTGATTCGACTATCAATATTTAGTAATTTATCGAATGAGAAATACTTGCTCAATTGCTCGAATATTGATTCAACTATCAATATTCAGCAATTTATCAAACGAGCAATACCTGCTCAATTGCTCGAATATTGATTTAACTATCAATATTCAGTAATTTATCGAATGAGCAATACTCGCTCAAATGCTCGAATATTGATTCAACTATCAATATTCAGTAATTTATCGAATGAGCAATACTTGCTCAGATGCTCGAATATTGATTCAACTATCAATATTCAACAACTCATCACACGAGCAATAATTGCTCAGAGTATCAATATTCATCACGTTGATTCAATTATCAACATCGAGAACTATACATCTTAGCAGACGTTCGATCCATGAATCCTAGAGCATTCGACAATCATGCTCCACTGAACAATACTTAGACTCATCGTCTAATCAAGTCAACGACTGACTAATCAAATACATGTATGCTTCGCAGACTCCACGTTCGTGAGACATCAATCACGTCACATGGGGGATATTAATTAGGGTTTTGGTCTGGTTGCCTACAACACGTGTGTTCATCCGCGATGAGAAATGTGAGTAAGTCATGTAATCGGTTGAGGAAGTTAACAAAGTAGTGGGTGGACAATCAACCAAGTCTCCGCACGACCTGGAACTGGTTAAATCATGATTTCCCACTTTCCCACATTTTCACTCGAGCAACTGTCACACTTACTGGAGATCAATGTGTCTACAATTCTAGCAATATAAATAAGTCTCTGAATCCATAATTGAACAACAAAAGAATTCTGATTCGATCAATCACTCTCAAGAATTCAATCAACCAGAACTTATTCGAACTCAATAGTTCATAGAAAACTTGCAGAAACCCATAACACATTCATAATCCTTGATAATCATTGATCTCGCATACTTCTCAGCTTCCCTCCTACAGATCAACCCTCTTCCCTCTTTGTGACCGAATTGACTCTGGAACAACCATTGTCTTGGTTTAGGCTGGAGTCCTACAGATTGATCTCTCGAACTCAAAGCACTCCCGTGCAGTGCATCTATTTGAGGTTAGGCAGTTTGCTCGGTTGAGGAGCCTCCGTCACACGGTCGTATCTCCATTCCCCAAAAAACCAGCAAACCATTTTTCCTTATCTACAGATATCAACGCTTGCAAGTTCGACCGAGCAATGCTCTAACAATCTCCCCATTTGTCAATTTTTGTGACAAAACTATCAATACATATGGATTACAAAATAAATAAACTTTGTAGGTTCTCATCCAAATGCTTGATCACCTTGGTTCTTCAACATTACTCGAAATCTTCATCACTTCCAAGTACTACATGATTCTAAACGTGTTCAACTCAGCATCATAGTTGTTGAAGATCCGTAGAACTCGCAAGCGTTGCTATCTCAAGATTGTTTGTCAAGTTTAGTTGCCAAAACTATAAGTATTGATTACTAATCTACTTATAGCTAAGTCTCGGACTAGGATAGAAAGTGTAGTTGAGCTCTAGACTCCACGGCATTCATCATACAAAGACGAAGAACTACTCAAGGAACTGGTGGAACTTCATCGACAAAAAGGTATGTGGAGACTTGAACTTATCTATCACTCAAAAGTCTATCTACTCTATCTCCTATCTTGAGACAAAAGTCGTATTGCTATATAGACTTCGATCATACACATTTGCTATTTCGAGCCGAGATTATCTCGCTTATATGTGTTGGTAAGCTTTCGCTTTGGCTGAGTACATCTTTACTTGAGACGAAAGTCATGTTATTGTTTCAATCTCTTGAAAATCGCTTTGATGAAAAATAGTGTGTGAATAACCGCTATATATAACATCCTCTAAGAATGTTTCAATGATTGAAATGAGAGTTTAGAATATATAACCTTGAATGGATATAAACATTGTATGTGAACTCATACTTGTGTAAGTCAAAAATACTTGAACCAAAGTATGCGTACTTTGCTGTTTAGGATAACCGGAGCTAAGTCCGCGTACCTGTACGCGCACTGTCGGAAGTTCACATCCCGTGAATTTCTGCTGGAGTTTGTGAACAGAAAACAAGCTCTATCCGGGTACTTAAGTATGCGTACCCGTATGCGTACTTAAGTGGGTTATTTTCTAAAAACGGTTTATTCATGAACTAAGACATTTATAAATTAAGGAATGCATATTTTCAAGCCGTGGCTATAATGTTCATGAATCGATTCGAGTGAATCAAAATCGTTTTTGCTTCGATTGTGTCTTGTATACTTCTATGAGATCTAAAAAATTGAACAACTCTCTAACTAGTTCATTTTAGTCACTTGAACTAGTTATGGTGAAGATGAATAAGGTTGATATGAAAGTGCTCATATGGCTAACCATTGGTTAACTACTGTTGAACCAACTAGGTGTACACGTTTACGTACGGTTACACAAACCTAAATGAACGTGCATTTCATTTGTGTATGACAAGCTAAGTTCGATCTAACGGTTGAAAGATATTAGCTTGAATCTAATCAGGTTTTTATCTAACGGTGAATATTGAATATTTTGTTACCAAGGCAACTTAGATTGCAAACCCTGATTTTGAGACTATATAAAGGAGAACTCTAGCAAATGGGAAACCTAATCCTCACACCTCCTGTGTGATACTAGTTGTATAAGCTAGAGTCGATTCTCCTTTAACCGTAGGTTTCTATCGAGACCCTGTGGGTTAACGACTTGAAGACTTCATTGGGATTGTGAAGCCAGACACTATTATTTTCTCTGTAGTTGCGTGATCTGATCTTGTTGTTTCTATCGTATATGAGTACAATCGTAAGATTGGCATGAGATTAATTTCTCCGATAGGCAAGATAGAAAAGAAGTCACAAACATCTTCTTCTCATCGTTTGTGATTCCGCAATATCTTGTTTCGCTAGTCGATTAAGATTATTGTGAGGTGCTGCTCTTCGGGAATATAAGTTCGGGTTATCGATTGGTTCCTGTTCACCTTGATTTATCAAAATACGGAACAAAACTCGTAGGTATTTCTATGGGAGACAGATTTATCTATTCCTATAGACTTTTCTGTGTTAGACAGATTTGTTTATTAAAGTATTCGACTTTGGGTCATAGCAACTCTTAGTTCTGGGTGAGATAAGCTAAGGGAATCAAGTGTGTAGTATCCTGCTGGAATCAGAGACGTAAGGAGCACAACTGTACCTTGGATCAGTGTGAGATTGATTGGGGTTCAACTACAGTCCAGACCGAAGTTAGTTTGTAGTAGGCTAGTGTCTGTAGCGGCTTAATACAATATGTGTTCAATCTGGACTAGGTCCCGGGGTTTTTCTGCATCTACAGTTTCCTCATTCACAAAACTTCTGGTGTCTAAGTTATTTCTTTTCCGCATTATATTTTGTTATATAATTGAAATATCACAGGTTGTGCGTTGTATCGATCAATTGGTAAATCCAACCTTTGGTTGTTGATTGAAATTGATTGATCCTTGAACATTGGTCTTTGGTACCGTTCAAGTTATTTCTCTTGTATTCAATCAGGCTCACAGATTTCTATTTGTTTAAGTAAGGATTTAATCGAGAAGTTGAGATATAACTCTTTGATATACTTTTTATTAAGATTGAGTCTGACTGTCTAGTTGATTCTCTTAAAAGTATATTGGAGTTAGTCCATACAGATTGCTAAGCGAAATATTGGGTGAGGTTGTTGTACCCCCACTTTTTCAATTGGTATCAGAGCAGGCAAACACGTTTAATGACCTTATAAGTCTGTGTTTGTGGTGATCTGACTCTATGGACATAAATTCTATCTCCATAAATGTACCACCAGTCTTCGATGGCTCAAACTACTTGTGGTGGAAAATTGCTATGCGTGCTTTTCTTCAAGCTCGTGATTTTCAGACATGGGTACGTGTTGTTAATGGTTATACTCCTCCAGTTGATACAGAAGGCGATGTGTTTATACCCAAGGATATTGGTAGATATAGTCCAGAAGAAATCCTTGCTGCAAAGCAAAATTCTGACGGCTTAAATGTTATCATGCATGCCATTACCCTATACCTTCAGCATCATGTGACTACGTGCACAAAGTCTAAAGAAGCCTGGGATATCTTAGAAACTGTATTTGAAGGGAATGCCTGTGAAAAGGAAGCTAGGCTTCAAAACCTAAATTCTGATTGGGAAAACCTTCGTATGGCAGATGAAGAATCATTTGATGAGTTTAATCACAAAGTGTATGAAATTGTTAATGTATCCTTTGCATTGGGTAAGTCTATTCCTGAAAAGGACATTGTGATGAAGATTCTCAAATCTCTGCCATCCAGATACGATTCTAAGAAGCATGCCATCGTTAAAGGAAATAATCTCGCAACCCTTTCTAGAAATACTCTGGTTGGGAAGTTAAAGATCTTTGATCATGAGCATACATCCAAATATGGGAAGGATGTTTCTTTCAAAGTACAAAAGAACACTAAATTACTTGATAAAAGTAAAAGTGTTTGCATCTCTGAAGATGATCTTTCTGAGGCTGATTTATCAGATGAAGATCTTGACAAGTCAGTCTCGTTGATCACAAGACAGTTAAGGGATCTTCTTTTTAAGAGAAGTAAACGATTCTCCAAAGATAAATCCAGGTCATCAGATAAACCCCATAATCGTGTTTCTCCTAAAAACAGGGATAATGATGAAACTGATGACAAGGATATGCCTCAGTGCTTTAAGTGTAAAGGCTTTGGTCTTTTTGCAAATGAGTGTCCAAATCGAAAGAAATACACTAGGAACAAAGGTCTTGCTGCAACTCTTGATGAAATGTCTGACAACTATGATTCTAATGAAGACGAAAAGTCAAGTGTTGCACTTCTTTGTGAAAATATTGATTTTGATAATTGTAGTAATACATACATCAATCTCGATAGTCTTTCAGAAGAAAACTCAACCAATCTGGAAGAAAAAATTGACCTTTCTGTTGGAAACTCTCTGTCAAATTTTTCAGGTTCCACTACGTGTCTAGCATCTTGCACATCTCGGATGCCTGAGTCATATTCCAGGTTGACATGCTCTTATTGTTCGCTCAAAGGTCATGAACTTTCAAAGTGTTACAAGTATAAACACAAATTGAGGCATGTCAACAAACTTCAACGAATAACTAATCGATTAGCAAACAAGCTCAAACTTGTTCAAAAGACCGCTGAGGTATGTAAGATTTTATCTTTGTCAAAGAAGTTAGTTTCCAAGGATAAGACAAGACCATTAGAAAGAAATTTATGGTTTAAACACTATGAGAAACATGGATCTATGAATTCCGATCAAAAAGGATATGGTGGACAGATTATTGTTCACCCCAGCACAACTTAAATTGTGTTGGTTAGTGCATCTTGTCTCATGTGCCTGATCAAAAGAGACAAGATTTTGCACATCCAAGGCTTTAGAAAAAGAGAAATGGATTTAAAATTGTTTGTTTTTCTTTTTAGCTCTGCCTGTTTTGCAAGACTGGAATTCTTCCATATCTAATTGATACTGGAAAGGACTTCCCTGGTCAATCAATAAAAGAGCGTTATTATCGACAATTCTACCTTTCTTAGGGTTGTGAGTTGTGCGTGCGCGAACCTGTGTTTAAAGGTTTCGTAACCCTACATTCTTTTTTCCTTCTCTGAAACTCTTTTTAACTTAAGACTGCTTGTTGAGTTTAAGTTGTGAATTCCTCTCACAAACCCGTACGCATATGGATACTCCAAGTATCATGTCTTCTGATGGAAAAGATGTTAATATGATTGTTAAGCCATCAATCATGAAGGAAAAAGAAAAATCTCTGTTACCTCCAACTTTGAAAAGAAGGAATGTGAGGAAGCCAAGAGTTGTTCCTTCAAATTCTAAGAAGGTTTCTGATGTTCTTTAAGAGTTGAAGGAGACAAGAAAGGAGATTCAACAAATAAAGGTTGTTATTATGAGAACTCTTGAAATTCAGAAGGCTCTGGTTCGACATCATCAGCCTAGAAGGTTTGTTGGAATTGACTCCTTTCTTCACGAACCATATGTTCCCATGGATGTTGACGACAAGGAGTTCGGGGACGATAAAGAATTTTTCAGAGGTCTCAATGTCTAGGAAACTTCTTATGAGAATTTATTCTTGTGTTTTTAAGAAGGATAACTAGGGTTTGGAATAGCCGTTTTTGTGATTACACATAGCTATGTCCAACGATTTTCATCTTGCAATGTTTTTATATTTATTTATTTAAATTCTAAAAGTTGATTTGGAAGATGATTTTGTAGTATTAATCTTTATGATTTTATATATTGCAATTTTTTATGGGATATGTGTGTTTGCGTCCGTGAACTGTGATTGTCCCATACGTGGTCAAAAGTTAAGTCCTTCATATGTCGATATGCAAGTATTGATAAAAGATTGAATGAACTTTTTACGAACAAAAGATAAGCCTATTATGTCATTATGCAAATATTGATTGAAGATAGGATGAGCTTTTGTTTACAAAGATTAAGTCTATTATATGTCATTGTGAAAATGGTGATAAAGAATAGAATGAATCTTTGTTTATTCCGCAGTATTGATCTTCCCTGATCCATATTCTTATGTTAAATACTGTGCGGCTCTGTAAGTTCTCTTATGTGAGCATTTCCGATTAAATTAGTCATGGGTTTTCTTGTGGTTAATTTAATTGAGTTTTTTGGATACAAATTCATATTCTTATATAATTTGTTAACGTCCAAAGAAATCCTTATTTTCTTGTGAAAGTAAGGTCGCTCTTGTTGTTCTTTCGGGAATGACATTTTATGGGGGAGAGTTCTTAATTGAACTTGTGCTTAATTGCCAAATCTTTGTGGGGAGTGCGGCTGTGGAATATTATAGGGGTTATCTTGTATCTTTATAAACTCCTTGATGAATGCATATAGTTTCGGCTATATGATTGCATCGAAAAAGTTGGTATGTACTTTCTTTTGGTCATGAAATGTCTCTATGGAAATTTCATTAGGATCCCACCAGTTTTCGTACCTTTGCCAATTTTATTGACAAAAAGGGGGAGAATTAATGTGTAGTTCACACTATAAATACATATGGTTTTCGGATCATTATGTAAGGGGGAGTGGTTTCAATGTGAGATGGAGTATTGACTAAGGGGGAGTGATACATATCACCATAGTATTGTTGTCGAAGTTGTGATACGATTGAACTTTGATGCTGTGTAATAATACTATGACATTGTGTAACAATGATTGAGAGTTTTTGTTTCTCATTGTTATGGCTACGGATCTTCAACAACGGTGATGCTGCATTGAATATCTTTGGAATCATTGGAGTACTTGGAAGTGACGAAAATTTCGAGTAATGTTGAAGAACCAAGGAGATCATGCATGTGGATGAGAAGCTGCAAAGTTTATTTATTTTGTATTCCATATGTATTGATAGTTTTTTCACTAAAATTGACAAAGAGGGAGATTGTTAGAGAACTGCTCGGTCGAACTCGCAAGCGTTGCTATCTCAGGCTTGTTTGTCAAGTTTAGTTGCCAAAACTATAAGTCTTGATTACTAGTCTACTTATAGCTAAGTCTCGGACTAGGATAGAAAGTGTAGTTGAGCTCTAGACTCCACGGCGTTCATCATACAAAGACGAAGAACTACTCAAGGAACTGGTGGAACTTCATCGACAAAAAGGTATGTGGAGACTTGAACTTATCTGTCACTAAAAATTTTATCTACTCTGTCTCATATCTTGAGACAAAAGTCGTATTGCTATATAGACTTCAATCATACACATTTTCTATTTCGAGCCGAGATTATCTCGCTTATCTTTTTCTCGAAATATGTGTTGGTAGGCTTTCGCTTGGGACGAGTTCATCTTTACTCATGACGAAAGTCATGTTATTGTTTCAATCCCTTGAAAATCGCTTTGATGAAAAATAGTGTGTGAATAACCGCTATATATAACATCCTCTAAGAATGTTTCAATGATTGAAATGAGAGTTTAGAATATATAACCTTGAATGGATATAAACATTGTATGTGAACTCATACTTGTGTAAGTCCAAAATCCTTGAACCAAAGTATGCGTACTTTGCTGGAGTTTGTGAACTGAAAACAAGCTCTGTCCGGGTACTTAAGTATGCGTACCCGTATGCGTACTTAAGTGGGTTATTTTCTAAAAACGATTTATTCGTGAACTAAGACATTTATAAATTAAGGAATGCATATTTGCAAACCATGGCTATAATGTTCATGAATCGATTCTAGTGAATCAAAATCGTTTTTGCTTCGATCGTGTCTTGTATACTTCTATGAGATCTAAGAAATTGAACAACTCTCTAACTAGTTCATTTGAGTCACTTGAACTAGTTATGGTGAAGATGAATAAGGTTGATATGAAAGTGCTCATATGGCTAACCATTGGTTAACTACTGTTGATCCAACTAGGTGTACACGCTTAGGTACGGTTACACAAACCTAAATGAACGTGCATTTCATTTGTGTATGGCAAGCTAAGTTCGATCTAACGGTTGAAAGATATTATCTTGAATCTAATCAGGTTTTCATCTAACAGTGAATATTGAATGCTTTGTTACCAAGGTAACTTAGATTGAAAACCCTGATTTGGAGACTATATAAAGGATAACTCAAGCAAATGGGAAACCTAATCCCCACACCTCCTGTGTGATACTAGTTGTATAAGCTAGAGTTGATTCTCCTTTAACCTTAGGTTTCTATCGAGACCCTGTAGGTTAACGACTTGAAGAATTCATTGGGATTGTGAAGCCCGACCCAACTATTTTCTCTGTAGTTGCGTGATCTGATCTTGCTGTTTCTATCGTATATGAGTACAATCGTAAGATTGGATTGAGATTAATTTCTTCGATAGGCAAGATGGAAAAGAAGTCACAAACATCTTCGTCTCATCGTTTGTGATTCCGCAATATCTTGTTTCGCTAGTCGATTAAGATTATTATGAGGTGATTGATAATTCTAGGCTGTTCTTCGGGAATATAAGTCTGTGTTATCGATTGGTTCCTGTTCACCTTGATTTATCAAAAGACGGATCAAAACTCGTAGGTATTTATGTGGGAGACAGATTTATCTATTCCTGTAGACTTTTCTGTGTGAGATAGATTTATTTATAAAGTCTTCGAATTTGGGTCGTAGCAACTCTTAGTTATGGGTGAGATCAGCTAAGGGAATCAAGTGTGTAGTATCCTGCTGGGATCAGAGACGTAAGGAGCGCAACTGTACCTTGGATCAGTGTGAGATTGATTGGGGTTCAACTACAGTCCAGGCCGAAGTTAACTTGGAGTAGGCTAGTGTCTGTAGCGGCTTAATACAATGTGTGTTCAATCTGTACTAGGTCCCGGGGTTTTTGTGCATTTGCGGTTTCCTCGTTAACAAAACTTCTGGTGTCTGTGTTATTTCTTTTCCTCATTATATTTTGTTATATAATTGAAATATCACAGGTTGTGCGTTGTATCGATCAATTGTTAAATCCAACCTTTGGTTGTTGATTGAAATTGATTGATCCTTGAACATTGATCTTTGGTACCGTTCAAGTTATTTCTCTTGTATTCAATCAGGCTCGCAGATTTCTATTTGTTTGAGTAAGGATTGAATCGAGAAGTTGAGATATAACTCTTTGATATACTTTTTATTAAGATTGAATCTGACTGTCTAGTTTATTCTTTTAAAAGTATATTGGAGTTAGTCCATACAGATTCCTAAGCGAAATATTGGGTGAGGTTGTTGTACCCCGCTTTTTCAATTTTCATAGAGACATGTAATAGACTTAATCTTTGTAAACAAAAGTTCATCCTATCTTCCATCAATATTTACATAATGACATAATAGGTTTAACTTTTTGTTGTCTAAAGTTCATTCAATCTTTGATCAATATTTGCATAATGACATATAAAAGACTTAACTTTTGACAAATATGGGACAATCATAGTTCACGGACGCAAACACACATATCCCATAACAAGTTGCAATATATAAAACCATAAAGATTAATACTGCAAAATCATCTTCAAAATAAACTTTAGAATTTAAATAAATCTAAAAACATTGCACGATGAAAATCGTTGGAAATAGCTATGTGTACTCACAATAATTGCTATTCCAAACCCTAGTTATCCTTCTTAAAACACAAGAATAAATTCTCATAAGAAGTTTCCTAGACATCGTAGAGCTTTCTCAGAGCATCTACTGAGAATCCTTCTCATTATTGAAAAACCCATTGATTATGGGATGGTTCAATTCCTCCAGATCTTCAGAAATATCAGTTAACTCACTAAGTTCTCTTTTTAGTCCACACAGGGTGTTCTTTGTTAGAGACAACATACGTTCATAGTGAGCTATCTTTTCTAAAGGTAAAATGATTTGAGATTTTAAATCATTTCTTTTGTTGATGAAATCCTTCACCATACCCTAAAGTTATTATCAAAATGATAAACAGACAAGAGGCAGTTAGAGGAAAAACCTTTTTCATCATTTGTGGATCTCTCCTTCTTCTTCCTTGAGGAAATGATTCCTTCACAAAGATACACAGTAACTGCTTCAACTGCATCCCTTTTTGTGGTGCCTCTAGTCAAATGAGCCATGAAACTGTATCTTTCAAAGAAAAGAGAAGTGAATGGCCTTTTGATCACAAATGAATATAAATAGATTTATGGACAGCCAAACCCTAGAAGATATTTGAACAAGTCTTTTACGGTTCATGATCCATTATCTATTTAAACAAGAAGATATTTTCTTAACATAAATAAAATAAGAAATTAACCATTATACAAAACTTGAGCAATCTTGATGCAATCCTCATTTTCTCAAGTTAAAGATGAGGATGCAGACGTCACTAGTATTAGATAGTAACGGAGTGAGCCGAATGCTCATATCTTTTATCACATAGTGACTTATCAAGGTTTGTTGTATAAACAGACTTCTTACCTTGTCTGAATCTGGATCTTTTAGATTTCTTCTTGTCTTCAGGAATACCTTGTTGATTACCCAAGGCTAGATTCATCCTTTGCATGTCATTTTGAAGTTTGGCAATCCTCTTGTTATTCCTCTTGAATTTCCAACACTTATCTTGGACCTAATTTGCCTTTCCAAAAAACGAACAAATCAAGGAAGATTTATTGTCTTGCTTATTTTCCTCCTGTTTATCACAATATTCAACATTAATTATTCCAAATCGGCTGGAACAAATGAGTTGTTTGTGCTCACAGTTTTGCTTTTGAACCCTAAACCATTTGTGTTTCCAAAAGACTTCTGACCGAATAACATTGCTGATATTTTGTCAGAACTTCCAGACAACCTTTGCAGGTCACACTTAAGGGTGTTAATTTCTTTTTCCTTCAGAGATAGGGTTCTGGTGAATTCATCATTAAGACAATCTATCTCAAGATTTTTCATCTGAAGTGATGATTCAAGTTTCTCCAACGACACCTTTAGTTGGAGATTTTCTTTGTGAATTTCTTCACACTTATCCAAGAATTCAAACATCTCAGTGTCAGACTCAAACTCTGAATCAGAATTTGAGTAAAAAGAAGTTTTGCTGCGAGAGCTGAAAATTCATTGCAAACATCGGAAGTATGCAAGCTATTGACAACCTGTGATGATTTTTCTTGTATTGAATCATCTGAAGCATTGATTAGCGAGAGACCTTTCTCACATCTTTTGCTTCCTTTTACAATATCCTTGATCTTTTGTGTAATCAGTGATTTATCAAAACCAACATGATTGGAACAACATTCATCAGCCCAAGAAGAGTTAGAGGATTCGCTTGTATGGGTCACATCATTGAATGCAGATGTTCTGACTGTGTTCTGATCAAGATCAATAATTTTTAGCTTTCCAGTAAGAGTATTTCTGGAAAGCGTATCAAGGTTGTTTCCTTTAACGATGGCATGTTTCTTAGAGTCGTATTTGGCTGGCAATAATCTGAGAATTTTCATCACAATGTCCTTTTCAGGAATAGTCTTACCCAATGCAAAAGATGCATTAACAATTTCAGACACTTTGTGATTAAACTCATCAAAAGAAATAACAAAGACACCAGAAATTTTGTTAACGAGGAAACCGCAAATGCAGAAAACCCCCGGGACCTAGTCCAGATTTGAACACCATACTGTATTAAGCCGCTACAGACACTAGCCTACTCCAAGTTAACTTCAGACTGGAATGTAGTTGAGACCTAACCAATCTCACACTGATCAACGTACAGTCCCGTTCCTTACGCCTCTAGAACCACGCCGGATTCTGCGCACTTGATTCCCTTAACTGATCTCACCCACAACTAAGAGTATCTATGACCCAAAGTCGAAGACTTGATAAACAAATCTGTCTCACACAGAAAAGTCTATTGAATAGATAAATCTGTCTCCCACAGATAAACCTGTGAGTTTTGTTCCGTCTTTTGATAAATCAAGGTGAACAGGAACCAATTGATATAACAGACTTATATTCCCGAAGAACAACCTAGAAATATCAATCAACTCACAATAATCTTAATCGTATGGTAGCGAAACAAGATATTGTGGAATCACAAACGATGAGACGAAGATGTTTGTGACTACTTTTTATCTTTCCTATCGGAGATTAAATCTCGAGCAATTCTTAGAGAAGATAGTACTCAATCATGATAGAAAACAACAAGATCAGAACACGCAACTACAGAGAAAATAGTTGGGTCTGGCTTCACAATCCCAATGAAGTCTTCAAGTCGTTAACCTATAGGGTTTTATGAAAAACCTAAAGTTAAAGCAGGTCCGACTCTAGTCGAAACTAGTATCATACAGGAGGTGTGGGGATTAGGTTTCCCAGTTGCTAGAGTTCTCCTTTATATAGTCTTATGACCAGGGTTTGCAATCTAAGTTACCTTGGTAACAAAGCATTAAATATTCACCGTTAGATGAAACCTGATCTAAGAGCAAAGCTAAGTTTGCTTGAAACCAAAGCAATATCTCTCCATCGTTAGATGGTCTTAGCTTGTTACACACAAATTAAATGTACCTTCATTTAGATATGAGTAACCGTATCAAATGACTCAAATGAAACTAGTTATAGAGTTGTTCAATTGTTTATATTCTCATAGAAGTATACAAGACACAATTGAAGCAAAATCGATTTTGATTCACTCGAATCAAGTCATGAACATTATAGCCACGGTTTGAAAAAGATTGTATTCCTTATTATATAAATGTATTAGTTCATGAACAAACCGATTCTAGAACTTAACCCACTCAAGTATGCAAACGAGTACGCATACTAAGGTAGCCGCACTTTGACTGTGTCCGACTGTATGCGAACGGGTACGCATACTATCACACATCCAAAACAACAGTTGAATTAGTACGCGTACAGGTACGCATACAAAAGTTCCCGGACTTCAACTGAGTTCGCTAGTACACATACGGGTACGCATACCAAGGCTCCCGGACTTTACATTACCTTCCCAATACGCATACGGGTATGCATACTAAACCGGTCTTGGATCCAAATATATGCAAGTACGCATACTATGTCTATAATCCAATTATGGTTAAGTGTTCTAAACTCTATTTCAATCATTGAAACATTCTTAGAGGATGACAATAGTTGTTTTCACTAACTATTAGCATCAAAGCGATTTTCAAGTTATTGAAATAATCAATACTAAACATTCCGAGTCTACATCAAATGATTGTATCTCACAAATCATGTAAGATGTTACTTGGCAATTTTCACAGGATCATCTTTTGACTTGCGTCAAGAATATAAGATGAACTTGGTTGAAGCAAAAGCTTACCAGCACTTATTTCGAGAAATATGTAAGCGAGTTAAACTCAGCTCGCAATATCAAATGTGTATAATCGAATATTATATAGTAATACGACTTTTGTCTCAAGAAGGAGATAGAGTAGAAATAGACTTTCTGAGTGATAGATGAGTTTCAGTCTCCATATACCTTTTGTCGATGAAGTTCCACAAGCTCTCCTTAGTAGTTCTTCGTCTTAAATTGATGAACGTCGTGAAGTCTAAAGCTCAACTAAAAAATCTATCCTAGTCCGAGACATTACTATAAGTAGACTAGAAATCAAGACTTATAGATTTGATCACTAAACTTGACAAACAAGCTTGAGATAACAACGCTTGCAAGTTCGACCGAGCAGTGCTCTAACAGGAATTCCAGAAATCTCCGAAATGCTGGCATCACCACACCAATTATCAAACAGTAATGAAGTATTTCATCCATTGCCCACTAGACATTTGATATTATTTTCAACATCATTATGAATCCATCGGATGCCTAGCAGCATAGAAGACCTGAGCTTATAATTTATAATCTCAGTTAAAATCTTCAGAAATTCGGCCCTGAGGAATCGAGCCCAAATCTTATCTGAATGCCTTATATTCCACCAAAGTTTCATAATAAGAGCTTTGTTAATAGTTACCATTCTTGAGAGACCGAGACCACCTTCCTTATATGGGCATCATACTTTATCAAAGTCAATGACAAGGCGTTCGCCAGTTTTTTAGTCTTCGGACCATAAGAAGTTCCGAATAGCAGTCTCATAATCATGAATGATTTTTAAAGGCCATTTGTAGAATGCCATCAAATGAATCGAGAAACTAGAGATGACAAACTTTATAAAAACAATTCTTGCTTGAAAAAAGTAATTTTCCCTTCCATCCTGCCAAATTATCTCTAATTTTCTCTACAACTATTACAAACATGATCACACCTGACTGCTCCATGCATAACCTGAACTCCACGGTAACGATCTGGAAAATTAGCAATTTTCATTCCCATAATTTTAGAAACACATATGCGCTCCTCGTTGGTACCACCACCAAAAGTAAATATTACTCTTGGCTTTACTAACAGCCTGGCCAGAGCACTTCTCATATAACTCAAGCAAGTTCAAAAGAGAGTCCAAAATCTTCTCATCCCCTTACAGAAAAATAAAATATCATCATCAAACAAAAGGTGAGTAGGCACAATACCTTTCTTCTTAACCATATGAGTCATATATGACGTCGAATAAAAAGCTGAGAAATTTTACGACTTAAAATATCTTCAATAATAAGCACTAAAGTCAACGTAGAATGAGGATCTCCTTTTCGCGAACCTCTATCGATGGTAAAGAAACCCTCAGGGATACTATTAAAAAGGATCGAAATTCTCGCAGATTGCAAGATATTAAGAATCTATTTACACCATTTATCCGAAAATCCATACTTACGAAAAACTTCAATAACAAAATTTCAGCTAACCGTATCAAAAGCTTGCGTAATGTCAATCTTAAGACCCACGTTGCCATGCTTTCTTTTCAATTCAAGCTCATTTACCATCTCAGAGGCCAAAACGATATTTTCATGTATATTTATACCTTTAATAAAAGTTGTCTGCTCCTTTGAAACCAAGTCCCAAATAACACAACCAAGCATCCTGACTAGAATCCTAGTAAAAATATTAAAGAAAAAAATTACTAAGCCCAATTGGTCTAAAATCTCTAAGACAATCAGCATAACGTATCTTTGGTAGAAGAACGATAAGATTCGAATTCACCCCTTTGGGTTTTATTATATACCAAATGGACAAGCATGAGGTGGCATGAACCTTTTTATTAAGAGCTTCTCCAATGAAATGTATGTGAAGATAAATGTATAAATCCACATATGATAGACATTCATTTACCCCAAAAAATTTCTCCAACCATAACTTCTTAAATTAGTGTGAAGAATTTTTGTTAGACATCCTCAAGGTGAAAGTCTAGCTTGTTAACCTATCCGAGTAAGCTTTTGTTTAACTAAAATTAATTCCAATATGTTAAATAACCATTTTTAGCTCTAATAACAATCTTAAAATTACTAAAAACAAAATTTACATTTAATAAATTTTTTTTCACAAACAACGTCATTGGAGATGAATTATGTTTTCCCCCTATACTTACAAAAGAAAAATGCAATGAGGATGTCTTATTTGTGTTGCCACATAGGAAACACACACAACAATCATTGGACAAGCTCTAAGTGTAGTCCAAGGAAGTTACAGTGTTGGTCCTCTTTTAATTATGGTGTGTGTTATGTCCCGTAGTGGAGCCAATGAAAGGAAGGAAAGTTACACGTGACACGGTTTTATTGTGTGTTGACGTGGTGAGAAAAATTGAGAGAGAAAAGTCAAGTTCATTTGAAACCTGTATATGTTGTCGAGAACAGGAAGATGGTGGACTCGGGAGGCAGTGGCCGAGCCGAGTTTTTGGATTTTTTATCGGTGGGTTTGGATGTAAAATTTTAAAGGTGGGATTTATGGGTCCATGAGATTTGATGGAATTATGTTTCCTACAGTATGTTTGGTTGCCCAAATTTCTGGAATCACGTTTCCTGTGGGAATCATTTTTATAGCAAAGCCTCCAAATGGAGTTCGACCCCTCCCCCTAAGATTTACTAGGAAACTTGTCAAGGAATTTATGGACCCACTTTGTTTTAACTCTAAATCTCATATTTATACAATTTTAAGATTCTTAGGGTAATGCCAAACAATACATGGACTTTAAAACAAGAAATTTTTATGATTCCTTAGGAATTTTAACTGAGTTACCAAACACACGAGGGATTTACATGAATCCCAGAATTTGTAATCCTATGGAATTATAAATTCCTGGAAATTGTGAATTCTACAAACAAACCCACCATATATTCTTTCTAGTTTTAGTGAAAATAATGGATAGCTAATCATTCTCTGGCTTGAAAATAAAGCCAATTCTATATTGTAAGAAATTCCGGTAATTTCTAATAAAGTATTTTGAATGGATTTAATTATTTTATTAATTTATTTTCATAATAAGCTTTGTTTAAATTGGTTCCGAAATCGTTTTGGTACAACAAAAGTTGCAATAACTATTTTCACCTTAATATATTCCGAGACATGAGATTGATTTCGAGGTTGTCTTAGGTCACAAGATAAATATGTTTTTGAGATGAAATGGGTGTCTTATATGTAATTGTTGGAATCGAAAACCCTAATTTTCTTTTATTCACTAGTTTATATATTTTGTTGATTTTAAGTAATATTTTATAAATCCAATTATCTTAGTATTTGATAAAAATTATCTATAAGAATTGATTAGTCTCTGTGGACGAGCCGTGCTTGCATACTTTCCAGTCGACAGCGTGCACTTACGATCTACGTATTTTTATCACATCATTGACTTCATTAGAACTTGCTTTTTATTTACTTTATTATCGAGGATAGGAGCTTCTTATTGTGTTAACTGCAAAAGAAGACGTGTATCAACCGTATGCTTCAAAATGCAAGTGATATGGAATTTTCTATCTGATAGATGATTATATAGCTCAACATGAAGATGAAATCGCTAAGATCAACTTCATACCATGCACGGTTTGATTTTGAGTCGGCAACCTTCCCATTTTGAGCTAGGTTCGGTTACCAGCGAAAATTCATCTTCTAGCCCAACCTCTGACAAAAAAAAAAATCAGGTAAAATTATGCTGGGTTCGGCTACCTGCAAAAAATGGTTACCTTGCCGAACATCTCTTTGGTACTTCAAGTTGTTTATTGACGTCAAAGCTCGACAAGGTGGAAAATTTTGTCCACCACGATGAACATAATCTTATGAAGATTTTGCCTAGAACATATAACCGAACTCAATACTCCACTTTTCCCATTGATTTTAAATTGTTAGTCCGGCTACAAAAATGGTGGACTCAACCAAATCAAATATTAATCTGTATACCCCAGAATATAAGCTCGGCTACCTGTTCTGGAAATCTGATAGCTGAACAAAGCAAAAACTGCATTAAAGTTAAGTTCGGGTACCTGTTTTCATAAACAACAGCCGAACGTCTTTAACCTAGCCGAACTCCGGCTATAAGAATTTTCATTTTCACGAAATTTTGTCCAATTCAAGCCACAAAAACTATATTGAAGTATACATAAGTATCAAATACCGAATCGTTGCGAAAATTAACGAATACAAATTTTTACTGCAGAAAGGTTGAGATTCGGAAAAGCTGTCACTATATCATTCATTTCGAATTCAACCATCCGAAAAAGAAAAAAAATATCAAAAGTTTTTCCAGAACTCTTCTTCTCTCACAATAACACACTCACTAATTTTATCTAACGCAATTATTAAATAGGTTTTCGAAAGGGTGTTTTTGTCATTAGGAAAAATATAGAGATAATGGGTTTTCCAAATTACATCAAATGACCAAGTAAATGGTTAGAATGTTCCCCTCAAAAATGGAGTGATGCCCAAAAAATCGTTCTCAAAATCCAAAGTTGTTGACAAGCAATGAGTCTCAAATTGTTTGTTTGGAGTTTGCACGAGAACTCTTAATTTTTATGGCCGAAGCGCTTATTTGTATAGGATAAACCTATGTTACCTATCCAATTTGAATTTTGATTCATTCACATCAAGCTTCCCTCAGAGTTTTGAGGTCAAGCCATGAAAGTGTGAATCTCATCTTATCAAAACAAAACAAAATTCCGGTGTATCCAAACCTGCTCTTTGATCATATCAATGACATGGAGAAGGTAACCTTACCTCGGACTCTTTAAGTTGCGTCTCTCCTGGAGCGCCTCTCAAATGTCCTTCACAAGTAAACATGTATCACTGTAGCAGATTTGCGGGAATGTCTAAACAATTTTAAGAACTTTTCTTATCATAATCAAGATTAAACCTTAAGTAAACATGATTCGTGGTGGACTGGTAGCTATACTTAAACGTATGCAATGCTTGAAATGCACGTACGTGCGACCATTTTCTTTGGAATGAAATCTAACCCATGGTTGTGGACTGGTGGATCAATAGCCGTATGCCAAACACTACGGTTCCAGTTGGTCAAACATTAAACTTACTCGTCCCATATCATCTTCTTTTTCACCAGCTTATACATGAAGAAAAAGAAAGAAAAAATATATATACTTTCACTAGTATAAAGAAACTGTTCGTCTCCTCTCTTAATCGCTGATTACTTCTACACCTAAATTGAATCCAGTTGTCCTCAAATCGTGGAACCCAATTCAACACGTTTCCAGACAAACCCTAAACCATGGTCCCAATGACCTTAGCCTGGCCGTTGGATTTAATGTATGTTGCAGTTGCCGATTGGAATTCATTACATGATAAACACAATATATCTTCAGGCAATTAAATATGTTATAAAGACGTTTTTACCCAAATTGAAACTATTAGGGCTGTTCAAAAGAATCTAATGATAAAAGATCAATTACTTTTATGGAATTTTAAGGATTAGAGACTCTAAAAAATCAAGAACAAAAAGGATATCGATTGATAAATAAACTTAATTACGGAACATGATCCGTCCCATCAAAAACTAAATCAAAACAAACCCTAGATTTGTATAAACTCATATGAATTACAGTACATCATTCAGCGATTCAAAAAATTGAAAAATGAAAACCTAATTTGTATATGTACTTATTACTGAGCACAAACTTACTGAAATACCCAAATCAGAGAGTACATCCACAGAATACGAAGAAGAAACAAAGCATAGCAACAAGAGCTAAAGATTCAACAGCTGTAATGAAACTCCAGACCACGCTATCAACAATATTGAAGTAATTGAAATCAGGCCATCGAAAGTAATCTGTTTCACTCCACCATGACGATATATACGAGAAACTGAAATCAGGACGCCATCTTAGAAATGATGAACTCATCGGGAATTCAAATCCGGGCCATCCAAATCCTGAGAAATTCCATCTTCTACCCATTCCTCTCTCTGCTTCTGGAATCGTCGAGTCGAGCTTAGTTAGCTTTTGTATTCTGATTCTCTTTTGTATTCTGATTCACTTTGTTTCTCTCTCAAAAGAGTTTGGGGGATTTCTGGAATTGTTCACCCACGAGATAAGTGCAGACTTCTGATATTTATATGAGTAAAGGTGGGCCATTTTATTGACGATTTGTAAACAGTTGGGTCCACGGAGAACCAATAAGGAACGTTAAGTTTTGGTCCATCAGTCAATAATTTTTAACAATGACTCTAGGTTAACCGAGGGACTTATCCGGCGTTTTATATCGACGGAGACAAACGGAGGATCCTCTCCCACTACTATACATATACTAGGTATCACCCCGGCCTACGGCTAGGGCTCAACCTCTTTCGAATTTTGTTTGTTGTTTGGGTTAAAATATCGTGTTTAGTGAGGCGGTTCATAATACTCGGGGTCGTAGACCCCGACCATTAGAAATGACCCAAATATTTAGTTAGTCGGATCATAGAAGCATGTTTAGTTAGTCGGGTCATTATTTAATTAGTCGGTCATAATACCATGTTTAGTAAGTCGGATCATAGTATCGTGTTTAGTTATTCGAGCGGGTAATAGTAGACGGAGTCGTAAGGAATGCCCAAAATATTTAATTAGTTGGATCATAGTAGCCGGGATCTACGACCCCGGCCATCTAAATAGCCAAAATATTTAGTTACTCGGATCCTAATAGCATGTTTAGTTAGTCGGGTCAATGTTTAATTAGTCGGGTCATAATATTACGTTTAGTTAGTCAGGTCATAGTAGCTGGGGTCTACGACCCCGGCCATTAGGAATGACCTAAATATTTAGTTAGTCAGATTAGCCGCCTATCCTAGATCTTCACTGCTCTCCATATTCAAATTAGCCGGGCCCTACAGTCCATATTCAAATCCAAACTCATGTAGTAAATTTCTTAAGTATGTCAATCTCACTTCTGTGTCTCTTCACTGCTCTCCATATTTTTTTCTTTCTTTTTTTTCCTCTCCATATTCTTTTTTTTTTTTGACCGGTAAAGAATTTGATGCTAGCGAGATTCAAACTCAGGTCACTGGTATCATCACCCAATGACTTTACCACTGTAATACAGTGACACCGACCTCTTTCATTTGGGGGTCTTTAAGATGTGAATTAGTTGGTCTTTGAATTGGGATCTCTATGTTGGACTTCAATTATCAACTTGCAAGTTTATCCATGATATAACGAACATTGATACCAAAAAATCTACATTTTGTTAAAACATATAATTTCATCCGATTTTAAGTGTTTTGTGAACTTCAATTATTAATAATTATGCACATCCCTTGACTTTTTCATGTATGGGGAGCAGCTAAACCCAATAAATGTCGTAGCGCGTTAAAAATGAGAGTAGACTTGTCGACCAGATTTTTGGAAAATACTACACCACAGCTGAATTGTTATGAAATAATAATTAAGTTGGAGTACTAATAATTAATCTACAAAATCCCGAGATGCCAAAAGATGTATCAAAAAACAAACATGTGAATCACAAATGCAGATTAACAGTCCAAATCTGAAAATACTTGCAACCATACTGTCCGACTTCTAACAACTTGTTTTTGATCCAAAGACAATCAAGAAAGCTAAAAAGGAATAACTATCAATGCAAATACGTCACCAGCTAAGAGTGTGTTTATGATATAGATTGTCAATCAGAAAAAAAAAGAATAAGTTAACATGTCAATGCAAATGGTGGGGAAGCAATAAACAAAACTCTGCATGATTAGAGTTGGAAGTACATTTTTTGCAGGCAGTGAAAGATCACTTAAGTATCTGACAATGTGGGATATGTTGCTTGATTAACCATGATGGAATAATATAAACCATAGTTTCTAGTGACAATTCTCCCGATGAATATACAAAAATTGTTAAACATTCCACCAAAGTTTTTTGCTTTTGTTGTTGTTGTTGTAAGCTTTTACCAAAGCTTTTGAGAAACTATTTTACCATATGATAACGATTAGACATAAACTACAAAATATTTTTGCACCTAGCTTTCACGGAATAGGAGTAGTTCGCATGGAGTAGTTCGCATGAGCATATGACCAAATGTAGTAGGAAAAAATATGTGTAAGTATTCCGGTAGATTTCAGGTTAACAATTTTAAGGAATTAACAGCTACATCAAAACTAATTCGCTCCGAACTTGACGAAGTACTAAAGTGTATGTTCAAATCCTATACTAAGGTACTACTGAAATCTGATCTATGATGAGATAGGCACATCTTTAATGGTATTCTGGCGTGGAATTTGTGGTAGTCTTGGAATGCCAAAGAACACTACAAAGATCTAAGCCAAACCAATCGGTCCAATTGAAGCACACACTGATTAATAGAAACTTGAATTTCAACCTTCCACAAGTACTACAACAATTTATGGAAGAGGGAGGATCCATGGAAACTCTTAGATGGACACTATCATACATGATTTCGCCATTTTTTCTGCAAAACCCAAACGACAATGAATTTAAATCTAATATTTTGACGACATGTACCTCCTACAAGACTCTACATTCCTACCAAAAATGAGCATAATTCGAGATACCAAACCTCATAATCTACCGATCTTAATTTCAACCGTTAACTTTTAACGGCTGATATTCAAAGGGGTAGATGGTGGTGTTATACGTCTCGAATTGTGCTCAATTTTTGGTAGGAATGTAGAGCCTTATAAGAAGAACGTATCATCTAAATATTAGACTCAAGTTCATTGTCGTTTGGGTTATGCGGAGAAAATGGCGCAAATCATGTATGATAGTTTCCACGGATCCTCCCTCTTTGTGGAATTCCAAAGAGTAATATTTTGACATGGAACCATTTCACAAATCAATGCTAAAAACATCTTTGTGCATATACCTTTGAGCTAATGTCATGAACTTTGGCTAGACTTGTTCCAGATAATTATTGAACGTCACAAATTTTAGCATCAACTTTCGAGACCACGGGATTAGATAAACCCCATACACAAAATTCAGGAAATTGATAAGTCAACCCAAGAAAGAAATACAGAAATATAGAATTACCTTAAATCATCCATCCACTTCCGTTCTTCCCAGCTTTGGATGCATCACATAAGCTGCATAATACTACAAGATAAACCCTAGATTTTCCGTAGGTAGTTTGAACTTTTAAAGAAGAATAAGAATAAGAATGTGCGGAAAAAACAAAAATCGCGTTGCATTGAAAGTTAGAAGGAAACACAGTTATATCCGGAAATCGGTGATAAAAGCATATTTTTATTAGGAAACTTGTATCGGGCGCACAAAACATAATTGTAGTTTGGACGTCTGTTGATAACTGGGAAGGTGGACTAGCATAAAACAGATGTAAGTTTACAAACAAATTACCAGACGACAACACAATTCAAAAGAACATAGTTTGAAAGAAAAGAGACCAATGAAGAAAATATGGTATATTAATTAGATACTCTTAGTTTTCACACCCAACGAATATACCCTTATACAACAATAAATATACCCATATCATTTAAAAACTTTATCCATATAAAAATAGATTACCTTAATACCCTCATTTATATAATATTTTTTTAAATTTCAAAATACAATTTTTTTTTCTCTATCAACTTCACCGCCATTATTCCACCGACACCATTCCACTACCACCATTCCACCACCAACAGCACCGCCACCGCCACAACCACCACCACTTCGCCATCGACACCACTCCACCACCGTCAGCACTACGCCGCCACCATCATTCCGCTGCCGCCACCACCACTCCACCACCAAATTTTGGTGTCAACAACTAAAGTTGATCCAAAATTAAAAGTTCAAAAATAACTTTACTAGTACATATTCAAGTTTTTGTGTATCAACAAAGGAAGTTGATCCCAATGAATGGAGTCAACAACCAAAGTTGATCCCAAAAATCTGGTACCGACAACCAAAGTTGATCAACTTTCTTTGTTTAAAAAATAACTGAAAAATACTCCCAACAACCAAAGTTGATCCCAAAATCTGGTGTCAACAACCAAAGTTGATCAATTTCCTTTGTTGACACAATAAGTGAAAAAATACTCAAACTTTTTTTGTGTCAATAATGGAAGTTGATCCCAGTGAATGGGGTCAACAACTAAAGTTGATCCCAAAATATGGTGTCAACAACTATAGTTGATCCCAAAAATTGATGTAATAAAATTATGAAACCGACGTGAATCGAACACGCATCTTCTGACGTGGAGTCAGGTGTGTTACTATTACACCACAAGTTCGTCAAAAAATAACAACCTCAATGTTTCTGCAATTCAACTCACACTATTCAAGCAAATGAAATTGTTAAATCATACATGTAGTTATGGTTTGAAAACTAAAACTTGGAATCAACAAATCATATAGATATGGAATCACGCATCTTTGGGATATCCCATACATCTTTTCTCCAACCCATTTATGCATTCCCTGCTCAACTGCAAACCACCAACAACATCAATCTCTATTTAAACTCCTGCTGCTAACTCAATTTCATTATCTCAGCACCACCAGTTTACAGCTTCAACTCCATTTCCTGCAATACCAGACCACCAGTTGCAGTTGCATTATAAAACTTAGCAGCAATAACTACCCTAACCATTTCAGTTTTACTATAACATCCTTCAATATGTTATGTAGCTTCTTGACCCCAACAATATGTTTTATAGCAGCAACTCACAGACAACTGCAATTAGCTACCCGCTGCAACTGCGTCAGCATATCCAACATCTTCTCATCATATTCAGACTACCATCACCAATTCCTTACATGCAACAGTCTTTATAGTTCTACTTGAATTCCAAAAACCTTCATTCTCAACTCATCTGAAATCAACCAACACCAAGCAAACACCACTCCCTTCTGTTTCATACATCAACAAATAACTACCTCATTCTTCTAAAACTACCAACTCATTCAGTCAAACTCATAGCAGCTTCAGAACCATGGTAACATCACATCCATCAGTTCACAGCTCAACCTCCAACACCATAACCTCAAATTCAGCTCACCTGCAATACCAACAGTAGCATCAATTTCTTTTCTCTGTAACTGCAATCAGAAAATTCGAGTATAACCCTAATAATCAATTCCAGTAACAAGCCAATTCATTATCAACACCAAATCAAAGATGAATTTTCAGAATATAATAAAATCACTAACAAGCAAAATAATTATCAAAAACAAATCAAATAAAAAATTAAAAGGAAACCAACAGAAATCATTACCGGTGACGATTTGAAGAAAAAAATCAGATAGATATTATCGAAGATTAGATTGAGACTGGTTGAATCGATATCAAAATCACAAGAAATGTAAACTAGTTTCCAGATCTGAAACTAGAATCGATTCTTCAGGTAGATTGTTCTTATCGATTTCATACTGAAACGGTGGTGATATATAGCAGTGGTGGTGGCGATTGATGAAAGATAATTTCCAGATCTGAAATTTTTTTTTTTTTATTTTATTTTCCATTGTATTCTCCATCCGTAGTGGTGGTAGGTTGTAATGGTGGTGGTCGTGGCACTGGTGTTGGTGTTGGTTGTGATGGCGACGGAGATGGTGGTGGTAGCGATGGAGACGAAGGTGTTATGGGTTTCGATAACGTTTTCTCTTTTCTCTGAATATTTGAAGAGACAAAACCGAAGATTAAAGGAGGGAGGTTAAATATGGAAAGAAGAAAAACGTTGATGGACCCCTGATGGGCATGTAATTTGAGAGGGGTATTTTTATTGTCTCATAAGGGTATTTGTGAAACCCTTGAAAAGTAAGGGAAATTATATAATTACCACAAGAAAAGGGTAAATAAGCATCTCATAGTTTCGGATGGATGAAAATCAATATTCTCTTTGATGTAAAACTTAAGAACAGGCATAGTCTTATATAGGATTTTTGGCCGTTTCAGAATCAGGACACCTATCTATTTCCGGAAACAGTGCTAAGATAAGAAACCTCACGGCAGTGAAACCAAGTTATTTTTAATTAAAGGGATCCTAACAAAATCAGGAAACCCTGGGATCCGACGCACAAAAATATACCTCACTTTATCCTATTTTATCGCACCTAAATCTAATATTTTAACTTTATCTTATTTTATCGCACCTAAATCTAATATTTTAACTTTATCCTACAAAATATTTTATATTAAAAATAATAATAGTGAGACCCTAGAGAACCAAATCTGTTCATTTTACTCTACTTTCCCATAGTGCAAAATAGTGTTTGTTCATCCACGTGGCTCAACAAAAGAATTTATTTGTTGATTGCCATAGGAACTGCCCTTAGGAGGTTACTCTAGCTGACGTGGACTTCCATCTAGATGCTAGATTGGAAGGTCATAAGATTAAGCCTTAGGACGAAATGTAGTATGTCTAGAATACCCTTTTTTTCCGATGGAAATTGAACAAATAACTTTCCTTTTGATGGGCTTTACAAATACTCCTACTGTTTATAATAATACCCCCTTCATTTTCCAGAAGAAACTGACTTTATTCATAATCTTATAAAACCCTCTCTACATAAATAAATTTTAAAGGAAAATCCATCGCTTCCTTTTGAATCTCAGATTTCTTTATCTCTCATCCTCTTCCAGCCATCACCTCCGCCATCGCTATTTTTCTTCACTTTTTTCCCCATCCTGCTTAATGATGGTGGTAGTGGTGGTGGCGGAGGATATTAAATATCTGTTACATTTGGTGATTGTTACAGTTGCGGTGGCGGAGGATGACAAATTGTTGTTCTTTTAGTTGATTATGATGGTGGTGGTGGTGGTGGTGTTGATGATGGAGTAAAAAAGTAGTAAAGATGTTCCAATACTGCACATATCGGCGGGGTTGATGCTTATAGAGATGATGTTCATGGTTATAGTTCTCTTCTTTTATATTGACAAACTGAATTTCTTTTTCCAATTTCGACCAACAACATCAGGACTTGAAGGTGCTTCCAGTTTCAAGGTCATAGTGGTGGAGATGGAGATGGAGAAAAGCTAAAATGATGAATTTGATGATGGAGATTGTGGTGCTTCTGGTTGGAATGATGGTTGTGGTAAGGATGAAATAATAAAATTGGTGATGGAGATAGTGGTGGGTGGTGGTGGTGGAGATTGTGTGTGATTGTTGGGGGCTTGACGCTTGTGGTAGCGAGGTTTGAAAGATAAATTAGTATTGTTAAAATTTGCTCATATTGATGATTCTGAAAGTACATGAGCATCTGTTTCATGTTTTGTGAATAGTGTGGAAAGGATTAGGTAATTTTGAAATTTTTAATAGGGTCTAAGTTTCATTTAGATCTTTTTGGAGAATATTTGAAACAAGCAAGAGAATTTTCTTTTCAACCTAACTTATTTCAAAATTTTCAATTTTTATATCAAATTGGATTGTTGACACTAGATTATGATGTCAACTTCAGTTATAGACACCTGATTATGATGTCAACTTTTTTTTTTTTTTTTTTTTGGGATCAACTTGGGTTGTTGACACCAGATTATGATGTCAACTTGGGTTGTCAATACCAGATTATGATGTCAACTTGCTTTTTATTTCTGAATTTTGTTTTTGGGATCAACTTGGGTCGTTGAAACCATATTGTGATGTCAACTTGGGTTGTTGACTTAGTATCAACTTGGTTTGACTTGGTGGTGGCCGTGGAGGTATTATGGATGGTGGTTGAGGTGGCGGAGGGGGCTGAATGACGATTGTGAAGTTGTAGGTGATGGTAGCATAATTTTGGTGGTTTTTGAAGTGGTGGTGGAATGGTAATGGTATAACAGTGGTGGTGTTAGAATGTTTATTGGTGGTGTTGGGTGGTGGTGGTGGAGTTGTGTTGGGTGGGGTGCTAGTAGACGTGGTGGCTAAGGCGGGGACGTGGTGGTGGAGGTTACGGCGGTGATTGTGGTGACGCCGATGATGGTAGTAGAGTTGGAGGTGGTGGTGGTAGTAGGGTTACATAAAAATGAATTTGTTATTTTTGAAAAGAAGAAATATGTCACATGTGATAGATAACAGAAACTTTTTGTAAAAAAAATGTTATTTAGATAATCTTATTTTAAGTGGATAAGATCTCTAAAAAGTAGGGATAGTTATAAAATGGACAAGGATATCCGCGAAGTATTCTGATTCTAGGGTCATTTAACTAATGTTCCCTTCTTTTTTTTATGCATCATACAGATTCATGGGACATAATAGTAATCCATTATAATTTGGTGTATCATGTACTGCGTTGTTACATCACCCGACTCGGGGAATCAGGCAAGAAAATCCGCTATCTCCGTATGTTTTTAAAATTTGTAATAATAAAAAAAACCGATCGACATTGAACCGGAAAAGTCACTAAATTGGGTCAATCAGGTCTAAATAGTGGTCCAACCAGTGGGTCAATTGGATTAGGTAAAATGAATAAGTACTATGATCCACATAAGATTCAACTTAGTATACATCAACAATACGTGACCAAGTGGTTTCTTCTCTAGCTTAAAACTTTATGCTCAATAGTTTCTAGTTGCGCTAACCACATTTTCGTTTTATTTTTATTTCATAACAAGTATAAACAGTAGTTGGACCAGCCAAACCCCGAACGGTTCAGATGGTTTACTGGTCCAATTGGTAGGGTCAAATGGTTCACAAGATAAGGGATGGGTTTCTGATAAATTAGTGGGTCACCATCAGCCTAAAGTAGTTTCATAACTGGTTCACGGGTTTCCTGGCTGGTTTGTTCCGGATTTCAAAACATGATATTTGTTCAGAGATCTTATAGCAAATCTGGCCAAATTAGAGAATTTTTTCAGAGATCTTCTCGTAAATCTGGCCAAATTGGAGAATTTGTTCGGAGATCTTCTCGCAAATCTAGCAAAAAATTGGAGAATTTGTTCAAAATTTTTCTCGCAAATCTTGCCAAATTATAGAATTTAAACCACATTAGAGGACTTTGTGTATCTTTTAAAGCACCATTAATCCTCTATCTTATGTATGCGGATGACCTATTTATCACATATAAAGTATCTCCTAAAAGCAACCAACACATCTACTCCAATGTTACTCCATTTCAGCAGGTCAACTCATCAACATGAAAAATGCCACAGTCATCTACCATTACGGCACTATGCTAGAATGAAACCGATATTCTTTATCAATGTTTCAACATGCCAATAGCCACAAAGACATCAATCTACATCGGTGTCCGATTCAAACTAGGGAAAGTATCATCTCATATGTTCACATTATTACTCCAAAGACAGGCACACATGGCTAAAGAATGGATGACTATTTGTTTAACCCCGACAGGAAAGTTAGTTTTGAAAATATCCTCACTCACGCCTACATATAATCACTTGATGCAGACACGTTTACTTCCTTCCCATGTCTGTAACAAAACCGATTGTATTATTTGGATTACTTTTTTTGGACATGACTCTCCCGTCAAAAGGTTCCACCCCTGAAACAAATTAACCAGAGCAAGAGAGGCATGAGCATCCTTAAGAGTGCTCACCAACCAGTTTTATCTAGGCAAGCCTACGCAAAGAAAATTACCTCAAACAACCTTTTAAGCTCTTCAACAGCCAGCCCGCAATGGAAAAAACTACCTTCAATTATTTCTACCTTGAAATAATCACCATATTGGGAATGACTTGACAATTCATATCACGATAAACTGTATCCCGCATTTCATACTGCTCGACCCAAACCAATGCAACCTTAATTTTTAGTTTTTACATTGTGAAGGGTACAGTTGACCCTGACGACGTCGTTTTCTTAATTAAAAATATTTTTTATTTCCCCAATACAATAACTGGTAGTGTAGCAGTAAGTATGATTCTTTCCCAAATGAAGCTGTGTAATTATTAATATGTTACTTGGATTAACGAAACATAAATAAAAGTAAATAAAAATGGGAGTAATTGATCAATTAAATCGGCTATAAGAAGAACAATAAATAATTAAGGTTTCCTTCACTATGACTGCACAAAAACTTAATTAGCATCCATGTTTATCTCTTTTTAAATTTATGTTGCCACGAATCATAAAATAACAAAAAGCTCAACTATCTCTGAAATTCCTTGTATCACTGGGTACGGAAGCTTTCGATTACCAGATTCTATTCGTTTAAGACTCCAAGAATGAGCTCTCAAAGTGTTACGTACCCAGCCGAATGATTTGCACTTTGTGAATTAGGTTGATCCCGGCATAAAAAAACATAAGCTCGGTCTGTTTACTAGTGTCATTTTTATACACAGTCACTTCATAGAATCCCTTTGTCAGATTTTGAGATGTACTACTAACGTAAAGAATAAAGTGTGGATTACATTGATCACACAACCCTATACTAATAGTAAAATTATTATTAAATTGATTTAAATAACCAATTAAATAATCCAACAATTATTCGTAAATAATAGAGACAACCGATTATAAAATTTAGACTTGTATAAATTACTAGGGTTTCATTATTCAAAACTTTGAATTCATCCCTAATCATATAAATAGTTAATTGTTCGTGATATAAAGAAAGAAGAAGAAAATAAAACGATAAATCACAACGGTTGTCTCCTGTGAGGGAAAAACCCCAATCTCTTATGCTAGCCTCTTATTTTGCTTCTTTGTGTTGCAGAGAAATTTTCATATTGAAATTGTATCTAGATTCTCATTTATATAGTGATACGGGACATATTTAGGGGATCTATTATGTTGAGTCTTGTGTCCAGTCCAGGTTATTTCAGTTATTAAGATTTGTTTTACTTTTGTTAGTTCCTTAGTTGCAAGTTTAATAAGATATATGGGGACTCAGGATAAGTGAGAACGAGTTTACCCTCGAGTATGCTTATGAGTAAGTTGTTAGGATAACTTCACAGGTGTGTGAAGTTCTGATCAGTCAAAGGTTTTCTAGGGTTTAGTTAGGACTATAAGTAGTCTCTGTTTCTTCCATTGTAATCAGATTGCGAGCTCGTTATCTCTTAAAATCATTATTGATTCAGTATAACTCTTGGATTAGGGTTGTTACCATTATAACTCCTGGATTGGAGTTGTGTTACTGATTTAGGAGTGAATTCTCATGTGTGTTACAGTTACTAACTATTGCTTCCGCTTGTGCCATATCAGGTGGTATCTAGAGCAGGTTTGCTCATGTTGCTTATCTTTGACATCTATCTTAGAAACGGTTGAGGAGTCCCGTATTATCTAGGGTTTCGGAGAAGATGACGATTACCGAAGGCGTTAATGGAGAATAAAACGTTGTTAAAGATCCTATGTTGGTGATGATTGAAGCTCGATAAAAAATCATCGCTGGACTAGGAGATACCTTACTGTCACATACCAAAATCTTGAAGGATATTCAAGATCCAATGAAGGATTTGATGTTTGAGAAGCCGGACCATGTCGAGCATAACCATGAAAGAGAACGTCGACCTTATAATCGTTTTCAGAACCCATTGGGCCAAAACTTTAATGCTAAAGGCTATGAGAGTGGAGATCCCTACGATTTGAGAAGAAATTCCAGAGGGGGCCCAAGTCGGACAACTAACTTCTTCGAAGAAGCTGGTGAATCTGGTTATACAAAGGTAAACCTTATATCGAGAGTTTCATGGAATGAGCAAGGCATCAATGAGTATCGCAGAAGAGCTACTCGGGATGGGCGAGGGTTTTCAGAATATGACTTAACTCCTTATAGATTTATGGATTTTGAATATGGGGAAGATGTTATGAAAAGAAACCCTATGCAAGATCGAATCTGTACGAGAACTGACTTCCGTAATCATGTCCAGGACAACCAAAATCCCATGCAAGGTCGTGTTAGGAATGAAGGACCGAGGAGGCATGGACGACCAGTCATAAACGAATGGGAGGAAGAATATTTTGATGCTGATTTTACTTATGATGATGTCTCTCAAACTGATGCAATCTGTGATGGAGTCGGCGCCAAATCAGCATACAAGATGAAGTTAAAAGTGTCAACATATGACGATAAGATCGATATTTAAGGATTTTTAGATTATATTACTGCTGTTGAGGATTTTTTTGAATGTATGAAAATTCCCGAATCCCAACAAGTCAAGTTGGTATCATATAAGTTAAAGGGGGAGTTGCTTCATGGTGGCGACAAACAATGCATAATAGAAGACTTAGAGGTGAGTTTGCAATCACTTCTTGGTCCCTAATGCGGCGCCTAATGAAGGATCGATTTCTTCCTTTCGACTATGCTCAAAAACTTTTCCAAAGCTATCAACAATGTTCACATAAGAGGAGGCCGGTTGATAAGTATACTGAAGAATTTTATCGATTGGGTTCAAGGGTTAATTTGCCAGTGACAGAGGCGCAACAAGTCTCACGCTATCTTAGTGGTTTAGACCATGAAATCAAAGAAGTTTTGTACCTTCACCCAATATTCACGGTGACTGAAATGGTAAGCCTAGCTCGGAAAATTGAGTTACAACCAAAGGTGTCAGCAAAGTCAAATGGCGAACCAAAGCGAACCAAATCAGTATCACTTGAAACACCAACAAAATCGCCGACAACTACACCAACTTTTCAGCCTCCGCCACCATCACCAAGGGTGCCTACAATCGAAGTTTCTATTGTGAATAAAAATAACAATCCTTATGCTAAACCAATGAGTGATATGTGTTATCGTTGCAGACTGTCAGGACATCACTCAAACGAGTGTCCTAAGAGACGCACAGTTTTAGTTGAAGGCGAGGAGAACAATAGCGAGGAAGATGAAAAAGTTGATCAAGTATATGCTGATGATATGGGAATGACTGTGCTAGTTGTAAGGAAGGTTCTACAACGTGAAGGTAAGAACAGGAAATTACTTCTCGCTCCAAAAATGAAGGAAGATGCTCAAAAGAACAAGCTATTTGAATTCAAAGGTATTATCCTAGAAAAGGTTTGTGATTAAATTATTGATAGTGGGAGCACTGAAAATCTTGTATCATGGAAACTGGTTCGAGAACTTGGATTTCCAATGGAACCACACCCTCATCCTTATCGAGTTGGATGGATCAAACAGGATTAGAAACAAGAATTGAAAGAGTCTGCAAAGTTTACATTGCTATTGGAAAGGTTTACTGCGATACTATTGTATGTGAAGTGATAGACATGGATTCATGCGACGTTCATTTGGGACGACCATGGCAGTATGATGTAGATGCACTATTTCGCGGCATTCAGATTAGAAAATCATTTAAATTACAAAAAAATGAATTAAGTTAAGTTGGGCTAAGGTAAATCCTAACTTATTCAGTTTGGTAATCCTGGCTAATCATGGTCGTCATTTAAAAAATACATTTATGAATTAAGGAATGCAATCTTTGCAAACCGTGGCTTAATGTTCATGAATTGATTCTTGTGTACGTATTTTGTACGATTACGAATCAATCTAATTTTGACTCAATTTTTTCATATATATTTATATGAGATAGTGAATAATTGAACAACTCTATGAAACACAATTAATTTCATTTGATTATCTTTCATGATTGAATTATCATCATATTTGATCTAGATGTGTTAGATGAATGTGGTTAAGACAAAAGTGTTCATATGGCTAACTTCGGTTAACTGTTATTGATCCAACTCAATATACACGTTTAGGTACGGCCTGTATCTAAATGAAGGTATATTTCATTTGTGTGTAACAAGATAAGACCATCTAACGATGGTGAGATATTGCTTTGGTTTTAAGCAAACATAGCTTGAATCTTAAATCAGGATTTCATCTAACGGTGAATATTGAATGCTTTGTTACTAAGCTATCTTAACTTTGATTGTAAGCATACCCTGATTTGAAAGACTATATAAGGGAGAACTCTAGCAACTGAGGAGTATGAAAAACATACTTAACCGATTTTAGAACTTTAACCACTAAGTTTGCAAACAGGTATGCAAACTATAGCTTTCGAACTTTGGTCTTGTCCAGCCGTTTGCAAACGGGTATACCGTTTGCATATTAGGTATGCCAATAAGGCTCCCGGACTTAACAGTTAAAACCATTCGCATACTAGGTATGCAAACAAGGTTCCCGGACCTGAATCATACCAAAATAGTTTGCATACTAGGTACGCATATTGTGCTATATCCAGACAAAGGTTTTTGTTCTAAACTCCCATTTTAATCATTGAAACATCCTTAGAAGACCTATAATAGCTGTCTCACACAAACTATTAGCTTCAAGTAATTTTCAAATGATCGAATGATCAATAAGAAACTTTCCAAGTCGACATCAAGTGATTGTATCACACAGATCATGTAAGATGTTTCAAGGAAATTTCCACATGATCATCTATTGACCTAATATTTAGTTTCCAACAAATAAATTGTTTCTAACTAAACTCGTCAAGAATACGATGTATGTAGTTAAAGCAAAAAGCTTTTAACTCGTATTCCGAGAAATAGATAAGCGAGATAAACTCGGCTCGAAATATCAAATGTGTATAATATAAAAGTCTATATAGTTATACGACTTAGTCTCATTAGGAGATAGAATAGAATAGACTTCTGAGTGATAGATAAGTTTTAGACTCCACATACTTTTTGTTGATGAAGTTCCTCCAAGATCTCCTCAGTAGATCTTCGTATTCAATCGATGAACACCGTGAAGTCTAAAGCTCAACTACATATTCTATCATAATCTGAGACATAACTATAAGTAGACTAGAAATCAAGACTTATAATTTTGATAAACTAAACTTGACAAACAAGCTTGAGATAGCAACGCTTGCGAGTTCGACCGAGCAATGCACTAACAATCTCCCCCTTGGATTACAAAATAAATAAACTTTGTAGCTTCTCATCCATCATGTTTGATTTCCTTGGCTCTTCAACATTCCTTGAATTCTTCGCTACTCCAAGTACTCCAGCGATTTTAAACGTGTTTAACTCAGCATCATTGTTGTTGAAGATCCGTAGCCATAACAATAAGAAAACAAATGTTCTCAATTATTGTTATACAGTGTCATAGTATTATTACACAACATCAAAGTCCAATTGTATCACAACTTTGACAATAATACTACGGTGATATGTATCACTCCCCCTTAGTCAATACTTCATCTCACAATGAAAACCACCCCCCTTACATAATGATCCGTAAACCATATGTATGTAGTGTGAACTACCAAATAATTCTCCCGTTTTTTGTCAATATAAATTGGCAAAGGTACGAAAACTACGGGATCATAATGAAATTCTCAAAGAGATAATTCATGACTAAAAGAGAACATATCAACTTTGTTTCGATGATTTCACATAGTCGAAACTTAGTGTATTCATCAAGGAGTTTATAAAGATACAAGATAACTCCTACAATATTCCACAGCCGCACTCCCCACAAAGATTTGCAATTAATCACAAGTTCAATTAAGAACTCTCCCCCATAAAATGTCATTCCCGAAAGAACAACAAGAGCGACCTTACTTTTACAAGAAAAGAAGGATTTCTTTGGACATTAGCAAATTACATGAATTTGTATCCAGAAGACTCGAATAAATTAACCACAAGAAAACCTTATTGATTAATTTAATCGGAAATGCTCAATATAAGAAGACTTACGGAGCCATACAATACTTCACATAAAAGTGGATCAGGGAAAGATAAATATTGCGGAATTTTCAAAAGTTCATTCTATCTTTTATCAATATTTGCATAAAGACACAATAGACTTAACTTTTGAACATATATGAGATAATCATAGTTCACTGACGTAAACACAACATATCGCATAAAATATTTTTGCAATATATAAAACCAATAAAGATTAATATTGCAAAATCATCTTCCAAATAACTTAGAATTTAAATAAATAAATCTAAAAACATTGCAAGATGAAAATTGTTGAAATAGCTATGTGTAATCACAACTCTCTAACACTAAGTAAAACTGACTTACGACCCCGATTAATCTTAAAAGCAAAAGAGATTAAGCTTCCTAATTTAACATTACATTAAACGAAAATGCCCTTAACTATGGGCGAAACATAGGACGAAGGACGGTCGATATCCTTCGGATTCTGATGCAGAGATTATGATATAACCCAACTATATCTAACTTTAACCTTACCACGTGTTAACCCTAAAACTAAATTCCTCGCCCTACAATATCTAGTATATATTTTATGACTCTATCCTTAAAATACTGAATAACATGTTTGACAGCGAAAAAGTAGAAACGTTTCTCCAGAAGCCGAAATAGTTTTTTGAAGACAAAAGCAAAGTCTTTTTGCTTCACAGGAAAGGTTTTTTTTTTTTTTTACTTCACACATGCTCTAAGTGAGTCTTTTGTTTCTCGAATAACGAAGTACATTATGAGAAAGCAGCTAAGTAAAATGTCACATACAAGAAGGATTTTGTAATTTTACCTAGCATTCTGGGAGTTTTTTCCCATTAAGTGTCACCGATGTAAACCTTCAGCTTAGGTACTGTAAACCACTTCCTGAAGCGGCAAGTCCTATACGAAAGCCAAGACCTTCAGTTTAGGTACTGTAAATCACTTTTCGAAGCGACGAGTCCTATACGAAAGCCAAAGCGTACCCGCTATTTGACACCTACGCCGCGGTGGGGAGGGGTAGTTTGCTGGAAAAGTCGAAGGGATATTAAAGTATTTGTGGTGATTTTGTCGCCTCATCCACGCGCGCCTGCACAGAAACGCAACTTATACTGATAGATTGCATAGGCTGGTTTGTGTAGGCGGATGGACAAAGGAATGGTTTAATATTCGTTTTCCTATGTTGTTTGTGCTGTATAATTCACCCAATCAGTCTCACTCTCTATCTCTCCCTCTTTCCTTTTCTTTCTGGTCTGTACTTCCTCTTTTACTTTTTCTTTCTTTCTTTCTTTCTTTTTCTCTCTCTTTTAATAAAACATTCATCCAAATACGCATTCTTCTTCTTCTTCCTTTGTTTTTGTTGTTTCTATCTTTCTTTCCTCTTTTTTTCTCCTCTACAGTTCCCACCAAACAAACACCAATCACAACAGCAATGTCTCTCCGACCCACATCACGAGCAGAAGTTCGTAAGAAATCATACAAAACTGGTGTTGATTCAGATGATGCAAGAAGAAGAAGAGAAGATAATCTAATCGAGATCAGAAAAAACAAAAGAGAAGATAACCTTCTTAAGAAGAGAAGAGAAGGTCTTCTTCAATTTCAACAATCTTCTTTTTCTAATGATCCTAATTCATTGTTAATCCCTCCTGTTGCCGTCGAGAAAAAGGTATCACTTACTGTTGATGATTTCATTAATGTTGATCTATTTCACAGTGTATTAGATTAGTTAAATTCAAACAAAACTAGGGTTATGTATGATTCACTGATTTTTACTATGGAATATATTATATGTATTTGATGATGGATTAGGTTTGACTACTGATCTCACTTGATGGTATTATTACCAATTCAACATATTTTTATACTTTTTTTTTTTGAAATTCGATTACATCGATACAATTGGCTTTACTATTTTAATTGCACCTGATATCTGTTTATTTAAACAATCAACTTTCTGGGGGTGCTGGTTTGATTGCTGATGTAAAACCCAAAATTGACTTCTGTTTAGTACAATAACTGGCTAGAGGAATACATATATACTTAGGATATGAGTTTGATGTGTGGCGTACGTTTTTTGTGGTCTGTGTTTTCTGATGTTGTTAGTGATGGCTTCAGGGTACTGTTATGTTGGGTTGAATTCTGGATTTGAACCTTATTAATTGGATTCTTTTTGACTTTTGTTCATATATTAGGTATCCTGCCTCATTAATAAATTCCTTAAAAGGAATGTGGAGAAGGTTTTTTTTTTCTGCCACATCAGTACCTGCCTATGTAGTTTACTCACTCTAGTTTGAAAGTGTTCATTTAGGAAGAAGACCACTTTAGTACCTGCCTAGGTTTTTGGAAGTTTTACTATGGAAGACGAAAACTGATAAATCGAACTCAGGAATATATGTTCCCTTGGTCAACCACTTGAACCTGGATATAAAACCACAACGTGCTATCTCATTAAACCATGTAACTGACTATTTACAACCATAACACTACTTTCTACTTGTTGACATGTTTCTGAGCTCAAACAACTGTATTGATATGGAAATCCGCATGTTGATATAAATAAATATTACGTATATTCCTTAAATGTTCTCTCTATGGAGTTCTTGTTTAGAGAATTTGAGGCTGACTAAGAATAAATTTAGTTATTTTGTTATTGCGCATTGTTTTGATTGTTTATCTTGTTGGTGTTCTTTGATAGTTGGAGAGCCTACCTGTTATGGTACAAGGAGTTTGGTCAGATAACCCTGCTTCACAATTGGAGTCCACAACTCAATTCAGGAAGCTTCTTTCTATTGGTGTGCTCTAAAGTCCCGTGTTTGATGTTCTATTCATTGTTAGTTTTTTATTTGTTCCAGTATTCTTACTTTCGAGGCTGAATTTTGGTTCGCTTATTTATGCAGAGCGCAGCCCTCCAATTGAGGAGGTAATCAAAGCAGGCGTCGTCCCTCGCTTTGTGGAATTTCTGGAGAGGCAAGATCTGCCTCAATTACAAGTATGTCCTTTTCTAGATTTTACTGCTAGTTAAGAAAAATCTTGTGAACTCAAGCTTTACTGATGTTAATTAACCTTACCATTCAGTTCGAAGCTGCTTGGGCTTTAACCAATATTGCATCTGGGACGTCAGAGCATACACGAGTTGTTATTGAACATGGAGCTGTGCCAAAATTTGTGCAACTTCTTAGTTCTTCAAGTGACGATGTCCGAGAGCAGGTAATCCAAATCTCATTTTTGTCTTGCTTTTTGTTTTTTGAAGCATTTTTTGTCTTGCTGGTTCTGTTCTTCTATAATATGGTTATCAACCTATTTTTTGTTTTATGTTAGAGAACTTGATCAGATTTAGCTTGTAACAAACTGTTTTTTTTTTGTGTGCAAGTACTAAGTCACTTTTCTTTTTCTGCATTCCCTCTACAGGCTGTTTGGGCCTTGGGTAACGTGGCTGGTGATTCGCCTAGCTGTAGAGATCTTGTCCTTGGTAACGGTGCCCTCATTCCATTGCTTAATCAGTTAAACGAGCACTCAAAATTGTCTATGTTAAGGAATGCAACATGGACATTGTCGAATTTCTGCCGCGGAAAACCACCGGCACCATTTGACCAGGTTTTGATCAGAATTGAAGTTTTTGGTTTGACAGTTTTGTAAATTAATTTTTTCTCATCCATGTCATGTTATTTACTTTGCATCAGGTTAAGCCTGCACTGCCTGCTCTTCAGCAGCTTATACATTCGTCAGATGAAGAAGTGCTAACAGATGCGTGTTGGGCACTCTCTTATCTTTCTGATGGCACAAACGACAAAATTCAAGCTGTGATTGATGCCAGTGTTTGTCCACGACTTGTGGAACTACTACTGTATGATGTTTTCTTTAGTTGGCATCTTGATTTATGTTTTCATTTATATACTATAGCTGACTAAGATATGTTTCCCTTCCAGTCATCCATCACCTACAGTTCTTATACCCGCTCTTAGGACAGTTGGAAATATTGTCACGGGTGATGATGCTCAAACTCAGGTATGTGTATTTGCAGAAAACATGATGCAATATACATAGATGTTGGACACTAAATGCTAAGTGATATATCTTCTCTTGGTGTCAGTTTGTGATCGATAACCATGTGCTTCCTTGTCTTCACCAACTTCTCACACAAAATCACAAAAAAAGTATTAAGAAGGAAGCATGCTGGACAATTTCAAATATCACAGCAGGGAATAGGGATCAAATACAGGTAAATAGATGAAAAAAATGACAGTAGACTTACAATGGCCTTATTTTGTTTTTCCTCTATAACTTTTCACGTGTTTTCAATTTTATACACTAAAAGAATGTATTTTATATTTAAATGGATGAAAAAAATGACAAATTTTACATAATTGAAACAGGCTGTTATTGATGCCAACATCATCCTCCCTCTAGTTCATTTACTTCAGCACGCTGAGTTTGATATCAAGAAGGAGGCTGCTTGGGCTATCTCAAATGCTACCTCTGGTGGATCCCGTGAGCAGATCCAGTAGGCATTTTATCTCTTTCCAGTAACTATCATTTACAGTAGACCTTACAATGTTCTTATTCCCTTTCAGTGTCAGTAGAAAACTAATTAACTAATCATTTAAAAAAGCTAAAATGGTGAATCGAAATGGACCCTGTTTGTGAGACAGGGGAAAGTCAACTAAGCAACAGGAACTGTATATACTGTTTTCTAGCCACCCCTACTGCTTTCTACTAACATTGGAATCATCTTAATCTCTTTTAGGTTCTTAGTGACTCAAGGCTGCATTAAACCTCTCTGCGATCTTCTAGCCTGCCCTGATCCAAGAATTGTTACCGTTTGTCTTGAGGGGCTCGAGAATATTCTGAAAGTGGGAGAAGCTGACAAGGATTTGGGAAAGAACGGCGGTGTCAATCTCTTTGCACAGATGATTGATGAATGCGAGGGATTAGACAAGGTTGAGAATTTACAAAGCCACGACAACAATGAGATATATGAGAAGGCTGTGAAGATCTTGGAAAGATACTGGATTGAGGATGAAGATGAAGAACAAAATCTTCAAGATGGTGGGGATGGAACTCAGCAGGGCTTTGATTTTGGAACTAGCCAGCCAAGTGTTCCCACTGGTGGTTTTAAGTTTGGTTGAAGTGGGTTAGACTCCAATTTGGGCTCTAATATTTTATTGTTAATTTTCCTTTTTATCCTTATTTAGCAATTTGGGGCTATAGTGTTCTTATCAAAAGTTTTTTCATTTTCTTTAGCCGAATTTGTTGGTTTTGGTACACACTTAGTTGTTTGCCCAGTACAAAGGGCGAGTCAGTGTTTTTGGTCTGGCTCCTAGGTTTCATTCATCTAGGGAACGCTATGAAAAAGATGTAAACCTTTCAACAATTGTGGTTTATCGTTTTAATCTTTCATTTTTATGATAAGATTCTGATTCTTGTTATGGTCATGATCATTATAAGGCAATCAGTTCAATTGGTTCATTACTTTTCTTGATCAGAATGCATGTAAGCTGCAGGAGCTTATGCATAAAATGTAATCTTGCCGCGAATAAGCTTCAAGGTCTTGTGGTGTAGGTGCTTGACTCGGTTGCTGCCAGGAAGTTGCGCTTGGGAAGTGCTTGCGCTTCCTTCTTTGCAAATCGGTACATTATTTATATGTCCTTACTTTTGAAACCCAATAAATATATATCCTTATATAACAATAAATATGTCTCTACTTTTTAATGAGGTAGGATTTATGGACACTCTTAGATGGACAAGGTCAGATAAGATTTGCGTCATTTTCTCCGCAAAACCCAAACGAGTTAAGTGTAATATTTTGATGATATGTTCCGCTTATAAGACTCTACATTCCTACAAAAAATGAACACAATTCGAGATGTATAAAACGACCATCTACCTCTTTGAATATCAGTCGTTCAAAGGGGAACAAATTTTTTCATTTAAAATTAGATTACTTTAATACCCTCACCCATATAATATTTTTCTGTATTTCAAAATGGAATAAATTTCTTCCTCTACCACTTCACCACCACCACCAACATTCAACTACCATTCCACCACCACCGTTCAACGACCACCACCACTAATATTCCACCACCACTCCTTCACCACCACCATCACACCACCGCTAGTCCGTCGCCGCCACCATCACTAGTCCGCCGCCGCCACCACCGCCACCGTCGCCACCACTGGTTCAGATATTTTTGTATCAACAATAGTAGTTGATCCAAATAAAATAGAACCAACAGTAGAAGTTTATCCAATTTAGGGGATCAATAATGGTAGTTGATCCAAAAAAAAAAGGATCAACAGTAGAAGTTTATCCAATTTAGGGGATCAACAATGAAAATGGAGTGAACTTGGCGTGAGTCGAGCACGCATCATCTGACATGGAGTCAGTCATGCTACCATTGCACCACAAGTTCAACATTGGAAGGAATTTACATGATTTAAACTACAAGCATGAATCCAAGGAAATATTGTCAACAATAAGAGTTGAAAGGATCAACAACAGTAGTTGATCCCATAAAAAATTGGGTCAACAACAGGAGTTGATCCCATAAATGGATCAACAACCGTAGTTGATCCCATAAAAAATTGGGTCAACAATAGCAGTTGATCCCATAAACTGGATCAACAACAGTAGTTGATCCCGTAAAAACTGAAGTAAGTAGGTTTACTGAAAGGACAATTGCTATACCTGGAACACCATCAACAAATGCAACCAACATCATACCCAATCTCCACCACAATCACACTCAAACTCCACCACCAACATCACCACAAACATCCAGAACCACCAATATTTATTAAAAAACACCACCAACCCCAAAAACACCACCAACCCCAAAAACATCACCAACCAACACACACCACCGCCATCACCACCACCACTACTGAATTTGGTAGACAAAATAAGATTTAGATAATAAGAGAATTAATGGTATGTATCACCATTTACATTAGCACTAGGCGAAACTTAAATAAGAGAATCAAGGTAGACAAAAAGTATCAAATTTAACCCTAAATCTCAAAACAAAAACATAAAATAGATTTAGATAATACCTCTCCACCGTTGTCACCACCAGAACCAGAACCACCACCATCATTATTACTTCTCCATTCAATAAATCAAAGAAGTTTTACTCTAAAATTATCTGAAATCGTAACCAAAAATCAGATCTCGATCTATAATCGTAACCCAAAATCTGCTCTCGATCTGTTTGAATCTGATTTTAAATTTTATATAAAGTTGAAAAACAAACACAAAAACGTGTTACTAGAGGCGGAGGTGGTGCTACTGGCTGTTGTGGTGGCGATAAAGATAGAGGTGGTAGTGGAAGTGATAAGGATGGTGCTGGTGTAGTTTTCGTCTAAGCATCAATGGAGAGTAGAAAGAATTGAAAAAGAAACGATTTTGGTTTTCTTAGAGAATAACGATTAGATCTGATAATATAAGAATATGGTAGATTTGGAATAGTTGTTTTTCTCTTAATGGGCCAGGGATAGAATTATTATGAAGAAGGATATATTTGAAGTCCGTCAGAACCAAGGACATTTATTCAATTTCCACTTGCAAATTCTACATCTAGGTTTCTATCTAAAGAAAATGTGCAAGCATGCCAAGCACCTAGCAGACACTGTCTCTTGTGTGTTTTAAGGAAACGTTGTTATTATTTGTAGTTTATTAGCTTACAAAAATCTAACATCCGGAATGTTAGTGATGGAATAAACTAAACAAAGTACCCCTTGCTGGGAGAATGCTCATCTGATCTGATTAGTAGAATCAAAATTCTAGTGTCTTATTTCAAGGTCTGTAGAATCTCTCATGTCAAGAGAGACTTCAATAATTTAGCTGATAGTGTAGCTAAATAAGTCAGGAAGGACAAACTTATCTAGAAGAATACATGGATTTTTCACCATGGATATCTTCTTTGTTTCAAAGGCTTGCAGTGCCTGAAACTGCATAAGAAATAATTTTTTCTGTTTATCAAAAAAAAAGTACCCCTTGCTGGTCGGTTCTCTGACTCGGTCTAAATGGTGCCTACACTATACATTTGTTTGAGGCTTTAGTTCTTGGGTTGTACAAATAAAATCGTCACAGTAGAACTAAACTTTTTTTTGTAGCGTCTCTGCCATCACTATTCCTCTTGTGGTGGTGGGAGCTGTTGAAATTCTAATCTTCCAGGAAAATTCAACCGTTAATATCCATGTAGGTAAATTTGGGATTTGCCATTTACATAAAATTTCGATGAAGTGGTATTTACAGTATCGAATGATGGGTTGGTGGCAAAAGGGAACCTTATCGGCACCACGTGTTTCATACCTACACTTCTGATGCCCAATAATGAAAAGCATGTAAAGATGCAGATTTTCTTGATTTAAATAGAGCTTCATTTTGTGGCATTCATTCATCAGAAAGAAAAGCAAAACTAAGAAGTAGAAAGAAAGAAAGATTATCGGTTGCATAATGGGCAAGAGTATTAAGATTTTCTTCCTATTCATTGTTCTGCTATTTGTCTCCACTGCCCCCACAAGTAAGTAGTTCTTTTTTCATTCAATTCAAGCTTTCTTTTGCTGGATCAGTTTTCTTTCATTAGAGGAATCATTTCACTTGGTTAGATTACTAGATCAGTAGATCAGCATGCTAAGTGATGTATGATTTGTATATGTATGCAGGTGGGTCGACGCTTAAATGTAAGAAAGGTGAAGTTAAGACACAAATGCTATACATCCGATGTGGTCTTTCATGTAAGCAGATATGTGCATCCAATAAGCAATGCCGAAATACTGGTTGTGAAAAAGTCTCATTTTCTCCTGATGAGCCTGCAACTGATCAATGTGTCATATGCCAGACTACAAAAAAGCAAAGCTTAAAAGTCGTCTAACTGCTAGTTAGTTGCTTCCTTTAGTTGCGTTTTGCTTGTCATCTTCTGTGTTACATTAATAAAGTATCCCTGCGTTTTGCTTGCTCAGATACTGGTTTCATTATTACTGAAGTTTCCGAATTAAATAAGTTTCTATTTGGCACCATATAAATCAGATTTAATAGAATAAACCTTGCTTCTGCTTCAATCTCCTGGTAGTTAATACATTTGCATGTGACAATACGGGGAAGATTACATTACTAAAGCTCAGAAGCAAAAGTAAAATCTAATAAAACTGTCGCTAGTATTCTAGTTCAAGCTATAGCCCTCTCTTTACCCTTTAAACTTGCACTAGATGGACCACTGCTTCTATCTTTTCCTGAATCCTCATCAACAATGATAATAGTCTCTTGCAGATCTTCATCATCCAATTCCTCTTCTCCGTCTTCATCTTCATCTTCATAGTCTTCATCATCATCTTCATAATCCAAATCCTCATCATCGTCACCGTCATCCATATCTGAGCGAACAGTGTGGAACTCGGGAGGTGGAGGGCAGTCCTCAGTGATTGCTTCATCCCTCTTTATAACTAGATGCCGAATGACCCTCTCATCTTTGTCTAACAAGCTTTTAAAATCGTTAATCCATTTAGCTTCCAACTCAAAGTTCATCAACATGTAGTGGGCATTCTTGGCTTTCTTTATCTTGTAAGCCAGTCTTCGGAGGCCCCAATCACTTACTCTCCAAATCCTACCCTTTTTCTCTTTTAAAAAGCCTACGGAGTTGGATTCAGAATTTAGAACGCATAAAACACACATTAATCACTTATAAAGATTTTGCAAAGCAGGCAAATTCCTTAATATGAAAGTCTAGAGCTCGCATAAATTGAAACTCAAAAGTGAACAAACTCGCTAAAATTGAAATGCAAACAACAAGAATGATGAAGAGAATAAGATCACCTTCAACTTTAGAATTTACAATTCCAACCTCCTCCGCATGGTCTTCATGAATCATATAAACCACTTCATAGTGACGCACTGCAAAAACAGTAAATACAACTGCTTAATTCTGCTATACCACTTCATTTTGTCCATCACCCACAAATCAGACAGGATTAACGACAAGGGATTCGTGAAACATCTCTGATTGGATTCTACCATAAATTTGATAACATCTAACTGGCACAACAACATCATTACAGAGTCTCTTTTGCAGCTATAGAAGAGTACCAAAGAAGGAAAAGGACAGCGAGATAGGCGATGGACCAATGAAGATCACAAATAAGAAGAATCACAATGAAGAGAAAAAAGAAAAAAGCTGGTTTGGTTGGTGGTTAACTAACGTGCACATAAATTCAGTGTAATAATTTCAAACCCCACCAGCTCTAATTTTGTGAGTGCGAAGAAGTATGAAATGATAATACCAGATCAGCAACAAATATTGGCAAGAACGATATGGCTAATCTAATTACACATACTAGCAAGTAATGATGCACGAAAACAATATACTTACTTCTGTCATACTTCAAATCACTTTCCAGCTGAAGATTGAGGAAATCAAAAAGCTTTTCTGCAGAAACAAAAACCTTAACTAGTTAAACTACAACATTTGAAAATATTTCCTTAGTCCAAACACAACATTACTAGTAAGTACTAACCTTCTTCGGAATCTGCAAATTCAGGGGCAAGTTTACCATCTTCCTTTACTTTTTGCTGAAAACCAAAAGAATACAACCCATTTCAAAAACAAATAAATTCCATAAGAATCGTACAAGTGCAACTTGGATCATGAATGAAAATGGTACTCTCATAAGACATTACAGCATCAAAGTGATAAGCAGAAAAACTAGTTTTAATTCTTCCAATTCTAATTGAAGTAACCTAAAATGTACAAATACAAACCCACCTGCCCTTTCTATTTGGATAAGTAAAATCCCTCTACTTCAAATAAGCTAAAACCCAAAGGCGGTGGGTTTAACCAACACCATTTCCTCACAATTGTCACAAAAAACCACCATAATGACCTAAAACTATCACTGAAAAGTGAATCATGCCCAGGAAAATTGAGCTAAACCCCTAAGAAATTGGCTTTTACCACAAAATGTATTTACCTATATTATCAGTGTGATGAGAATAAAAAATGGTTCTCAATAAAAACCAAGGAAGCAGAGAAAAAAATCATGGAATAGAACATTGTAAATAAGGGAATTTCTGTGTGTTTCAAACATTCATTACCTCTTTTAGCAAGATAGCCTCAGGGAAAGGACCAGTAGATTCCTCAGGTTTAGGGCTAAAACTATGTGAATCACTTTTATTCTTCTTTTTAGCTTCTGTAATCACTGAATTTCTGTGTTTCGTTTCAAGCTTTGGAGTTAGTGGAAATGGTAGTGGTTTTTGAAAAGACCATCTTTTCACACTACTAGTAGATGTTAAACATGATATCTGGTTCTTGAAAACCCTTTCTCCACCATGAACTAATTTAGGTGAAGCTTGCATGAGAAACTCCATGGTGGAAGTCTAGATTGACAGAGTGGAGAAAACTCAAAAAAAAGAAAAGAAAAGAAGATAATGGTGTTGGCACAGTTTCTTTTATTGCAATGGTATGTATGGTTTTATCGTAATTCAAGTGATAAACTGGGTATTTCTTCTGAAACATTCACTATTCACTAACTCATAAAATACTAAGGGGTTTTAGTTGGGTAGAAGACTAAGCTGGATTCTGGACAAAACGTAATAAAAATCCAAGAAAAAGTGTCACCAAAAGAAAAACCCTAAAACGTCCCCATACTGAGAATTCTCCCCGGTCTTCATCTGAAAACTTCATTCTCCTCGCCGGTTTTGTTTCTCTTTCTAGATTTGGCGATCTCCTTCATGTTTACAAGGTACAAACCCTTAATCGTTGTTTTTTCAGTTTAGCATTTTCTTATGTGTGGTCTCCTGAATCTGTATGCAAGTCAAGGCATGGGTTAAAAACTACTCTCTTTTACAATCCCTTTAAAATTTGTCTACTTGGATTACCTGTTATGAATAGAAGATGTATTATTATTCTCCAATAAATACCCATTCCCTTCTGAAAGTCGAATTCAGATTGGTCTTTGGTTCTTCCGCATTCAGCTTGTAGGGGGAAAACAGTGTGTACCAGAAGACTGAAAACCTGATTCATAAACTCCAGATATTATTAATTCATATATTAGGTGTTGAATTTAATGAACATAAAAATAAGTAATTGACCTTGCACCTTAGCTAACTAATTCATTGCCATCTTAATAACTGAGACACCCATTTGGGTGAGAATTGAGACTTACTATATGCATTAAGCAATATGAATATCCTATATATCTCTTCACATAAACCTCATGTTAGGATTTAAACATCTAAAAAATAGTAATGGTTGTAGTTAAGATTAATCCTTATACCCCTCTATTTCGTTAACTAATCATTTGGGAATGAATGTATAATTTGTCAAAAATCCCTACCCTAATTGTTTATTATGTTTTGTTAAATACATCTTTTTATATGATTTTATTACATCTGATCTTCAATTTATCTGTGCTTCTATGTGAACTTGTAGATTTCAATCCAAGGTATTACGTTTTTTATAAGAACTGAGCATTTTTATGATATTAGGTTCTCTGTGCATTTTCTGTACCAGGAATAAATGCCCCAGACAAAACTGCTGCTTCACTTATTTAAACTTAGGCAAGACGACGTCCTTCTCTCTGCCTGTTCCTTTAGTGAATATTACTACTGGTATTTGTTAGAGTATAGTTATATTAGTAATGGCACCGATGAAGATATGGTTGTTCTATGATGGCGAATGGGATAAATCAGGTAAGAGTTTGGGTTACAATGGTGGTCAACAAAAAGGATTATTAGTGCAACATGATATAACTTTCGATGAGATTAAGAAATTAATAAGTTGTAGCATTGCCGAGGAAGAAGATTCGGGCCGCCCATGTGCCATTATACTATGGTGTTTGGTACCGGGTACTGTACAGGTGAGAGATCCTATGAAAATAGCAAAACAATCAGATTTTGATTTCTTTTTAGCATTAGTCAGTGATAACTTTCCTAGGTGTGTTCCTTTGTATGTGACAAGACAACCTAAGGAACCACCAAGAGCTGAAATTAGGGTATTTCAAGATGCTTGTCCAGAAAATGCTCACACTCCGGAAAGAGATGGTTCCAGTAGTCAGAATAGCTTTGTATTCAAGAGAGCAACACTCTTCAGAGTTGAACCGCACGTTTCGCCGGCATATGGTGACTCCGTGGATGACTTGTTTGATGATGAGGAAGAAGATGATAGGTCGAAAGAAAATGAACTACTACCATCACAACAAGCTAATGAAATAAGTCAAAAGGATGGAGACGTAGTGCATGTTGATGATCAAATGCGTGCTTCTACATCTGGTCCACCTCCAGATAGTGATGGACAGATGAACAAGCAATACACTGATGAGTATTGCAAAGAGTTTGAAGTTGGTGAGTTGTTTGAAAGTAAAATTGCTTTCCAGAAGAGATTGAGTATTTATGCATTTAAAATGAACTTTGAGTTCAAGTTTAAGAAGTCTCAAGCAGATAGGGTCAGTGTAGTTTGTGATGCCGATAATTGCACATGGTCACTGTATGCGACAAAGTTTAAAAATAGTTCATATTTTAGAGTGAGGAGATACCACAAAATCCACACTTGTTCGCGAGACAGTACATCCACCAACAAGCATAAGCATATAACTTCTCGGATCATTGAAGAATGCATAAAGAACAAGCACAACGGTGCAGGCGGTATATACAAAACAAAGGATATAATTGAGGAAATTCAAAAGGATCTTGGTATCACTATAAGTTACCATCTGGCACGGAGTGCTAGAGAGCGTGCCGTGGCTTCCATTTTGGGGTCAGCTGAGGAATCCTACGCTTCACTTCCCTCTTATTGTGCAGAATTGGAGAAGTCCAATCCTGGTACTGTGACGTTTATTAGCACAGATGCTTCTGATAATTTCAAGTATTTTTTCATGTCGATTGGCGCTTGCCTACGTGGCTTTTTGAGTTCAGTCAGGCCTGTTATCTCTGTTGGTGGAACGGATTGGAAGGCCAAATACCATGGGACGTTGTTCTTTGCCACCTGCAAAGATGGGAATGATCAGTTATTTCCTTTAGCATTTGGCATTGGTGATTTGGAGAATGATGCTTCTTGGCATTGGTTTTTAAGCAAGTTGCGAACAGTGATTGGTGATGTTGCAGACTTAGTCATCATTTCCAGTCCAAATGCAAGCATAGAGAAAGGTGTTCGTACAGTGTTTCCAGAAGCAGTTCATGGGGGATGCCTGTATCACATTGGTCGGTATGTGAAGAAAAACTGCAGAGATGATATTCTGAATCAAATGTTTCATGATGCTGCCAAATGCTATCGAATGTCAGATTTCAATCACATATTTCATCAGATCCGCCAGATATTCCCTGACATTGCCTCTAAGCTGGCTGAAGCAGGATTTGAAAAGTGGTCTCGTTCACACTTCAATGGCATACGGTTCAATATAATGACAACCAACATTGAAGAGTGCTTAAGTCTCATTGTTAAGGATATTGATGACCTTCACGTGACCAAGTTAATTGAGCATGTTAGTAAGATGTTCCAAAGCGTGTTTGATGAGCATCGAGAGGCTGCTCTGGGTTCAACAACTACACTAACAAAGTGGGCGGAGGATGAACTTCGCGAAAGGATGAACCAGTCTTCTCTGTACTCAGTTCATCCCATCAACATGGATGAGTTCCAGGTCTTTGATAATAATAAAAATGCAGAAGTGAAGTTGAACTACAAAACCTGCACTTGCAGAGTGTTTGATCTTGACCAACTTCCATGTGCACATGTAATGGCCGTGTGCAAGTTTCGTAACCTGGATCCTTACCAGTACTGCTCACGGTATTACTATCTTGCTACACTTAAGGAAGCATATTCAGATTCTATACATCCAGTTTCATCTCCTGAAAACTGGGAGGTATCCGAAGAGGTCCGCAGTCGAGTTGTGTTACCTCCAGGAACACGAAGACCTTGTGGCCGACCAGGTAAGCGGAAAATTTCTTCTCCAGAAGAAGGGGAATCAGGTAGGAAGTGTGGGAAGTGTGGTTTGTCCGGGCATAACCGTCAAAGGTGCGAACAAAGTGGTTCTCTGTTCACATAACTGAAAGTTGCATAATGTTTCTTTTTATAGTAGGTTGTGATGTAAGGATATGATTTTTGTCAAAGTTGAGTTACCCGGTCTTACAAAATGGTGTTTACCTTTCTTTTGGTTGGAGCGTTATCACTGCCCTAGTCTACCAGTGCAAGAAAGGCATCAATGAGTTTATTATACAGACTAACAGACCCAGGTGGGCTTAAAAATCAAATTTGACAGCATTGAAGGTAATGCAAAATTCACTAGGTGATAAAGCGGGATGTTTCCCCAATCCTCGAATGTGTCCCTTAATCGTTTATCTTAGGGAAACTTGGGGGTATGCCCCAAAATCGACTGTCATCTTGGGGATATGCCCCAGGATTCCAGTTTTCGGGAATATGCCCCAGCCGTCCAAAATTCCATCCAAAACCTCGCACACTTAGGATTAAATATGCAAATTAAAAAACAAATATACTATATACTAACACCTTTACAAGGTTCAGGAACATATTCAGACAGAAAAAACCTCGAAGAAATTAGAGAGAAAGTTCGGACACATTTACGATAAATTGACTATTTAACGGTTCCTTGACGGAAACCGTTACTTTGGGGCATATTCCCAGAAACTGGAATCCTGGGGATATTGGGGCATATCCCCAAGTTTCCCTTTATCTTATTTTACCCTTTCTAGTAACATGTGTTTGGGGTACTATATTTTTAACTTGTTACAAAGGCTCACGGTATTTTACCCTAGGTGGCTCACGGTATTTTACCCTAGGTTCCCATCCATTCCTTCTCGAGTTCTATCTCAAACAACAATTGTCGGGGAGACAAAAATTATCATTTGACTACTACATTGAAATCAAGGGGAGACGAAAAACTATAATTTGACTACTGTATTGAAATCAAGGAGATGGATGAGAGTGATGAAGACCGGTTGCAATTTATTTTATGTCAATAAACCCAAGATTCCGAGATGAATTATTTTTTGGATGATTAAAATCTTTTCATCGTTTCTCATTCTCAACAAGAGTCGCATGAAGAATGTGGACCTCATAATGAGGTAAGTGCGTTACTTAGTTGAAAACTCAAGTTTTTCATGGTCAACAATGGTGGAAACCTTATTTTCGGTCATTGTTCGTGGGATCAGAAATTTGTATACTCGAAATGCAATTCACAATCTTGGTTAATAGAAATTCGTTTATTTGTGTTTTCCCCACTCCGAACTTATTTAAGACTGTTAAATGGTTTTATGTAATAGTAATGAAGTTCAACATGTCTACTTTTACTAGATTTGTTTCGTACAAATTTGATACGATCTTTATTAATTATTTGGAAAGAAAACTTCGTTAAATAATATTTAATTAATTGGCTATATCAAGCTCGGCATGTTTCTGTCATATCTCTGTCGAACTAATATGATTCCACCTTTATGTAATATTTCAAACTGAACTCTATTATATAATATTTATCTACTTGGGTCTAAGTAAATTAGATTAAGTTCGGCCTATTTTTGTCATTTCTCTGTCGAACTAATATGATTCGATCAGTAATCATTTTATTTTATAAGAGAACTTGGTCAAATGATAATTAATATGATTGGCTTTTAAATACAGATTCAGTTCGAATTACATTTATCAGGTGTACTCCGAACTAGTATGGTTTCGATTACTATAAAAGTGAAATAGAAGATAGAAATGATTATTTTAAAACCGAACTAGAAGATATATAATTGGATCTTTGAAATATACATGTAGTTCGGAAGGTATTTCTAATATGCCTTATGTACTATATAGTCATTCGACCGCTAATTAATATTTTTAAAGAGAGCTCCGTTAAAAAATATTAATTTGCCTCTATGTAATTTGGATTATAGTCAACATGATTTTGTTAATCTCTTTCAAATCTTTTTAATTCGGGCGTTATTGATTCATTTAGAGAATGGTTCCAGGTATATGGTCACTTACGTATAATATAATTTAAAATTATATTATTACTGTGTTTTATTTCCAAGCATATTTTAATATATCTTCAAATGGTATATGTTGTAGGTCTTTTACGGAGTCGATGTTAATGAAGATCATGCTCCAGCCTCCAGATGACGGGGACCCTGATAGTTTCCAACCTCTAAAAAAAAAATCCTGACATTTCCCAATACTATCGCAGCAAGCAAGCAAGTTATCACTAAGTGGTGTTTTAAAAGATTATATATCTATAACATACTTATGTTGACTTTTTTTAACCGAGTAGACCTTCGAAACCAGAAATGCGTTATCGAAACTGGTAGGGGCGTGAGATGTGCGATTGTTGGAAACCATCATTGCTGCGTTGCAATGATGGAGTTGGTGTGCGATAGAAGTGGTTGTCCCCACCGTAACGGTGTAATATTTACCGTTAAATATAAAAATGGAATGACGCGTCAGAGAGCAACCAAGAAAACTATGTGCTCTTCAAGTTAAAGGTTCTACGCAACAAAAATAAGATATTTTACGTGCAGTTTTGTGTGGATATCACAACCATGATAAACAAGAGAGTCTAGTTGGGCACGCTCCCGCCGCTAAGTTGTCTATTGATGAGTTTTCCATTGGAAAGGATTATACCGACCAAGGTCTCCGACCTAAGATCATCTTTAATGCAATTGAAGAGAAGAACCCATCTTGTTTGAGTACAATATATGCAGGACGTAAAAAGATTAAAGGGGATGACTCTGATGATAGGACGGTATTCCATGGCTTCATGTGGTTGGCTACACAACATAATTATACCATAAAAAACAAGAGAAGAAGCAGGCAACGTTACCTATTTCTTCCTTGCGCACCCCTTGTTTGTTGGGTTAACTCAATCCTTCTATCAGTTTCTTGTTGTAGAATCGACTTATAAGACGAACAAGTATGATATGCCGTTGTTCCACCTAGTTTCGCATACTTCGACCAAATAGTTGCTTACGGTGTGTGTGATGAGTGCCAAATATTGCATATTTCTACACCTTTTTTTATTGGCAATTAACTCATCTTTTGCACTTTAAAATCATATATTATCCCAAATTCTGTATTTTCATTATTTTCAAGAATAAATACTTTTACTAATTAACTTTTTGTTCTTAGGTACTAAATAAAGCTTGGATGAATGGAGAATCCAAAAGAGAAGAAGATTGGTGCAATGGAAGAGAGACAACAAAGCTCCCGCTAGAAGGCATTGAAGAATATTGTTTGCACCTCATCCGCAAGTGAAGAATGTTGTTTGCAAGACTCAAAGCTAGGTGTGGGCTTGAGATATTATCTTTGAAGAAGACATGGGCTTAGAAAAAATAAAAACCAAGACCCAAAACCTGTCTCCAACCTGAGCCGTCAGATTCGGTTTAGCTGCTGCACATCCGACAGCTCCTCCTCCCGGTACATCAACATTTGATACAACTGCCCAACACCAGGTGCTATTCCACCTCCCAACATCAAATTAGATGCGCCGCTCAACACTGAAGACACCTCTTCTATTTCCTCTCTAGTCAAACAGAACCAAGCAATTTCATTTCTTCATCTTCTCTCCAGAACCAGCACTTTCATTTCACCTCCATCAATCAATTCCATCCCCGACCACCTCTGAGCACAGCCACCCTATCAGCCACCTTCTCAATAACCATCAATCAACCTGCTAGTCTCTATCTATCTCTATCTTAGCTTCTTCTCCCAAACAGTAACCCTAGAAGCTAAGGTTGAGAGGGATAAGACTAGGGTTATCTTCACAGTTGTAAAACGTCAATTCAAGGAGTTGCAGAGTTGAATTGCAGAAGGGGTTCGTCAGAAAACGCGTTTTGGGTGAGTGGGTATTCTCCAATTATCAAATTAAAGAGGGATTGAGTGAAATTGTGTATAAATAGGGAGGAGATTGTAGAGAGAAAATCATGCCCGGATTAGCCGGTGCACCAAGCAGTAGATTTATTTTCAGTATTATCATGTTCTAATTTCATAACTAGGGTTTAGATGAAACTATTAATCTATTGCTAAGTTTAATTCAAGTTTTGATATTGTTCTTGTTGTGCTATAATGTTTTGGATAAATATAATCTGAGCACTTCTTCATATTACTTTCACAGTGTATGTCATGCATCCATTGTAGTTGGAATACTTTTATGTTGATTGTGCTGCAACTCATGCTTAACAGAGTGTTGTTCGATCCTTTGACTAGTTGTTCCTTAATCAGACAGTTAGTACTTTGGGGGGATACCTTAGTTGCGATTAGAATATCCATATTAGGATTGGTTTAATCATCTAAGTGATTGATCTACGGTTAGTTGTTTTGTGAGAGGACAACTAATACTAGGATTAGGTAATTATCTTAGTGACACTAAACCATCCTCCTGAAACTACCCTTAGATACACGACAGGCTTCAACCTTCACCGCTATCTGGTTGGTCGACAGAACCTAGAAGTTCACCGGAGTCCATTTTAAGGGACAAGAATATTATTGAAAGCTGATTTGACTTAGTGTAGGTTAATAGGTGGATTCGACTGCCCTACTGCCCTTTAATTTGCATTATTTTGTTTTCTAATTTGTGTTACATATACATCATCTTAGTCGTATCTACAAAACCCCCTTTCGTTTGTTGAATTAGTAAGAGTAGAACTTAGAAGTCTAGTTTCACATCGTAACAACTCCCTGTGGGATCGACCTGTATTTGCCATATCTATGTTACAAACACCGTGCGCTTGCAGTTAATTATATGTACCTTTCCCGACCTACCAGTGTGGCTCTGTTTTTTTTCATCGGAAGATGAAGAAAGCTATGTTTGGGCACTACTGTGTACGAAACTGCTTTACCAATTGCAGTAGGGTAAAAACTGATTCTGCTGAAAATGATAAATTGGGTGTGTCGATGAGAAACGAGTCTAGACCTTAAAAAAATGTACTGCACGGAAGTACTTTAGATTCGAGAGATCAATCTGTACAATTCTGGCCTAAACCAAGAAATAGCCATTCCAGTCTTGCTTCGGTCACAAAATGAAGGAGAAGGGTTGATCTTAGGGAGGGAAGCAGAGAAGGTGTTGAGATCACAGAGATAGATTATGTAAGGTGTGGTTGTTTATGACTTATCTCAGAAAATGGAACTTGTTGCAGAAGATGGTAAGCTGCAAATTCTCTTTATTCTCTGGATACTTGCATTAATGATGATTGTTGTTGTTCAATAGATAAAAATCTATTTATAGTAAGTCATAATAAACACCCTGATCTCGTAGGAAGTGGAAGTAGTTGAGTGATGGAGAAGTGGAGATCGTGTAAAAATGGCGAAAACCATGTCCCTATTGTGAAGGGAAGACTGGTCGGTTTTACATCCACTACTTCTCTACTGCTATTAATTGTCCGCCTTTCCTGACACTTTCTCACAATGGGCGTGTTGCACGCCGCATGTTGTAAACCGCCAGACCAATACCCTGATGAACAACCCCCAGTTTATGACATGGTTGATGTCTTGAGTGTTTTTGTAGAAAATATGGAGCAAGTCACATGAAGAATGGACCTACATGGTAGTTGCTGAGTGGGTCTTGCTTACAAGACCTAATTATTTCGACCAATCACGCGCAAGCTAGGCGGCAGGTGGTCATAAGTGACAAGTCAAGTCGTATGAATGAGACTTGCCGTGAGTTAGTACTCAATAATAACATATGATGCTTTTAGGTTAAACAAATAATTAACTTATTTATGAAATCGGTATTCGTAAATTATCGTTTGTAATTGATGCATGCAAAGCATCGCTTTTAAGCAAGCAGCTCAAAATATTCGATGCATATGAAGCATCATTCTATAGAGCCTCATTGGGTTAGTCGCAGAATTCAAGGGCATGACCGGCCCTTTTTGGTTGGCTGTTTGGCAGTCAAGCAAGTCGACTAAAAACAACATGATTGGTCAATGGGGAAGAAGAGCAGCTGACAGCGATTATGGAACCCCATTGGTCGCCCAAAATTGGATCTAAGCCATCCAATTTGGCCAACTAAGTTGGACGACCGTGATCACTTTAAGATTGCCATGGGCAGTCTTAACCTAATTAAGATCCTTTTTTAAATCACCCGACTAGCCTATTTTGGCTACCTATTGTGAACGAAGCATGTAGGCTAGGAGAGATTTGATTGGCTGAAATAATAGAGGGCCCGTAGGTGAGTATCATGGAGCTTGCTTGGTCGCGCCAAGAGGGAGCCAAGCTTGTTGTGGTTGTGATCATTCCGCGACTTACTTGGACGGTCTAGATTAATTTTCTTATATAAGAAGCAGCTCGATTAGCCTACTTTGGCTAACAATTTAGAGTAGAAGCAGGTAGGCTAGAAGTGATATGATTGGTCGAGGCAATAGGTGGGCGGCCGGTTGTCATAACGACACCTTGTTTGACGAGTTTGCCGGAGATAGGGTTAGCTAATAGAGCTTGCCAAGATGTGTGGTCGTGATTAGTTTGCGACTAACCTGGGCGTCCAAGATATATTTTCTTAAAAAATTAGGCGCTTCGACCAGCATACTTCCATCTTTAATTAAAAGCGGAGCTTGCAGCTTTAAAGAAATTTGATTGGTCGATGGGAAAGAAGGGACGATGGACAACAATATGGGGCAAGGCCGGTCGGTGATGGAAAGTGCCAGCTAGGGCAAACCGACCGGCCAAGTGGCGCGGTCACGCCCCTTTATGCTACTGCCCAACTTTGTCACGGTTTTCCCTTTTCCTATTTTCCAACTTTTGGTAGGATTTTATTCCTACTAGCTCCATGATGGACCGGTTTCCTAGCTTGCCTAGGTTTAGTCTCGACCAATAGGGATCGAGATATCGTGCAGGTTCTGTTTTAGGGAAAAAACCTAATTTTTGTAAATCAACAAAATTAAGTCAAAAAATTGAATTTTGTGAGTTGACACAATATTAATAACTTTTGGTGAATTTTGTGCGTTGATACAAAATCACTAATTTTTATCTTGGAAAACGGCGCAGCTTTGGTCTTACTGGCGCAACTTGTGCGCCTCTGATCGAGTACCTTCATGCACATCTTAATTCTGACACTTCGGGTAATTTATGCTACTCAGCTGAGAGTGAACATTAATTGTCATATCATGTAAATATAAAGAGTTCAGCTGGGAACACAACATAGGATAGATACTCAGCAGGCCCTGCATTAGTGAATAATGCGAGTAAGAGCTCAACAAAATTTACAGAATACTTGGGATTTTTGCAACCAACATCATTCTAATTAAATTTCGTACATAAATATACTGAATTACTGAGTAAATATGTAAGCAGAGAGGCGTAAGCGCTCATCAATTTTAAATGACTCTATTTCTTTGCAGAACAAAGGCACATTGACATAGGGTTTTAGGATTTTAACCTTGAATTAAAAACCACCATCAACATTAAGTCCCCTGCTTAGCACATAACAATGGCATTGTTGCAGGGTAAGCACTAGATGGTGACAGACGGAAAATAAAATTAAAGGGCTTTGCTTGCCGACTTCAAGGTAAGTGCATCTCGTTGCACCCTTTTTTATTTTTTGGGTGTAAACCCTAGCTGTGGTTGTAACTTCCATAAACTTGAAAATTTAACCTAATATGAATGATCTTCCCTTGTTGGCAGTATTATGGTGAGCACTAGCAACAACATCGGTAACGAAGCAATCACCAGCAATTAGGATCAGTAGCAAGACGAGCAAGGAGAACTCGAGGTAGGAGCTACTTTTTTTTTTTTTTTTACGTAAGTGTAGTAGCTTGATTTCGGCTATGGGTATAATACCCGCGGCAAGCTTTACTTTTTTTTTTTTTTTGCTCAAGTGGGTATAAACCCTAACTCGGTCTTGGTTGCGGGCATAATACCCCACGACCATTACATTTTTTTTACGTGAATTTCGATATTCATAATTTTGTTGGTGTGCAAGCCCCATATTTCTTCAACCATGTAACTTTGACCATTAATGACAATCGCAAATTTTGATAAGAACTTGCATGCATGGCTCTTTCCTTTAAAAGTACTGGACAAGTAAAAACTCTTTTCCTATCTTGTTCATGTAGTTACCCAAAAGTGAATATTAACATAAGAAACTTTTTTTTGGATAAGATGTCACCTGGAGATATTTCCACCGCTAAGCAAGGATGTATTAATGATTCCAAAGATATGCCGAATGTAGATGGTGAATTCTTCACAGTGTCTTATACAACTACCAGGACTCATCCTAATCATGTGGTAACTCTCCTTACTGATTCAGAGAATGAAGAAGCTGTACTGTCAATTTCTCCAGAACGCGTAATAAGGTTCTGTATCGATAAGAATGAGTATCCATCCTCTCCAATTGATCTTAAAATTTTCCAAAATCCATTGCGCTCCTTGGATGGATGGATGAGGTATATGTTCGGCAATGATCATGTCAGGGCCAATCAGAACAAATCACAAGTTGCTGAAGCTGTCAAGGAGTCCGCGACGCTCCACATTAAGAAAGATGTGCCAGGTTTGATTACTTTCATTTCTCGATGGTGCATTCCTACCCATACAGCTATATGTAGATGTGGTGAAATGACTATTACTTTAGAGAGTGTATCTGCTTTGTTGAACCTTCCATTGTAGGAAATCTTAACTTTAGTTTATCTGTTGAAGAAGAGATATGGCACACCGCTCTAATTAAGAAAATAGAAGAATATGATGTGAAGGATGATTATGCAAAATGCTTTTATACTTGGTAGGCGTCTGAATGGTACCATATGGTACCGAAACCAGGTCAGGTATTGAATGACACACTCAGTGTTGATGCATTTTTGTGTTTGTGGTTGTCTAGAGATGTTTTTGATGACGATTCTGGTACAAAGGTGGTAAGACCAAAGCTTGTTCCATTTTCCATTAAGCTGGCATAAGGCGTGATTCTTACTATATGTGGCTTGTTTCTTGGTTCCCTGTACTCCCACCTAGATTCTCAAGCAATAGACATGTATGCTTCTAATGGATATATGAAGATAGAATCACATGTTCACATCACATTTCTCCAAGCATGCTTATGGGAGCACTTCGATGGTTATGCTCTAGTATATATGGCGGTGCCAGAATACTTCGTTGGTCGAATAGGCGCCCAAAACCCGTCCTAAGACTTATTGATTTGTTTGATAATGTGCATGGAATGAAATTTCGTCCTTGGGCACCAGTTCATCCATCTATAGTTCAGCCGAACACCTTTGATTCTGTTTCGTGTCTAACATGCATTCAGATAGAGAGAATATGAGTATCGGAGAAACTGTGTTTATACGAACACCTGGATATGTTCCGTCTTTCTTCATGGGATCCTTTGATGTGAATTCTTATAACATCGATGTGTTGCTCGTCAGATGGGTTTAGACCAAGGAATTCCATCTTGTCGTCACCCTCGAAAGACCTCCTGAAATCTATCTTGGATACGAGTGTTCATATAACAAAGAAAAGTCTTTCATTCTTGCTTCCAGGAAGAAAACCAGTGGTAACTCCTAAATATAAAGAATTCTGGCAGAAAGAGCTTATTTGATATTCATTAATTTGTACAGGCAGTTATGACAGTTCCGCGTGGCAATCCCACTCCCGATATCTTAGAAAATCACCCAATGTTGAAGCCACTTCCTTCGAGTAAACAGAAGCCCTCTGAAGAACTGGTTCAGGTAAGAGCTTGTATCTTTGATTATTTGATGCCCATTAGTATGCATCTTGTTACTCATGTTATTCGTTTAACATTTTAGAAAAAGAGTCAGATAAAACTTAGGCAAGATGGAGGCAGTCCCCAGGAGATAGGGATTAGGTCAAAGATACTTGCAGGTGGTATCCAAAAAACTCTAACAGATACGGTAGTCTTTAACTCTTTTAACGTGCAGGTATGTACACGTTTCCGTTTGACCAATGAATTATCCAGGTAGATTTGAACTAAACCCGCTGAACTTTTATTAAAATTCTAGTGCCTTGGGAATATGAACACCTTTGCCATACTCGCGTTGGCAGGTAGCCAGAATAGCAACATACTCCAGATATCTCCAAAAGAAAAGGAGAAATCCGGTAATACCGATTCTCTCGATGAAGGCCGAACAGATTCATGATCCGATAACGATGAAGAGAGTACTTCCGAGTATTGTAGTAGCAGGTCTAGATCCCCAAGTGAGCCAGCAGATGAGCAGGTAAGTCTTCTACACGTTTTTTGTACTTGGATCATTGCTCTTTAATATGAAAATAGATATTTGACCCATCATTTGGGGTGATGTTGCAGGACGAGACTAAACCAAGAGATAACCCTGAGATGAAGATGATTAATGATGTTGAGGATGTCACTGCACCTTCTAAGGAAAACGAAGATGTCACGTCTATAGCTACGGATAAAAATATCTCCAAAGGATCTCTTGAAACCGAAGGAGCACTAGTTGTGTATTCTTCTACAGGTGCTACCTTCGACCCTCCATTTGATGCTCCCTTTGCGGATGACGTGTTAATTGGAGGATTCAGCGTGCCGGCTAAGTATGTGGAGTTGTATACCCAAATATGGAAGAAGCATGGACACATTGCCACGACCAAGAAATACAAAAGTCGTGTTTCGTTAGCTAAACGTGTAGAGGAGGCCCTATCTTCAATTGGTGACATTTGTAGTGTGACTAGAAACACCGTTTCTGAAGAAGTAGTCGCAAATTTGGAGTACCATCGAGACATCTGCGTGAACTTCGGGTTCAACGCTTCCTGGTTCTGTGAAGGGATTTCCAAAATCCAAAAGTTGCAGACTGAAATGGATGAAGCTCCTTCCATGGATCTCATTAATCAGAAAGAGGCATAAGTTGAGAGATTGTCCCAGGAATTTAAGTTGAAGCAGGCTGCTCTTCAGGATATGAAAGATGATTTCTCTAAGAAGGACGCACTGCTACTGGACGATTTCCCTTGAATGTCTTGTTCTTTTCTTTACTCATTCCCCTCTTTGGCGTTTTTTTTGAAAGATACGATATGCTTCTTTCATGGTTTGATTTTATGGTTTTGAACTAGTAGGAAATTGTTTTGCGAAGATTTTGAGTTTATTTGAGATTTTGTTTTGAAATGATTTATGACTAATTTTCTGAAAGGAAATAATGCTTCGATTAACTGATAAACTGAAATCCTAATTATGAATGCAAGCCAGTGCAATAATTTTGGAGGAATTACAAACATTGCATGAAAATAGGGAAATGCTATAGGAATAACGACATGACATTCTATACATTGAAAGGTTTGAGCCACCTGGCGTGTATTACTACGCCTTCTAGCTTGTCAGCATTGATGAGCTTGGAGTAGCCTCCCAAGATAACTTCCGCCACTAGGTAAGGCTCATCTTTTCTTTCTGGGAAATCTTGTGGAGCAGGTTGAGTAGTAACCCTTACTACCATATCTCCAACTTGAAAGGGATTTGGATATTGTATATCTACTTGAATCTTAGATTTATTGTCTTTGACTGAGACAGCTTATAAACACTTGATAATGAAAAAGTGGGGGTCTAACAACCACACCCAATATTTCATTTAGGCAATCCGTATGGACTAACTCCAATATACTTCCAAGAGAATCAATTAGACAGTCAGACTCAATCAAGGAAAATACATCCAAGAGTTATTTCTATGATTCTCAATGTAATCATCAAATCAAACAGATGGAAATCCACGAGCCTGATTATTATGAGAAACAACTTGAACGTTTCCAAATACCAATGTTCAAGTGTCAATCAATTTATATCAAAAACCAAAGGTTGGATTATCTAATTGATTGAACTACGTATAACCTGTGATATTTCAATTATATAAACGAATATAACGCGGAAAAGAAATAACACAAACACCAGAAATTTTGTTAATGAGGAAACCGAAAATGCAGAAAACCCCGGGACCTAGTCAAGATTTGAACACCACACTGTATTAATCCGCTACAGACTCTAGCCTACTACAAGTTAACTTAAGACTGGGATGTAATTGAGCCATAACCAATCTCACACTGATTAAGGTACAATCGCGTTCCTTACGCCTCTGAATCACGCCGGATTCTGCGCACTTGATTCCCTTAGCTGATCTCACCCACAACTAAGAGTTTCTACAACCCAAAGTCGAAGACTTGATAAACAAATATGTCTCACACAGAAAAGTCTATTGAATAGATAAATCTGTCTCACACAGAAATACCTACGAGTTTTTGTTCCGTCTTTTGATAAATCAAAGTGAACAGGAACCAATTGATACACCCGACTTATATTCCCGAAGAACAACCTAGTAATATCAATCACCTCACAATGATCTTAACCGTATGGAAGCGGAACAAGATATTGTGGAATCACAAACGATGAGACGAAGATGTTTGTGACTACTTTTTATCTTACCTATCGGAGATTGAATCTCGAGCAAATCTTAGAAAACATAGTACTCAATACGATAGAACAAAGTAAGATCAGAACACGCAACTACAGAGAAAATAGTTGTGTCTGGCTTCAGAATCCCAATGAAGTCTTTAAGTCGTTAACCTATAATGGTTTTAGAAAAACATAGGTTAAAGGAGATTTGACTCTAGTCGCAACTAGTATCACACATGAGGTGTTGGGATTAGGTTTCCTAGTTGCTCGAGTTCTCCCTTATATAGTCTTCAAATCAGGGTTTGCAATCAATGTTACCTTGGTAACAAAGCATTCCATATTCACCGTTAGATGAAAACCTGATTAGATTCAAGCTAATATCTTTCAACCGTTAGATCGAACCTAGCTTGTTACACACAAATGAAATGTGCCTTCATTTAGATATGGGTAACCGTACCTAAACGTGTACCCTTGGTTGGCTCAACAACAGTCAACCGAAGTCATCCATATGAATACTTTCATATCAACCTTGTTCATCTTAATCACAACTAGTACAAATGACTCAAATGAAACTAGTTATAAAGTTTTTCAATTGTTTATATTCTCATAGAAGTATACAAAACACAATTGAAGCAAAATCGATTTTTATTCACTTGAATCAATTCATGAATATTATAGCCACGGTTTGCAAAGATTGCATTCCTTATTATATAAATATATTTGTTCACGAATAAACCGATTTTAGAACTTAACCCACTCAGGTATGCAAACGGGTACACATACCTAGAGTTCCCGGACCTGGCCAGTTCGCCAGTTTGCAAACGGGTACGCATACTGTCGTTCACGACCAACTTCAGTTGAATCAGTATGCAAACGGGTACGCATACTAAATTCCCGGACTTCAACTGTTAAACCAGTACGCATACGGGTATGCATACTATGGTTCCCGGACTTGGAATACCTTGCAACAGTTAGCATACAAGTACGCATACTGTGCTATATCCAATCAATGGTTAATTGTTCTAAACTCCATCTTAATCATTGAAACATTCTTAGAAGACGGGAATAGTTGTCTCACACAAACTATTAGCTTCAAAGCAATTTTCAAGTGATCAATAAATCAATACGAAACATTCTGAGTCTACATCAAATGACTGTCTCACACAAATCATGTAAGATGTTACGAGGCGATTTTCACATGATCATCTTTTGACTTTCGTCAAGAATAATGATGAACTTGGTTAAAGCGAAAGCTTACCAACACATATTTCGAGAAATATCTAAGCGAGTTAAACTCATCTCAAAATATCAAATATGTATAATGTAAAGTCTATATAGTTATACGAATTTTGTCTCAATAGGAGATAGAATAGAAATAGACTTCTAAGTGATAGATGAGTTCAAGTCTCCACATACCTTTTGTTGATGAAGTTCCACAAGATCCCCTTAGTAGTACTTCGTCTTCAATCGATGAACGCCGTGAAGTCCAAAGCTCAACTACACATTCTATCCTAATCCGAGACATAACTATAAGTAGACTAGAAATCAAGACTTATAGTTTTGACAACTAAACTTGATAAACAAGCTTGAGATAACATCGCTTACGAGTTCGACCGAGCAGTGCTCTAACAATCTCCCCCTTTGTCAATTTTAGTGACAAAATTATCAATACATATGGATTACAAAATAAATAAACTTTGTAGCTTCTCATCCAAATGCTTGATTTCCTAGGTTCTTCAACATTACTCGAAATCTTTGTCACTTCCAAGTACTCCAGTGATTCTAAACGTGTTCAACTTAGCATCATAGTTGTTGAAGATCCGTAGCCATAACAATATATAAAAACAAGATGTTTTCGTATTGTTATACAGTGTCATAGTATTATTACATAGCATCAAAGTTCAATTGTATCACAACTTTGACAATGATACTACAGTGATATGTATCACTCCCCCTTGGTCAATACTTCATCTCATAATGAAAACCACTCCCCCTAACATAATGATCCGTAAACCATATGTATTTGTAGTGTGAACTACACAATAATTCTCCCCCTTTTTGTCAATATAAATTGGCAATGGTACGAAAACTAGCGGGATCATAATGAAATTCCCATAGAGATACTTCATGACTAAAAGAGAACATAACAACTTTGTTTCGATGATTGCACATAGTCGAAACTTAGTGTATTCATCAAGGAGTTTATAAAGATAAAATAAAACTCCTATAATATTCCAAAGCCGCACTCCCCACACAGATTTGGCAATTAAGCATAAGTTCAATTAAGAACTCTCCCCCATAAAATGTCATTCCCGAAAGAACAACAAGAGCGACCTCACTTTTACAAGAAAAGAAGGATTTCTTTGGATATTAACAAATTACATGAAATAGGAATTTGTATCCAAAAAACTCAATTAAATTAACCACAAGAGAACCCATGATTAATTTAATCGGAAATGCTCAACATAAGAGAACTTACGGAGCCGTACAATACTTTCACATAGAAGTGGACCAGGGAAAGATCAATACTGCGGAATATACAAACATCATTCTATTTTTCATCCATATTTGCATAATGATACCATAGACTTAATCTTTGTCATCAAAAGTTCATTCTATCTTCCATCAATATTTGCATAATGACATAATAGACTTAACTTTTGACATATATGCAGCCAAACTTCTTATGGATTTAACACATTTAGCAATTTAATTGAAGGATAAAATCATTCAAGGCTAAAATACCATTAAACATATTACAACCATTAAAAAACAATTTTAATAAGTTCAACAAAAGAAGTTTAACAGAAAAGAGATAAGAAAAAGTCTGAAATTGACATAACAACATGAAAAAAAGAACACTAATCCAGATTGCGATAATAATCCTCTTCAATCTTAGATATTGGTTCAGCTAATTCTGGGTGTACCGTCACAGTATAAGTCAACTGTCTCTCCAAGCACTCATTACTTTGTAGAAGAAGAGCAACTTCAGGATTGACAGGTTTCTTCATCTTGGTAATGTCTGTCTGGCTCAAGAGAGATGGAGTACCAACACAAGTTCCAAACTGAGCAATATTAAATTGACTACAAATTCGGCTGATAAGGCATGGAAAACCAGGGTTTTTCTTCTGTGAAACCATATGTATCATTTGACGAACAATTAATCCACAGAAATCAATTCATTCACCAAAAACAAGATGGTAAACCAACTCAGCCAGAGTTCTGCTCCAAATATTTTTGTTGAGCATACTGGGAATTAAGTTAGCCACATCCAGCTTCCAAAAAATATTCAAATGAAAGATTATATTGTCCACAGGCAATTTGCTTTTTGTCCATGGCACATTCTTTCCTAAAAGCAGTTCAGACAACTGATTCTTATTTGGTCTTCGACCTTCTGGTTGAGGAACAACAAATGAATGATGGAGAGGCAAGTTTAAATAACTTAGCTATAACACTACGTTTAACCTCAAACATTGTTCCTTTGATCATAGTCTTAAAACAGAAGTTGATCTTGTTGGGAGCATGTAGATTAGCATAAAATCCACAAGTCATTTCAGGATATGATTCCCCCAAACCCTTATGAATATCACCCCACTCAAACTGGTTCATGAACATGTGAAAATTCGGTTCTTGAACCGACCAATCATATTCCCTTTCCATGACAAAATGACCACTATAAAGTTTATTATATTTGTCCCTGGCAGAAATTTTGATAAAACTAATTTGACGGCTAGCATCAAAATAAGGTTGCTGAACGTCTACACCAATATCATCATCATCATATTCATCATCACTATCAACCACCCTCCTACTTGAACTAGCATTAGTACGCGTACTCTCACCACGATTCAATCTTTTCCTAGGAGCCATTAAAACCAAAGAGAATCCAAAAATGATGAAGAACTTACCGGGAACGTGAACTGTCGTTAATGGTGAAGCTCCGGAACTAGAGAATATGAAGAATTTAAAGACAAGCCCATCAAACGATTTCCTGTTGCAAACACAAAGGTACCAAGAACACTCAAAAAGATTAATAATTGAGGTTATGGTGATTGAGAGTTCACAAACTCTTGGGTTTTTTTCTTCTTACTGGAACTATAGGGAAGAAGAGGTGAAAAGAACGAAGTGAACTCTTCCTCTTTTATATGTCAAACAGTGGTATATGAACCAGATAAACACGCTCTGGAACGCGGTTTAAACACGAAATGATTACGAGTTCAGGGTACGTGAACTGTATGTGTGCGACAAGGGCTCGTTTGTTTTATGAAACGTCATATTTTTATTAAACAAACTATGAAAAATAAAATTGGAGAAAAGCTCAAAAATCCTTTAACGAGCAACTCATTGTGAACACAAGGGAAAACCAGCCTTGCACACCATGACACCAAGAGAGAGTTTCTTTCCAACTACTCTTACATCTTACAGTATTGAGAGAAACCCAAGGGACTGTTTTTACAAGTTTTTCAAAGAACATAAAAAGAGCACAAGATAATTTTGTTCCTTATTTCTTCGTTTACAACTTATAACACACAGTCTCTGCAGATAATGTTCAGTATTGTACAGGGAAACTCTTTTGATAAGAAGAGACATCCTGACTTTCTCACAAAAGGAGGCAATACCATTATATTGAGAAGGTGTATCAGGGTTTAACTGATGAACTGAATCATGCTTTGAGATGATATAGTCTAAAGACTGAGATTTAAACTCTTCTTGTAATTTGTTTAGTTTGTTACAACCAATTGAATTACCCAGAGGAGTAGCATTACTCTTCTTGTTTAGTTTATTATTCATCATAACTTGATTTAGCTTGTCAAGAGATTCTTGCTCTTTCTGGAGGTATAACTCAACATCAAGAGATAAGCTCTCAAGCTTTTTTTCAAGCCCTGAAAACACTTCAAGGGATTTTAAACCTGGTGGAGGTTTAGATAGAATTTCTTCTATATATTTTATTAAATCAGTCATGGAAGAGAATTCCGAAATCCCTGGATCTGGTGGTACGTTTATTGAGATATCACAACTGTCCATAGAGTCAGATTGCTACAAACACAGACTTATGAGGTCTTAAACGTGTTTGCCTACTCTGATACCAATTGAAAAAGCGGGGGTCTAACAACCACACCCAATATTTCGTTTAGGTAATATGTATGGACTAACTCCAATATACTTCCAAGAGAATCAACTAGACAGTCAGACTCAATCAAGGAAAATACATCCAAAAGTTATATCTCTGTTTCTCAATGTAATCAGCAAATCAAACAGATAGAAATCCGCAATCTTGATTATTATGAGAAACAACTTGAATGGTACCAAAGACCAATGTTCAAGTGTCAATCAATTTATATCAACAACCAAAGGTTATCTAATTGATTGAACTATGCATAACCTGTGATATTTCAATTATATAAACAAATATAATGCAGAAAAGAAATAACACAGATGCCAGAAATTTTGTTAACAAGGAAACCGCAAATGCAGAAAACCCCCGGGACCTAGTCTAGATTTGAACACCACACTGTATTAAGCCGATACAGACTCTAGCCTACCACAAGTTAACTTCGGACTGGAATGTAGTTGATCCCTAACCAATATCACACTGATTAAGGTACAGTCGCGTTCCTTACGCCTCTGAATCCCAGCAGGACTCTACGCACTTCATTCCCTTAGCTGATCTCACCCACAACTAAGAGTTGCTACGACCCAAAGTCGAAGACTTGATAAACAAATCTGTCTCATACATAAAAGTCTATTGAATAGATAAATTTGTCTCCCACATAAATACCTATGAGTTTTTGTTCCGTCTTTTGATAAATCAAGGTGAACAGGTACCAATTGATACATCGGACTTATATTCCCGAAGAACAACCTAGTAATATCAATCACCTCACAATGATCTTAACTGTATGGAAGCGGAACAAAATATTGTGGAATCACAAACGATGAGACGAAGATGTTTGTGACTACCTTTTATCTTACCTATCGGAAATTGAATCTCGAGCAAATCTTAGAAAAGATAGTACTCAATACGATAGAAAAAAGTAAGATCAGAACACGCAACTACAAAAAAAATAGTTGGGTCTGGATTCATAATCCCAATGAAGACTTTAAGTCGTTAACCTATAATGGTTTTAGAAAAATATAGGTTAAAGGAGAATCAACTCTAGTCGCAACTAGTATCACACAAGAGGTGTGGGGATTAGGTTTCCCAGTCGCAAGAGTTCTCTTTTATATAGTCTTCAAATCAGGGTTTGCAATCAATGTTACCTTGGTAACAAAGAATTCAATATTCACCGTTAGATGAAAACCTGATTAGATTCAAGCTAATATCTTTTAACTGTTAGATCGAACTTAGCTTGTTACACACAAATGAAATATGCCTTCATTTAGATATGGGTAACCGTACCTAAGCGTGTTCACTTGGTTGGCTCAACAATAGTTAACCGAAATTAGCCATATGAACACTTTCATATCAACCTTGTTCATCTTAATCACAACTAGTTCAAATGACTCAAATGAAACTAGTTATAGAGTTGTTCAATTGTTTATATTCGCATAGAAGTATACAAGACACAATTGAAGCAAAATTGATTTTGATTCACTCGAATCAATTCATGAACATTATAGCCACGGTTTGCAAAGATTGCATTCCTTATTATATAAATGTATTTGTTCACGAATAAACCGATTTTAAAACTTAACCCACTCAGGTATGCAAATGGGTATGCATACCTAGAGTTCCCGGACCTGGTCAGTGCGCCAGTATGCAAACGGGTACGCATACTAAATTCCCGGAGTTCAACTGTTAAACCAGTACGCATACGGGTATGTATACTATGGTTCCAGGACTTGGAATACCTTGCAACAGTTAGCATACAAGTACGCATACTGTGCTATATCCAATCAATGGTTAATTTTTCTAAACTCCATCTTAATCATTGAAACATTCTTAGAAGACGGGAATAGTTGTCTCACACAAAATTTTAGCTTCAAAGCAATTTTCAAGTGATCAATAGATCAATACGAAACATTCTGAGTCTACATCAAATGACCGTCTCACACAAATCATGTAAGATGTTACCAGGCGATTTTCATATGATCATCTTTTGACTTTCATCAAGAATAAAGATGAACTTGGTTAAAGCGAAAGATTACCTACACATATTTCTAGAAATATGTAAGCGAGTTAATTAAACTCAGCTCGAAATATCAAATGTGTATAATGTAAAGTCTATATTGCTATACGACTTTTGTCTCAATAGGTGATAGAATAGAAATAGACTTCTGAGTGATAGATGAGTTCAAGTCTTCACATACCTTTTATTGATGAAGTTCCACAAGCTCCCTTTAGTAGTTATTCGTTTTCAATCGACGAACGCCGTGAAGTCCAACTATGACTCCCACTTCTCCATCACTCAACTACTTCCACTTCCTATGAGATCAGGGTGCGTTCAACAATGACTTGTATAAATAGGTTTTAAACCTATTTCAACAGACAACAAGTGTTATTAGCACAAGTATCCATAAAACACCAATAACTTATAGCTTACATTCCGCAAGCAAGTTCCACATTCTGATACAAGTCATAAAACAGCCACACCTTCATAGTTCATCATTCTGATCTCAACACCTTCTTTGCTTACCTCCCTAAGATTAACCCTTCTCCTTCATTTTGTGACCAAAGCAAGACTGGAACGGCCATTTCTTGGTTTATGCCAGAATTGTACAGATTGATCTCCCGAATCTAAAGTACTCCTGTGCAGTACATTTGTTTAGGGTTTAGATTCGTTTCTCGGCGGCACACCCAATTTACCATTTCAGTTTTTACCCTACTACAAATTGGTGACCACAGTGGGAGATTAATCTCTCGGTTGCGAAGTCAATTTCTCAATTTTCATTTCAATTTTCTCAATTTCAAGATGGTGGATCTTAGGTCAGGATCAGTAACCAATCCTGATGTTGCTGGCGCTGATAATACTCTTGGCGCTACCATTCCTTCTGCTGACAACAATGTACCACCCACCGGCGCTGTCAATGCATCCCATGGTGTTATATCTTCTAAAACAAATACCGTTGGCGTTGGTAACACCTCCTTGGGTGTTACACCTCATGTCACCATAGCAAGGGCCGCTGCCACCCTTCCCAATGTTTCTTCGAGCGTGACACCTCCAATCACCACCAGAGCTACTGCCAGTCCTCCGTCAGGACGGGAGGCTGGAGGAGCCATAGGAAACCAACCTCCTATTACTTATTGTCGATTTAATGGAAAGAAAAGAGGTTCTTGCTAAGGCTCAGACAGACATGGCTACAACTCAGAAAGAGGTACTCACTTTCCTCAAGACACTAACGGAGCGACTACCACAAGAGCCACGTCAAACCCAGATGGAGCCGATAAGGAGTACTTTTAATACTCCTGGTGCAATATCTTCAACATGACGGGCTTTTGTAGATGAAGAGGCTCGCGTCACCCCTGAGCGTCCATTAGAAAGGAATCAGCAATCCAATTTCATCACATGTGAGGATCTGGAACGACTTCTCCAAAATCGAGGCAAAGAAAACCCGGCGGCCATGCATCAGCATCAACCTCCTTATCTTCCTGATGTGCAAAGAGTTCCTCTTCCAATAAGATATTCTTCTCCTCAATTTTCCATTTATGACGGTACTGGTAACGCTCATGAACACATCTCTCGTTTCTTGGAATCATTGGGAGAGCATGAATACAATCATGTCCTTCGCCTGAAGGAGTTCTCAAAATCACTTACTGGGAGAGCATACACCTGGTACAACAACATTGCACCAAACATCATAGCCAATTGGTGTGAGATGGTTACCGCTTTCTACAAGAAATATTTCTTTGTGTCTGATAAAATCACTCTGTCATACTTGGGACGAATGTTTTAACGAAACAATGAGCATCCGAATAACTATGTCAATAGATTCAGAATTCAGGCACTGGATTGTCACGATCCAAATATGACTGAACTGCAGTTGGTGGAGTTATGCATTAATGGCATGGTACCCGTCTTTCTCGCTTTACTAGAGAACCTGTGCTTCCAAACATTTTATGAACTCCATGAAGCTGCTAAGCGGTCGGCTACAACAGCACCGGCCTTACTGGAAAGAACCAGACCTACCAGGAATGAAGATGCGCACGATACTCGAGGAAGCAGGCGTCTCATCAACATAATACAACACTCAAGCCTCTGTAAGCGTGGTGAGCGAAGGAGGAAAGAGAAAAGCTCCAGCTACGGAACAATAACCCAAACGTGCGGTACCAGCGCAGCAGACAGCTCAACCCCGGAAGGCTGCGACTAAGACTCCTGCACAACAACAATAAACTGGAGAGGCGGCTCCAAACTTCCTGTTTCCAATTGAAGAGGTAATCGAACTCTTAGAAGCATGTATTCAAGATGACGCCATCAAGCTACCTCCTCTCAGATGTCCACCAACTGAGAAAGAAATGGAAGATCCCAAGTATTGCCGTTGGGCTTGTCAATATCTGTCCGATATCCAAAATCCGTTTCCGATTATTCGAGATCCTATAGGATTTTATCCGTTTCATCGGATATCGGATATCATATGTTATCGGATATTTATTCCTTAACATATCAGAATCTGATTAGGCTATATCCGTTTGGTTAATATCCGATATCCTTAGGGACATACTTGTAATTTTCCCATACCCTTATTGACTCCACTAGTCGAGCATCCGAGAAGACCGAAGAGAACTCTTTTTTTTTCTTCTTTTTTTCCTTCTCTTCTCAGTTCTCACCGCATCTCCACTGAATCTCTGCAACAAACCGATCTTTCTCTTCTTCTTTTTTTCTTCGTTTTAGCAGCTGATAGCATCTTATGCAACGTTAATTTCTTAAACTTGGCATGAAAGATCAGGGTGTAATTGATTAAGATGGTACCAATCTTTCTCTTCTCTCTGTGTAGAAAGTTATTTAGTATTGCGGTTCTGTTTGTTTTGGGTTTTGTTGATAGAATTTGATGATATAGAGTGACAATTTCATGAGTTTCTATGAAATTAGAATTTATTAGGGTTTTGAAATCAGAAATTGCAAATTAGGGTTTCTGTTGCTGTTTCAAAATTTGGGTTTTCTTCTCAATCGTAGGGTTATAAAATTAGGGTTTCTATTGTTGTTGTTGTTGTTGTTTGATGAAATTTACTGGTTATTATTGATTGAATTGAATCATTTAGATGATGATTGAAGTTGGGTTCTCTTTATTGGTTAAATTTTAATAAAAACCATAGGTTGTTAAACATTAATCATGTTGATTACCCATAGAGTATAGTAGCCTGATACTCTGATTCTCTAGGAGTGTATCTAAAAGAATGAAACTGCAATGATCGTGAGATTTTTTGAAGAGAAGAATCTCACTTGTTTTGAAAGTTTATAAACGATTAGAACTAGGAGATTAGGGTTATAATTCTTAATTCTTACTAGAACATAAAACACAACAGCCGCACTAAAACCCTTCTCCATGAAAACCTAGTTGCTCCGAGAGGAGTCTAAGGAGAAGAAAAACTGATTTGAGGTGAAAGATACGGCTACTGATTGGAGAATCGCTCTTGCTTCGTTCCAGGTAGGTTTCTAACTCTTATACCTTTTAAAGTTCGATCTAATGGGTTTAGACAAGTCCTAAGAAATCAAAGTAAGAAGAAGGACGGTCTGTTAGTTGTATTCTCATTCTTTTCTAGCCTTACGGTCATACTAAGTTTAGCGACTAAATGATCATAGGGGATTTGTTTATGATCTGTGCTTAGCATGATGAGACAAGGACGACTTCTTTTGATGTTTAGGACGTTTCGGTAGCCTGTGTAGCAGCACCTGTATTTGTGATAGGTGCTTCACCCTTTTCTTATCAAATCATGGACTTTCTTTACAATTTTCCCGTTAGGAATTGCTAGTTTCACCCTTGAATGGGTATGTTTTATTGTCTACTGTAATGGGGGTGTTAGGATCTGATTAGTAGAGTTGGTGATTGACTAAACTAAATGAATAAATGCCCTGAATTACTACCTTTATGAAATCAATACGCTAGGCATAGTTAATTAATTACTTAAACATGTTTAGTGTGCTGGGTTTGATAGTAGATGGTCGTTAATAGCTTAGAGTCCTAGACTAAGCACTTTATATACAGTAGTGATTGTATCAGTAGGGACAAAACAACGATAGGAATTCCCGAGACTTTGGCGATTGATCCGTTGCTTGTAACTGGCTTTGGTGTCCGTAGTCTTATCTCCACACATTTAAGTACTGGGCGGGGAATTATATACATTCTTTCTTACTGTCTTAGTGTTTAGATGGCTAGAACAATGTGTGTGGGGTTATACATGACTACTGGACTTGTGGTGGTAACACCATTTTGAGTGAATAAATGGGTGTGGTCATTTATTTGTTTTGCATCACCGGTAGTTGGCTCGATTCCCATAGTTTATTATGGCGATGACCGCGGGGTCGCCTAGAAGATATGGATATATTATATATTACTGAGTTGTTGAAGCATTGTTGTGCTTAAGCGATTGGTTGCCAGATTTCATTTGTGAAGGTAACAATTTATTTTTATTTTTGCTTAAACTCAGTGCATAGTTTCATCTGTTATTCTTCTTAGTTCCTATTATTACTACTTATGTAGTTGTGTATCTTATCTGAATGTTGACTTGTTATAATGCAGATATGGAAAATTTGGAAATCGAAGACGAATGAAGACAAGAGAGTCAGAGGCTAGAGAGGAGAGTGACAGATACTTATCATACTTCGTGTTTCTAAGTTTCTTACTTTCTTTAGCATTGTCTTGTGTTTGTTTTCATGTATGTGTGTGAGTAAGAGACTTACTTAGAGACATAACTACTTGAGAGTAATGTTTTAAGACTATTTATGTGTTTGAAGACAATTTGGATGGTATGTATGAGAAATAGAACTTAACTTTCACCACTGCACATATGTTTTAAAGATTATAGATTTTTTTTTTGTCAGAACCGGATATTATCGGATAAATATCCGATATCCGATAGCTTAACCTATCGGAATCGATATCTGATTTTGATATCCTATATGATATTATCGGATATCGAATATCCGGTAGTTCTTAACCTGTTAGATATCGAATTTAAAATATCCGACAGATATTCTTCCATTGACAGGCCTAATTGCCGTTACTATAGGTTCGTCAATCACCCAACCAGTAACTGCAACAAATTGAAGCGCATTTTCAAAGAGAATGTGGATGCAGGAGAACTTCAGTTAGGTACTGAAGTAGTTCACAGAGATCCTCTTCCTGTCAGGAGTTGCATGATTTCTGGGGACTCCGTCCATAAAACCGTACAGTCTATGATGGAGCATTTATGTGAGATTATGTATTTCTCCAAGGCGCAGCGTCAAGACATATTTGCAGCCCTCAACCGTGTTGTATCAGACAAGCGGCTATTTCCAGTCAGAGAAGCTGCTCCCAAACCCCAACCTCTCCTGGAAAGTACGACTGATAAATGCAACTGGGGACTCTCAACCGCCGTTCACATCAAAGGCATTGAGTTCGACAACACACTAATTGATGCATCCTATGACTTTAACATCGTCACTTAATCAAATTTTAGATAGTGGTAGTAAAAGGTTCGTTGAGACTTGTGAAAACAATTGATTTTAGACTTATTTAAACCAAAAATAAAGAAAATTTAAATCCAAATTTGTTTTTAAGATTGAAAATAACCAAGACACTAGATTCCACTATTACACATGAATGAATGATGGTAAAAATTCCAAAACTCTAATTATCTTTAAAATCTCTTTTTCTTAATTCACAAATAATCAAGCATATTCTCAAACATTAATTGTATCCCTTAAGCATAGATTATCTAAACAGAGTATAACCTATCTAATTGAATCACAACTAATTAAGAAAATTATGCAAACAATTAAAATTATGCAAAGCAGTGATTTGAGTGAATTATAAAATGCAAATTAGAGAAAAGTAAAAATAATTACCAATTATTCATGCATCAATAGCTTCCTCTGTGCCTTGATTACGCGAGAATTAGCTCATCATCATCATGGAAACATGCTCAAAATTCATCTTTATTAATGCTCAAAAATGGTTCACAAATGATGAAATGGGAGAAAAAATGATAAAAACCGGGTTTGTAACACTTATATTTGTTACAAACTCAACTGTTACAGGAAACGATAACAGATAACCGTCACAAGCACTGTTGAGGAACGACTGTCTTTGAGCGTCTTATGTTCTTCGTAAGTTCTTCACCAGCAGAAAAATTGTTCTTCCTGCAACTTTGATTTTCCGATTCTGTGATGCTCCAAACTGCTCCCAATTCTCCCTTCTCTCCTCTCTTCGACCTCAGAAACTCTTTTTATACTCCACGGGCCTAAGAATCTCTCGTTATTAATCCCCAAATCTCCAGTGAATGGGAATATTTTCTTTTTATTGCTCTCGGATATTCACGGGAAAATAATTTCCCTTCTTGTTGTTTCACGTGTCTACAGCTTCCAAACCTTCCTTGTTTGACTCCTCCACACTTCTGCAGCAACCAAGCTCTATCCAAACTCGAACAACACACGTTTAAACACGCTGTAATCCCGAGATTGCATACGTACTTCCATATTTTCTTCCCGACGAATATTTAGCCCAACTGAACTCATTCGAACACTCATACCATCATTGTTTGGGCATATCATGTTCATCACAATTGAAATCAGTGATTGAGTCTCACTGAAACTCCTCCAAAAATCCAACAGAATATTTAGCAGTGAACTGAAAAATTTTCCCGCCAAAATTTTATTTTAAACGATGAAGAAGGGTGTCCCCCTAACCAAACCAGGGGTGCGAATAACATGTGCCCAACTGAGGTGCCCCTTATCCAAACTGAAAGTCCGAATAACAAATGTCCCTTAGGTGCCTTTAGACAACTTTTCGAGCTGATTTTTTCCAAAAATGTTTATTGCCCAAAAAATACCTACAAACACATAAAACACCATAATAAGTACAAAAATGGGTACTAATAATATATACAATAGAGATGAAAATAGACACATAAATGTGTCTATCAAATACCCCCAAACTTATTATTTTCTAGTCCCGAGCATATAAAAACTACAAAATAAAATCCTCACTGTCGCAGGCATCACGATTGCACTTAACATGTGCAACAAGCCTTTGAACCCCTAGGTGGCCCTAGTGGCCGAGTTATAGTCTCGGGAGGGTTTACCAGAGGTGTACCCACAAAACCTTTACTCCAGACCCTAGCTATCTACGCAGAACCTTGAAATGGCACTAAAGAACCTCCTTGGTTGGCATACTTATTGATTACGGGAGGAAGTACCCTGATGCGAAATTCCAATTGTTGTACACGAGTTTGCACTCAAGCATACTAAAATTCATATATAAGTGACAGAGCTCTACTCATACTTTCATATGACGATGGGGAGAATTCACCATCACTTTGGAAGATGTAGTCGCTTTATTGCATCTCCCAATTACTGGTAATTTCCCTGGAGAGCTCTCGGCAGATGAGACTGCAATATCTGACGTATTGAAAGCTACAATGCATGATTTTAACAAGTCACCCCAATTTTGCTACGCTCGATGGTTTAAGCACTTGTGGCCGAGAGATGGAATTCCTGAAGAACCTGTTGATAGTACATTAACCATTGCCGCTTTCTTATGCTTGTGGCTCTCCATAGATGTTCTTGAGGATAGTGGACATTTGTTGAAGCCATTTGTAATTCCTTTTGCTATTAAAATGGCAAAAGGTTAGAAACTTCCTATCGGTAGTCTGTTTTTGGGTTTGCTGTTTTCCAATTTAGACTCCTTAGTCATAGACAACAGCATTTCCAATGGTTTCATTAAAATTGAAACATATGCTAATACTATGTTCCTCCAAGCTTTGATGTGGGAGCACCTCGAGAATTATGCTCCAATTCCTCGTAGCGTCTTGCAAGGACCCAATGTTGATACTCGTCATGCTTTCCACGAGAAAGATAATGCCAGGATTATGTGTTGGTCTACAAAGCAGCCACGACACAAGACACGCCTCACTAGTATTTTAGACACCGAATATGAATTTAATTTTCGCCCCTGGCTGTCGGTTCCTCCTTTATTCTCACAATTGATCACTTTCAATGTTGTTGAATAAAATGTCATATTGAAGTCTGGCATTGGCCTGAGTGATGGAGAGAAATCTTTCATACTGAGTTGCACCCCTGGATATTTAGTGTCAGTAATGAAAAGAAAGTTCCAGGTGGAAGAATATAACATCAATAGGACAGATCGAAAAATGGGTCTTGATCAATGTGCTCCAGGTAATCGAATGAATAAGCCATCGGTTGAGTATTTGAAGGATCACTTAGATTGCACACGTGTGGAAGGAAATAATTACTTGTTTCCTTGTTTCGACCGAGCTACCTACGTGACTCCAGGATATATAGACTTCTGGCATCAACAACTTGAGCGCTTGCATAAGTTTACGATGGATGTTAAGTCTCTGGTACGGCAGTTTCCTTCTGCTGACATGATTTCTGATCAACCAAGATTGAAACATCTTTATAGTAGTGATAAAAGAAAAACCCCTCAAGAATGTTCACAGGTAAATATTCTCCTTATGATTCTGGCAAAGGCATGATAATGGCATCTTAATTATTTCATTAACTTTACTGTAGTATGGCCGTGTTGTGAGATCTCGAATTCATGTAGACTTCTCAGAAGTGCAATACAGTCCCCAGGGTAGAGAAGGAAGAAGTAGGAGGAATTATAGGATAATACCGAATAATGTGCAGTCCCCAGTCACTTCTTTGGTGAGTTGTTAATATTCCTTCCACCATGACTTTTCTTTGTCCGCATAATTAGGATCATGAAACCAATGTTTGTTGTTGTTCCAGAATTTCGCTCCATAAAGTATTGATGGTCTCCGTCTTGTTCAGCCAACAACTCATGAATCAAGAAATGAAGATGAAGTTGATGTAAGTACTCCTTCGCGTAATCAATCATGATACTTCTTGAATGAAATAATAATGATTGTTTTTGATACATACAGGAAGAGATTGTCATGGAAAACCGACATGGTTATGCCGTCCATTCGTCGAACGGCGATGAGAAAGAGAATCCTCAAGAACCAGGACCGAATGAAGGCAATAATGCTCCCAATTTTGATGCCAACCATATTAATCTCTTGACCAACTTGGAGACCCCTCAAGTAAGTATCCATTTCATATTATATTCATAGAAGTATAATATTGCTGATTTTTTGATGAATGAATGAGAATCCATACGAATGAATGAAATATTTTAGTGAAATACGTCATCAGAAAATTTAAGAACTCAATCTTTTAGCAAAAACACCATAAAATCTTCATCCGATGTCGGATTTTCGCGATATACCCATGTATTCTCATGCCCATGAGATTTCCAACCTGTAGTTAAGAATATTTTTGAGTTTTGAGCACGTTTAGGGTCCGCAATCGGTGAAACAGTAAACTTCCATGAGACATTCAGAAAATTTTCAGCTGGCATGTAGTCCAATGTTTTGGCAACAACTCTTTACTCGTTTATCCAATTGCTATGAAATTTTGATATGATGTAGAAAACATCCATACGAAGATAATAGTATATTACTAAACCTTATATTCCTTACCAATTGATCCAATTTCATCGTCTTACACAGGGAAGTATAACATATCTTCAGACGAGTTTTTTGAAAAACATGTTTTATGACTTCCACACTATTTTCTCATGTCTTTGATGTATGGTAAAGAACTTAGATAGTGTTAGTTCACTTACATGCGGAATTTTATGATTTCCTTTGGTTTTCATGCTTGAATTGCTCTAATCTCATGTAATCTTCGTATTAGGTACCAAATGCCGAAGTTGAGAATAATGGAGCGAATGATGATTCAAAACATATGGTGAATCGAGTTGATGATGTTACCATATCTGCACCTCAATTCCATGAGAATATTGCTACTGAAGTTGTCGAGGAGAATGAATCTACAATCATCATCACTTCAGAGATAGAAGAAACCGGTCCCAGAATGGAAGACTGCTCCATCGATAGAAGAAACTGCTCCCACAATTGCTGAAGTTGCTCCGATAATTGAGAACCGCATAATAGTGCTTGAATACCCTAACGCATGGATTATTTGTGAGCCTCCATTTGGCGAGTCACTCCCATATCACACATCAGTTGGTGGATTTAGCGTTCCCATAAGGCATGATAATATGTATAAGAAATTATGGAAAATGTATGGTCACATTGTTGTCACCAAGGATCCAAAACACAGTTACTTCTTGACAATGCAAGTAGGAACTATCTTACGTTTCATAGATGATATACGGACCATGGCGATAAGTACTGTTACTCAAGATGTACTCTTTGATTGGGAGTACAGTTTGAAGAAATCTGAAGAACTTGGTTTCAACTTGAAGTGGCTTAGTCAGAGGATCAACATCATCAGGGATGTAGTAAGGAACAATATACCCTTCACCAGTGATGTTATGGTGGAGAAAATGGCTAAGATTGATGAATTGACTGAAAAGCTGGAGTTGGAGAAGCAGAAGTCTTACTTTGCAGAGAAGCAGAAATCTTACTTCGCCGGCTTCCTTTAGTTTTCCTTTCCATAATCTATTGAACCTTGAACTTCTGAGAGATGTGAGGTTTTATTTTGGTTTTGATTTTTTGATTGGTTTTGAATAAGTGAGTGATTGAGGATTTCTTTTTCTTTTTGGAATTGATAGAGATTTCTTAAAATAAAAGATCTTTGATAAATTGCTGAATTCAAATACTGAATGCAAGAATTGCAAACTATTTGAGGAATCGAAAATACATGTGAAAGAAAATCCTAAAAATATGAAAACGTTAGGTGTCTCGAGAGTTCATGCCTTGAACATAAAACACCTTGGGACGCTGAATGCTTCATGCATCAAAAGCCTTTAGCCAATTCTCATGAATCACTGGCACACTTGTATTGCCTTTCATGTTAGCCAATTTGTAATGTCCTCCGACTGTTGACTTAGAAATCATAAAAGGCCCTTCCCAATTAGAGCTCCTTGTGGAATGGAGATTACGCTTAGTTTCCTTGAGAACTAAATCCTCTTCATGAAATTTGTTAGGCTTGGTTGCTCGTTCCCTGAATATCTTCTTCTGGTTCGGAATTCCTCGTATAGTGGGATTCCATGTTGGTGGAGCTTTCCAATCCTGCGGCACATGTGGACACTCACGCAAGGGAGAGTACCTAGGATATTGATTATCGTGCTCGGTCATTATTCTAGCAATGACCGTGTTAGTAAGACGCCGGATTCGAAGAGGATATGCGTCCAACCACTTGGTGAAATATTTGTTGAGGCGAGACTAACCACTCATAACGTTTGGTGATAGATAAGTTGTGAGTAAGATCAAGTCCCCGGACCAGAGTAGCATATTTGAAAGTTTGTAATATAGACGCATTAGGGGGAATGAGACTTGTCTGAGTACGGAACCACTTGACGAATTCATGCGCGCTCTCTTCAGTTTTTTGTGTGAGTTCCATCAAGGCTTCGAATTTCCCTAGATGTTCGAATGGTAAAGCGTCCTCTATTTCTTCCGAATCAGAGCTTTCTTCAATAGAGAAATGTGCAATTGAAGGTGTGGCAGTTACCTTTCCAGCATTAATCCATGTTCATCCAAGGATCATATCATATCCTGGGTCCTCCTTAATTATGTGAAATTTGGTTTCTTCCAAGGTTGAACTAGTTTTCATCTTTAGAATGATGTAACCATAAGCATCCCTGGAGATTCCTTCATGGTCTTTGACTGAAACAGGAGCATGAGTGGCTTCTTGTCGAGTGATGCCTGCATCTCTAAGAGTTTTCAAAGGGATGATATTGACAGCAGTGCCAATATCGACCAACGCTCGCTTGAACTCATTTCCTTTGAGGTGGACCGTGGTGAGAAGTCCCCAGTCATACATCTCCTTGTCAGTGTCTGGAGGTTCAGGGAGCACTTCTAAGATTGATAAATGTTTCACGAACACTATATGGTTCAAATCCGTGAGCATATCCCCTCTTTTAGCTTTTGACAGATAAAGCAATTCGCAAACATGCTCGATCAATGATTGAATTGCTTCTTTGACTGGTTGTTCAGAGAGTGTAAAGGTTCTGATTGGGAGAGGATTCTTGTGTACTCCTTTAGTCCCCAGTTCTCTTGAATCAGTCTTTTTCTTGAATATGTGTTTCAGAGTTCTGCAGTCACTGGTCGGATGACATACATACCTATGAAAGCGACATTAACGGGGATTCTCCACTTTCTCGTCTGTCGGCTCTCTCCTGACGGGGGGTAAATTGACCGCATCATCTTGGATCCAGACTTCCAATAACTCGATCACCTCTTCAATAGGGAAAGGAAAGTCTGGTACTTCCTGATCATTCTGCTGACGCTGAGTAGGTGTTTGTGCATTTCGAGTTTGGTTGTCCTTCCTTGGTGCTTTCGTATGATGAGACGTTGGAGGAGCATTCTTATGTTGCTGCGCATCAACTTTCGTTTTGCTCCCTTCAGCAACATTCATGGAAGTTTGAACATTATACTGTTTGTTGATCAGGCGCCTGGTGCTGTTTCGAGTGTCTCGCGGCTCCTCGGCTTTGACGGTTTTTGTTCTTTCCAGCAAGGCTGGAGCAGTAATTGCTGATCGCTTGGCTGCTTCATGGAGCTCTGAGAAAGTATGGAACCGGAGATTTTCCAGCAAGGCTCTGTAAACTGGGATCATCCCGTTGATGCATAAGTCAACCAATTGTTGTTTAGTAACATTAAGGTCATGACAATCCAAAGATTGGATTCTGAACCTATTCACATATTCATTCAGATGTTCAGTATTCTTCTGAGTCATCATTCCTAAGTCAGAAAGAGTAATCTGCTCAGAGACGAAGAAGTATTTCCTATAGAAGGCGTTAACCATTTCTCCCCAGTTAGCGATGCTCCCAGGTGCAATGTTGTTATACCCGGTGTATGCTCGGCATGTCAGAGATTTCGAGAATTCCTTCAGATGGACGACATTGTTGTGTTCGTGCTCTCCTAGTGCCTCCAAGAATCGAGAGACGTGTTCTCGAGCATTTCATGTTCCGTTGTACAGTGTGAACGTTGGAGAAGTGTAGCCTTTTGGGAGAGGGATTCTCTGCATAACAGCAGGGTATGGAGGTTGATGACGATGGACAGATGGTGCATTTCCTTTCCCTCGATCTTCCATAAAATGTTCCAGATCTTACGAGGGATGAAACCAGCAGGCTCTTTTGTTGGTGGGTTTTCCACATCTTTGTGGACTTCATCATTGTCAACTACGTGGACTGGAACAACTTCAGGATCAGCAGTTGGAGATGTTTCTTTGTCTTTTCCTTTTTCCGACCCTTTCTTAGTTTTCTCTGACATTTTGTCTGTGAGAGTTTTGAGATAATTGCATAGCTCCTTCTGAGTAGTAGCCATATCAGTTTGATTTTTGGCGAGAACTTCCTGAACCTTCATGAGATCACCTTTGGTAGGTGGATTTTCTCTGACTTCCTCGGGATGCCGGCCGAAGAGAGGATTATTTCCAATGTTGGTTTTAGGAGGAGTAGTATCACCACCATTGTTGGAAGCAGGAATGGTTTCTGGAATACCATCATTGTTATTGTTGCTAGTGCTAGCGTCGTTTGCATTTGTAACCAACCCAGACCTAAGACCAGCCATCTTGTGAAAATGTGAAATTGCAACCGAGAGATTAATCTCCCACTGTGGTCGCCAATCTGTAGATGGGGAAAAAAGATTTGCTGGTTTCTTGGGAAAGTGAAGAGACGATAGTTCGGGCGAGACTCCTCAACTGAGCAAACTGCTTAACCTCACACAGATGCACTGCACGGGAGTGCTTTGAGTTCGAGAGATCAATCTGTAGGACTCCGGCCTAAACCAAGTCAATAGTCGTTCCAGAGTCAATTCGGTCATAAAAAGGGAAGAGGGTTGATCTGTAGGTAGGAAGTTGAGAATTGTGGGATCAATGATGATCAAGGATTGTTGATGTGTTGAAGGTTTCTGCAAGTATGTGAACTGTGTAAATAAGTTTTGAGAGAATCGTTGTTTTGATGAATAGACAAATGTTGTTTCGGTCATCGATTCAGAACTTATTTATATTGTCAGAATAGAAAACATCTTGATCCCAGTAATTGTGACGGTTTCTTGATTGGAAGATTAGGAAAGTGGGAGATCGTGGTAAAATCAGTTCCATGTCGTGCGGAGACTTGGTTGATCGTGCACCCACTACTTTGCTAAATCCCTCAACCGCTTGCACAATTTACTCATGTTTATCATCGTGGATGAACACACGTGCTATAGGACGCCAGACCAAAACCCTAATTGATATCCCCCATGTGACGTGATTGATGTCTCACGAATGTGGAGTCTGCAAAGCAGACGTGTATTTGATTAGTCAGTCGTTGACTTGATTAGCCAGTGAGTTTAGGTTTTGTTGAATTAAGCATGATTGACGAATGCTCAGTGATTCATGGATCAAACAATGTTGATATTGCTTATCTGAGAAAATATTGTAAATTGGACGAATTGTTGAATATTGAGTAATATTCGGTAGAATATTGATAGTTAGATCAATATTCGAGCAACTGAGCAAGTATTGCTCAATTCGACGAATTACTGAATATTGATAGTCAGATCAATATTCGAGCAACTGAGCAAGTATTGCTCAACTTGATGAATTACTGAATATTGATAGTTGGGTCAATATCCGAGCAACTGAGCAAGTATTGCTCAATTCGACGAATTACTGGTAATGTTACCCAGTAAAATATAAGCTAAAATATTGGTAGCCTACCAAATATCATATAATTAATTTGGATGTTGGTTACTGGATCAACATAAAATTATTAGTGTTTTAAATTACTCAGAATGATGATTCGTGGAGCATTTGTTCGAAACCCTAATTTTTGATCAATTGTTCGTCAATTGATGAATTGCTGAAAATTGGTCATGAGTGAGGGAGGGACCGACCACATGGGATGATGGATGACCATGTGGTGCCCAATTGCTCGAGTGAGCGTGCACCAAAGTCCTTTGTTGACCGGTTGGTGAAAGAATGATCAAATGCTGGTGTTGATTATTTATTAGAATAATGCTTGCCTGAGCATTAGGTGATAAAACCTAATTATGGAGAAGTGAGGGACGACCAAGAGGGCATGAAACCGTCCCTTGGTGGTCATGGGACCAGCTGATGATCGTTTGAGCAAATTCCAAGTTGGTTGGAAAGAGTTTTGACCCAATATGAGCAATTGAGCAAATTAGGTCAAAATTGTGAAGATGTGTGGGACCGGATCCTTTCAAGCCTTAGGGCCGTCCTTGGTTGGTCAAGGGATCATGCCCATGTCACCATAATGTTCGTGTCTCAGTCCTTAGAGTTTTGGTATTTTCTGGTGTGCGTTTGAGCAATATTTTAGATTTTCAGAAGAGTTTGATCTTTGACTGAAATTCTTGATTTTGCTCGAATGAGCAAGTAGGACTTTGCTCATTCGATCAATATTTTGAGAATATTAAAATAATAATATTTTAATATTTTTCTCGGATAGTCTAGTCGGTCATGTGACCATTTGACTTTTTGGCTTTTTCATGATTTGAGCGATATTTGAGAAAATATGAAGAAACCATGATTTTTGCTCAAACGGAGGAGTTTCATGAGATGAGGGAAATAATAATTATGAAAACAAGGGATGTAAGGTGTGGGACCGGACACATCTAGGGCATGGCCGGCCGGCCGGTGGGCCCGGTCCCTAGGCGCCTCTTTTATTATTTTTTATCATTATTTTCTCTCTCCTATTTTGTGTAGGATTCCTCATTTGTCCATATTTTTGAATGCCCGTTCGTGCATTTGGGTGCTCGTTCGTGCATCATTGTTTAATACACTTGCACCATTTTATTGGGGCTTACTCGGTGATAGTCCAGATGCCCGATTGTTGGATATTTATTACTAATTCATGAAATTCAGCGGAGAATGACTCATAAAATGGAGTAGTAAATGAATTGTGTATCTATTACTAATCCATGAATCCATCCGGGGAATTCAAGGAACGGAGTAATGATATAAGATGGTTATCTATTACTAATCCATGGAATCAGCCGGGGATAGCCATGGAACGGAGTAATGAGATATAATAGATTACTTTCAAGGAATACAAGTGCGAATGTCACGGTAGAATTAATCTATTGTACAATCGAGATACGATATAGTTGAAGCATCATACTTGTTTTGAAAGGTGTTTAGTCAGGGAACAACGTGCAGTGTTGGTGTCCTGAAGGCGTTTACCCCTCCAGCAACCAATTATGTTCAGAGAGACGCCTGAATCTATACACGGTCTTTCTACATAGTCAGGGAACAACGAGTATCGCCGACGTCCTGAAGGCGTTAAGCCCTCCCACAAACAATTATGTCCGAAGAACCGCCCAATCGTTCTTCTATGTAGAGGTGGGTCTCTCTATGTAGTCAGGAAACAACGAGTATCGCCGACGTCCTGAAGGCGTTAAGCCCTCCGACAAACAATTATGTCCAAAGGACCGCCCAATCATGTTATTCTACATAGAGGTCACGATGAAATGTGTAGCATCGAACGCTCAGCTAGTGGGAGGCCTTTCGAGAAACATATTCATCATGGCTCTGAGAGGAACTCGATCAGAGATCGTGAAACGGTTCACGGATCGTAAAATATGAATCATCACATGCGTTCCTGAAGCCGTGTTAGAAACATGCCGTATCATGATTTTACGATTTTGACCTTTTTCGAAAATCCACCATCAACATTAAGTCCCCTGCTTAGTGAGGGACAGTCATGTTCCGCAGTAAGCATTAGATGGTGATTTTCCGGTTGACGAGATAAGCAGTAAACTCGGTCGTACAAAGGTATTTCAGAGTCCTCCATTTGCTCCAATGGTGTCATGTACGAGCAAATGCTTAGGTAAGGACCCTGACAGTAAGATAGAGTGTTATCCCGTGAGCACAGAGAGATGAAGCACTGCTAATTTTGACGATCGGGCATCCTGTTTTGGTCGGTTTAATGTTTGCGGGCCCGAGCCCAAAAAAGGAAATCCATGTTTTATTAGGTTTTGGAAAAAAATTTGCTATAAAAGGGAAAAAGCCCTAAATTTTTTTTTAATTTTTCTAAGCTTGACCGACCACCTTCCCATTCTCTCTCACGCTCGAGCAGAGATTTTTTTTTTCTGCACGTCGGAGCTCCACCGCCACCGACTACCGCCGGCCGATTTCCGGCGAACTCCGGCACCTACAAATGTATGTGAAAATTTGTTTTTTTAGTTTGCTATGTATTATTCATGATTTGTTCGAAAACAAAATTTCATGTGTGCATGTATGCGTAGGTTTTATGAGAATTTGCTTTAGAAAACATATGCCCATTCGTTCGTCAGTTTAAGAAATGAGCAATAATCCCTAATATGAAAGGGATACATACATTATTGAATAGACATGGTCTAGTTGCAGTAGAGAAAATTTTGTTTATGAGGTTTCATGAAAATCAAAATTTATTTTCAAAGCATGGACTTTCACACAAATACCTTTAGGAAACGTACGTTCGTTCGTAATTAAATAATAAACAATAATTCCTAAGATATTTTTGAAATAGACCTGCACTTTATGATAAAATTTTGTTTGTGAACTTTCAAAATTTTATTTTAAATATGTGGACCTTTACGAAAATATAAAGACCCTTGTTTCATAGACAAACGCTCGTTTGAGTAAAACAAGTTTTTTTTGTAAAATAATAACTCACGTAAAATTATTATTATTATTTTTTTGTGCGTGAGTTTTTATTATAAAAGAATATTGTTATAGAAATCAAATTTTGATTTTTGAGTAATTGTTGAAAGCAACAATGTTTCCATGAATTTGTGATTTCATAGTGTATGTACACACGGTAGAAAATCAGTGAATGTTCACATGAAGGGTTATGTGAATTATTCATAATTTCGTGAAAAGTCAGGTTTCAACTTTTAAATAATGGGTGTTGCGCATCTTTGCAGGTTTGAAGGAGAGAGCAATATTTTCGAGATTTTACGTTATTATCACTAAGTTCGTGAAACCGTAAATAGGTAAGAGTTGAGGATTACCATTTTTGTAGACGCTGATGTGAGCATTCTAATTATTCTGTTGTACTTTAATTCCATTGTGTTGATGAAATTTGTGTATGGATGCCACAGCAATTTTGCAAAGATGACCAATTCCCATGGTAGTGCTTCTGAAGACGATGTTTCCAGGGAAGAGTCTTCTGGAGATGATGCTTCTACAGATGTATCTTCTAGAAATGATGATTCTGGGACTTCCAGGGAAGAAGAGGAAACTCCTAGAACTAAGAACACTCCAAATACTGATGATGAATTCTTTGTGTTTCAGAATAAACCCGAAAAGCGTCCCTCAGGTTCCTCGTTTCGGCTGCTCATAAATCCTAGAAGTACTACTCAGAACAAATTGGTATCTCCTCAAGCAATAATTCGATTCTGCCTGCAAGGGAGACACTATTCGGCTTCACATGTAGAATTCAAGCTTTCCCGAAGACCTTTGACATATTTTTCCGGATGGGCTAGACATATGTTGGGTTAAAGCCGTGTAAGGACTATGCTGGATCATGCACAGGTGACACGAGCCATTCAAGCAGCTGGGGATTTAATCATTCATCATGATATACGAGGTATGGTAGCTTTGCTTGCTCGTTGGTGCATTTCTACTCATACTTTCATATGACGATGGGGAGAATTCACCATCACTTTGGAAGATGTAGTCGCTTTATTGCATCTCCCAATTACTGGTAATTTCCCTGGAGAGCTCTCGGCAGATGAGACTGCAATATCTGACGTATTGAAAGCTACAATGCATGATTTTAACAAGTCACCCAAATTTTTCTACACTCGATGGTTGAAGCACTGGTGGCCGAGAGATGGAATTCCTGAAGAACCTGTTGATGGTACATTAACCATTGCCACTTTCTTATGCTTGTGGCTCTCCAGAGATGTTCTTGAGGATATTGGACATTTGTTGAAGCCATTTGTAATTCCTTTTGCTATTAAAATGGCAAAAGGTTAGAAACTTCCTATCGGTAGTCTATTCTTGGGTTCGCTATTTTCCAATTTAGACTCCTTAGTCATAGACTCCAGCATTTCCAATGGTTTCATGAAAATTGAAACATATGTTAATACTATGTTCCTCCAAGCTTTGATGTGGGAGCACCTTGAGAATTATGCTCCAATTCCTCATAGCCTCTTGCAAGGACCCAATGTTGATACTCGTCATGCTTTCCCCGAGAAAGATAATGCCAGTATTATGCGATGGTTTACAAAGCAGCCACGACACAAGACACGCCTCACTAGTATTTTAGACACCGAATCTGAATTTAATTTTCGCCCCTGGCTGTCGGTTCCTCCTTTATTCTCACAATTGATCACTTTCAATGTTGTTGAATAAAATGTCATATTGAAGTCTGGCATCGGCCTGAGTGATGGAGAGAAATCTTTCATACTGAGTTTCACCCCTGGATATTTAGTGTCAGTAATGCAAAGAAAGTTCCAGGTGGAAGAATATAACATCGATAGGACAGATCGAAAAATGGGTCTTGATCAATGTGCTCCAGGTCATCGAATGAATAAGCCATCGGTTGAGTATTTGAAGGATCACTTAGATTGCACACGTGTGGAAGGAAATAATTACTTGTTTCCTTGTTTCGACCGAGCTACCTACGTGACTCAAGGATATATAGACTTCTGGCATCAACAACTTGAGCGCTTGCATAAGTTTACGATGGATGTTAAGTCTCTGGTATGGGAGTTTCCTTCTACTGACATGATCTCTGATCGACCAAGATTGAAACATCTTTTTAGTGGTGATAAAAGAAAAGCCCCTCCAGAATGTTCATTGGTAAATATTCTCCTTATGATTCTGGCAAAGGCATGATAATTGCATCTTAATTATTTCATCAACTTTACTGTAGGATGGCCGTGTTATGAGATCTTGAATTCATGTAGACTTCTCATAAGTGCAAGACAGTCCCCAGGGTAGAGAAGGCAGAAGTAGGAGGAATTATAGGATGATACTGAATAATGTGTAGTCCCCAGTCGCTTCTTTGGTGAGTTGTTAATATTCCTTCCACCATGACTTTTATTTGTCCGCATAATTAGGATCATGAAACCAATGTTTGTTGCTGTTCCAGAATTTCGCTTCATCAAGTATTGACGGTCTCCGTCTTGTTCAGCCAACAACTCATGAATCCAGCAATGAAGATGAAGTTGATGTAAGTACTCCTTCGCGTAATCAATCATGATACTTCTTGAATGAAATAATAATGATTGTTTTTGATACATCCAGGAAGAGATTGTCGTGGAAAACCGACATGGTTATGCCGTCCATTCGTCGAACGGAGGTGAGAAAGAGAATCCTCAAGAACCAGGACCGAATGAAGGCAATGATGCTCCCAATTTTGTTGCCAACCATATTAATCTCTTGGAGACCCCTCAAGTAAGTATCCATTTCATATTCTCTTCATAGAAGTATAATATTGCTGATTTGTTGATGAATGAATAAGAATCCATACGAATGAATGAAATTTTTTAGTGAAATATGTCATTAGAAAATTTTAGAACTCAGTCTTTTAGCAAAAACACCATAAAATCTTCATCGGATGTCGGATTTTCGCGATATACCCATGTATTCTCATGCCCATGAGATTTCCAAGCTGTAGTGAAGAATATTTTTTTAGTTTTGAGCACGTTTAGGGGTCTCAATCGGTGAAACAGTAAACTTCCAGGAGACATTCAGAAAAATTTCAGCTGGCATGTAGTCCAATGTTTTGGCCACAACTCTTTACTCGTTTATCCAATTGCTATGAAATTTTGATATGTTGTAGAAAACATCCATACGAAGAGAATGGTATATTAATAAACCTTATATTCCTTACCAATTGATCCAATTTCATCTTCTTATACAGGGAAGTATAAAATCTCTTCAGACGAGTTTTTTGAAAAACGTGTTTTATGACTTCCACACTATTTGCTCATGTCTTGGATGTATGGTAAAGAACTTAGATAGTGTTAGTTCACTTACATGCTGGATTCTATGATTTCCTTTGGTTTCCATGCTTGAATTGCTCTAATCTCATGTAATCTTTGTATTAGGTACCAAATGCCGAAGTTGAGAATAATGGAGCGAATGATGATTCAAACCATATGGTGAATCGAGTTGATGATGTTACCATCTCTGCACCTCAATACCATGAGAATATTGCTACTGAAGTTATCGAGGAGAATGAAGTTCAAATCATCATCACTTCAGAGATAGAAGAAACCGGTCCCAAAATAGAAGAAACTGCTCCATCGATAGAAGAAACTGCTCCCACAATTGCTGAAGTTGCTCCGATAATTGAGAACCGCATAATAGTGCATGAATACCCTAATGCAGGGATTATTTGTGAGCCTCCATTCGGCGAGTCACTCCCATATCACACATCAGTTGGTGGACTTTGCGTTCCCATAAGGTATGCTGATATGTATGAGAAATTGTGGAAAATGTATGGTCACATTGTTGTCACCAAGGATCCAAAACGCAGTTACTTATTGACAATGCAAGTAGGAACTATCTTACGTTTCATAGATGATATACGGACCAGGGAGATAAGTACCGTTACTCAAGATGTACTCTTTGATTGGGAGTACAGTTTGAAGAAATCTGAAGAACTTGGTTTCAACTTGAAGTGGCTTAGTCAGAGGATCAACATCATCAGGGATACAGTAGGGAACAATATACCCTTCACCAGTGATGTTGTGGTGGAGAAAATGGCTAAGATTGATGAATTGACTGAAAAGATGGAGTTGGAGAAGCAGAAGTCTTACTTTGCAGAGAAGCAGAAATTTTACTTCGCCGGCTTCCTTTAGTTTTCCTTTCCATAATCTCTTGAACCTTGAACTTCTGGGAGATGTGAAGTTTTATTTTGGTTTTGATTTTCTTATTTGTTTTGAATAAGTGAGTGATTGAGGAATTTTTTTTTTTTTTGGAATTGATAGAGATTTCTTAAAATAAAAGATCTTTGATAAATTGCTGAATTCAAATACTGAATGCAAGAATTGCAAACTATTGGAGGAATTGAAAATACATGTGAAAGAAAATCCTAAAAATATGAAAACGTTAGGTGTCTCGAGAGTTCATGCCTTGAACATAAAAATCCTTGGGACGCTGAATGCTTCATGCGTCAAAAGCCTTTAGCCAATTCTCGTGAATCACTGGCACACTTGTCTTGCCATTCATGTTAGCCAATTTGTAATGTCCTCCGACTGTTGACTTAGCAATCATAAAAGGACCTTCCCAATTAGAGCTCCTTGTGGAATGGAGATTATGCTTAGTTTCCTTGAGAACTAAATCCCCTTCATGAAATTTGTTAGGCTTGGTTGCTCGTGCCCTGAATATCTTCTGCTGGTTCGGAATTCCTCGTATAGTGGGATTCCATGTTGGTGGAGTTTTCCAATCCTGCGGCACATGTGGACACTCACGCAAGGGAGAGTACCTAGGATATTGATTATCGTTCTCGGTCATTATTCTAGCAATGACCGTGTTAGTAAGACGCCGGATTCGGAGAGGATCTGCGTCCAACCACTTGGTGAAATATTTGTTGAGGCGAGACTAACCACTCATAACGTTTGGTGATAGCTAAGTTGTGAGTAAGATCAAGTCCCCGGACCAGAGTAGCATATTTGAAAGTTGGTAATATAGACGTATTAGGGGGAATGAGACTTGCCTGAGTACGGAACCTCTTGACAAATTCATGCGCGCTCTCTTCAGGTTTTTGTGTGAGTTCCATCAAGGCTTCGACTTTCCCTAGATGTTCGAATGGTGGAGCGTCCTCTATTTCTTCCGAATCAGAGCTTTCTTCAATAGAAAAATGTGCAATTAAAGGTGTGGCAGTTACCTTTCCAGCATGAATCCATGTTCATCCAAGGATCATATCATATCCTGGGTCCTCCCTAATTATGTGAAATTTGGTTTCTGCCCAGGTTGAACCATTTTTCATCTTGTGAATGATGTAACCATAAGCATCCCTGGAGATTCCTTCATGGTCTCTGACTTAGACAGGAGCATGAGTGGCTTCTTGTCGAGTGATGCCTGCGGCTCTGAGAGTTTTCAAAGGGATGATATTGACAGCAGTTCCAATATTGACCAATGCTCGCTTGAACTCTCATTTCCTTTGAGGTGGACCGTGGTGAGAAGTCCCCAGTCATGCATCTCTTTGTCAGTGGCTGGAGGTTCAGGGAGCACTTCTAAGATAGATAAATGTTTCCCGGACACTATATGGTTCAAATCCGTGAGCATATCCCCTCTTTGAGCCTTTGAAAAATAAAGCAATTCGCAGACATGCTCGATCAATGATTGAATTTCTTCTTTGACTGGCTGTTAGGAGAGTATAAAGGTTCTGATTGGGAGAGGATTCTTGTGTACTCCTTCAGTCCCCAGTTCTCCTGAATCAGTATTTTCCTTGAATATGTGTTTCAGAGTTCTGCAATCACTGGTTAGATGACATACATACCTATGAAAGCGACAGTAACGCGGATTCTCCACTTTCTCGTCTGTCGGCTCTCTCCTGACGGGAGGTAAATTGATCGCACCATCTTAAAATATTGGTAGCCTACCAAATATCATATAATTAATATGGATGTTTGTTACTGGATCAACATAAAATTATTAATGTTTTAAATTACTCAGAATGATGATTCGTGGAGCGTTTGTTCGAAACCCTAATTTTTGATCAATTGTTCGTCAATTGATGAATTGCTGAAAATAGGTAATGAGTGAGGGATGGACCGACCACATGGGATGATGGACGACCATGTGGTGCCCAATTGCTCGAGTGAGCGTGCACCAAATTCCTTGGTTGACCGGTTGGTGAAAGAATGATCAAATGCTGGTGTTGATCATTTATTAGAATAGTGCTTGCCTGAGCATTAGGTGATAAAACCTAATTATAGAGAAGTGAGGGACGACCAAGAGGGAATGAAACCGTCCCTTGGTGGTCGTGGGACCAGATGATGGTCGTTTGAGCAAATTCCAAGTTGGTTGGAAAGAGTTTGGACCCAATATGAGTAAATTAGATCAAAATTGTGAAGATGTATGGGACCGGATTCTTGCAAGCCTTAGGCCGTCCTTGGTCGGTCAAGGGAGCATGACCGTGTCACCATAATGTTCTTGTCTCAGTCCTGAGAGTTTTGGTATTTTATGGTGTGCGTTTGTGCAATATTTTAGATTTTCAGAAGAGTTTGATCTTTGACTTAAATTCTTGATTTTTCTCGAATGAGCAAGTAGGACTTTGCTCATTCGATCAATATTTTGAGAATATTAAAATAATAATACTTTAATATTTTTCTCGGATAGTCTAGTCGGTCATGTGACCATTTTACTTTTTGGCTTTTTCATGATTTGAGCGATATTTGAGAAAATATGAAGAAACCATGATTTTTGCTCAAACGGAGGAGTTTCATGAGATGGGGGAAATAATAATTATGAAAACAAGGGATGTAAGGTGTGGGACCGGCCACGGCTAGGGCATGGCCGGCTGTCTAGGTAGCCCGGTCCCGCAACAACTTTCCCTATTTTATTATTATTTTTTCATGAAACCGTGAAAATATGGAGAAACCGTGAGTTTTGCTCAAACAAGGAAAGTTGCTCGAATGAAGTAGTTTTCATTAGTTCATGAAAATACGAAAATAAGAAAAATAAAGGGAAGAGGCGTGGGGGATCGGCCACGGCGGCATGACCGGCCGGCCGGTGAGCCCGGTCCCTAGGCGCCTCTTTTATTATTTTTTATCATTATTTTCTCTCTCCTGTTTTGTTTAGGATTCCACATTTGTCCATACTTTTGAATGCCCGTTCGTGCATTTGGGTGCTCGTTCGTGCATCATTATTGAGTACACTTGCACCATTTTATTGGGGCTTACTTGGTGATAGTCCAGATGCCCGATTGTTGGATATTTATTACTAATTCATGAAATTCAGCGGAGAATGACTCATGAAACGGAGTAATAAACGAATTGTGTATCTATTACTAATCCATGAATCCAACCGGGGAATTCAAGCAACGGAGTAATGAGATAAGATGGTTATCTATTACTAATCCATGGAATCAGCCGGGGATAGCCATGGAACGGAGTAATGAGATATAATAGATTATTTTCTAGGAATTCAGTGGCGAATGTCACGGTAGAATTAATCTATTGTAGAATCGAGATATGAGATAGTTGAAGCATCATACTCGTTCTGAAAGGTATGTAGTTAGGGAACAACGTGCAGCATTGGTGTCCTGAAGGCGTTTAGCCCTCCAGCAAACAATTATGTCCAGAGAACCGCCTGAATCTATACACGGTTTGTCTACATAGTCAGGGAACAACGAGTATCGCCAACGTCCTGAAGGCGTTAAGCCCTCCGACAAACAATTATGTCCAGAGAACCGCCCAGTCGTTCTTCTATGTAGAGGTTGGTCTCTTTATGTAGTCAGGGAACAACGAGTATCTCCGACGTCCTGAATGCGTTAAGTCCTCCGACAAACAATTATGTCCAAAGGACCGCCCAATCATGTTATTCTACATAGAGGTCACGATGAAATGTGTAGCATCGAACGCTAAGCTAGTGGGAGGCATTTCGAGAAACATATTCATCAAGGCTCTGAGAGGAACTCGATCATAGATCGTGAAACGGTTCACAGATCGTAAAATATGAATCGTCACATGCATTCCTGAAGCCGGGTCAGAAACATGCAGTATCATGATTTTACGATTTTGACCTTTGTCGAAAATCCACCATCCACAACTGTGCACCCTAAAGCCGCAACAACCCTTAAACCAAGAAAGTGTCAGAAACCTCCGAAGGTTAGGCCGAAAGAGGCGACTCGAAAACAAGAGAGAGCAGAAGAAAAGAAACTTCTAATAGCAAGAAAAGAAAGTTGTCTTGTTTTGTAATAGCTGACAAGGAGTACGATAAAGATATAATCATAATCCCATCAACGGAAATCCAAACAAAAAATACAGGTATTATTCGTCTCACCAAAGGTACAATGTTAACCCCCTTGAACGAATTAAGTGAAATTTGGCGACCAGTTAATGTTATAGTCGATCCTTATCTGAATTACTTGCCTCGTCATATTTTTCCCTACTTGTTATCAATGGATGATGTTCAAAGGGATGAAAATTTTGGGTTTCAGTTAGTCGCGGAACATATCAAATATATGGCGTAAGTTGAAACTTTGGGGTATACACAACACAAGTATGCAAGGTACAGGATGACTCAGCATCTACAACAAAATGTAGAATTTTATACGAAAATTCTAGAATGTAAACAGTCGCATGATAATTTGGTCGGTTGTATCCAGGGTTTGTTATTCCAGGAATCCATGACAAGGGAATATTAGATGTAGATGCCAGCGTGTACCATTTAATAGCAGAGACATTCAGTTATGTGGTTTATTATTTTTAAAAAGATTACAATGCTACTTTTGAACCCACCCTTAGTGCATGTACCCAAAAGATGAAGCACAGAAGAGTTGTGATGGGATACGTCAACAACTTCCGTTTCATTGGTTTGAAGATAAGTGATAGCTGTCCCATTCCACCTGTTACAAACTTGAGCTATTGGTTACGAATCCAAAACCGTCACTCTGCAAAGTAGTATGTGGAAGAGGATTGACGTGTCGCTTGGGCGTGCACAAGCTGAACTGATTTGTGAAAATTTAAGTGAAATATAAAGACATTTCTATGGTCTGGAAAAATATGTTTCCCAGTCCAAAATGTTCAGGGTATGTGGTCATGTGTTGTCTTATGTTATGGCAATGTTGATTAAGTTTTTTTTAGATGAAACAAAGATACATTCGTGCGAATATGGTTCAGGAGTTATTATCAGACGACAGTATCAGGTGTTCTTTTTTTTTAGTCCTAATGAAAACTATTTACTTGTCAGGAATCAGGTGGCCGACCTATATATTATATTGTCTAGCAATTTATTAAAACATATTTTTCTTTTTTGGACCAATTCAATTTCGAATGAACATAGATTCGGCTACTAAACCTCTTAGGTGGCCAAACATATCTATTAAAGAACATACTTGTTAGCAAAATCTACTCCACCCATGTAACCGAATCAGTATTTGAAGACTGGATTAAATCAGGTCAAATTCGAAACAAACATAGATTTGGCTACTAAACCTCATAGGATGGCTAAATAAATCTATTAAAAACAGACTCTTTAACAAACTCTACCAATGTTACAGATCAGTGTCTGAATACTAGATTAAATCAGGTCAAATTCGAAATAAACATAAATTAGACTACTAAACCTTATAGGATGGCCGAATATATCTATTAAAAACAGGCTCGTTAACAATGTTACTGAATCATTATCTGAAAACTGTATTCAATCAGGTCAAATAAGAAATAAACATATATTCGACTACTAAACCTCATAAGATGGCCGAATATATCTATGTAAATCGTATTCGTTAAAAAAGTCAACAAATGTTATAAATGCTTCATATACCAGATTACCAGGTAACGCGTTATAAATGGTTCATATACTAGGTATTTGGAATGTCCTTTTAAGTCCCAAAAATATTTCCAGAATCATGTCTAGTGGTAGCAAATGGGATTATGAATACCTGAAGCAATCCAAACATGAGATGAAATTTGGGATACAATTCCATGGCAGCTCCGATAACTCATATGATAAAGCTGTCCAATCTTTATCAGAAAATCTAACTAATCAAAATATGTCAGATAATGAGGCTGAATCACCCAAGGTGGTACCAGTAGAAAGTTCAAATCCGCCACAATTTGTCCCTCCAACAGTACTGGTTCTACTCAATTCACCAATACAAGATGTTGGTGGCCAAAATGAAGATGCCACCACATATATTAGCAGTGATGAAGATACAAAAATCCACTAACGCAGAAAAGGGAGATGGCCATTAGAAAACGACTGCTGAATCGCAAGCAAAAAGACCATCAGCAAGTTGAGGAATAAAGGAATTTCAATTTAGGTATAGGTTTTGTTTTTTAATGGCACTTAGGTAGTGGTTGTAATGGTTTAAGTGACTAGGTTTTTTTTTCCACAAATGAATTAAACGACATTAATGTTAATTAAAGATGATGTTTTTGTTATGTTTTTTCCCCAATGAAATTGGCGATGATATTTTTTCACCTACTCCTAAAGATGATGTGTTACTACTTCCAATATTTGTACTAGCAAAAGTTATTGTAAAGACATTCTGATTTTTACTTTATTTGAATATATAGCTACACCACTACTCTTTGAGTAGACATAAATAACATTAGATTACATTGAACATCAACTAACATTATACACCAAGGGTGGATTTGAACTTTGAAATCTTGATTTACATAACACGAATGTTGTGGTGAGACGAAAAAAATTTATACGAGTGAAGAACCACTTCCAAGACCATTGTTGTTCTTACGCTAATGAAAGCTTCTGATGGGACAACACCATGGTTTGTCTTGGATATTATACCACTTGAGAGTAAAATGGTGATTCGAATGGTCGACTATGTAGAAATTTAGTTGAGGTATTCATCTTCAATGAACTAAACTGGGGTGTTTATGTCTTATGTTACCAACGATGTTGATTGTCTATAAATAGGATATATAAAAAAAAACCTTGTCTTGCGCCTAGTTGTATAACTTACACGTCCTTATCATCCTTATCAGTAATTATCGACGCCTAACTTCTATCCAAGTACGGACTAAGATTCGAAAATATGACCGAACATGATAAGACATGTCCATGATAACAGATCATTTCAGTTCCAACGATATATCCATGCACACTTAGTGTTTGTTAGAGTTGTCAGGGTTGGGATCATTGGAAAATAATAACACACTGAACCCATAATACATACAAAACATGGGTTCGTTTAATTTACAATTAACCTGTCTGACCTTGTAAATAAATCATTCCTAACAAGTCAAAGTACACTATAAATCATAGGAATGATTTTTTAACTGTATGTGAATATGCTACTGAATCCTCTAACAATGTGTCATAACCACACAAAAATTCGGAGCCAAAACAGTATATAAACGCCGAATCATAGATCAACCCCAAAATGTTATTTATAAACCAAAAAGAAAACATTCCACTTGCACCACCATGATCCATCCGTTCACCCAAGATGCAATTGCCACCCTAAACACCACGACCTTTTGGACCATTATCAGAATCTTGCACTGTTGCTGAAGCCCTCCTTTTAGCGGTGGCTTTTTTAGGTTTTCGAAGGGAACTGTACATGCGATCGATACCTCAGCAACCCAAGTTCTGTACAAGTTCAACAAATCGAAGGATTATATCCTGGATGAGTAGCTCATTATGTTTGATTGACCGCAATTATGGTACCACCAACTTAATCAGATGTGACTACACAATTTTCAAGTAAGAGTTCATTGGTTAGTGTAGGGTGGATCTAAATCATCAAGAGGATCAAAAGATAATTATATAAATATGGGCACCAACATACCATAGTTTTTTTTATACAAGGTGGGACCAGATATTTCCCAGCCTTGGATAGCTGGAAGATGGGAGGAAACAACTTAAGATACAAAATATGGCGATACCATTTCTCATAATCTTTAGTGTATTGCTTTGTCTTAAGGGTTGACGGCTTCGTAACATCCAATATATTCCCACCTTCAGAAACATCTTTTTGGTACTCCACTTCGTACATGTTCTTATTAATTTTCATTACCTCCATGTTGACAGGAAATTCAATTGTCACAAGTTCTTGTATGTAACCAACTTGTCTCATTACCTTAGTTAGGTTATACAATATGTTGCCTCCGGGATACATAAAAAGGGTCCATGACACAAGAAAACTTCTTCATTGAATTGACACTTATTTCTCATTTCCTTGTAAGGCTAAAATATCACCTTAATTGTATCATTCCCCCTTCAATTTATCCAGCGTCAACCTGGTTACCACCAACTCCATGAATTGGGACCGAGAAGAACCATTTTGAATTTACCTCACTGCGGTGGCCATTCCTAGTACCTAATCAATGTTCAGTGTACGACGATGAGCCAACACTGTAAAATGGATATATATCCATCCCTGGGTCCATAATATAAATACACATGTAAGGAATCAAATATTAGCACCAATATTATTAATAAACAAAATTAAAAACAAATTAGATACATACTGAAAAGGTAAGGAAGACAGTACCCACAACCACAAATGTAATCTTTCCGTTCTTACCTGAAGAAGAGGCATATTTCTTCCCATCTAGACATACGACCTATCACTTGCTTGTCTCAATTTCTTCACTAAATAAGCAAGGAAGACAGTTACCACGAATATTAACCAACAGTGTCGAGGTCTTGAAAAAGCTGAAGGTAATGGACATTCACCAAGTTTCCTGTTCTATCGGAGAATATGGTCGTACCCAGGATATTCATGGGAAAGGTAGTCACCGTCCACGTTAGTTCATCGGGGGTTAGATGATCACCTCGATCTCTAAGCACTTCCCTTGAAACGCTCCCTCAAATCCACAATTTTAAAGAACTATAGCTTCTTCCTTGTACCTTTGTCAAATAGTTCTTGAGCAACTTCTTCTTTCATACCCAAAATCATATACGCCAATTCATTCAGTGTCTTCTAATACAAATCAGTCTTGTACCTTTCATTGACCAATTTACCAGTCACGGGTAGACCCAAAATATGTTGTGCATCATCTGGAGTTTTGGCCATCTCGTCGAATGGGAGATGTTATGTATCGATATCCAAGTAAAATCTCTCCACAAAGGCCGAGATTGCCACTTTGTCAAGCATATTCGTCTGAGCACAATCAGTTGTTGTCAACAACTGTGACCGCTTAAAAATTTCCAGGGCTTTTGGAGCTAAATCATCAATACTCCAAATAAGCATTTCCCGAGAACTGTGAACAGTCAGAATTCTACCTTTATTTTTGATATCCTGCAAAACATATTCGTATATCAAGTAATGTACCTACAGTGTCGTTTTTGTTATGATTCAATGTGTGACTAATTTAGGACACTAGATTGAAATATTACCTATAAACGGCAAATTCTAGCAGCGATATACTATTGATACAGAAAAATGACTTTACCACCATCTTCGGGTAATCCTTCACCAACTTTTTCAATTGGTAGAAGATCATCATCAACCTAAAAAACTCTCTTACAATTTGGCTTAGGCTTGGTGGTACACTTGGTCTTACTTCTACATTACCTATATTTGGTCCATACTTGAGATAAATTGAATTTTTTTGTTTTTGCTATTTTGATTTTACGATGTAATCATGTAAGTTCAACTGGAAAGCAGTAGTTCTTAAATCAGATCTAAGAAATAACCTTGAGAAAGAGTAATTTGTTTCAAGTTTCCAAAGAATAAATAACAAACATCATTATCTTGGCGGCCAAATATTAGGAGGGAATAGGGAACGATAGGTATAAGAAAGAAAAAATATCTAGAAAAATCCGTATGAAATGTGGAAAAATTCGGAAGTAGCTGTGGTTTTATTTAAATTTTGATGATGTCACATTTAAGCAATCCGATGGTTACTAAGACGCACATTCAAGTATTGATTGCCCAGTCAATTTTTTTTTACCAGCCTCAGTGCTCAAGCCCCCTTTCATATTAAAGACACCATCGGGAATGTATAACTGAGTTGCTTCCACGTCAAAAGCCTCCATAACTGTGGAGATCCGGTGGGCCATATTCTTTTTTAAGGGATGTGAGGAAAAATGACAGATGAGAGTATATTAAATTTGCTGGACATGATTCAAGCAAAAGGACCAATAATTCCATTTGTTTGCCGAGAGGGGATATTGATGGGGGTTGGTGGAGTTTAGGTGAAATATTTGAATTTCAATTTAGGGACAGAATCTCTAACACTCGATTAATACCAACAACCAGAGACTTCAATGATACATTGAAGACCAATACAAATACCATCAAATCCAGGATGACGAGATCAATTATGGTCTCGATTGAGGGTCCTTATCATGGAACAAGGTAGCACAAGCTATATCCCAGAAATTAGGCTGGAATCGGTATCTAAAACTCACCATAATTAAAGATAAAATAGCCCTTTTCTACCCAAATTCAGATTCAGAATGGATGAAAGCGTGGACACCGATCAAATGGTTAGTAGAAGGTATAAAAATTAAAGTAAAGCAAAGGTCATGTATTGATGAGACCATCTCCAGAAACGCGTTAAGAGAATGCAAATGGTGGATCCGAATCAAAGGTCTCCCTCTACACTTATGGTCTTATGCAAATTTTAAAGCCATTGGTGATAAATTAAGGAACTTAGCAGAAATTGTACGGGAGACTTGTCTGGGTAACCCTGAGATTTGCAAACTTTCAATATCAAGAGATCTAATGAAGATTCCAACTGCGCTAGACATTAAAAATTGAAGGTATTGCTTATCTCTTGGAAATCAGATGGGAATCGGAGTTCAGGCAGAAATCTTCGCCATCGATCAAAGGTCAGTTCAAATTCAAAGTTTGAATTCAAATAAGTCAGCTAAAAGGAATCAGCAGGTTCACTCAACGGCTAAAGAGTCAGCTAAATCAAGTCAGCAGGCTGACTCAATGACAAATTGTTAGAGGATTTTTTTCAAAAACGGTAAAAACCTTATTACTACCCCAAGTTAAAAAAAAGGCAGACAACATGGTTGGTATTCTCTTTGGTAAATAGATTAAAGAAAGAAAATAGATTAAAGAAAGAACCATCAATAGAGAACCGGTGTCCCCAATACCAAAACCCAGCAACCCAATCAATTTATTGCCTGAAATAATGCTTGAAACTATCCCTGATACAGAAACAGAAAGAATGGCAGATATTGAAGAAAAAGAACAAGATGAAACACAAGGAATTAAAGATCTCAACACTTTGCAACAACAATCCAAAGAAAACCAAATGAAGATTCAGAATGGGAAGATTGTAATAGACCTTTCCAAATTTCAAAACTCAAATGGCTCTAACGTGGATGTTAGAGCACTGCTCGGTTGAACTCGCAAGCGTTGCTATCTCAAGCTTGTTTGTCAAGTTTAGTTGAAGCTTTTTGCTATAACTATGTTCATCATTATTCTTGACGAGTTTAGTTGGAAACAATTTATTTGTTGGAAACTAAATATTGAGTCAAAAGATGATCATGTGGAGATTGCCTTGAAACATCTTATATGATTTGTGTGAGACAATCATTCGATGATGACTTGGAAAGTTTCGTATTGATAATTCGATCACTTGAAAATTACTTGAAGCTAATAGTTTGTGTGAGACAGCTATTGTTGTCTTTTAAGGATGTTTCAATGATTGAAATGGGAGTTTAGAAAAAATTACCATGTCTGGATACAACACGGTATGCATACCTAGTATGCGAACTGTTTTGTAGTGATTCAGGTCTGGGAACCTTGTTTGCGTACCTAATATGCGAACGATTTTAACTGTAAAGGTCCGGGAACCTTGTTTTCCTACCTAGTATGCGAATGGTTCTACCTGAGTTGGGTCCGGGACAGCTGGTCGTGTACCTGGTATGCGAACGGCTGGACAGACCAAGGTCTGGAGATGTTGTTCGCGTACCTGGTTTGCGAACACAGTGATTCAAGTTCTAAAATCGGCTAAGTATGATTCCTATACTCATGAACTAAAACATTTATGAATTAAGGAATGCAATCTTTGCAAACCGTGACTTAATGTTCATGAATTGATTCTTATATAAGTACTTTGTACGATTATGAATCAATCCGATTTTGTTTCAATTTGTTCATATATATTTCTATGAGATAGTGAACAATTGAACAACTCTATGTGGAACACAATTAGATTCATTTGATTATCTTTCATGTTTGATTGATATATTTGATCTAGAAGTGTTAGATGAATATGGTTAAGACAAAAGTGTTCATATGGCTAACTTCGGTTAACTGTTATTGAGCCAACTCAATATAAACGTTTAGGTACGGTTACCCTTATCTAAATGAAGGTATATTTCATTTGTGTGTAATAAGCTAAGACCATCTAACGGTGGAGATTAATTGCTTTATTATTAAGCAGACTTAGCTTGAATCTTAAATCAGGATTTCATCTAACAGTGAAATATTGAATGCTTTGTTACTAAGCTCGGTAGATGCTTTGAGAAAGCTCTATAATGTCTAAGAAACTTCTTATGATAATTTATTCTTATGTTTTAAGAAGGATAACTAGGGTTCGGAATAACAAATATTGTGATTACACCTAACTATTTCAACGATTTTCATCTTGCAATGTTTTTAGATTTATTTATTTAAATTCTAAGTTATTTGGAAGATGATTTTGCAGTATTAATCTTTATTGGTTTTATATATTGCAAAAATAATTTATGTGATGTGTGTGTTTACGTCCGTGAACTATGATTATCTCATATATGCTCAAAAGTTAAGTCTATTATGTCTTTATGCAAATATTGATAAAAGATAGAATGAACTTTTGAAAATTCCACAGTATTGATCTTTCCCTGATCCACTCCTATGTGGCTCTGTAAGTTTTCTTATGTTGAGCATTTCCGATTAAATTAATCCATACGGTTCTCTTGTGTTTAATTTATTCGAGTTTACCAGATACAAATCCATGTGGTTTGTTAATGTCCAAAGAAATCCTTCTTTTCTTGTAAAAGTAAGGTCGCTCTTGTTGTTCTTTCGGGAATGACATTTTATGGGGGAGAGTTCTTAATTGAACTTGTGCTTAATTGCAATATCTTTGTGGGGAGTGCGGCTATGGAATATTGTAGGAGTTATTTTGTATCTTTATAAACTCCTTGATGAATACATTAAGTTTCGACTATGTGAAATCATCGAAACAAAGTTGATATGTTCTCTTTTAGTCATGAATTATCTCTTTGAGAATTTCATTATGATCCCGTAGTTTTCGTACCTCTGCCAATTTATATTGACAAAAAGGGGGGAAATTATTTGGTAGTTCACACTACATACATATGGTTTACAGATCATTATGTAAGGGGGTGGTTTTCATTGTGAGATGGAAGTATTGACTAAGGGCGAGTAATACATATCACCGTAGTATTATTGTCAAAGTTGTGATGCAATTGGACTTTGATGTTGTGTAATAGTACTATGACACTGTATAACAATGATTGAGAACAACTGTTTTCTTATTGTTATGGCTACGAATCTTCAACAACAATGATGCTGAGTTGAACATATTCAGAATCGCTGGAGTACTTAGAGTAGTGAAGAATTCAAGGAATGTTGAAGAGCCAAGGAAATGAAGTATGGTGGATAAGAAGCTACAAAGTTTATTTATTTTGTAATCCATATGCGTTGATAGTTTTTTCACTAAAATTTACAAAGGGGGAGATTGTTAGAGCACTGCTCGGTCGAACTCGCAAGCGTTGCTATCTCAAGCTTGTTTGTCAAGTTTAGTTGATCAAAACTATATACTTGATTTCTAGTATACTACGTTTCAGATTAGGATAAAATGTGTAGTTGAGCTTTAGACTTAACGACGTTCTTCGATTGAAGACGAAGATCTACTGAGGGGAGCTTGGAGGAACTTCATCAACAAAAGGTATGTAGATACTAAAACTTATCTATCCCTCAGAAGTCTATTTTATTCTATCTCCTAATGAGACTAAGTCGTATAGCTATATAGACTTTTACATTATACACATTTGATATTTTGAGCTAAGTTTATCTCGCCCATCAATTTCTCGAAATATGTGTTGGAAGCTTTTTGCTTTAACTATGTTCATCATTATTCTTGACGAGTTTAGTTGGAAATAATTTATTTGTTGGAAACTAAATATTGAGTCAAAAGATGATTATGTGGAAATTGCCTTGAAACATCTTATATGAATTGTGTGAGACAATCATTCGATGTCGACTTGGAAATTTTCGTATTGATCATTCGATCACTTGAAAATTACTTGAAGCTAATAGTTTGTGTGAGACAGTTATTGTTGTCTTCTAAAGATGTTTCAATGATTAAAATGGGAATTTAGAACAAATAACCATGTCTGGATACAACACGGTATGCATACCTAGTATGCGAACTGTTTTGTAGTGATTCAGGTCCGGAAACCTTGTTTGCGTACATAGTATGCGAACGGTTTTAACTGTAAAGGTCCGGGAACCTTGTTTGCGTACCTAGTATGTGAACGGTTCTACCTGAGTTGGGTTCGGGACAACTGGTCGCGTACCTGGTATGCGAACTGTTGGACAGGCCAAGGTCCGTAGCTGTTGTTCGCGTACAAGGTTTGCGAACACATTGGTTCAAGTTCTATAATCGGCTAAGTATGATTTTCTTACTCATGAATTAAAACATTTATGAATTAAGGAATGCAATCTTTACAAACCATGGCTTAATGTTCATTAATTGATTCTTATATAAGTACTTTGTATGATTATGAATCAATCCGATTTTGTTTCAGTTTGTTCATATATATTTCTATGAAATAGTGAACAATTGAGTAACTCTATGTGGAACACAATTAGATTCATTTGATTATATTTCATGTTTGATTGATCATCATATTTGATCTAGAAGTGTTAGATGAATATGGTTAAGACAGAAGTGTTCATATGGCTAACATCGGTTAACTGTTATTGAGCCAACTCAATATACACGTTTAGGTACGGTTACCCATATCTATATGAAGGTATATTTCATTTGTGTGTAACAAGCTAAGACCATCTGATGAGTTTTGTAGTTGTAGTAAAAATGATTTGAACTCTAAGACTTGTGAAGGATTTTTTTAGACTTAAATTAAATTAAATAACTCAAATAAAATTGTATCAAATTATAAAAAGACACCGAGACTTTGGATTCCACCATTGACCAATTAAGTGATACAATCTAATCAATATTCATGCAATTCTTGCTTTTAAAGTGATTCTAATTTATTGTCTCTAATAGATTTTTGAAGTAACAATTGTAAACATCAAGCATGAAACATCAAAAGTTTTAAAACCTAGCATGTTCCATCAAAACAATTCACAACTACTCAATAAAAATTAATTTTCCAATATTAGTTCTATGCAAATAATCATGTAAAAGATTGCAAAAATAATTAAAATAGAAATATACCACTTTTCATGGAACAATGGCTTCCTCCGTTGCCTCGGCTAAGGGGTTTAGCTCCTCATATTAGAAATATGCTCAAAAGTTGATTTCATTGATCAAATAAGGTGTTTTTATTAGAAAGGACGAGCTATAGTTACAGAAAGCTTGTTGTAAGGAAGGTAATGGTCGCTGAAAGTATTAAGCAAAGACAGTAAAAAAAGATAACAGCTTTCTGTAGTTGAATATAAGACTGCTTCTGCGACGGTTCGTTGTGGGTCGAAGTTCTTCTTGTTCTTTGATACTGTTCCTTGTGCGTCTTATGTTCTTCGTGTTCTTCAGCTCCACACCAGCAGAAAACAGCAGCAGGTAGCCTTCTGTAGTTGAATATAAGACTGCTTCTGCGAAGGTTCGTTGTGGGTCGAAGTTCTTCGTGTTCTTTGCGACTGTTCCTTGTGCGTCTTATATTCTTCGTGTTCTTCAGCTCCGCACCAGCAGAAAACAGCAGCAGGTAGCTTTCTGTTCGTCTTGATTTCTCACTCCTCAGCCATTCTCAGCCCCCCAAACTCTCGACACCCCTTCTATATGACCCAACCAATCTATTTATATCAAAAAGAGCGATTAAATCTCTCCAAAATCTTCCAAAATCTCTTTCTTTCTCTTCACGGCAAAGTTGCGGCAATTTCTTGTTTCAGAATTTCCACGCATATCTGGGCTTTCCTTTTGATTCTAAACTCTTCCTTAGATATATATTAAGCTTTGGGAATAAAATCTTGCCTTTAATCTCTCTAAAATTTCCTAAAATCGGCCACACACGTGACTTTCCATATTTTTCTGTTGAGATCAAAACCCGTCGATTGAGCCCAGTTTAATCGATTTCAACACACATGTTAGATTCCTAGACCCATAAGGAGTCTACCCTATGAAAATCAGAGGTTTAATCGACCTTAAACTCCTCCAAATCACTACCACCAAAACTGCCAGAAAACAACCTTCACGTTTTTGGTTTCCCGCCCAAATTCAGAATTTGAACGTGAAGGGGAAAGGTTACCCCTTATCCAATGGCCGCCCCTTATCCGTTGCTGGAGTCCGCATAACACTCGTCCCTTGGGTTGCATTTATCAACTTTTCGAGCCAATTTCGCCGCAAAAGCTTATTTCTCCAAAAAACACCTACAAAGAGATAAAATACAAAAATAAGTACAAAAATGGGTACTAACATTATACACAATAGAGATGAAAATAGACACATAAATGCGTCTATCACCATCTAATCGTGGAGATTAATTGCTTTATTATTAAGCAGACTTAGCTTGAATCTTAAATCAGGATTTCATCTAACAGTGAATATTGAATGCTTTGTTACTAAGTTATCTTAGCTTTGATTGTAAGCAACCCTGATTTGAAAGACTATATAAGGGAAAACTTTAGCAATTGGAAAACCTAATCCCGGCACTTTCCTGTGTTCTAGTTGCGACTAGAGTCGATTCTCCTTTAACCTAGGTTTTTCCAAAACCATATGAAGTTAACGACTTGAAGACTTCATTTGGGATTCGTGAAGCCAGATCCAACTATTTTCTTTGTAGTTGCATATTCTGATCTTACTTTTTGTATCATATTGAGTACTATCTTCTCTAAGATTTGGTCGAGATTTATCTCCGATAGGTAAGATATAAAAAGTAATCACAAAGTTCTTCGTCTCGGACTTTGTGGTTCCGCAATAACTTCTTATACTACCAAATAGTTAAGTTATTGTGAGGTGATTGATATTTGTAGGCTGCTCTTCGGGAGTATAAGACCAGATTATCAATTAGCTCATTTTTACCTTGATTTATCAAAAGACGGAACAAAACTTCGTAGGTACTTCTGTGGGAGACAGATTTATCTATCAGAATAGACTTATCTGTGGGAGACAGATTTGTTTATAAGTCTTAGATATTGGGTCGTAGAAACTCTTAGTTGTGGGTGAGATCATCTTAGGGAATCAAGTGCGTAGAATCCGGCGTGGTTCTAGAGGCGTAAGGAACGCAACTGTACCTTAATCGGTGCGAGACTTGGTTAGGGCTCAACTACATTCCAGTCCAAAGTTAACTTGTAGTAGGCTAGTGTCTGTAGCGACTTAATATATAGTGTGTTGTTCAATATGGACTAGGTCTCGGGGGTTTTCTGCATTTGTTGTTTCTTCGTTAACAAAATTTCTGGTGTCTGTGTTATTTCTTTTCCGTATTATATTTTTATATAATTGAAATATCACAGGTTGTGCGTAGTTCAATCAATTGGTAAATCCGACCTTTGTTTGTTGGATATAAATTGATTGACACTTGGTCTTTGGTACCGTCCAAGTATTTCTCATATAAATCAAGCTCATAGATTTCTATCTGTTTGATTTGCCGATTGATTTATGAAAAATAGATATAACTCTTTGATATCTTTCTTGGTTGAGCTCGCTTTATAAGCTGGTGATCTCGGAATAATATTGGAGTTAGTCCATACAGATTTCCGAACGAATTATTGGGTGTGGTTGTTATACCCCCGCTTTTTCAGTAGACACCATCTTCGATACCGTGGAATTACTACTGGAGGCAAGCAACAACTTGGGTCTAGATCATTTGGGTAAGAAGCAATCAGTTCAACATATCTTTGCAGAGATTATAGAAAGACATGATTTTTTTTTGTTGAATTCAGTAACAAAGACAATTATTAATGGATGTTAACCAATTGAATGTGCAAATTATGACTTGGAATACAAGGGGTATCAATTATGTAGACAAAATAGATAGTTTAATAGATTTGATTCATAAATTCCAACCAGTGGTAGTGGTAATTCAGGAAACTAAGATGATGAAAGTTACAAGTTGGCTTGTAAAATATTTATGGGGCAATAATGATTGGAGATTCATTCCTTCTGAAGGACTTGGAAGGGGCATGCTTTTAATCTGAGATTCAGAGAAACTAGAGTGTATAGATAAAGTATACTCTGGAAACACTCTTAATCAAAAATTCAGAAACAAACGTGATAACTTTGAGTGCACACTCACTAATATATGTTCTTCATGTTTTACTGGTGAAAGGAAGGAGTTTTGGAAGGAGTTAGAGGATCTGGTTGGTTGGAGAACACCATCTTGGTGCATAGCCAGAGATTTTAATGCAGTAAGAAGATACTGGGAAAGAAACAAAACTGGAGGGTCAAGACTGGGTATGAGATTGTTCAACGGAATTCATGGAAAACCAAGACCATATTGATTTGCCGGTGAGTATTGGCCTCTACACTTGGTCAAACATGAAGCCAGACCCCATACTCTGCAGACTAGATAGAATTATCATCTCACCAGCTTTTGAAGCAAAATACTCAAATGTTGCACAAGTTTCTCTCTCAAGGAATGTATCAGACCACTCTCCAGTTCTACTAACAACAAGTAATGTCAACAATATCGACCCTCCATTTAGATTTGAAATCTACGGTTAAGAAACAAAGCATTTCTGGAGAATTTGGTCACATGGTGGACTACTATGTCATATCAAGGGTCCTCAAGCTACATTCTAGCAAAAAAGATTCTAATGTTCTTTATCAAAAGATGGGCCAGAGATACTTATGACGGAATGCAAGCAAAAAAAGATCAGCCGATACAAAAGATTGATGAATTAAACATAAAAGAGGAAGATGGGAAACTGGATATAATTGAATTCACTTAGAGAGCACAATGGAAAATTGAACTGAAACAACTCAAATTTGATGACTATAGAAAATGGCTTGCAAGGGTAAAAATAACTCAGCTGAAGAATTGAGAGAAAAACATAATCTGCACCAAATGGCAAATGAAAGAAAACGAAAGAACACAATATACAGATTGGTAATTCAACGGAAAGACAACTTCAATCAAGATGATATAAAAAAGGAATTCAATTACTACTACTCAAACCTTTTTTAAAATCAACATATATGAAGGCCACAACTACAAGCTGAAGATTGCCCAAAAATTTCAGAGATGAAGAAAGATTGGTTAGAAATAACTTTTAGCAATGACAAAGTATGGCAAGTTATCAAGAGTTGTGGGAGAAATAAATCTATAGGCCCAGATGGTTTCCCCATGGAATTCTTCAAAGCAGATTGACAAATTGTTAAAGTAGATGTGATGGCCGTGGTCACAGAACTTTTTGAGGAAGAAAAAATGGATTGGAGATTAAATTGTGCATTCATTACACTTATTCCAAAAAGAGAAGATGCCATCTCTCCCCAACAGTTCAGACCAATCAGCTTAGTGGGAAGCATTTACAAAATAATTTCCAAATTACTAGCAGCAAGATTCAAAACTGTGATCCCTAAACTAATCAGTGAACATCAAGGTGCTTTCATTCAAGGAAATAAAATACATGAAAAATATACTCATTACTGGATAGTTGATTATATACTAAAAGCAAAGAACCAGGGTTGCTTTGCAAACTAGACATTGAGAAGGCCCTTGACAATGTCAATTGCCGCTGTCTATACACTCTTCTGCAAGGTGTTGGTTTTGTTAAAAAATGGAGAAACTGGTTGTACTTATGCCTTTCCTCATCTCAATCTTCAGTACTTGTAAATGGCATTTCAACTAGCAACTTTAAACATCATAAAGGTTTAAGGCAGGGGGACGATCACTCTCTCAGTTTCTCTTTATCTTAGTGGCTGAGGTCTTTACAAGGCTTCTAAAAAAAGATGAAAAGTTGTATATGCTCACTGGTTTTAGAGCTCATCCTACTCTTCAAGTGTCCCATCTGCAATTTGTTGATGATACACTTATCTTCATAGATGCAAAGTAGGAGGAAGCTGAGAATCTACTTATGATACTGCAAATCTATGAGGAAATCACTGGATTAAGAGTGGATTTAGAAAAGAGCACCGCTATCAGCATTGGTGCATATCATAATATTCAAGACATAACAAAAATTCTGAATTGCAAGCTGGAAGCTTTACCAATCAAATATCTCGGTATGCCACTTGGAGCTTCAAGGAAACGAATAACTATTTGGGAGGTAATTTGGATAAGTTCAAGGTTAAACTAGAAAAATGTAGGAGGAGATTTCTGTCAAAAGCTGGTAGAATTGAACTCATAAATAGTGCACTAGCCAGCCTACCAATCTACTTCATGTCTCCAACCCAAATGTCTGTCTCCATTGAAAAGAATATGATAAAGTGCATGAGGGATTTCCTATGGGAGCAACTTCAGATAATATTTTTTTTTGTAGGATTGGTTGGGAAAGAGCAACCAAACCGAAAGATCAAGGTGGTTTGAGAATTAAAGATCTCAAAGCCACAAATAAGGCTCTACTTTCTAAATGGAGCTAGAGATACTCTCAAGAAAAGGATGCATTATGGGGAAAAATCATTCAGCATAAAACTCTCACTGGTAAAGATGATTTGTTTCCTAAGAGAAGTAATGCCATTTATGGCAGGGATTTCTGAAGAGGTGTCGAAAATGATTAAGGAACAATGCAATGGACTTCAGAGGTGCATTTAGGTGATGGGTTGGAAGTTAAATTTTGGATGGATCCTTGGAAGAGCAAAATTCCTTTCAGCTCAACACACAAACAAGCTTTCAAGGCGGTTGCCAAGAAGGATGCAAAAGTAGCTGAGTTGATTCAAAATGACGCTTGGAGGGTTCAACTCAAACACAACCATACTGATGAGGTAAAATCTGAACTGTCCAATTAAATTTCTTTGCTTGGTCCTCCTCCCACTATGAGTGACTATATAGACTCCATAAGCTACCATCTTGTGTCATCGTACACATCAAAGGAAGGTTTCAAATGGATTATGAAGCAACAGGGTATTTCTGGAGATGGTTTCATGCACATCTGGAGAAACAAGTTTCCACCAAAGGCACAATTACTAGCATGGCTTGCAATTCACAATGCCATTCCTACACTAGATAATTTAAATAAAAGAGTGCTGATGGTGAATTTTCGACAAAGGCTAAAATCGTAAAATCATAATTTTGCATATTTCTGACACGACTTCAGACACGTATGTTAAATTCACATTTTAGAATTCAGATGTGAAACCTCATGTCATAATCACTAATTGAGCGTACATCCTCTCAGAGCAGGCATGAATATGTGATTCGTAAAGCCTCCCAATTGAACTTTCGACACTTCACATATTTCATCAACACTTCTATATAAAATCGAAAATGATTGGACGACTCCTAGACATATTGCATGCTAATATAGAGTGTTAACGTCTTCAAGATGTCACATTGTTCCTTGACTATATAAAATACATATGTATAGAATCTTAATGATTGTACGGCTCCTAGACATATTGCATGCTAGTATAGAGCGCTAACGTCTTCAGGATGTCTCAATGTTCCCTGACTATACATAATTAATATTCAGAACGAGTAGGATGTCTCTACCATCTCATACCTCGATTCTCGAGTAAACATAATGCTCCTAGACATATTACATTCTAGTATAGAGCAACTCATAGATTAATTCTAGCGCAACATTCATCAATTGAATTCCTAGAAAATAATCTATTTTATCTCATTACTCCGTTTCATGGGCTGAATTCTATGAATTAATAATAGATATTGAATCTATCTCATTACTCCGTTTCATGGCTTATTATCACCTGAATTCCATGAATTAGTAATAGATATTCACTTTTCGGGTATTTGAGCCAGCACCGAGTAGGCCACGAGAAAATGGTGCGAGTGTACTTAAAAATAATGCACGAACGAGCACCCAAATATGCATAAGAGAGCACCCAAATGCATAAACTAGCATTCAAAAATATGGACAAACGAGAAAACCTATGCAAAATAGGGATGGAAAATAATATAAAATAAAATAAACAAGAGGTGCACGGGACCGGGCCCATTGGCCGACCGGTCATGCCGCCGTGGCCGGTCTTACCTCTCCTTTTATTTTATGTTAACCTATTTTATTATTTTCCTTGTCTCATGAAAATTCCTTGTTTGAGCAAACTTCCTCGTTTGAGCAAAACTCCTGGTTTCTCCATATTTCCTCAAATGATAAAAATAATAATATAAAATACGGAAGAGCACAGGACCGGGCACACGGGCCCGCCTACCATGCCCATACCTCTCTAATTCCTTATTTTATTATTATTATTTCTTCTCTCATCTCATGAAACTCCCTCGTTTGAGCAAAAAACCTAATTTTTCCATATTTCCCAAATATTGCTCAAACTACCAAAAAGCCAAAAAGTCAAATGGTCACACGACCATCCGGGCTTCTCACGACAAATATTAAAATATCATTATTTTAATATTCTCAAAACATTGGTCGCACAAGTAAAGTTCTACTTGCTCATTCAAGCAAAATAGAGAGTTTCAGTCAAGATCAAACTCTTCTGAAAATCCAAAATATTGCTGGAACGCGCACCATAAAATATCAAAATTCTCATAATTGAGTCACGGGCATTATGGTGACACGGGCATGTCACCTTGACTGACCAAGGTCGGCCCTTTGGCTTGCAAAAGCCGGTCCCACACCCTTTTATGATTTTTTCCTAATTAATCTTCCATAATTCATATTGGGTTCAAACTCTTTTCAAACAACTGAGAATTTGATCGAGCGACCATCAGTTGGTCCCACGACCACCAATGGCTGGTGTCATACCCCTTGTCCGGTCCTTATCTCTCCATAATTAGGTTTTACAACCTAATGCTCAGACGAGCATTATTTTAATAATGATTAAACGAGCATTTAATCATCCTTTCACCAACTGGTCTACAAGGACTTTGGTGTATGCTTATTCGAGCACCCGGGCGCTACATGGTCGACCATCATCCCATGTAGCAGGTCCCTCTCTCACTCATTGGTTAATTTTCAGTAAATCATCAATTGATCAACAATCAACAATATATCAAAATTAGGGTTTCAAACCAAATGCTCTGCAAATCATATTTCTGAGCAAGTTCAAACACTAATAATTTTATGTTGATCCAGCAATCAACATCCTAATTAATTATACAATATTCGGTCCAACTACCAGTATTTTTAATTAATATTTTATTTGGTCTCGCTACCAATAATTCATGAATCGAGCAATATTTGCTTAAACTAGCAAATGCTTATTTTGCTCATCTATCAACACTAACTTGCTTAAGTTAGCAAAATACACGATTAACTGGGTTCAGAACTCATTGATTCAACTATTAATTGCTCGACCGAGAAATATTTCTCATGATTGATTAAACTATCAACATTCGAGAATTCTATTGATCCAGCAATCAATATTCTAATTTATATTAATGTTTGGTCCTGCTACCAACATTTTTGCTTGACTGAGCAACATGGTTCGAACGGACGACCACCCAATATTTCTGGTTCCTACTTTGTCATTCAATCATTCATGATATATTAGATCAGAAATGAGCAATCTTTAATTTCCTGTCGAATACTTGACATATCAAAATAAATCCTTGATCGAGTAATCTCATCGGACGCTCGAGCCAAATTATCAAAATATCTTTACTACCTCAACTGGTAAAATGATATATCACAATTCATCAAGACTTAACGTCTTTCCATTATTCTGTCTCAGCAGACACCTTATGCTCAATCCATGAGTCTTAGATCATACCACATTTGTTCATTATGATCGACTCATCGTCTAGTCAAGTCAACAACTGACTAATTAAATATACGTTTGCCTTGCAGACTCCACATTCATGAGACATCAATCACGTCACATGGGGGGATATTCACTACGATTTTGGTTTGGCGGCCTACGACACGTGTGTACACCCACGATGAGAAATGTGAGTAAGTCGTGCAAGCAGTTGAGGGAGTTAGCAAAGTAGTGGATGGACAATCAACCAAGTCTCCGCACGACATGTAACTGGTTTAACCACGATTTTCCACTTTCCAACTCTTTCACTCTAGCAACTGTCACACTTACTGGGATTAATGTGTCTACAATTATTACAATATAAATAAGTTTCTGAATCCACGATTGAACGACAAGAGTCATCGTCTAAACAACAATTTCGATCCAAAAGAAATTATCACTCAATCGATCAGTCATTATCTCATCCGAACTCAACAGTTCACAAACTTGCAGAAATCATCAACACATTCACAATCCTCGATCATCATTGATCTCACACACTTCTCAACTTCCCTCTTACAGATCAACCCTTATCCCTCTTTGTGTCTGAATTGATTCTGGAACGACCATTTTCTTGGTTTAGGCCGGAGTCCTACAGATTGATCTCTCGAACTCAAAGCACTCCCGTGCAGTGCATATGTTTGAAAAAGGTTTAGACAATCTGCTTGGTCGAGGAGTCTCCGTACGCACGGTCGTCTCTTCACTTTCCTGAAAAACCAGCAAATTGTTTTCACCCATCAACAAAGAGGTTGTCAGATACAAACAACAACTTGTTGCTTCTGCAATGAAGTGGATGAAGATGTCAATCACATCCTTCTCAACTGCCACGTTTCCAAAGCAATATGGGATCATTTCTCTGGTTCATTAGATCCCTTATGGTCTCAAAAAGGGGATATCAAAGAACATTTCATACTATGGCACACTGACAAATGCAAAAAAATTAAAGAAAAAAATCTGGTACATACTTCCTTTTACCATTATGTGGGTGATATGGAAAAAAGAAATAGACGAGATATGGCTCTGAAAAGACAGAAAAAAAGATATGATTGTTATAGAAATTAAGAGATTCGTTTACGAGTGGGATCTATCCACGCCTGGATTAACTCGATCAGTTTCAATGACCTCATCTTCAATCGGAAGACTTGTATGGATAACTATTAGTAGTTATTCTTGTAATTGGATGTGGGCTTTAGCCTTGTAATTGGGTGGAGTGTGATGAACTGGTGTACCATTTTCTTTTTTTCAATAAAACTTTATCCCTCATTAAAAAAATTAAAAATTAAAAATAAATTCTGTGGAGATCCGGGAGAAGAATATAGGTCTTCCTGCCGGTTGCAAGTTACTATTCGCACCCCACTTATTATTATGGCAGAATATCAGACAAGTTTAACAAGTATCAATTGTGTTTCCCCCAAAAACCCCTGAAACTTCCAAAAACCCTAGATTATTATATGGAATTTCCACCCCACTTTGAAATAGAAAATTTGTGACAGAAGATCAGAGCTAAAGAAATAGGCAGGAAAAATGCAAGGGCTGAGAACAAAATTATTCCAGAAGTTCTCCCTCAATCAAGTACTGATTTTTATTGTATTCTTGGGTTTTCTTTCATTTGAAGCTTCAATATTTGATGAGTTGGATGTTTTCGTTATCAATTTCTGTTGTTTACTTTCTATTAGTGATTCAAGGAAACGGGTTTCTGTTAATTTTTTTTGAGTTGGGTACAAGATTCATGTTAGTACTCAGATACATAGTGTATATGTAATATGTCAAAGGTGGGAACATTTCTGAATGTTTTTTTGTTGTTGTTTAGTTTATCGTAGAACTCATTAAACTAGAAAAAGGGAGAATTGTGATGTAACAGTTTGTTGGTTGGATTTCAGTTGTAGTAACTCTGTGCTTGACATTCGTTTCGTAACTGAATCTGGCTTCAGAATGACTGTACTCAAATGTGTGGTTGCTTTTGTGAAAACGGAAATTTGAATTGATTGTTCTTGTTTGTTTGGTTAGTTCTAATTGGTGCTTGCTTGGTTTTCTAGACTATCCGTCGATGCACATATTGTACATCGAAGGTTTTTGATGCGGGACAACCAACTGCCAATTCTCATCCTGATGTAAGGGTTCTTTACTAGTTGAATATGTGTTAGTAGCATATATAAGATGCTTATTAGATGTACTCATATTCTTTTGCTTGTTTGCAGTTATTATCAGAAGGAGAGATAACACCTGGAATTACAGCCGAGGAGTACATAACAAGAAGGAAAAGATTGTTGGATCTGCTTCCAGAGAAGAGTTTAGCTATAATTGCTTCTGCCCCTGTAAAGATGATGACCGATGTTGTTCCATACACATTTAGACAGGATGCTGACTATTTATACTTAACTGGATGCCAACAGCCTGGTGGAATTGCAGTCCTAAGTCATGAATCTGGTCTATGCATGTTTATGCCAGAATCGGATCCTCATGTAAGCTCAACTTGTCTTGTGTTATGAATTCAGTACAGAACTTTTACTTCAGTTCACGTTGGATTAACTTTTTAGGATCACAAGGGCTAGTAGTTAGGTATATAATGTTGTAATGATTTTGCTTATTTTTTAGGATGTTACGTGGCAAGGTCAAATTGCTGGACAAGATGTCGCTTTGGACGCTTTCAAGGCTGATAAGGCGTTTCCTATGTGCAAGATGCGCGAGGTGAATCAAGTTACCTTTTTACTTAGTTGTTATTAGATTCACCCTTTTGAAATCGAGTCTCACGACATTTAGGGTGGATCCGGGGAAATTTATAGAGTCATAAGGGTTGATTATTATAATTATCCGCTCGGCACTCACTATCACTTTGTTGGCCAATTCAGATACCAAAAAAAAAGGGTCCAGGTAGCTAAATGCTTCTGATTGACACGGTTCTTCATGTAAGAGTTATCTCTGGTGGCACCCATTGCCACTTGTACTGTCTGCATAACCACACTTTATCCCCAGATAAAGTAGTTTCAATGAATAATACAACTAAATGTGGTGTGTATACTGGGCATATCCTTGATGATGATATATGGATATTTGTTGGTACCTTACTGGTCTGGCTGTTTTGTCTACCGCAGGTCCTTCAAGGCATGATTCGACGATCATCCAAAGTATACCATAACCGGAAGACTGCTCTTTCAGCCTATAAGGATTTGGAACCCTTCCGAAAAGCATCTATCAGTGGCAAAGTGAAAGATCTTTCAGAATTCACTCACGAGCTGCGGTGGAGAAAATCACCATCAGAACTTAAGTTGATGAGACAATCTGCATCAATTGCTTGTCAGGTAAAGTCAGGTACTTCCTCATGATTTGTAAAGATACTGACTACATATGTACTTAATTGTCACTAGTAGTAATGTATGGTGCTTTGTTGATCTGATAGGCTCTTTTACAAACAATGTTATTCTCGAAAACTTCACCCCATGAATCTATGCTATCAGCCAAGGTTGAATTTGAATGCAGAATGAGAGGTGCTCAAAGGATGGCGTAAGCATCTATTTATTGTATCCTGTTGTGTTGCTACTAGCATGCTCTTTTTGTGTATAAAGTATTTTTCAGTAGTTCGTCTGGAAATTATAATTGTCTTTATTTGCTTCACTAGGTTCAATCCAGTGGTTGGTGGTGGGCCAAATGCTAGTGTTATACACTATTCCAGAAATGATCAAAAAGTACGAACAATACTTTTAAGTTAACTTCTCCTTCTCCCATTTTCTATTTCTCATTTTCTTTTATTGCTCAGTGACATAGATTTTATGTTGTAGATCAAAGATGGGGACCTAGTTTTGATGGATATTGGATGCGAGTTGCATGGCTATCTCAGTGATCTTACTCGTACCTGGCCAACAAGTGGACACTTTTCTCCAGCTCAAGTATGTTTGCCTTTTAGAGTTTTCTTGTTTTCTTGTAATGAACAAGTTATCTTGTGAAAAGACATATTTAACATTTGTTAAAAAACTCTTTCAGTTAAACTAACAACGAACGAAATTCCTTTGTCACAGGAAGAGCTTTATGATCTCATCTTGGAGACAAACAAAGAATGTATAAAGCTTTGCAAACCTGGTATTAGCATCCGCGAAATACACCACTCTTCAGTATGACTTACTAAACCAAATCTGCCGACAAATGCTAATAAATCAAGACATTATTTGTTAATTGTTATATTTTTTATGGAAGGTATCATATTGCTAAGGTGTAACTTGTAACCTTAAGCGCCTACATTCATGCAGGTCCAGATGCTCTGCAAAGGACTTGCCGAGATTGGGATCCTAAAAAATAAATCTGATGTTCAGAATTACAGTAAACTGAATCCCACTGCTATAGGTCTGTTCTTTCATTCTTGAGCTGTTCTATTTTTTTCGGCCAAAGAGGTTCATATTAATGGTAGAGTAACTGTTTTCTTGTTTTGTCTCAACTACTAGGTCATTATCTTGGAATGGATGTGCATGACTCTTCAGCAATTAGCACCGAGTGTCTCCTGAAGCCTGGTGTTGTAAGTAGCAGCCAATTTTGAGGAAGAGCGAAATAAATTTCTTCTAATTTCTTAGCATAAAGCGCTTTACTGATATGTGGACTTTTATGTTCAATAAGGTCATAACAATCGAACCGGGGATTTACATTCCATCTTCCTTTGACGTGCCAGACAGGTTATTATTTCATTGTATATCTGTCCTATTAATTGTTAAGAGATAGTTGTTGCACAGAGTTCTATGAATGGATCAAATTTCGTAGTCTCTGTTTAAGTGCATCAAAACACAACCCATACTGCTGTTAGAAAACAGCTGATCTTTTGATGGGTGTTTTAGAGATAGTTGTTGTACAGAGTTCTATGAATAAATCAAATTTCGTAGTCCCTGTTTAAGTGCATCAAAACACAACCCATACTGTTGTTAGAAAATAGCTAATCTTTTGATGGGTGTCAATTATAGTCATATTGTTGTTTCATAACTTTAACTATTGTTTCTAAGTCATTAACTGTTGGGGTGGATGTACAGATACAAAGGCATTGGGATAAGAATCGAGGATGAAGTTCTTATCACAGAAACTGGATACGAGGTATAGTGCTTGCGCAATGTCAATGCCTCACTTTTAAACTTTCAGTTGGGTTTCATTTTGTCACATCTTGAATCAGTTTAAACTAAGACATATTATGGGTTGGATTGGAAACAGGTCCTAACTGGGTCAATGCCTAAAGAGGTTCAGCACATCAAGTCACTGTTAAATGACTATTCACATGTCGACACCAAGAGGGTGCATCATCCAGTTGACACTTACATGTGCCATTTTATTCCGAATGATTTGTTTTGTGAATGTAAAAGAAGGCAAGATTTTGCTTTGAACTTGAGAAAAAAACACTCTATTCTTTGTAGTGCAATCAACAATAATTAAGAGAAGTGATTTGTTACTTTCTACTTAGTATGTTGGAAAATTTTCAGCTTTTTTGGTGAACTGAATATTGCCTGAATTCTCATATGGAGGGTTTAAGCCCATTTCTTTCATTCCATACCTTCATGATGGGAACATAAAGGTTTGTTATTGTCCTTGTATATATCCTGCATTCCCATTTATGATTGAACCATTAAGGTTTATCCTTGACCTAATATACTGTGGTACCAAAAATTAACTTAAATTTGCAACCCCCATTTTAATACCAATTCTTTCAATAACCTACCCAACCACATCTCATTTAAAGCATTGCAGAGAGCCTTGAATAATGTCATTGCGTTTCCTTCGTAAATACTGCATTGCCACTACTGTAATCTGTACAAAACTCAGTTTAGAGCTTAACCCAGAGCAATAAGTTGGCATTATTTACCTACCCATTACTCCTTGTGAGTTGTGACCCCAACTGCATTTCAATCACCATAACGACATAGCTTTATGTACATCACGTATCATCAATGAGGAGCAAGAGAGTCAATGGGCAATGAAGACCTTTAGAGCACATTTTAAGTAACCTGATGGCAGATTTGCCATTCTCATTGAAAACAGTTGCACAGTTAGTTGGCTTCTTCTCTATATAATGAAGATCCCATGACCACTACTTCAACCTACTTGATTTGAGGTAGAGAAAGAGAGAGATAGAGAGAGACAAAGAGAGAGATGTCTCAAATAATAGAAGAGGTGAGGTCCAAGGCAGTGGTTTACACTGGAGATGAAATTGGACAAGAGAAATGTAAGTTTGTGTTAACAGAAGTCGGTTTACCAAATGGGTTGTTACCATTGAGAGATATAATAGAATGTGGGCATGTAGAGGAAACTGGATTCGTATGGTTAAAACAAAAGAAGAAGATCGAACACAGGTTTGAAAAGGTTGGGAGCTTGGTCTCTTACGCCTCTGAAGTCACAGCTTATGTTGAGAAAGGTAGAATCAGAAAACTGACTGGTGTCAAAGCAAGAGAGCTCTTGCTTTGGGTCACTTTAACTGAAATATATGTTGATGATCCCCCTACCGGGAAGATTACGTTCAAAAGCTCTCTTGGTCTTTCAAAGCAACAGCCTACTTCTGCCTTTCAGATTGAAGATGTGAAAGAAGATGCCAAGGGAGTGAAGGAAATGAAGGAAGTGAAGGCTTGAGAACTGATCTGGATCTGGCTTTGTTGGTTTTACTGATCAACTTTCGTGTTCTATGTTTTTATCTTTATTTCATGTTTTCAGTTTTTATGTATTCCTCTGGCTGATGCTAGTTAGTAGTGTTTGATGCAAAGTATTAACGTTTATGGAGTTGAAGTAGCACGTGTTTATCTTTTCCTTTTTCGTTCTTACTCTGGCTTATTTTCCCTTAGCGGCTCACAGCACATGCCACAGTGAAACCACCGAAACATATTGACGAGCAAGGGATTTTTGCTTTGCTTTTCTGATTCTACTAGTGTTTACTGCCATGGGAATGCACAAGTGGGACACAAATACAGTGTAGACCAAAGTAGGCTAAAAGTTAAAAGAAAAATTTCAGAATCTCCCAAGTTCCCAACAGTCTAGTTACACCAAAATTGCAATCATTTAGTAGTGTGGGTTTTCGGTAAGAATTAAAGCAGTTTTCAATAAGCTTAACTACATGATTTTTTTTACAACTGAGAACCAAATTTTGTTGAAAAGGACATTCTGACCGGCCAACCACCGCAAAATCAGATTATTATAGTAATTCAGAAATTCAAGTTGAGATTACCTAGTTTACTGCATGAATGAGCTGAAACGAATTTTCCATGACCCAAACTATACTTTGTGACTCAATACATGTCATGTGACCAATATGTTATAAGTTACAACCAACTCAAAGTCTATTTTGTGACCACATTTGCTATACGATAAGAACTAACTTATGTAACTCCATATATATGTCATGTGATCAATGTGTTATAAGTTACAACTAACTCAAAATCTATTTTGTGACCACATTTGCTATGCGACAAGAACTAACTTATGTACCTAAATATCCATACAGTGACCTAGAATCTGGTTCATGGCATGAGTTTTGCATTATAACTCAAAATTTATTGTTATAACACGAGATTTATCTCATAATCTGAACATACGGGACGTAACTCAAATGTCGCACTGTGACCACAGATTTTCCAAGATCCAAAATTTGCCATGTGACCATGCCTTGTGTTCCAAATTTTGCTTATTGATTTAGAATTTGCCCCATAACCTAAACAGATGACCAAATTCAAATTTGCACAATTCCTAAGGCGAAAAAAAAGGGAGTATTTTTAAGTTTTGTTTCCATTTTTTTTTGATACCCTAGACTACATCCGAACTCCTTAAATTGGAGTCGATTTTAGCAATTACAGGGTTCGAACCCTTACCTCCGCAGTGGGAATTATGTTTCTTTATGTGGATGGATACTTGTAGCGGCACATGGTGCGACTGAATATCTTCGACACGCCCCCTTAAATGAATATCTTTGTCAACAAGATTGAGCTTGTCTCGTAACAGTAAAAATCGTGGATTCGATAGACCTTTCTTTAGGAATTTGCAATCTGATCTTGAGACGAAATTATTCTCACGAAAAGCTCCTTAATTCTTTGAAACCATGTCAAAAACAAAGTGAAAATCAATTTAAACATGTCCACCGCGAGTTTCGAACACCGGGTTAGCTGTCAAATATGTAACACCAATGTTTTCGCACCAAAGGGTGGGAGGAGAAGCTAAAGGAATGCTCTGTTCACGAAACAATGAGCGAAGACAAACAACCTCTGCTGATGCATTTGCAATCGTTCTATATTCCTCTTCAGTACTATATATCGAAACCATTGGCTGCTTCTTTGAACTCCAAGATATAAGATTATTTTCATAACATATGTCATAACCACCTGTAGACTTACGATTATCTAAAGAACCTCCCCAATCTTTATTCCAAACTTGTATAGCACGCATGCGCGATGCGCCTACCGGTACATTCGTTTCGTAATTTTGTTGTCTTCATGCAGTGATCAACGGTCAAAGTCAATACTCGGTCAACGATCAATGCCAAGTGGTGGAAACTCATTTCATGTTAATGTGCAGAAGTAATCACAATTAAACTTTAATTTTTCAATCATAAATGTCCTTTTACATCAAGAATATGTATTCATAACTCGTAGTTTTCTAAGACAAAATGACTTCTTTATAAACAACATTTTTCATGTATGTTCCCTTCTTTTTAGAAATGATGCCTTTAGTCACTAATACTTTCGTGTTGCTACTTGACAATTCTCACGAGATAGCAATGTACAATTGACCATGGCTGAACACATGTTCAGGAAAAAAAATACTCGTGTTTTCGAACGTCTGCCCTTGCGCCGTGTTGACTGTAAAAGTGAAACACAAACGGATCAGAAATTGTTTACGCTTAAACTTGTATGGGAGCTTCAGATTCTCAGGTAGCTCCAGTGGTATCCTCTGAATAAAAACTCGTGTACCTATGTAATTCCCATTAATTATTACAACATTTATACAGTTGGGGAAGAACTCTTTGATTATTAACCTGGTACCATTACATAGACCATTTTTTGCATCAACATTCCGCGACAACATAATAGGCGCACCGATTTTCAATTTCAAAATGTGTGATGGCAAGCCCCCAAGAGCAATGTTGTTCAAGTATTATTGTTGGTAAAGACCGTGAGTATCGTCCACAAAATCAAATGAGTAGAATATAACCAATTTTCCAGGAAAGATTCTAAGTACTCGGTCACTAAGCTTCTCGACGTACTCGTTCAATGGTGTGATCAATGCCCTATTGACCATTTACTCTCTATCTCTGGCATTTTCCACCAAGTTTGGAAATTTTACATCTATAAGCTGAGACAAAAAAGCATCACTAACCCATGGTGTGACCATCTCTTCCGGAACCTTTATCATCTCATTAGAAACGCAAGGTTCATCCCCATTACCAACACGAATCAAAAACTCAGAATAAGATGCATCCTCGGCTGCACGCATATTCTTCTTCAGATGGAAAACATGTACATTTTCCCACAAATGTGACCTGTTAAGAATGTAATGTAACTTAATATCATTTCGAATTATCCTCTTAAAAGTTAAATAAGTACCAGAGTTTAAGAAACATTAAGTATCGCATATCAATATGAAACAATTTTTTTTATCTTAAAAGAAAAAAAATGCAATGTACCTACTAAGACATGCATCGACTGTCTGTCCCCTTGTATTCCTTGGAATCACTGGTAGTACCTGGCGGAAGTCACCTCCCATGATTAGAATCTTTCCACCAAATGGTTCAGCAATCCCTGTGATATCTCTCATTGTCGTATCAAATGCTTCCAAAGAGTAGCGATGCGCCATTGTAGCTTCATCCCACATAAGGACGGTAGCATGCCTTAAAAGTTTATCTTCCTCAGATTGCTTCTTCGTACGACACGTTGAAGTTGATGTCGGTGTCATCGGAAGCTTAAACCTTGAGTGTGCTGTCCTCCCACCAGGTAATAAAGTAGCACCAATTCCCGACGTGGCTGTTGCTAACGCAATACCACCATTTTTCCTGACATTCGCCAGAATAGCACTATAGAGACATGTCTTCCCAGTACCTCCCGGACCATCTATGAAGAAGACTTTACTTTCCTTTCTCTCAATTGCTCCCATGATTGTACTGTAGGCCCTAGACTGGTCTTCATTCAACTTTTGGACAGAAGACAGGTCTTCGTCGGATATAGGAATCGATAACTCCTTTTGAATCAGACTCGAAATCTCAAAGTCCTCACCCAGTGTGCCTATAATCGGCGGTAGATCATACATGAATATATCTTTATCGTGCTTCTTAAGTATCAAATTCAAATCGCAAAGAAGACGATTTGATAAGAATGTCGATCTTATATTGCTTGAACTCAAGTAATCCTCGACCACGATGTTGAAAAATTCATCCCATAATTCTCTCACCCCTGATGGATTACAAAAGTGCAAGATAGAGGAGAACTGTCTTCTCGGAGAAGACGACATCTTGACTGTTGCTGCTTCATCCAAGGATGCTCTCGCACTCTGATCATTCTCTAAGAGTCCCGGTTTTTCGGCAGCTATCTTGAATGTCCGACATCTCTCTCCATCAACAAACAATAGATCATCAAAAGAAGTCGGACCTCTAACGTGGTTCGAAATGTGCCTTAAGAACCACAGTTCTCCTGCACATGAAGGTACTATGTAAACCCTCCTTATCGCCTTATGTGTACTTCGTCTTCTTCTCCACTCTTTGGTTTTTGTATCCCAACAATAGCATTCTGGAAATTCATGGTATAACAACTCTCTCGCTCTAGGATCGCGAGCATTTGTCACAATGAACTCCATCAAAGTTTTTCTCAAATTCCTTTCATCAGACAAAATTTCATCCAATGTTTGGTAATCATAGTACTTGACACTCTGTTGGTTGGGAAGATATATTCGTAATCTCACTATTGAAGGATAGACCTTGTAAAGAGGAAAGCTAAAAATATTCCACATTGCGTCTTGATCACAAACCCATCTTGTATTAATATACCTTGTTATCTCGTCATGGTCTTCTGGCTGCACTTCAAAAGATACATAATCCGGACCCTTATACACATACTTGTAAAGGTACTTAACACTCTCCACACTACTACATATTTCTACGTTTATGTGACAATCATACTTCTACAGTAACCAAGGGTTATAAGGCACAATCATCCTATTATCCACTTCAAAACTTTCACTCTTGTGTATGCGTCGTCCATCATTACGTCTCCTGTAAATAGGGTGCGCATATTTTCCTTGTATAATACACTCTGAAAACTCTTTTGGAAAGTTTCTCTTACATTTACCATCTCTCATGCATTTACTACCATATGGACCTGAATCATCCACTTTTTCACACACTCGTATAGTTCTGGCTCTTCATCGGAGTCAGGTATTTCTGCTCTCACTATCTTATCATAATCATCGGGACCTTGTAATTTGTCTTCATCGCTCAAAATAATCAACATATGAACATGAGGCAGACCCATGTTTTGAAACTCAACAACATGCACATGGAAAGCTACTCTCCCAAATAATGACTTGGTAAAAAGATCTTCCTTGAGCTCTTCAAGCTTCATACGGAACGCCCTTGTAGTACGATCAGTTCTATCCGATGCAGATTGACCCGGTCTTAAGTTGGACATGATTTCATCCCAAAGTGGGTTGCAAGTCATTGTAATGAACAAATCAGGCTTACCATACTTTTTCACTAGTGCCATTGCATCCCGATATCGCTGGTACATATCACGGGGGATGCCCATGTATGAGGAAGGAATCACTTTCCTTTGACCAAGATTCCCTGTCATGAATAAATTTTTTTTCCATATTTCATGGAAGTACTTTCCTTTAACCGTTTGTCGCAAAAGAAATCACAGATCACAATTTATATGGTCACTTGATCGTACTACTGTGGTGATAGTTTCTAGTGATTATTGGGACCAATAACATAGAACTATACAACAAACCACTCGAAAAAAATAAAAACATAGCTATTATGATGGTTAAAAAGCATAAAAATCACTTTGCTTTCATGTGGACTTGCTAATTTATTCAGAAAAATGTTCATGGACATCATCAGGAGTGACGTAAGTTACATTAGGTTTCATTTTAATTTACTATTAACTTACTTGCATTGGTTTCACCCGCGCCATTCGTGCATCTTGTAGACCTTGATGCAAATCAGCTCTTTTCTCATCTTGATGGCCCCGTAACCATCTAAGTCTATATAAATCAATCTTCACCCAGTTATTCATAACATATTGATGTAGTAGCCGTCCACCTCGAAGAAAAAGAGACGTGTCATTGTTTCAGATCCGTCAAACAACAACGACATCATATATTAGGTCAGATAGATGTAGTCATATATCAACACTCAAATATGTATCATAATCTTAAACCAAAGAGATTATGGTTGACTTTAAACAATCTCAAAGGCTCTCCTGATTTCAATTGTTGGTTGACTGGTCTTTGTAGCTTTGCAGATGTCTTATAATAATCTAACAAGAACTATCCCTTCTTGTCTCTACAAACTCAAAGTATCTGGATAGATTATATTTGTCACGCAATATGCTTTCTAGTATACAAATCTTCTACCACCAAATCAATTATTTATGTATAACATAATCTGTATAAGTTAAATCAAAAGGTGCAATTGTAAACATTTATACCTGTAGCATGTAGGAGTAGTACTCGAGGCATGTAAACTGTCTTCCGTTCTCATCCATACTATTCTGATCCCATCCATAACTCCCATATGGTAACAAAAGTGGATATTGCAGAGGATCATAATAATCTGTTGTTTCTTTGATAAATAACAGTTGTCCTATCGTTGTTCGGACTACAATATCTTGCTCTCCAGGATTTACGGACCCATTAAAGATGAAATGATTTGGAGGTGTGAGTTAAAAGGTTCTTTTACAACTTCATCTGCAATATACAAGATAAGAAGTAAAGAGTCTGTGTTGCATTGGAAAAAATACATATGGACCTACTTCTTACACCCAAGTATTGCCAGTAATGTATGGAAACTAATTCAGAAAATCTATGTTGATGACACAGTCATGGTTAAAAATGGCTATGAGATGGCATCTAGGTGCTACATCTGTGAAGAAGAACAAGATAGTATGCATCATCTTTTGTGGAATTGTAAATTAAGTATAGATATTTGGGATTGGTTATGTGCTATCTTTGAATTTGCTCCTCCACAAGATTTCAGGGACATATGGCAGAGTGCAAGAAACAAAAGTCCCCTTGTCAAGGAAGTATGGCTTACTGCTAGTTGCTCTATATTGAAGGAACTTTGGTTTCAAAAGAACATGATTTTTTTTGATAAAGTTAAACCAAATGCTCAGTTGTTCAAAAGCAAAATCAAAAAGATGGTGTTTGAAGGTGGCTTAAGAATGAAGGGACACAAATGGAATCAAAACTATGATATGAAGGTGATCTCTTTCTTTAATCTTAGACCAAGAGGCAATAAATTTCAAAAAATCAGTATTTGTCATTGGAATCCTCATGTTATTGGTTTTACTATGTTTTGTTGTGATGGTGCCTCAATCGGAAACCCTGGAGCAGCTGGCTTTGGAGTGGTTGTCAGAGATCATCTTTGCCAGGTACTTGGTACTCTTACTGGTGGTATTGGAATTGCAACAAACTACATTGTAGAGGTTTATGCACTGATTTGTGCTGCTGAATTAGCTGTTGAATGGAACCTGCATCATATTATTTTGAATTCTTATTCTCAAACTGTAATAAATGATTTTGCACTAGGACAAGTTCCTTGGTTTATTAAGAACAGATGGGCCAAGGCTATAGGTAAAATTGATTCCATTAGCTTCTGTCATAGCTACAGGGAAGCAAATTTTTCTGCAGATGCAACTGCAAAAAGGGGAGCTAGATTACTGGCAGGTGAAAGAAATTTAATCTTAGGAAGGCCTTCTCATCTAGTAAGAATTAAAATGCCAGGAGTAGATTATTACAGGTTCAGCTAGAAACATTTCTTTTTTAGCGAGCCTATGTAGTTGGCTTTCATTTTCATTCATTTATTTTTATTGAGCCTATGTAGTTGGCTTTCTTTTTCATTCATTTCTTTATACCTGTTGATGTAACCTCTTTTTAAATGATTAATAAAATTTGTGTGATTCAGAAAAAAAAAAGGAAAAAAAAAAGGATTTCCCGACCCATCTCCTTCAACTACAATTGCGGCAACTTGTGAAGCAGTTGGAAGCGTGTACTGCTTCTCGGACGCAGGTTGTCCTTTGATTACCAGCATACATCTTTGAATTTCTTATCGTTGTGCAAGTGTCCTGATTACATGCACAAACCTATTATGTGTATCCAGGAATAACCTCAACTTCTCCATAATATCTCTGTCTAGATCGTCACCACCTTCTTCCAATCTCCAATTAATCTCGTTATATGTATCATAAATATACATATGTATATATCTTGGACGAACTGTTCTTGGAGGATACGTATCATTTTCAACCACAAGAGGTAGAAGACTATCTATTATATGGTAGATATCACCTTGAACACGAAATGTATATACACCTTCTCTATTATCGGCCAATTCTCTGTCATAATTCACCCCAATTAACGTTAATGAGAAACATTGATTGTAATGTCGTATGTACCTCCGAAAGTGTATCCCTATTTCCGTTTGATCATCATACAGCTCCAAAAGTTCAATAGGAGGTGGAAAAAACGGCAAAACAACTTTCCCATCTGAACAACAAAAGCATTTCTGTTCACGATATAAAAAATCATCGCTTGGCACTTTAGACATGTCCCTGATTGCGGCAAATGAAACTTCAGGAATCCAACTTGGTAGGTGGTCCCTCTCTCACAATTCAAAAATGAAGATCTTCCTGCAACACTTCTGTTTATACCGTCCATAAAATAGATGGAAAGCCCACTAATCAAGCCCGACTAGCCCGTGAAAGAAGATTCCAGAAGTTTCTACATGTCTTTTTGCCCAAGTTGCTTGCATATCAAGTTATATCAGAACTAGGATTACATAAACAATATCAATACATGTATCCTAAACCCTAAGAACACTACACGAAATCAGGGATTTTGTAACGCCCGATTTTGTAACGGATTTTTATTAAGTAACGTCGTATCGACGTTGGTAAATTTGTAACGTTGAATAATCGTTGCAATAATTGGTATCTGTTACATAGTTTCGGGAGGGTTGTGCGTAATTACCATCCATCCTCAACTTAAATTGTCAAGTTACATTGTTACCCTTCATTACTACTATTAACGCCTCTATTACTACTATCAGCTCCCAATTTCATCTCACACTCAAGGGCTACCCAGCCTCCCAACGATTCTGGCTTTTTTCTCCAACATTTTTTCCCCATTATAACTCTTCATTTTAGTTACCGAAAATTAGAAAATAAAATTAAAATCCGAAAACAAAATTAAAATCATCTGAAATTAGTTTTTAATTTAATATGTCTGAAAATGAGAATAAGAATTAGTTGGGAGGTAGATAAACAACTTAATGCGTTGATATAAAAACAGTTGAGACATTACTACATCTTATCTTTCACCTCTATTTATTTCACATCTCACCGACTTCTTGGTATATCCCCGCAGCCGCTATCGATTTCACCAGAAAATTCATCAGATTCAATTTGAGATTCAGTTGCAGGAAACTTCATCAACAAAATTGATTCAACAGATTCTTCTATGACTCTTCGATTTCATTAAAGATTTAAGCTTAATCGAGTTATCACAGAAGGATTGAGTTTGATCAAGATTTCTGAATCTATCGATTCTCCTGGGTTATCTTCAGATAATTAAGGTATTTCTTTTATTGTTTTCTTAATCGACAGTTTTTCAACATCTGGGTTATTAGTTTTAGAAATTGAGGATTGTAGATGTTGTTGTGAATTGTATTCTACTGTAATATGTTGATACATCTGTGACATTTTTAGATTTAGTTGATAAACTTAGGTTACTAAGACATAGTCTTTTACTTGTTTGTAGGATGTCAAATTTTGTGGATAAATCTTGGATGCTTATAACAAACAATTATAGCCCAAAATACAGACAATGGGTTAGAAAATTCATTGAATTTGCAATGGCAAATGGTACTTGTGCAAAAACATGTTCTTGCCCGTGTAGGAAGTGTGAAAATAGACGTCGACATGGATTCTCGCTGGTTAGGACCCATATGTATGAGCATGGTGTCGACAAGACATACAACACCTAGAGGTTACATGGTGAGAGAGCGGATGGTGCTTCAATAAGTCGTTCTAAGGGGAAGGCCGTAGTCGAAGAAACACCTGATAAGCAATCAGATTGTTAGAATTTGAATGATTTTATTGACTCTTCCTTTGGTATTCATTATGACCATGATGGAACATAAATTGGAAAACCACCCTTAGAAGATCCAGATGTCGAGAAGCGTTATAATAGGTACAAATCGTTAGCGGTAGAGAAGTTGTACCCTTCATGTGAAGACAATCTCACAATCCTCTCTGCTATGGTAGAACTACATAATATGAAGAAAACTTATAAAATTTTGGGTAACTGTGTCAACAGTTTGTTGGATTTGTTAAGAGAGTGGCTTCCGAAACCTAACAAGTTTCCCAAAAACTATGATGCTATGAGGTCAATGCTTAAGGATCTGGGGATGAAAGCGAAGGCTATTCATGCTTGTGAGAATCATTATATTCTGTATTACGAGGAGAATGAGGATTTAATAGAGTGTCTGGTATGCAAAACTATGAGGTTTAAGTTGAAAGCTACCAAAGATGGTCCTGTGGTGACAAATGAAACTTGAAAAGTGCTGAGATACTTTCCTGTAGACGAAAAACTAAAGAAAATGTATTCTCTACCTTGGATATCAGACGCAATGTTGTGGCACGATCGAGCGCAAGTTTCATATGAATATATGCGTCATCCAATCGATTCATCTCAGTGGGCACAAATGAAAATGAAGTTTCCGTTGTTTTCCGTGGGAAATGTTTGGCTTGGAATATCAACAGATGGGTTTAATCCTCATAGTGTACAGACTTTGAGTTGGAGTTGTTGGCCTGTGATCCTTGTGGTTTATAATCTTCCGCCTTCTATGTGTATAAAGTATGAATTCCAAATGATGACCCTGTTGATACCTGGGCGTAAGTCACCGGGTTAAGACATTGAGGTTTTTTTGCGGCCGTTGGTCAACACGCTAAAAAAACTTTGGCATCAAGGTGTACAAGCTTTTGATTCTTTTAAAAAGGAGTATTTTACTCTGAAGGCAACTCTGATGTTTGGAATTCATGAATTACTTGCTCAAGGTGTTTTAAGTGGATGTACCACTCATGGCTACTGTGCGTGTGTTTGCTGCGCAGATGAAACTCGAAGTACTCATCTAGGTTACGACAGCAAGATTGTGTACACTAACTATCGTATATTCCTGAAGTCAAGGCACCCATTTAGGTATGGGACTCTTTTGGGATTAGAGACACATGAGCATAAAAGTGCTCCGCTGAGACTAACAGGAGTGCAGTCGTTTGAGAAGTTGGCGGATGTTCATTACGAACCTGGTAAGTTAGTGGTCCGCAAGACAGGTAAACGAAAGAGATATCAGTCTGATGAAGAGGAAGGTGATTCTGAGCTTGTCACAGGTGCTTTCTTCAAGAAGTGTATTCTTTGGTAACTTGAGTCGTATTGTGCCTTGACTATACGGCATTGTGTCGACGAGATGCACACGAAAAAGAACGTCATGGAACACATTATCTACACTATCTTTGATAAGGATAATAAGGATATTGTTGCATGGAATAATTGTGAAAAATTGAAGGATAATAAACTAAAGTGTGGAGAGTGGAAAGAGAAGAAAACAAAGAAAGGAGTAGATATGGTTCCGCTGTTTGTTTTGAGCAAAAAAGAGAAAACCGATTTTTGTCAGATTCTTAAAGATCTGAAAGTTCCCACAGACTTTTCGTCGAATATAAGTAACAATGTAAATATGGAGCAATTGAACTTGATAAGCTTGAAGTCACATGACTACCATGTGATTATAGGGTACTTATTACCTGTTCTGCTTCAACATGCCTTTCCAGGAGAGAAAGACTTGCGTACTGTGCTTCAACAAGTCAATTTGTATTTTAGAATTTTGTGCTCAAAGGTGGTTAGCAGAGAGTATCTGAACCAGGATAAGTGGATGATTGCAGAGGCCATGTGTGTGCTCGAAAAGTATTTCCCGGTTGGATTTTTTGATATAAGCGTGCACAACATGGTTCATTTGGCTGATGAGGCCTTAGTTTGTGGACCTGTTAGGTATCGATGGATGTACCCATTCGAAAGGCGAATTGCTATTTTACCATTTGTCCTTTATTTTTATTTATTTATTTTAGTTTTGTACTGAAATTTACACGTACATACTGAATCAGGGAAATGAAGGAGAGCAAAAATATCCCAAATAACAACAAATACATTGAAGGGTCAATTACGAAGTCGACTGAAATGGATGACTGTGTTAGATTTGCCATGGAGCACATGAAAAATGATGACCAAGGAGGTCATAAAGCAAATTTGGAGCCCTTCTTAAAGGATGAACATGAATTCAGCGATGTGGGTTCTGTGCTTGATGAAAAGCCGGTTCAGGTGAGCCCTATTCATTGGATGCAGATACGTCGATGGGTAATTTTTCGGAATAATCCAGAAGGTCTCGATGTTTATTACAGGTATTGGTTGGCCGTGTTTTGTTTGTATGTGGACAATGGGCTATTCTATTTAGATTTTAATACTATGTATGCTAAATGTAAGGATTATTGCGAGAACTGTGAAGCTGATGGGGTTGCAATGGAGGAAGTCGAGATGCAAACCAAGTTCCTTAGTTGGCTGTATGAAAAGGTTTGCATTGGCACTCCTGTTTGTTAGCATAATAATGATACAGTATGCCGATATGTTGATTTTATTTTCGCTTTCATAGCTTAGATCAGAAGACAAAATGGATACAGATTTGTGGCGTTACGTTAGAGGTCCAGTGTCTCAGAAAGAGTACAAAAGATACCGTGTGAATGGATTTAGTTTTTGTTCTCAAGCAAACCAGGAAAAGGATAAGACCCAGGAAAGTGGTGTCACCGTGGTTGCATCGACCACTTTTAGGAGCTCGAAAAGGGACAAAAGACCTGTTACTAACCTAACCCGGCTGTATGGGGTGATCAGACAAATCCTAGAGTTGAACTATGGTACATTTAAAGAAACTGCCTTCTACTGTGATTGGGTGAAGGTAGAGAATGGAATAAAGATCTGTCAAGATTCAGATTTTCCTTTGGTAAATCTTTCAAGATTGAAAATCCATACCAATATTTCAGACGAGCCCGTGATTCTCGCTGAAGAGGCTGCCCAAGTTTTCTACTCCAGAGACGTGAAACATCCAGATTGGTGGGTTGTTATTCATACGCCGAGAGGAATGACCGCAGATGTGGACAAAGCAGAGATACCAGGTCGCGACATTTTTCAAGATATTTTAGCAGAGGAACCACATCTACGTAAATTGCTGGAGCAAAAGCGTCTCCCTAAAACAAAGAAATGAAAAATCTCCAATATATGTGCGATCAGTAAGTTTCCTTTATAATGCTGGTCTTGAATATATGCAGATTCCAATTGCAAGATACTTTTCATTTGATGAGATTAATGCTGGTCTTGAATAAAATTTGTTGTTTTTTCACCCCCCCCCCCCATTTTTACACATATTTGCGTACATATCCCTGTGTAAGTTACTTTATTGTTTCCGCCCCACTTTTTGGCCGCCATAAAGTTAGAAGATGTTGTTTCCACACATCTCCTTTTATCACTACCAAACAAACACTCCCTTTGCCAACAAAATCATCTTCTTTGGGAAAGTAGTTTATGTTAATTTTCTACTCAGAGACAAAAAGCCAACAGTTATTAGTTGCTCTTCAATAGTTCAGAAGCTGAAGTAAGTGGGAAAACAACAACAAAATCATCTTCAATTTTATTTGCTTCTGAATCTTTGAATAAACCATACTCTTCAATCTTCATCTACACAGGTATGGGTTTGTATTCTTTTTAAGTGCTGTTTTTCTTCATCTTCCTCTGCATGATTGCATAAAAATGGATTCTTTTTTTAATGATCCTTTTTTTTTGTTACAAAGAGAATGCAGAGAAGTGTAATAGCACTTAATGTATTATTTTAATTTTTTTTGTTACTCTGTTTTGTGGTACACTATCTAGTGGGAACACTTTGTTTGTGTTGGTGGTGTGTGGTTGATTTAAGAATTAAGTGTAATCATGATATGGGTTTTGTTTGAATTACATTATTCTACTATGAAGATGTGTTTGATTTAAGTTTTGTGGTGGTTGTTAACTTTTTTTCTTCTTCTAGGGTTTGATATGTTTTTTGAGTGAAAATGCAGATTGTTTCTGTTGTTGTTTCAAGGATTCGATCTGTTTTTGAATGAAAATACAAATTATTGTCTCTCTTGCAATGTATTTGGTTATGTTTAACACCAAAGTAATTGTTTTGCAGCAATACTTTTTATACACTGCTGTATGGCGTCAAGGAGGAGCCGTAGTCCTGATTCGTCACATGAGAGGGAGAGAGACAGGAAAGGAAAGAAGCCCAAGGTCTGTTGTTCGGATGATGAACCATAGGCAGGCATCTCCAAGGATCCTCTTGCTGAGTCTTATAAACTGATTGAGCTCATGACCCCTAAACAATTGAAACAGCTCCAGAAGCGTGTGAACGACTTCATCGCATGTCATAAAATAGGGCTCAAAGTTAAAGAGGATGAAGCTGCACGCCGGAGGAAGGCTGCTGAAGAAGCTGCTTTGCAAGAGGAGTATGAAAAGTTCAGAGACGAACAGTTTCGTCGTGCACATGTATTACTTGCAGCAAGTATGCCGCAATATCCTCCACAAGTAGATTTTCTGGCCTCTGATACTGAATCAGAGGCTGAACCAGATTGGGAACCTTTTCAGCATGTGCCTGAGCCATACTCACCAGATGAGGAGGTAGAGCAGCTCGTGCAGGATGATTTGGAGGAAGAAATGGAAGCAGACAATTGGCATCCAGAAGAGGAGGAGTATGCTCAAGCACTAGTGGATGTTGAAGATAACGACGACGATGATGAAGACTATGAGGAAGATGATACAAGTGAAGTTATCGACGGAGATGAAGAGGATGAAGATGAGGAAGAAAAGGAAGATGAAGATGAAGAAGATGAATCTGAGGAATATGACTTGTATGAGGAAGATTCTACAGATGATGATGACTGAGGATGATGGATTATAAGATTGTTCTAGCTGCTGATGGATGAACTAACTTTTTGCGGGTATGTTTTTGTATATATATATATATATATATATACTTAGTGGTGATACCTAGGGGTATATTTTTTGGTTTAATTTTTTGTATATGGTTAACAAAACAGAACTTGCTATGTGGATGATACGACGACGGAATAGTTTTTGTTCAGAGATCGCTTTGTGGACGTGATCTCTATTTTTCTGTTTTCCTGTAACACACCCTTTGAAGACATTTTTTTTGTGCTGTGTAAAACAGATATATATATATTATTATTATTATATATACATGTGTGTATGTGTGATTGTGATTGTTAAAAGTGGAATGGACCTATTCCGGCAGGGGTATTTTCGGTTTTTTTGAAATCAAGGAAAATTTTATGCGCCTGTTCCGGAAGGGGTATTTTCGTAATTTTTGAAATCACCAAAAAATTTGATGGACCTGTTTTGGAAGGGGTATTTTCGTAATTATGAAATCAAGGAAAATTTTATGCGCCTGTTCCGGTAGGGGTATTTTCATAAATTTTGAAATTACCGAAAAATTTGATGGACCTGTTTTGGAAGGGGTATTTTCGGATTTTTTGAAATCAAGGAAAATTTTATGCGCCTGTTCCGGCAGGGGTATTTTTGTAATTTTTGAAATCACTGAAAAATTTGATGGACCTGGTTTGGAAAAGGTATTTTTGTAATAATGAAATCAAGGAAAATTTTATGCGCCTGTTTTGGGTCTGTATATGTGTTGATGGTGGTTTTTAGTTCAAGGCTAGAATCGTAAAACACCTTGTATTTAATGCGCTGTCATCCTGCAAAGGATCAGTGCCATTTGAAAGTGATGAGTGCATAAACCTTTTCACTTACATAAGTATTGAGCAATTCAAAATATTTACGAAATTTATCCAGAATGGTGCGTGAAGCAACAATCCCAGATATTCTGTAAATTTTAACCATTGCATTATTCACTAATGCATGACCTGCCTAGTGTTTTCCTATGCTTTGTTCCCAGACGGACTCTCAATATTGGCATAACATGACGATTAAAGTTCACTCGCAGCGGAGTAGCATGAATCTCCCGAAGTGTCAGTATTGAGACCTGCATGAAAACACTCACATAGGCTACACCACCCTCTAACAAAGAGATCAGCTTGTTTACACACATTTTAATTAAAAGTTAGCGCGATCGAACGCGTTTAAATTCCTTAAGGAAAATCTAGACTGTCCATATCAGTCTTAAAAAACGATCACAGCCACACGATTTGGCAACACAATTCAACAGGCCTAGCCTACTCCTAGCGGAACTAGGAGATCGTCATGATAAACACCGGCGGGCCCACTAACATCCCGACCGGTCGAAATCCCTTTAGCTCATCCGCTACACTCTTGGAAGCTCACCAAAACATAGGTGATAGCGCTGTTAAAAAAAAGAAAGCTCAAACGAGCTAGACCGACCATGAAAATCATCAAATTCGTCCAGCTTAGCTAGCCTAGTTGGACGGCTTAGATCTTCCTTCGAATAAATAGAGAAGTGCTAACGTGTTCACCGGTGACCCAACTCCACCCATGGTCGATCGACCTACTCGCGGCAAGCCATGAGCACACCAAACCGTTTACCCAAAGAAGGGCGAACGCGCTATTGCGGAAACCCTAGTTTGCGTTGCGGCGACACACTACAGTCCTAAATCGATCACAACCATCTATCTTCGCCAGCCACATTGAGTGGCTTAGATCCAATTTCAAGCGGCCCAGGAGACATCAGCGTGCTCACTGACGACCCACCTTTGCACATGGACGATCGGCCTGCTCAAACTAGCGCCCAGAGCTTCCGAACGATCACCCAAAATAGGCTGGTCGCACTGTTTGCATAATCCAACGACAGTACGCAACTGCCGCAAATCATCTCGTCCATCCAACTTCGCTAGCCTAGTCGGATGGTGTAGATTTATTTCCAGGAGGCCAACAAGGTAACGCTGTGATCATCGGCCACCCCTCTTCCACAGAGAGCGATCGACCAAGTGGTAGCTCACCCATAGGGTTCCCAGACGGTCTCCCAAAGGTGGCCGGTCATGCTACTTTTTAAGACGTTCAATTCGCGACTGATTTGAACGAGCTCTAAAACAACGATGTTTCCTGTACATCGATTATTTTCAGCTGCTTGTTTAAAAGCGGTGCTTTATACACATCGATCATAAGCGCTGTTTTATAAATATTGATTTCACAAATAATTTATTATTTGACCTAAAAGCACTATGTGCTGCTTTTAGCGGCGAGTCTCATGACTTCACCCATTTAATCGAGACATCAAACATGTCACAAACTGGGGGATGCTCACTGGGGTATGTGTCTGGCGGTTTACAGCATGCGGCGTGCAAAGCTCCCATTACGAGAAAGTGTCAGGAGAGGAGAAACGGTTAACATCAATAGGAGTAGTGGGTAAAAGTGTGACCAAGTTTTCCCTCGTAATGGAAACGTGGTGATCACCACTTTTTACACAACCCCACTTCTCCACTACTTAACTGCTTCCACTTCCTACGAGATCAGGGGTGCTCGAACATGACTTGTATAAATAGGATTTCAACCTATTTCAAACACAAGAACACAAGTGTTATCAACACAAGTATCCAGAAAACACCGTGAACTGATAGCTTACATTCTGCAAGCCAGTTCCACTTTCTGATACAAGTCATAAAACAGCCACACCTTCATAATTCAACATTTTTTTATCTCAAATACCTTCTTCGCTTCCCTCCCTAAGATCAACTCTTCTCCTTCACTTTGTGACCGAAGCAAGACTGGAACAACCATTTCTTGGTTTAGGACAGGATTGTACAGATTTATCTCTCGAATCTAAAGTACTCCCGTGCAGTGCATTTGTTTAGGGTTTGAATTCGTTTCTCATCAACACACCCAAATTCACCAAAACCAGCAGAATCAGTTTTTACCCCAAAACAACTGGCGACCACAGTGGGAGATTAATCTCTCGGTTGCAAGAAATCAATTTCAATCTAGAACGGATAGATCTTAGTTCTAAACTCATCCATTAATTCGATCTCATTTCAATCACCAATCCCAACTTCCGCTCCGTGATGTATCCCCAGCTAAATTCTCCGAAGATCACAGATGATCGAAACCCAATCACCATGGAAGGCATGGCTAGGATATTAAAAGATGTCCTCACAAATCAAGCTGATATCGCCGAACGGAAAAACGAGACACTTTGTCTCTTAAGGAGTATAGCAAACCGGTTGTGGAAGGAGTCGACAAGCATTTATCCGGGGAACACCATCAATATTAAAGACAACACCAAAAATGTCGAATCTTTACCTGAAATTTGCGCCCCTGCCAACAACGATGCAGGCAGAGTACGTAACCACGTCGTACATGAACAGAAAGGAAACGATCAACAAAATCCAGCCAACAACAAATAGCCGAAACAGTTTCATAGAGGAAGAGACTTTCCAGGAGTGTCACAATACCTGCAGGATAAGAGTAAGGAACCATCTTATGAATCTTTGTTGGAAAACCTATATCTAAACACCCTCGCAAAAGTTCAGAGAGTTATGCAACAATCCACAACCACTACCGCTCTAACTCTACCAAGTAGAGAAGCGCCTGGAGAAGGGGAAATTTACCATGGCCTCCATGAAGACAAGAACTGCATAAATGAACGGTACTCAGTTCAACCACATCATAGTGCTATTGTCACTGATGCAGGGTCCTCGAAAGAAGTTGTACTTCAGCAAAACCGCCAAGATAAGCGATCCACGTCTATGTCGATGCACACTCATGTCTCAACGCCGATCTTAAAACAAGCTTCGTACCGAAGCCCACAAGAGTTCTCTCGACAATAACCGCTAACACGAGAGAAACCAGACTCAGGATACCCGCCCTTCCCATTTCCAATAAGGAAGGTTCTGGAGTTACTAGAAGTTTGGGTTCAAGGCGGGGTAGTTCAACTACCTCCTGTATGGCATCCGCCAACTGATTGGGAGATGACAGATCCGAGATATTTCCATTACCACAGGTTCATCCATCACCCTACCAGTGAATGCAATGGCCTGAAACGTATTGTCCAGGAGAAAATTAATTCAGGGGAGTTGCATCTATGAACTAGAAATCTTCCCTCTCTCCACAAGTTAACATATGTAGTTTCATAGAAGAGGTCAAATCAGCTGGGGACTTTTTAGAGGCGTGTTGCAACAACTTGGATTTTAAGCAATTATCCGGGAGAGTCCAGTTTTTGTTTGTTGGAACCTCGTCAACAAGTAAGTTTCGTTAAACGATTATTTGCATGAAATATCTCTTGAAAATTTGCTGGGGACTTGACACACACGTCCCATTTCGAGAATGAAGTCAATATCGTTCTCAATCCCCATGTTATATTTTCTTCTACATGTTTCCATTTTCGTGCAATGTTTGCAATTTTCATGCAACATGCACAATTTTTCTAGGTTGCATTACTTGCATTCAAAAAATTAGAATTTCAATCTGAGTAGTCGACCCAAGCATAATTTCTTTCAGAAAACTACTCATGAATTATCCCAAAAAACAAATTCAAATATTTTCATAAGAAGTAATCACTTGCTAGTCCAAAACCAAAAAATCAAACCATGAAAGGAATTCCTCACGACACTCAAAGACAATTAAAAGAAAATAAAAAAATTAAAGAGAAAGCATAAAGTATTCAAGGGAAATCGTCCAACAATGGCTCATTCTTCTTGGCGAAAGCATCCTTCATATTTTGAAGAGCGGTCTGCTTCAACTACAACTCCTAAGATAACTTCTCAACTTCTGCCTCCTGTTGGTTAATAAAATCTGCGGAAGGAACTTCAGTCATTTCAGTTTGCAATTTTTGGATTTTGGAAAATCCTTCACAGAACCAGGAGGCGTTGAACTCAAAGTTCACAAACATATCTCGGTGGAACTCCAAATTTTGAACTACGTCCTCAGAAACGGCGCACCCAGTCGCACCGCACATGTCATGAATGGAAGATAAATCTTCCTCGACACGTTTAACCAACGAGAAGCGACTTTTAATCTTCTTAGTCATAGCAATGTCCCCGTGCTTCTTCCATATCTTGGTATACAACTCCGCATACTTAGCCAACACGCTGAATCCTCCAACCAACATGTGGTCTGTGAAGGGGATATCAAAAGGGGGATCGAAAGTGGCTCCAACAACAGTATGCAAAACTAATGCTGTATCATTCCCGAGAGGTTCTTTGGAGGCGATCACATCTACATCCATGGACGCAACATTAGGAGGGGCAGGAGGGTTCCTTGCATCATCATCCATCTCCACCTCAAGATTATTTTCCATTACGGTTTCGACCTGCAATATCACTGGTCAATGTTTGCTTCACATCAAAGGATGAATTATTTTCAGAAATGTATAGAATACATACCATTTCATTTTCCGGATCGCTAGAATGATCAGACTCTCTACTACGCTTAGAAGTGCTTCCTTCATCGCCGTCGGAGCCTGAATCTCGTTCTTCCTCAGCTTCCTCTTCAAGAGACTCAGTATCACCAGATTTCTCTTCTGAAGGCACTGTGTTGTAGCTGCGTGCGAGTCTAGCAAAAGCATTCACATTCCCGAAACCCTGATATTTTTTTAAAAGAGGAAGATGTTTAATGAGGCTGGTTCAAAATGATTAAAATCAGCTGGTTCAGAGAAATCACGTGTGTACCTGCATATTTGAAGAATTAAAAATTACCGGAGCTGTTAAAGTCGTTCGAATGCCGCCCGCACGCGTCTTGGACCTCGCCCCTTTCTCCTGGGGACTGGCCCTAGTCCGTTTGCCCGAAAAAACGGCTTCAACAGCTTGTGTGGTTTCAAAGTCTCAGGAGAAGGCTTGTCACGCGGAACTGTCACGACTTCTTCCACGAATTTATGAAAAGATAAGAGCTCTTCTCTCCAGAATTCCTTGTACTTATCAGTCGCCACTGGTTTTCTTCCTGGGAGCAAGAAGGGAAGGCTCATCTTTGTGGCGAAGAGGCTAGCATCATAAACAGATGGCAAAAGCTCCGCTGAAGGCGTTAGCGGGTGACAAAACGGGACACCCTGATCAAATCCCATATGACTGGCGGCCCTGTCGATGTTATACGGAACTACAGTAATGGATTCATTAAAGAAAGACGGAATATATCCCGACGTGCAGCTTCGCATAAATATGATCTCTTCAAAGCTCATATCCATTCCATCAGTGTGCAACACTATATCAGGAGCGACGGCAAAGGTTTTCGGATGAACTACCGAATAATGAACCGGTGCCCACGGACGAAAATCTATGGCATGCACGCTGCCGAAAAAATTGATAAGCTTTAACCCAGGCTTTGGACGCCTCTTCTGCCAACGGAGTATTCTGGAACCTCCATATAAACTGGAGAACGAAGCTGCAGGGACATGAGCATAACCTTTAAAATGCTCCCATAAGCATGCTTGGAGAAAAGAAATGTGGAGATGCGACTCCACCTTCATATATCCGTTGGAAGCATACATGTCCGCTGCCAGAGAATCCAGATGAGAGAAAGACCCAAGGAACAAGCTGCCTAGGGGGAGGACTACGCCTTTCGCCAGCTTAATAGCAAACATAACGAGCTTCTGTCTTATAGTCTTCTTACCAGAACCATCATCAAAAACGTCTCTGGACATCCACAAGGATAAAAATGCAGCAACACTAAGTACATCATCCAACACTTGGCCTACTTTTGGTTTCGTAGGAAACCATTCAGACACCCACCAAGTATAAAAGAATTTTTCATCATTTTTCTTATGATCATATCCCTCCGCCTTATTCACTAGAGTGGCGAACATCACTTCTTCTTCAGCGGATAACTCAAAATCAAGATTCCCCACGACTGGAAGACTCAGCAAAACGGCTACACTTTCCAAGTGATAGTCATTTCTCCCCATCTACATATGGCCGTATGCGTGGAAGGACACCATCGAGAAATGAAAGTGATCAAACCTTCAGCATCTTTCCTAATGCGAAGTGTTGCAGACGCCATGACAACTTCAACAACTTGTGCTTTAGTCAGGTTATTTTTGATGCGCTCATTGCTCAGCATATGCCTCATCCATCCTTCATAAGAGCGCAACGGATTATGGAAAATTTTGAAATCAATAGGAGAAGCTCGATACTCTTTCTTTTGGAGAAAGAACCTCATCACACGCACTGGAGAAACTGACGGAGCAACCTCTTCATTCTCTGAACCTGTGAGGAGGGTTATCTTATGACCAGGATGAGTCCTAACGTTCATATAAGGAACAACAAAGAGCTCATCATTTATGTTTGGCATATCCTTGGAATTGTTAGCGCTCCCCAGCTTAGCGACAGAAATATTCCCAGGTGACATCTTAACGAGAATTCCTTACGTTCACTTTCAAATAACTACAATGAACAAGATAAGGAAGGGTCACTACTTCGAGAAGAACCATACATACAAGTTTTATCAAAATTTGTTATAGTCACCAATGTTCAAATTCACATGAGGAGACATGGAGCTAAATGTGCTAACAACAAAATTTTCTACTGGAGGGTTTTCTCTTAGCCGCAATATGTCATGTTAACAACCAAGAGGACTGGGGACTTACGCCCACAGCTGGGTCGAATAGGGTTTTCACCCGTTCAAATTTTTTTTTGCCGCGGGTAGTATACCCACAGCCAAAACCAAAAGTTAGGTTTTCAAAAAGGAGCAAACAACGGCACCCACTTATGATTCTTTGCGGTGGTTTCAGTAATGCCGATTACTTTGTTATTGATGCTACTATCGAAGATCACTACAACATTACCAACAAATAGGTATCATCCATGTGGGGATAAGTTTTCAATTTCATGAAAGCTACAACAAAAGTTAGGGTTCACACCCGCAAAAATAAAAAAGAAAAAGAAAAAAAAGAAGAAGAGGAGAACGCAGCGTACTTACCTGATGGCTGAAGCTCTCGTGATCACGATGACAACAAAGGAACACGCTTCCAGGGACCGAGTGAAGCAAAGCGAACAAATCAAAAAAAAAAAAAAAGTCGACACCCTTTTATATATGAAGGTTTGGTTGAATTTTAACGGAAGAAGGAAACCTTCTTTGCCTTGTACATGGGAAAGGGAAGCTGGGCCCGCCACACCAACCGACGCCCCACAGTCACGCCAAGCGCTGTCTCGCATGCCGACGGTGTGCCCCCTTCGGTAAGATCGTCCATTTCTTTCATTTCTATTCCATCTTGTATGCCACTATCTATTGCTTATCCCGCAACAATGTCACTGTTACGTGCTAAGCAGGGGACTTAATGTTGATGGTGGTTTTAAGTTCAAGGATAGAATCGTAAAACCCTATATTTAATGCGCTGTCATCCTGCAAAGGAACAAAGCCATTTCAAAGTGATGAGTGCATAAACCTTTTCACTTACATATGTATTGAGCAATTCAACATATTTACGAAATTTATCCAGAATGGTGCATGAAGCAACAATCCCAGATATTCTGTAAATTTTAACCTATCGCATTATTCACTAATGCATGACCTGCCTGGTGTTTTCCTATGCTATGTTCCCAGCCGAACTCTCAATATTGGCATGACATGACGATTAATGTTCACTCGCAGCGGAGTAGCATGAATCTCCCAAAGTGTCAGTATTGAGACCTGCATGAAAATACTCACATAGGCTACACCACCCTCTGACAAACAGATCAGCGTGTTTACACACTTTTTAATTAAAAGTTAGCGCGATCGAACGCGTTTAAATTCTTTAAGGAAAATATAGACTGTCCATATCAGTCTTAAAAAATGATCACGGCCACACGATTTGGCCACACAATTCAACAAGCCTAGCCTACTCCTAGCGGAACTAGGAGATCATCATGATAAACACCGAAAGGCCCACTAACATCCCAACCAGTCGAAATCCCTTTAGCTCATCAACAACACTCTTGAACGCTCACCAAAACATAGGTGATCGCGCTGTTAAAAAAAAGAAAACTCAAACGAGCTAGACCGATCATGACGGTCTTAAAATCATCACATTCGTCCAGCTTAGCTAGCCTAGTTGGACGGCTTAGATCTTCCTTCGAATAAATAGAGAAGTGCTAACGTGTTCACCGGTGACCCAACTCCACCCATGGTCGATCGACCTACTCGCGGCAGGCCATGAGGACACCAAACCGTTTGCCCAAAGAAGGGCGAACGCGCTATTGCGGAAACCCTAGTTTGCGTTGCGGTGACACACTACAGTCGCAAATGGATCACAACAATCCATCTTCGCCAGCCACATTGAGTGGCTTAGATCCAATTTCAGGCGACCCAGGAGACATCAGCGTGCTCACTGACGACCCATCTTTGCACATGGCCGATCGGCCTGCTCAAACTAGCGCCCAGCGCTTCCGAACGATCATCCAAAATAGGCTGGTCGCGCTGTTTGCATAATCTAACGACAGTACGCAACTACCGCAAATCATCTCGTCCGTCTAACTTCGCTAGCCTAGTCGGATGGTGTAGATTTATTTCCAGGAGGCCAACAAGGTAACGCTGTGATCATCGGCCACCCCTCTTCCACAAGGAGCGATCGACCAAGTGGTAGCTCACCCATAGGGTTCCCAAACGGTCGCCCAAAGGTGGTCGGTCATGCTACTTTTTAAGACGTTTAATTCGCGACTGATTTGAACGATCTCTAAAACAACGATGTTTCCTGTACATCGATTATTTTCAGCTGCTTGTTTAAAAGCGATGCTTTATATACATTAATCATAAGAGATGTTTTATAAATATTGATTTCACAAATAATTTATTATTTGACCTAAAAGCACTATGTGCTGCTTTTAGCGGCGAGTCTCATGACTTCACCCATTTACTCGAGACATCAAACATGTCACAAACTGGGGAATGCTCACTGGGGTATTGGTATGGCGGTTTACAACGTGCGGCGTGCAACCCTCCTATTACGAGAAAGTGTCAGGAGAGGACAGACGGTTAACAGCAATGGGAGTAGTGGGTAAAAGTGTGACCAAGTTTTCCATCGTAATGGAAACGTGGTGATCACCACTTTTTACAAAACCCCACTTCTCCACTACTTAACTGCTTCCACTTCCTACGAGATCATGGGTGCTCGAACATGACTTGTATAAATAGGAGTTCAACCTATTTCTAACACAAGTATCCAGAAAAAACCGTGAACTGATAGCTCACATTCTGCAAGCCAGTTCCATTTTATGATACAAGTCATAAAACAACCACACCTTCATAATTCAACATTTTGATCTCAAATACCTTCTTCGCTTTCCTCCCTAAGATCAACCCTTCTCCTCCACTTTGTGACCGAAGCAAGACTGGAATGGCCATTTCTTTGTTTATGCCAGGATTGTACAGATTGAACTCTCGAATCTAAAGTACTCCCGTGCAGTGCATTTGTTTAGGGTTTGAATTCGTTTCTCATCAACACACCCAAATTCACCAAAACCAGCAGAATCAGTTTTTACCCCAAAACAATATGGTAATCCTGTAACCTGAGTTCAATAATAGGTTGCAGTTTCATCCAATATGATATTTGACATCTCAAACCTCACCTGGACGAGAACATCGGGTCTGTATATGGTAATCCTGTAACCTGAGTTAAATAATAGGTAGCAGTTTCATCCAAACTGATATTTGACATCTCAAACTTCACCTGGACGAGAACATCCGGTCTGTATATGGTAATCCTGTAACCTTAGTTCAATAATAGGTTGCAGTTTCATCTAATCTGATATTTGACATCTCAAACCTCACCTGGACAAGAACATCGGGTCTGTATATGGTAATCCTGTAACCTGAGTTCAATAATAGGTTGCAGTTTCATCCAATCTGATATTTGACATCTCAAACCTCACCTGGACGAGAACATCGGGTCTATATATGGTAATCCTGTAACCTGAGTTAAATAATAGGTTGTAGTTTCATCCAATATGATATTTTACATCTCAAACCTCACCTGGACGAGAACATCGGGTCTGTATATTGTAATCCTATAAGCATGGTTCCATAATAATTGGAAGAATACACCGAGGAACCATCCAATCTGATATTTTACATCTCAACTTCACCTGGAAGAGAACATTGGGTCTGTATATGGTAATCTTGCAAACTGAGTATGCCTTGTTTTGTTTCCGATTATGTGTTTAACCACAATTTTGACCAACTTGACCACAAATTTGACCAACTTGACCACAAATTTGATCAACTTGACCACAATTTTTACCAACTTTACCTCGATCCGGACGCCTTTTACCTAGATATTCTGAGAGAAAAGCAAATCTCTCCTCTATTATTGTACTATTCTCTCTTGTCCAAAAAAGTAAGGTTTCAATTTTGGGTATCAAATTTCGTTCCCTCTCAAATCCCCACTCTGATATATCTTTTAGATTTCAATTCCCTCTCAAATTTGAGAAACCTTTTCTAATTCCCTCTCAAAGTTGAGAAACCTTTTCTTATTCCCTCTCAAATTTCATTTCCCCCCTTACAAATTTTCAGAATGATTTCAAATCTAATCCTTCTCTATAAACAGAGGGAGATGAAGATCTTAATTTATTTCCCTTCATTCTCACCATCCTCCTTCGCGATTCTCCCTTATACCCCTTTCTTCTTCCGTACCTCTTACCTCGCATACATCTCCGTACCTCAATCATTCTCCAGAGGTAATCTATGTAGCTTTTACTTTCGAATATTTATTTCAAATTAAGGTTTCTTTTTTGTTGGTTGGATCTCCTTCATAGATTTACTTGTATGTTGTTATTTACTGCTTTGCAATTCTTAGTATTTGGTTGTTATCTCTTTCCATAGATTACAACCAAACTCAGGGTTTCTACATGGTTATGAAGTTTTTCTTCATAGGTTGTTCTTATTACTTTAAAATTATACCTTTGTTGGTTGTAATCTCCTTCTATAGATTTCAAACAGAATTTGGGGTTTTGTATTTTAGCTCACTGCTAGGTTTGTTCTCATTTTAGTTCAAATGCCTAATATGTTGTTTGTTGTTTGGTTTGTTTGGTATGAAGATGTTGTCAAGTCAGGATTCTCACTCTTCAGATCATGTTGTGTCTACCAATGAAACTGGTTCTGCATCTGATATTCGTAGTACTCCATCTCATGGTGGTTATGAAAATGGTTCTATATCTCATGAAGCTTCTCTATCTCATATGACACTCTATCTGATTCTGACTTGGAGGAGACACAACTTCCACCTAGACTCTTGGTGGAAATAGATGAATGTGGAAGACCATTTGGCGAACATGCATCAAAGTATGCAACTCGTTCAGGGGAACTCATTCGAGTTCATTGTCCAATTGACTACAAAGACTGGAGGCTCATTCCTGCAGCCTTCAAGGACCAAGTCTGGATCCTGCTCATGGTAACTTATTATCTCCTATGCATTTCATTCTATGGTTTGCTCCACTTATACATATCAATGTTTATAGACCAACTACCTAGTTATTGTTTATGGCTGACAAAAATACTTCATCGTTTCAAGAAAAATTTTGTTTCGCATATGATGAGTCTCTTGTCAGGCCATTTGTCCAAAAAATATTTCCCCAGAAGTTTCGTTCATTCAAATGGGAGTTATGCCTTAACATTCTGAAAAAGCTTCAGACTCGGGAAGAGATGGATGCAGCATGCCCTTATGGTGTTAATGATGACGTTTGGAAATGATTTGTGCATAATGAGTACCATCCTGGCATGCAGGAAAAGTATGCTAGATATGCTGAGAACCAGCGGAAGAGAAGGATTCGACATTGTTTAGGTAAACTCTCCCATGCCAACAAATCCTACAGAGTTGTAAGTACTTTCTAACCTAGTGGTCTTAACATTAAATTCTCAAACTATTTTATTTGGACAACCCTTACTGACCATATTGATTGTACAGGCCAAAAAAGAAGGTAGGGTTATCGAGTGTCGTGGTGAGAGTTGGATGCTGGCTCATATATGGAAAAATGGAGCTGTACATCCAAGTGCAGTTGAAACATATGTGAGTATTGGACCATCATTTGTTGTTCAGAGTTCAAATAAATTTAATTGTTTACAGTTTGGTTCTTTTGGATTTCAGGAAAAAGTGAAGACTGCCGTAGAAAAGAGAAAGGCTAAATCCGAAGCTGGTATTGAGGCTGTTGTAGATATTACCAATGATCCAGTTACTGAAGTTTTTGGTGATGAATCCAATTGAATTTATTGCCGAGGCTTTTCATCCACTGTTACCAATAAGCAAGCAATACAAGGAAAATTTGGTTCTTAAATAGCCGCGAGTGGAAAAACCAATTCATTTACTACAGCTGGTAATGAAGGCAGGATGGATAGGATCCAAGAGGAGTTAAGTGTTCTCTCAAAGGTGAGCTTCAATCTGTAATTCATTTACATCCTTAATTTTTAAAGTTAGAGATTATAATTTTTTTAATCAACTATTGAATGGGTTGGTTTTGGTTATAGGTTGTTTTCAGTTTCATGGCAAGCCAACAGAACAATGCCAATTATCAAAGCAGAGCACAAGTCCCTGATATCCATTCTCCGGTCGTTCAACCTGCTGCTGCTGCTAATACTATACCTGCTGAAGGAGAGCCTCAAGTTCGTCTTGTTAACAGAAAAAGGGAGACAGTCGTAACAGGTTATGTGGTTACCGGCTTGCATGGAGAAATCTATCACGGGGTGAGTGTTAATCATGATGAGGGGAAGGTACGCATTGAGGGTGTTCTTGATGTGAACTATCCTGTACTCGATGCTCCACAAGGACCGGACAAATGCTTCACATTGACTGATTATGTTTTAGGTGGATTTTTAATCTGGCCTGCAAACCGGTTGGTCTTGCAACTGGTAGATTAAGCAGTTTGAAACTTATCTTTTGGTGCATCTTTCCTTACTTTTTATACATATGCTGCTGCTTATATTTTGTTGTGTTCTTTTGATTTAGTCACTCTTTAGTTAGAGTTCGTAGTTAGAGTGTAACTCTGAAAGCTTATTAGTCTTGCCTGCAAACCGGTTGGTCCTGCAAGATCTAGACTAAGCAATTTGAAATATAGTTTTTTGTGCAGCTTTCCTTACACTAATTTATACATACTGCTGCTTATATTTTGTGGAGTCTTTTTTCACTCTCTAGCTAGAGTGTACCCCAGAAAAGTTCCTTTCAGTTTTCTGTCACTTTAAACATTTCTTAAAAATACACTTCTCCAAGTGTATCGGGTTGTACTCCTTTGTGTATATCTATATATGGATGTCTTTTATTTACTTGCTTTTATTTGTCCCCCCCCCTTTTTTAACTCCGCCATTTTAAATGCCGGTCCCTAGCTCGGGTAAAGGAGGAGGGAAGAGGGGCAACCTTGTATCCTCTTCTGACATTTCATATTGTTTTTTTATCTGTTTGCAGGAACTTTGGTGGGAAAGATTGTTGATACAGAAGTTTATCAGTTGTGTTTCTTTCATATATGCAAATCCCATGAGCATGGGATACCGCAGGTCGCCATTTTAATCTCAGGTTTGTTACCCATACCTATTATGATCTCTTTAAATATGTCATTTGCTTATTCAGCTGCCATGCATCTGACCGATAATTATTTGTTTTGCAAGGTTTCATGGATTCTAACACCCGAAGCTGGAGATTGCCTACTATGGAGAGAGTTGGCAAGTTATTTTAATCTCAGGTTTGTTTCATTACCTATTATGATCTCTTCAAATTGTTTCGTGTACTTATTCAATTGACAATATTCAGTTCACCGATATGCGTTTGCTGGTATATGACAGGAGGTGGTGTTGGCCTTGCAAAGCTGTAAAGAGATTGAAAGAACTTGTAACCAAGATCATCTTATTAAAATAAGTTTATCCCTTCTCTTGTATAGCGTTGTAGGACCTTGATATAGAAATGCCAGAGCTGTGGTGAAATAACTTGACATTGTTTGTTCTGCAAAGCCGCAGAAGTAGCATAAGCTAGAAGTATCATATTCTCGTATCTAATTTTGTTGCTGAGTAATCTCTTATCACATCTGTTCATTCTTTTCAAGTATGTGTTTTACATGATTTATGCCAAAAGGTACAACTTACTACCATCGAGTTTTCGGAGTGGAGATGTTATGGTCGTTAGGTTTGCTGTAATTGAAGGAGATAAATGCAGCTAACCTGACAAGCAAAACATTCTCCTCTCTAATTTTACTGGTGACTGAACTATTATAATTATTAGTTTTCTTGTTATCATTTGTTACCTCCGGCTGATACACCTACATGTTATAATTCTCTTTTTGTTTTGTGAGGTTTCACTGATGCTAACACCTTAAGCTGGAGAATACCTACTGCAGAGAGTTAACAAGTCATTGTAATCTCAGGTTTGTTTGCGCTACCTATTGTGATCCATTCAAGTATGTGTTTCACATGATTCCTGCCAAAAGGTACAACTTACCACCGTAATTCCAGTTGGTGGGTAAACTCTTGACACATTAGAGTTTCTTGCATTACTTACTTAAAATTTGGTTGACTGATGGTACCATTATCTTTGTTTTTTGAGAATTCATTGATGCGAACACCTGAAGCGGATCAGTCCCACTGTGTGGGGGTCAATCATGAAGCTGGTTAAACAAGCGAGACAGTGTTGGCCTTGCAAAGCTGTACCAAGCGAGGGAAAGAACTTGTACCAAGCGAGATATTCTTTTCTCTACTTCTATTAATTGGTGAGTAAAGTCTTGCTATATCAGTACATTGTTTGTTGTCATCTTAATTTAACATATGAAACCATGTATAAATTCCCAGTGACAAGTCTGTCAAATATAAACTTTTGATGCTTAGGTTGCCATGTTCATATAAAAACAGTAAGAATGTATGCATTAGAAACTTGCTTATATTAGAAACTGCTGAAACACACAACCTTGTCATTTTCTTATAACATAGGGAACCATGTATGTTTTTTTGCCTCAAGTAGTTGTTTTACTTACATATACTTAGGTATCTGAATGAATGATGAGACAAATCTTGGTTCAATTGATTGGTCTATAATGAGAATGTATGTATTGCAGAATGACAATGAACATGTAAATGAATTGCCGAAATTACTGAATGAATCTTCGTCTCCCATGAGAGCTGTTTCTAATTTGAGTTTCTGTTTCATTTTTGTTATTTTGTCAGGATACTGGAATCGATGGCAATAGCTGATGCCATGAGTTGGTTAAGGCTACTCTGATGTCAAAGGACGACTTCTTTTGGCTGATCATGAACAACTTTTTTTCCATCCAAGGTATAATGCAGAACAACACTTTTATATTTAGAAACTTTTGAAAAACATAACCCTTGTCATTTGATTATAACCATATAGGGAACCATGTATTTTTTTAGGCTTAAGCAGTTCTTTCAATGTAAGAATGATAATCATATATACTTGTGTATGTGAATGAATGAGGAGACAAACCTTGGTTCAATTGGTTGTTGTATGGATTTGTGAATGCATGAATTCCTTGTGCTGCTTTAATGATAATGTATGTATTGTGGAATGAGAAATGAATTGCAATGCAGCTTCAGAAAGCAACTGTATTGCAGCTTCATAAATGGATTGCATTGCATTGCAGGGTCCAATTATGGGAGCTTATTTATAACAGAATTTTTTTTTTTTTTTTAAATTTTTTTTGAAAACTATTTTTTTTATCAACGTCGAATCAACGTTATAAAATATGTTAGTAATTAGCACACCTATAAAATTCATTACTGTTACAATCAATCGTCAATGTCTACAGGCGTTAGTATAAATGTTACAAATGACAAACACGTGGCAAACGACAAAACGTTACATTCAACAGTTACGAATCGAATCGTTAGAGAAAGCTATTATATCCAAAATGTTACAATCAATCATCAACGTTTGGAGCCGTTACATTACACGCTACAACCGATTAACACGTGTCGTACGACAGCCGTTACACTGAGCTGTCACGGTAACTAAGCGTTACAATAACTGTTAAATCTAATCTGTTACAATCAACTAAACAACGATTTCAATCGTTGCTGTAGCTGTTACAAGGAAGGACAGGTGGCAATAAGTCAACCGTTACACACAAAGTCGCCGTTACAGTATCTGTTACACCAAATTGTTACAGGATAACCGTTACGATTTGCACAATAACGGTTATCCGTTACAACAAAATGAAATCACATAAATCTTGTGCTGACTAGATAACCGTTGGTGTATTTATTCCAACGAATGAAACCGTTATTTAATAAAATTTTATTGTAACAAAATGAACATTTGATAAAATATTGTAACACTAATAATAACGGCACATTTCCAACGTTTTTTTGACGTTACAATATATAGATACTTACGTTTTTTCAACGTTACAAATTCCCTGATTTCGTGTAGTGGAAGACATGGAATCCTAGGTTAGCTAACCATACAATAACTATTGTAATCTCATATCAATACAATACTCTCCCTATGGGATTCCTCCGTGGATGTAAGCATCACTAGCCGAACCACGTTAAATTCTCTGTCTCATTTATTTATCATTTTCTAGCCCTAGTTTCACATCATCATCACTAATCAATAGTGTTTAGTGCCTAAAATTAATTTTTGGGTACAAACATTGGCGCCGACTAAGGGGATTCGTGTAAAACAGTCATGTTTTATCATTGAGAAAGGTGCGGAATAAATCATCCCAAGATTCCATGCAAGGTCAACGAAGAAAATAAAAATAAATAGGGTTCAAGCGAAGTGTTGCAGATATGACGAAACCATTGCAGAAAACGTGGCGAAATTCACAGAAACAGTAACAATATAACTGTTGTAGAAGGCGTTGCCAAAGCTTCTTCTTCATCACTGCACCAGATCTGTCAGATCTCAGATCCGTAGGATCTGTCTAGCCCCGGGTCCAACATTCGGTTCATCAGCTGGTTTAACCTGGTTTACCCGAACCAATTCATTACGGTCCAACCACAAAGCAACTGGTCCAACCAAGCCAATCGGTTCGGTGCACCCAGTTGACTCATCAGGAGAAGTCCAGTCAGCTACCACATCAGCGGATAAGGTACAGTAATCTGCACCACATCTGCAGTCTGGTACAGTCAGCATTGCCATCTCAGCAAGATGTCTAGTCAGCAAACACCATGTCAGCAAGTTTCCACGTCATCACATGTGCTTCCATATCATCAACTGCATGCAGTGTCAGCATTGTTTAAGTGTCACGTCAGCATAGTTTGAGATCCACCTCAGCATATTCAGTTGCCACATTGTCACTTTTATACAGTCAGCTTCACCATATCAGCAGTGCCACATCAGCAACAACACACGCGCTTCGTGGAAATCTTGTTTCATCAATAACTTCTTCGTTTTAAGTCCGAATTGGGTGATTTTTTGCTCGTTAGAATCGTCTTTCAATTCCCTACAACTTGGAAGAAAAAAATTAAAGTGTTAGAGAACCTTTGAATTGCACTTAGAGCAGCAACATGATCGAGTTCGACGTTTGTGGATAGAGACATGATCGAGTTCGAGATGAGGATTGCTTAGACCCTTCAATATTTAGCCTTGCATCACATCGCAAGCATTTAAAGCCTCACCTTACACGTTAGCACATAAGTCTTGCTCTTATCACAAGCATAAAATCTCGTCTTGCACGCGAGTATGAAAGACTTGCACCTTGGCAAGCACAAAGTCTCGTCTCGACCGCGAGCCCAACGCACGATGTTAGTCCAAAGACTCGTAATCAACACAAGCAACCGCCAGCCTTCCCAAGCAGCGAGCGCTACAGCCTTGTTACGTTGCGAGCAAAAAGTCTTGCCCCAGTTGCAAGAAGACTACATTCTCCTCAAGACTCGACTAGCTCTCGATCATCACAAGTCCAATACTTAGCAAAAAGTGTCGCCTAACACGTGAGAAAATTTCATTGCAGGTTATCAAAGTGGGGGCGTCTTTATAATATCTCTTCAAACGTTTGGGAGCGAGTTACGTCATCAACGGTCGACGCAAAAGATTCCATAAGTCGTGTTTCCTAAGTTGCTTGCACATCAAGTTTGTATCAGAATTAGAGTTACATATACTATATAAATATATGTATTCGAAATCCTAAAAGGATATAGAATCTTAGGTTATCTAACCATACAATAACTATTTTAATCTCATATCAATACAATACTCTCCCCATGGGATTCCTCCGTGGATGTAGGCATCACTCGCCGAACCACGTTAAATTCTTTGTCTCCTTTATTTATCGTTATCTATCCCTAATTTCACATCATTATCACCAATCAATCGGGTTTAGTTCCTAGAATTAATTTTGGGTACAAACAACTTCGACGTGGACGACCTCTCCCTCTTCCGGCTTGAACTCCTTATGGGTTTGCTGCAGGTAAACGCAAATATGTCAAAATATATACACACATATAGCGCACAACAACTAAGCAAACTGATTTGGAAATTGTAATACATTTTGTGTATAAAAACCAACAAATGCTTTACTACCAACGTGTTATCTATTTGATTATAGCCTTACAGTACCACCAAAATTATTGGATACAACAGCGGGTTAATGAATGTCACACTTCTGACTTATGTCTATCTATGAATTATGATGCATACATGAGGGGACTTGTAATCGGAGTACGTCTTACATACTTGATTTTGACTCATGAATATAGACTACAAAGTTGGTTAACTTTTGTTTTGTGCCATACCTTCTTGTGCAGACATTCCTAAAGTTATGTCCATGGAAGGTGAATTCTTAGGGAAGGGATATAGATAGAGTATCAACTAGTAAATAAAGATGCTAAGTACTCTTGCTGGTGTTCTTGAGCAATGTTTTTCGACGTTGTTTAAGTCATAAGTTAGTACTCTTAGGGAAAATAGTAATACCTTTTGTGTATAAAAACCAATCACCGCTTTACTGCGTACATATCTATTACAGTACCACCAAAATTATTGGATAACTCAGCAGGGATATCGAATTATTAAGAATTAATAGCAGGTATTCCTTCGAGCTAATAATTTCAAAAGGAATTGGATTCTCATTTTTCTAAAAATAAAAAGTAAAAAAAACTTACGTATTGCATTTTGTGCGTCCCGAGATTCCTGAGATTGAGCCTGCTTCAAGAGTTGAGGGCTCCTGCGAAGGTTTAAGTTGAATGCAAGATTGACATTTGTTGCTATATAAATTGAGTCAGTCAAAACAATCATTAGATCATCAGAAGAAGAAGAAAAAGAAAAAGAAACTATGAACATGGATGGATATGCTCTTAGATGAAATATATATAGATAATGAGATAAGAACTATAAACTATACTGCTTGATTTTTGTGGATGTATTGGTTCTCTATGTTGAGATTGTTGAATGAATCTTGGACTTCTGCGCAACGGTATTGGTTTTCTATGTTGAGATTGTCGGGTAGAAACTTGTTCATTGGCTACAATATGTACATCAAATATTATAAGTATAATAATATAGCTTATCACCAAAGGTCCACAGTAATGGAACCAAACATACCCTAAACTGCCAAAAACTTTTGGATTACCACTAATTGGACCTGGTTCATCCATTCTATCTCTATTGAGGAGCCTGGGGCTTCTACGAATATTGCTAAACCTGGTGGGTAGGTTCCCCTCAAGTTGAGCTTGTCGTACGGTTGTGGTAATCATAGGTAGATAGGACTTTAAAGTTTCAAATATGGCTTTAACACTTGGATTCTCTGGAAAAACTTCATCCGTGGGAGGAACTTGATGAACTGTGTGTATTAAACTATATATCAGTTGACGTTTTAACAATTCATCAAGAGATTTAAGTTCAGAAAGAATACAATCGGAAACAAAGTGAAATGTGAAAAAGTGCAAATCTAGTAAGTAAAACAATATCGACAACTTAATGATCAGCATAAATAAGTTCAGAAAAAAGTATTTCATACACATGTAATCTACTTTTTCCAACTTACCCCTACTTGGTCCTGCTTCATGGTCATTTCTTACTCTTTTCCCCCTTTCCTTAATGTGATGCTGATAGAACTCACAAGTGTTGCTATCTCAAGCTTGTTGTCAAATTTAGTTGTCAAAACTATATCTTGATTTCTAGTCTACAATTAATTAAGTCTTGGACTAGGATATAAATGTAGTTGAGAAACAATGGATCACGATAGTCATCATTGCAATCTACCCTTTGAAGGCGAAGATCAACCGAAGCTTCTGGAAAACTTCATCAACAAAAGGTAAGTGAAGACTGAATCACCTATATCTCAAGTTATATTCACTTTTCTATCATTTGATACGATGTCGCATAACTAATTAGACTATTATGCATAGAAAAGAATTTTGAGTCAAGTTTATCTTGATAATTAGTTCTCAAAATATAATGACTAAGCTCAATGAACATTTGTTCATACTTGATGAATTTCGGTTAAGGACAATTTATTGTTCGGAATAACAATCATGATTCAAGTTTTATCGTTCAAAAATAGCCTGGAACAGTGATATGTGTCATTGATGTTATTCAGGAATGTTTCAAATCGATTTAGAGAAAAATATAGAACTATTATTGATTCGGATACAAGACAGTGTTATCAGTCTTACAAACTGGGGAAAATGTTATAAGTCTGAACCCGTATTACATGTACTCGTACACGTAGCGGAGTAGCTATATATCGACTTACAGATTTGTGCTACGCATATTCTTATGTATATCATATGAAAAATCTGTTTAACTCGTGAACCAGATCGGTATGCATACTCACATGAAAACCATTTTGGAACTGTGGTTACGGAACCGGGATTAGTATCCAAACCAGTACGCAAACTAAAACAGTTATGTGTTCCCGAACTCGGATGTGTATCCAAACCGGTACGCAAATCAAATTAGTTATGTGAACTCCGAACCGGTGACAATCTTAAGGTTTCCAAACCGGTACGCAAACCTAAAAAGTTCTGTTAACTCCAGAACTTGGTTTGGTTAAGTGTTTACAAACCGGTACACGTCCTGTGACTGAACCGACTCACGAACAACAATGATATTTGTACCTTGTACACCTACTAACCATGTCGATTATATTTTCAAGTGCGATTAAATTATTTCTATGAGATAATTTGCATTTGATTAATTCTCTAAAAACACTAGACTTATTTGATCACATGTTTGTGACTCAGAGTTAATGTCTTATGTGTTCATGAAAATGAATATTAATTTAAAATCGGCTAGTTTCGGCTAACCATGTTGAACATAGTCTTTATACACGGTTCAGTTATGGTTTCACCTAACCAGAGTGTATATCTTGTTTATGTAAATCAAATTCAAAGATTCATCTATAACGGTGGATATTTTTTGCTTGGTTCCAAAGTTATCTTAGTTTAAACCTAAAGCAACCTATGCTTTGAATGTCTATAAAAGAGGAACTTCAAGCAACTTGGATCTTTGAATCCCGACACTAATTTTTCGTGTGTCCTAGTTGTATCTTGAGTCATCCTCTTCCTAATCCTTTTAGTCTTTAGCGACTAGAAAGACTTCATAGGGATTCGTGAAGCCAGGTTCAGTTATCTTTCCTTGATAAATTGCGTATCTTGATCTTGATCGATTGTTGAGCTATTTACTTGATCAATATAGATATAAATCATCAAAGTTCTCTTCCTCTCAAACTTTGTTGATTCCACAGGTTTTATACTTGTGAAGTGAATAATAATCTAGGATGCACTTCGGGTTGCATAAGTCCGTATTTTGAGGTTAGCTAGACTTTGTCTATTGCTATCGATTTCCACACCTTTGATCAAACTATTTGATTGTAAAAGGAAATCATTTATAGGATTAATCTGTGGGAAGAAGATTTGTTCAAAGTCTTCAATCGAGTTGAAGAACTCTTAGTTGGTGTGACGTCAGCTAAGGGAATCAATTGCGCGGGGTCCTACTGGGATTCAAGAGGCATAAGGAGCGCGACTGTAACTTAATCGGTAGGATACCTTTTAGGGCTCAACTACATTCCAGTATGAAGTTAATTGGTAGTAGGCTAGTGTCTGTAATGGCTTAATACAGTTTGGTGTTCAATCTGGACTAGGTCCCGGGGTTTTTCTGCATTTGCGGTTTCCTCGTTAACAAAACTTTTGGTGTCTGTGTTATTTCTTTTTTCCGCATTATATTGTTTATCTTTATAATTGAAATATCACTGGTTGTGCGTTGATCAATCATAATAGAGACATCCGACCTAAATTGTTGGATACGACTTGATTGATTCTTGGACATTGGTCTTTGGTACCGTCCAAGGAATCTCTTTGTGATTAGGTTCACGGATTTGTTTTTATAAACGTTTTAATCACAAGAGATAGAGATATAACTTTAGATATTATTCCTTGATTGAGTTTAACTCTCGGAGTTGTATTGAGTTTGTCCATACAGATTGCCTAAAAGAAAAGTAGTGGTGTATTTTGGTACCCCCGCATTTTCACTAACCTCGAACAGAAGGATAATGTGTAAGTTGATGTCGATAAGTCTTTAAGTTATTCAGAGTAACAAGAGTTTGTATTAACATTTCAAATATTCCTAGTTTAACCTAACGAAGTTGACTCCAGTATTCTAATTAAGCAGCTTCGAGTTTTGGAGCTAAAATATGACAACCAAACTTGACATACCAACTTGGTGGGTTAAACCAAGCACTTCTCTAACACAAGAAAACTTCGAGCAATCATCTATAAATAAGACATAATATTTAGAACCATTAGTTAAATAGTTGGTGAGGCACCCCAAACATCAGTAGAAATTAAATCTAAAGGAGATGTAGAGATGGTAATAGTCATTCATAGCGTTTGTCGATGATTCTTACTCAAATGACAAGCTTCACAATTCATATTGTTTCTCACAGGTAACTTATGACGCCAAATTTCGATAGATGTTTTATCACCAATTCATACGAACACGTACATTCCCTTTATGATAAGATGAAACTGGTGAAGGAAGGTGATAATGCCCATCTTTACTCTTATTGTTTATAAGAACTTTCCCCGATGTACGGTCCTTAATAAAGAAAATATCAGGATGAAATTCAAAATAAACATCATTGTCTTGAGTAAATTATCTCACTGGAAGTACATTTTTCTTTAGGGAAAGAACGAGAAGTACATTATTTGACTAGAAATAACATGATGTTGTATCTAAAAAGGAAGACCCTATATGAGTGATTGGAAAACCTGTTTCATTACCCAAAGTATGATAATAGATGCTTGACATATGTCCGGTTTGGATTAGTTTACCTGATTAGGGTTTGCTTTACTTTCTGTTGCATTTAAGTAAGAAACCCTCTCTGTTTTTGGTTATCGAATTAAATGAAGTTATAGTTAGAGGCTTCTACGGCAGAGTTACCATTTTCGATTCATTTCTGTTTCTTTCATCTTCATCAACTGTACTAGAACAGTACATAAAGATACGATAAGTTTCGTATACGTTACCACATGAATAACTAAGGATTGATCGTTGAGTCGATTTTATCCATTGATTCCCATAACTTCCACAACAAACTTTTCTCCTTGGTCGTGAGAAATTAAACTGGGTATTCTTATACATGCATGACAAACAACCAGAAACAAAACCTAATTAATACCCCTTATTGGTGTAATTGAGTCAGATGTAGTGTGAAATATATTGGCAGGGTAACAATACTCTATATAGACGACGTTGATTGAGGTGAAGGAGTACTCCCTGATTTGTGTGTTATTGAAAAAGCGGGGGACTAACAACCACACCCAATAATTTGTTTAGGCAATCTATATGGACTAACTCCAATATATTTCTAGGAGAATGAACTAGAAAGTCAGAATCAATCAAGGAAAATACATCCAAGAGTTATATCTCTGTTTCTCAATGTAATCAACAAATCAAACAGATAGAAATCCGCAAGCCTGATTTTTATGAGAAACAACTTGAACGGCACCAAAGACCAATGTTCAAGTGTCAATCAATTTATATCAACAACCAAAGGTTGAATTATCTAATTGACTGAACTACGCACAACCTGTGATATTTCAATTATATAGAAAATATAATGCGGAAAAGAAATAACACAGACACCAGAAATTTTGTTAACGAGGAAACCGCAAATGCAGAAAAACCCAGGACCAAGTCTAGATTTGAACACCACACTATATTAAGCCGCTACAGACTCTAGCCTACTACAAGTTAACTTCGGACTGGAATGTAATTGATCCCTAACCAATCTCACACTGATTAAGGTACAGTCGCGTTCCTTACGCCTCTGAATCCCAGTAGGACTCTACGCACTTAATTTCCTTAGCTGATCTCACCCATAACTAAGAGTTGTTACGACCCAAAGTCGAAGACTTGATAAACAAATCTGTCTCATACAGAAAAGTCTATTGAATAGATCAATCTGTCTCCCACAGAAATACCTACGAGCTTTGTTCCGTCTTTTGATAAATCAAGGTTAACAGTACCCAATTGATACACCGGACTAATATTTCCGAAGAACAACCTAGTAATATCAATCACCTCACAATGATCTTAACCGTATGGAAGCGGAGCAAGATATTGTAGAATCACAAACGATGAGACGAAGATGTTTGTGACTACTTTTTATCTTACCTATCAGATATTGAATCTCGAGCAAATATTAGAGAACATAATACTCAATACGATAGAACAAAGTAAGATCAGAACACGCAACTACAGAGAAAATAGTTTGGTCTGGCTTCTAAATCCCAATGAAGTCTTTAAGTCGTTAACTTATAATGGTTTTAGAAAAACCTAGGTTAAAGTAGAATCAACTCTAGTCGTAACTAGTATCACACAGGAGGTGTGGGGATTAGTTTTCCCAGTTGCTAGAGTTCTCCCTTATATAGTCTTCAAATCAGGGTTTGCAATCAATGTTACCTTGGTAACAAAGCATTCAATATTCACTGTTAGATGAAAAACTGATTAGATTCAAGCTAATATCTTTCAACCGTTAGATCGAACTTAGGTTGTTACACACAAATGAAATGTACCTATATTTAGATATGGGTAAATGTACCTAAACGTGTACACTTAGTTGGCTCAACAATAGTAAACCGAAGTTAGCCATATGAACACTTTCATATCAACCTTGTTCATCTTAATCACAACTAGTTCAAATGACTCAAATGAAACTAGTTATAGAGTTGTTCAATTGTTTATATTCTCATAGAAGTATACAAGACACAATTGAAGCAAAATTGATTTTGATTCACTCGAATCAATTTATGAACATTATAGCCACGGTTTCCAAAGATTGCATTCCTTATTATATAAATGTATTTGTTCATGAATAAACTGATTTTAGAACCAAACCCACTCAAGTATGCAAATGGGTATGCATACTTAGAGTTTCGGACTTGGTCTGTCCGCCAGTATGCGAACGGGTACGCATATTGTCGTTCACGATCAGACTCAATTGAATTAGTATGCAAACGTGTACGCATACTAAATTCCCGAACTTGAACTGTTAAGCCAGTACGCATACGGGTATGCATACTTAGTTTTCGGACTTCAACTGTTAAACCAGTACACATACGGGTATGCATACTATGGTTCCTGGACTTGGAATAACTTGCAACAGTTTGCATATAAGTATGCAATCTGTGTTATATCCAATCAATGGTTAATCGTTTTAAACTCCATTTTAATCATTGAAACATTCTTAGAAGACGAGAATAGCTGTCTCACACAAACTATTAGCTTCAAAGCAATTTTCAAGTGATCAATAGATTAATACGAAACATTCCGAGTCTACATCAAATGACTGTCTCACACAAATCATATAAGATGTTACCAGGCGATTTTCACATGATCATATTTTGACTTTCGTCAAAAATAAAAAATGAACTTGGTTAAAGTGAAAGCTTACCAACACATATTTCGAGAAATATGTAAATGAGTTAAACTCAGCTCGAAATATAAAATGTGTATAAAATAAAGTCTATATAGCTATACGACTTTTGTCTCAATAGGAGATAGAATAGAAATAGACTTCTGAGTGATATATGAGTTCAAGTCTCCACATACCTTTTGTTTACGAAGTTCCACAATCTCCCCTTAGTAGTTCTTCGTCTTCAATCGATGAACGCCGTGAAGTCTAATGCTCAACTACACTTGCGAGTTCGACCGAGCAGTGCTCTAACAATCTCCCCCTTTGTCAATTTTAGTGACAAAACTATCAATACATATGGATTACAAAATAAATAAAGTTTGTAGCTTCTCATCCAAATGCTTGATTTTCTTGGTTCTTCAACATTACTCGAAATCTTCGTCACTTCCAAGTACACCAGTGATTTTGAACGTGTTCAACTCAGCATCATAGTTGTTGAAGATCCGTAGCCATAACAATAAGAAAACAGTTGTTCTCAATCATTGTTATACAGTGTCATAATATTATTACACAGCATCAAAGTTCAATTGTATCACAAATTTGACAATAATACTATGGTGATATGTATCACTCCCCCTTAGTCAATACTTCATCTCACAATATGTGCTATTCCAAACGCTAGTTATCCTTCTTAAACACAATATGTGCTATTCCAAACGCTAGTTATCCTTCTTAAACACAAGAAAAAATTCTCGTAAGAAGTTTCCTAAACAAAATCAAGTTTCTTTGATAACTTCATACCTTTGAAAAGCTCCATCATAAAAGGTATCACTGATATCCTTGATTCTTTTGACCGTAGAAACTCCATGTTCATGGGTTAGAACATTAACTTTTCGATCAACAATGCGGGCAAGCTGCCTAGCTTTGACACAGTCCACGATGAGTTTCTTCTGATTCTTGATCAAGATCTTTTGATTTTCAAGGATTTTGGTCTGACCATCAATAAGCTGATTCATTTGCAGTTGAAGATTTGCAAATTCGATCCTTGAGTCATTCTGAACAAAAATTAAATCCTTGACATATTCACCAATCCAAGAGTTGTACTATTTCCTTGCAATCATCTTTTCAAGACAAGTTCTTGAACAGAATCACAACCTTTAATGTCTTATTCCATCTCAAGATTCACCACTTCCTGAGGTCTTGAGTAGTTCTCCATTTTTTTTTATTAGGGAAGAAAAAGCGATATATAATATATATACGTTTATGAACAAGAGAAGGACATTCTTGTTATGGAAACCCTAAAACTCCCAAGAAAGACACTGATGTTCGTGGACTTGGTAAGAAGGGTTAATGGATCAGAAAAGATCCAAGAATAAGGAAATACTCTCTGTTTTCAGATATCTCTTACCTTTATAGCTCAAAACTTAAAGATTTAATCAGAGCATATAAAAAAGATACACTAGTTACTAGGAGTCAAGAAATGACTCAACATTCACAATAGAAGAAAACAGTTAAATCAAACACAAGACAGATGGTAAACTACAGCATATTCGAGCATCTCGCAAATGTCATCCGTGCAACTCTAAAGTTAGATACAAGGATGAAATTACCTAGAGCTTAGGTATTTAAGTGAGATGTAATCCCACCATGAACATTGAGAGATGAGTTGTAAATACCATCTAAATGTTTGAGCCTTGTATTCCTTACCTTCCTTCGGTTATTTCTTATTCCCGAGAAATAAGTCATAACCCTTTTTGAGTCTTCATCAAAAGGATTTTTTTGAGGGATAAATCTAGGACCTCTATGGATTGGTTCCAGAGGGTCAGAGTTGAGGAAATTACTTCTCCTAGACTTAGGTCTACCAGACTTATATTCAATAGCACTGGGAAGGTGTACATTTGTAGCGCACAATTTAGCACCATTAGGAGGCACACGATTCCTGTAGCGATTTCTAGAGGATTGACTCTGGAAACCTTGTGCATGAGAATTCTGGTTTTCTACTGGAATGAAATCCATTGTAGATGTTGTCAGACAATTCACTCTATCAACAGCAAAAAGAAGTAGATTTTGAAGCTCAGAAATCTGTTTCTTTCTAGCAAAACAATATGGATCATAATGATTTCTTTTCCCACAGAAGGAACAGGTTTGTGGAAGAGAAACATCGGAAGAAACCTGTTTTAAACTAGTAGCCCTATTAGAATCCTGCAAGTCATGTGAACATTTCTTAGCAGATGCTTCCTTTGGAGTATTTTTCTTCATGTACAATAATCCCCTTTGAGAATTAGAGATAGGAAAGGAAGAAGGCTTACTCAATAAAACAGATTTTTCCCTTTCCAAGGATTTGCACTGTTTCTGGGCTAAAAGAAAAGATGCATCCAGTTTCTCTTTTTCAACACGAATGTTGTTCAGATCTGATGAATGAGTCTCGTTCAAATATTTTTCTCAAATTGAATCTTCTTTAACAATATCTTCAAGAACACTAATCTTTTCACGTTGTAGGGTAGTTTCTTGAACAAGGTTTTCGATATTGTTAAAAAAGGACTCAACGATACTGTAGAGTTCCCGTTCTCGATTAAGAGACTTCTCAAGTTCATCAATGAGCTGAGCATGTTATTCTTCAAGAGGTTTCATTTTAGACTCTTGAATATCAATAATCTCAGCATATTTTTTTAGGGTTATGGTGAGTTCCATTCAGCTTCTGACATAGTGTCAAATGTCACATCAGAGGGAAGGTTATCAGAATCTGATAGCAAAAAATTTCTACCTCTGGATTCAGAAGAATCAACTAAGGAGTTATCCTTTGAGGTAAGCCCAAGACATTTGGCATAATCAAAAACTTTGGGAGACATTTATATATGCGTAAGAATTAGACAATAATCTGTCCATAAATTCAGATTGCTACAAACACAGACTTATAAGGTCTTAAACGTGTTTGCCTGCTCTGATACCAATTGAAAAAGCGGAGGTCTAACAACCACACCCAATATTTCATTTAGGAAATCTGTATGAACTAACTCCAATTTATTTCCAAGAGAATCAACTAGATAGTCAGACTCAATCAAGGAAAATACATCCAAGGGTTATATCTCTGTTTCTTAATGTAATCAGCAAATCAAACAGATAGAAATCCGCAAGTCTGATTATTATGAGAAATAACTTGAACGGTACCAAAGACTTTAGAGCTATAGAGAAGCGAGAAAAAAATCAACAGAGTCGAGTTCAGAAACTTTCCTGCTACTGCTGCGAAGAAGAAGACGAAGAACATTAGACCCTCAGAGTCAGTCGCAGAGGCAGACTTATTTTCAGTGACAACGAGGTACGGTCGCATCTTCCTGCAGTCACAGAAACTCTTCAGCAACAACTCGGACTTCTGTTTTAGACCTTCAGTAACTACAGAATCCGCTGCTTAGCACTTTTCACTCTTTTAATCAACTTTTGAACACCAAATATGTATTTTGAGCAAGTGATTAATATGAGGAGCTAAACCCCTTAGCCGAGGCGACGGAGGAAGCCATTGTTCCATGAAAAGTGGTATAATTCTATTTTAATTATTTATTGCAATTATTTTACATGATTATTTGCATAGAACTTAAAAGCAAAATTGGTTTTTATTGAGTAGTTGTGAAGTGTTTTGATGGGACATGCTTAGTTTTAATACTTTTGATGTTTCATGCTTCGTGCTTACAATTATTACTTCAAAAATCTATTAGAGGCAAATATTAGAATCACTTTAAAGAATAATATTGCATGAATATTGATTAGAGTTTATCAATTAATTGGTCAATGGTGGAATCCAAAGTCTCGGTATTTTCTTATTATTGTCAAAACAATTCTATTTAATTTTCGAAAATCCTTCACAAGTTCGAGCAACGAACCTTTTTACCACTACAACTATAAAACGACATCAGTTTTTGGCGCCGCCGACGCGGACTTGTTTTTAGGGTTTTAGATTTATTTTTTTTATTTTTATTTTTCTTTTTGTTCTTTTTTACGTTTCTTGGGTATTTGTCTTTTTGTTGCAGGTTTTGAATCAAAAAGGAATTGGAGACGAAAGACCTGGGGGATTAAAAGCTAGACAAAGCGAAAAGAACGGAGGAAAGACGAAGATATTTTTTTTAATTAATTAGATTTTTTATTTTTATTTTTTAGATTTTATTTTTTATTTTTATTTTTAGAAATTGTAAATAGGACTTTATTTTTGTAATTTTTATTTTTTTGGACATTTGGACTTTGGGACATTATTATTTTTATTTTTTAAACCCTACGGAAGGGTATATTTTTAAATATAAACTGTTTGCAGGGAAGGATGACGATTACGATATCGTCTCGGCCCCTCGGGTTCGCACATTGACACAGGAGTCAGTGGCCCGAGTCGACTTCAGCGGTTCTTCGCCCGTCTGGTACGGGAGGTAAACTTCTAAACACCCTCGAATCCCCTGTCAGCGGGTTTACTGTCTTCCTTAAGGTGCATATATGCTGAGGACTGAATACGGACTTTTATTTTCCTAGTAAAGGGCAAGGCCTGGCCATACAAGATAAGGGTTCGGATTTCATCACCGTTCTCTTCTTGCCCGCCTTAGGAAAACGATACCGAACGCGAACCTAAGCTTAAAATATTGACTAGAACAAGACCGATAGGGTAACGAGCTTATAGGAAAGTCGTTCAAAAGGATCGTATTGGGTATCTTGTTAGCCTAACTCAAAGTTCAGGAAGATTACTGTAAGTCGATTAGAGCCGCCTTGTAACCCAGGGAAACGTTGCCAAAGAGGTGGGGGTATCAAAGCTCCTCTGAGCTTCTCCTACTTCTCTTCGACTTACTTTATTCGGATCGTTCTAGAGAGGTTTGCTAAAACTATACCCAGTTGCTTCTTGGAAGAGTAGAAGCTGGTCTAGAAACAATCTAAGGGAGCCATCATGCTTGTTGTTTGCTAGATTTTATAGGTTTGATTTGGTCGAGTCAGCCTTGTTTGTGATTGTTTAGAATTCCCTTGCAATTAAGAATGTCGAACTGGTATGATAGAAGCCAATACAATGAATATCCGACTGAGTTTCAAAATGGACATTATTCTCACTACGACCATAGTGTAAATAGTGGTTGGGAACACCAACCTTTTGAAGGTTATGGTTCATACCATGGTGAGCCAAATTACTATCCACACACACACCGGTCATACGAGCAAGAAAATATGGATTATTATAGTGCTAGTACCTCGTCTTTGGACAATACAATCAAACTGTTGAAAACTAGTCCTTATTATGATCCTTCTGTTTATGATCCTTCC
>JAJJMB010009125.1:9774854-9934683 GCA_023531105.1 Papaver atlanticum | reverse complement strand
TGAACTCGACTCTGTTGATTTTTTTCTCGCTTCTCTATAGCTCTAAACTTCTCCAAACTCCCCCAAATTATTCGTACCTCTAAATATGGCTCGAATCAACCTATATATATCCACCAAACCCCAAAATCACTCGAGTTAATCCAAATATTTTCGTTCTTTTTCAACAGCAAGTTACGGGATTTTAATCTTCTTTTTACGCGTCAACTTGGTTTCCAAACTCTCTTAAACTCTCCCAGGACTGAATAAGGACTCCATACACTCCTATCTTGCCGTAAACTCTTCACAAATTCTTTTGTAAACCGAAAATAACTCAAATTGTGAATTCTCCCTGTTTTGCTCCAACACGGATTTCTATCCCTGTTTAATCGATTCTACAACTCATACCATACTTGTTTATCCTTAACAGAGTTAACCCAACGAAAATCAGCCATTGAATCGCCTTAAAAATCATCCAAAATTCGAAACAGAAATTCTGTTTTTCTGACAAAATTTTCCCGCCAAAATCTGTTTTGAAAATTTGAGAAGAAATGTGACCTCCCCCTATCCAGTGCCGGTCTGTGCTTAGCAGCTGCTTGGAAATGGGTTACCCCTTATCCAAAATGAGAGTCCGAATAGCAAGTGTCCTCCCAGGAGCCTTTAACAACTTTTCGAGCCAATTTTCCCAAAAATGTTTATTCCCCAAAAATACCTACAAAGGGATAAAATACCAACATTAGTACAAAAATGGGTACTAAAAATATACACAATAGAGATGAAAATAGACACATAAATGCGTCTATCAGAAGTGTCAATCAATTTATATCAACAACCAAAGGTTGGATTATCTAATTGATTAAACTACGCACAACCTGTGATATTTCAATTATATAGAAAATATAATGCGGAAAAGAAATAACACAGACACCGGAAATTTTGTTAACGAGGAAACCGCAAATGCAGAAAAACCCAGGACCAAGTCTAGATTTGAACACCACACTATATTAAGCCGCTACAGACTCTAGCCTACTACAAGTTAACTTGGGACTGGAATGTAGTTGAGCCCTAACAAATCTCACACTGATTAAGGTACAGTCGCGTTCCTTACGCCTCTGAATCCCAGTAGGACTCTACGCACTTAATTTCCTTAGATGATCTCACCCATAACTAAGAGTTGTTACAACCCAAAGTCGAAGACTTGATAAACAAATCTGTCTCATACAGAAAAGTCTATTGAATAGATCAATCTTTCTCCTACAAAAATACCTACGAGCTTTGTTCCGTCTTTTGATAAATCAAGGTTAACAGTAACCAATTGATACACCGGACTAATATTTCCGAAGAACAGCCTAGTAATATCAATCACCTCACAATGATCTTAACAGTATGGAAGCGGAACAAGATATTGTGGAATCACAAACGATGAGACGAAGATGTTTGTGACTACTTTTTATCTTACCTATCAGAGATTGAATCTCGAGCAAATATTAGAGAACATAATACTCAATACGATAGAACAAAGTAAGATCAGAACACGCAACTACAGAGAAAATAGTTTGGTCTGGCTTCTAAATCCCAATGAAGTCTTTAAGTCGTTAACTTATAATGGTTTTAGAAAAACCTAGGTTAAAGGAGAATCGAATCTAGTCGCAACTAGTATCACACAGGAGGTGTGGGGATTAGTTTTCCCAGTTGCTAGAGTTCTCCCTTATATAGTCTTCAACTCAGGGTTTGCAATCAATGTTACCTTGGTACCAAAGCATTCAATATTCACCGTTAGATGAAAACCTGATTAGATTCAAGCTAATATCTTTCAACTATTAGATCGAACTTAGCTTGTTACACAAAAATGAAATGTACCTATATTTAGATATGGGTAACCGTACCTAAACGTGTACACTTAGTTGGCTCAATAATAGTTGACAGAAGTTAGCCATATGAACACTTACATATCAACCTTGTTCATCTTAATCACAACTAGTTAAAATGACTCAAATGAAACCAGTTATAGAGTTGTTTAATTGTTTTTATTCTCATAGAAGTATACAAGACACAATTGAAGCAAAATTGATTTTGATTCACTTGAATCAATTCATGAACATTATATCCACGGTTTGCAAAGATTGCATTCCTTATTATATAAATGTATTTGTTCACGAATAAACCGATTTTAGAATTTAACCCACTCAAGTAATCAAACGGGTACGCATACTTAGAGTTCCGGACTTGGTCTGTCCGCCAGTATGTGAACTGGTACGCATATTTTCGTTCATGACTGAACTCAGTTGAATTAGTATGCAGACGGGTACGCATACTAAATTCCCGGACTTGAACTGTTAATCCAGTACGCAAACGGGTATGCATACTAAGTTCCCGGACTTCAACTGTTAAACCTGTACGCATACGGGTATGTATACTGTGGTTCCCGGACTTGGAATAACTTGCAATAGTTAGCATACAAGTACGCATACTGTGTTATATCCAATCCATGGTTAATCGTTCTAAACTCCATTTTAATCATTGAAACATTCTTAGAAGACGGGAATAGCTGTCTCACACAAACTATTAGCTTCAAAGCAATTTTCAAGTGATCAATAGATCAATACAAAACATTCCGAGTCTACATCAAATGACTGTCTCACACAAATCATGTAAGATGTTACCAGGCGATTTTCACATGATCATCTTTTGACTTTCATCAAGAATAAAAAATGAACTTGGTTAAAGAGAAAGCTTACCAACGCAAATTTCGAAAAATATGTAAGCGAGGTAAACTCAGCTCGAAATATCAAATATGTATAAAATAAAGTCTATATAGCTATACGACTTTTGTCTCAATAGGAGATATAATAGAAATAGACTTTTGAGTGATAGATGAGTTCAAGTCTCCACGTACCTTTTATCTATGAAGTTCCACAAGCTCCCCTTAGTAGTTCTTCGTCTTCAATTGATGAACGCCGTGAAGTCTAAAGTTAAACTACACATTATATCCTAATCCGAGACATAGCTATAAGTAGACTAGAAATCAAGACTTATAGTTTTGACAACTAAACTTGACAAACAAGCTTGAGATAGCAACGCTTGCGAGTTCGACCGAGCAGTGCTCTAACAGTTATGACTAGTCTGAGCCATGTGCTCTAACAGTTATGTAGCATAGCTATCAGTAGCCATGCTACATCATGAGAATCATGTGTGAGGCACGAGAGGAGTTGAGGTTGAGTATCAACCTTTAACATACGACCATACATGGCTTATGAAAGCTAAACTCTCCCTTGTCAGTTCATTTTATGAGCATGCAGAGCTCTAAGTGATTCACTTAAAGTTTATCTATACGTGTTTTGAATGAGTTTGTACCGATCGGATCCATGATATTTAGTTGTGAATATGCTTGCGAAACTGAGGATTGCACCCGGTGAGAATGAGGTTTAGATGAGGCTCGTTCTTGATGAGATCGAGGCTTGTATAGTAAAACTAAGGAGCAAGTTGACTTGACCATTGAGCTTCCTGGTAAAGTTACAACTAATTAGTCGTGGACGTTCCATGAGAGTTAAAAGCATATATGACTTGTGAATCTAGCTAAGAGTCTATTAGAAGTCATTCATGAGGCTTTTTGTTATTCCTTAGATAAATATCTCGTGTTTGTACAAGATTAAAGAGCATGTGATTCACTAATGCGGAAATTACTTGGAGTCCGATGTGAGGCTTATGTAGGCGAGACTCGTGGGTTCTCATCCCCTATATTTTCAAGATTGGCCATGAAACCCTAGCTTTACTCTATATAAGAGAGTGTGATTCCCGTTCGAGTCGCACTTATGATACTCAATCTCCCGGGTTAGCCGTGGTCGTGTTCATGAAAGAGTGGAATTAGTAGAAAACTTAGTCGTACCCTAAGGAGGCGAACAATGCAAGCTTAAGCCATATTAGTATCTGAAATATTGACTCTTTTATCCTCAAATTTTGTCCATCATAAAATCACCATCTATACTTATTTAATTTTAAAATTCTATTGTCTTCAATTAAAACACTAACTAATAAAAAAGATTACAATAATTATAAACAAAATTATTATTTTTTCTAAGCAAAAAAGTTTATTAATAAAAAAAAAATGGAAACATGAGGGAGATATAAATTCAAAACCTCCTAAATAAAGATGCAGAAAAATAAAAAAATTACATGAACGAGCTCATCCAAAGCGGTTCATATGAAAATTCTATTCAAAAGCTTTTGAGTAAATTCACTATTTTGATAGCAATTTTCTTCATAACCCACGCAAAACAGGTGGAAAACCGTCCAATTTGGAGAAGGAGTATCTTATGTCACTATGTTCTTCATTACTGACGATGTTTAAAATATTGTACATCCATTATATTCGTTATCGGAAGTATGCATGGCTAACCTAGTAATTTTATTAGTATCAGCATTAGCAGCCTTGGCTAGCTTCTGTAAGGAGATCAATTATCTGTTTTTTGCTCTTCATGAATAAATCTCAACTTCTCCTCAAATAAATCTGACATCGAGCTCCTTAAATAAATCCAACATCGAGCTCCTATTAAAAGGGGTAAGACACAATTTTAAAACAATTTAGAGTCAAACTAAATAATTTTTCGACGGTTAGGATGCTTAAAATTTGTTTGTCATATCATCCCACTAGTAATGGTACTCCCCTTTTATGAGTCGTGAAAAATTTCTCCCAGCAAGTGTCACCAAAGCTGGGAACCAGAGTTCAAGAATGGAAACACCTGTAAATATCTCGCATATGTCTGTCCTAAATAGGGAGGATATTTTCATGGATGATATTTCGTCACAAAACTCTCAAAATGAAATCTCTGAAAACGATTCGTTTGAGGTTCTGGCTGAAACTCAAGAGATTTCTTCCATTGATAACTCTGCTCTGGGAAAAAGGCTATTCTCAGAAATCTCTCCAACTCTTGATGATTCCCCTCCTGAATCAGGTTACCTAAAAGTGGTGGTGAAACAAAGGCTATCAACAGTTTCAGACATACGTGATTTCAGTTCCGAAACGGTTGATGCTCATTATTCCTACTCCAAAGAGCAAGTAGAGGATGAGGAAGATGATAATTTCTACACACTTTACAGAGAATTAACAGTAGATAGCAGTCAATTGTCTTTCAGAATGTCTTTTGACTCTCCAAATCTAATTCAGAAGATATTAGAAAAATTCCTTCAGGTATCATGATAGATCAATTTGGTTCATTTCTAGGGTCAGACATTATAGGAAAATTGGCTGAGATTTCATATCCGGTACAAGAAAAGATTATGTCTGAAAATGCTGTAAAAGTTGCCATAGAAGGGGAAGCTGATAACAAACTGACAGGGATCCAGGTACAATCTTAACAAAATCTCTTTCAAACTTATTTTTATAATATCATTTTAGCTTAACTATCTTTAATCATAAATTTCTAGCATATCCATGAAGAACATTTTAATTTTGCAATTAGGGTAAAATAATATTTAAGCTTTCTTTTGGTCTTAGTGGTTAAATTTAATCCTTATTGATTAGTATTGTTATTTTAAGCATGAAAATTTTAACTTGGAATGCACAGGGATGCGGTTCAAAGAAAACAAAACAACACTTTAACTTCTTAATAAACTCTATAAATCCAGATGTAGTTTTTTTTTTCTAGAAACAAAAACGAAAAGATTTGTGGTTACAAGTTTCTTGTCCCAGTAGGTATAACAGGAGATCTAGTTATAGCATGGGTTGATGGCTTTAGATTTGAAATAGTACATTCCAATTTTCATATGATTAATGTCCTAGTTAAAACCAACTTTTGTGAGAAAGAATGGTTGTTAACAGGCTTCTATGGCTCCCCTATAAATCATCCAAGCTCGACTCCCGGAAATTTTTGGAGGAAATTTCAGTGAGAATAAATTACAATAAAATGGTATGGATGATCATAGGTAATTGGAACCAAATCCTGGTTAAGGAAGATAAGCAAGGAGGTGCACCTTTTATTGAAAGTGAATGTGAACCTTTCAAAAGGCTCCTTGTAAGATCAGCCTTGGAGGATTTTGGTTATTATGGGGTAAAATTTACTTGGAACAACCATGGGGAGGGCACTGAAAATATCCAAGAAAGACTGGATAAGGATTTTGCTAACATTGAATGGAAAAATCAATTCAGATAATCCTCCCTAAAAGTGCTGGTGCCGGTAGGATCAGACCATTGACCACTACTTTTAAACATAGGAAAAAATCAATAATGCTATTGTTCATTCTTTCAAAATTTTTGATACTTGGCTCAAAGAGCAGAGTTGTTTGGATTTAATAAAATCTTTTTGGATCTCTGATCATTCAAACCCAACTGGTTTTATGATTTTCAACTTGGAAAATTTAGGAAATCAGTTAACATTTTGGAGGAAAAATGTCTTCGGTTTGCCTAGTAAAAAAAATAAAAAACATTCTTTCTGAAATAGAAAACTTTAGTAAACAAAAGGTAAATAGGAACATTCAACAAAAAATAAATTCAAAAATGTTAAGCCTTAAGAAACTATACGACATAGAAGAGAAAATTGCTAAACAACTTTCTAGAGACAATATAGTTAATCTAGGAGAGAAAAAATACGAGGTATTTCCACTTAAAAACGGTTAAAAGAAGGAAAATAAATAAGATAGACTGTTTGTTAAATGCTGATTTGAAAGAAATAAAAGACAAGAAGAAAATAGCTCGGGAACTAAAAAACTACTTTCAAAACCTTTTTAGCCATGCCAACAGCTGATAATAAAACAATTTACTCTCACCTATCAATAGGAGTAACTGAATTGGATAACTTTTCCTTAATGGCCTTACCCTGTCATGAAGAGATTTGGGAGGTGGTAAAGAATATGAAACTGAAAAAATCTTCCGGACCTGATGGGTTTCCCATATGTTTCTTCAAGCATAACTGGTCTCTGGTAAGAAACCAACTGGTAAGGCTAATACATGGTTTTTTGCTAACAAAAAAACTTAATCCTAAGCACAACAAAACTTTTTTATTCTTAATACCAAAATATAAATATAAAGAACCTAAAACACCCTCTGATTTCAGACCTATATATAGGGTTGTGTAACATACTTATAAGGTAATCTCTAAATTGTTAGCAAACAGAATGAAAGTTCTGCTAGACAAACAATATCACCTTTTCAATCGTCTTTTTTATCTAACAGACAAGTGTCTGATAATGTCATAATAGCTCATGAACTAATCTATACCATGAATCGTAAAAAGTCAAAAGTGGATGGTTTGGGTGTTAAAATAGACATGTCGAAAGCTTTCAACATGGTCAGCTGGGAATTCCTAATAAAAGCTATGAAAATTCTAGGCTTTTATAAGGAGTGGTGTTAGTTAATTCATCAATGCATTTCAATTGCATCCATTACAGTCTTGTTAAATGGAAATGCGAGAGAGTTTTTCAAGCCAACAAGAGGATTAAGACAGGGGGATCCCCTTTCCCCCTATCTATTTCTAATTTGTATGAAAGTTTTTTCAAGATTCTTAATTGCCAAGGAAGACTCGAAAGAGATTCAGGTCCTAAAAATAAGTTATAAGAACTCGCCAATCTCTCATTTATTTTTTGCAGACGATTGTCTGATCTTTACAAAGGCAAATCTGCAAAATTGTAAGAATTTGTTGAATGCTTTACATGAATTTAGTTTAGTCCCGGGTCAAATGGTAAACTTTGAAAAGTCAGGGATATTTTTCTCAAAGAAAATTCATCATAAACTAAAAAAAATAAAAAATGATGTCTAGACTATTAAAAATAAAGAAAATTGACATTAAAGATTCTTACTTAAGAGTACCACTTTTTCCGACAAACAAAACTTAAAACCTTTGATTTCATTGTAAGCAGAATGGAAGAGAGGGTGAAAGGTTGAAAAAGTAGGATTTCAAATCAACCTAGTAAACTGATTCCAAATAAATCAGTACTCTCTAGCTTACATGTGTATTAGATGTGATGCTTTAAGCTACCAAAAAAAATCACAGCTAAAATTGATAATATCCAGAGAGACTTCTGGTGGGGGCAAGGAAACAAATAAAAATGGTCACTATATAAAGTCTTGGAAGTTCATGTGCAAACCCTTAACCATAGGAGGTTTGGGTTTTAGGGATGCTGATAAAATGAATCAGGCAATGATGGCTAGAATTGCCTGGAGAATCATTTCTGTACCAGACTCCTGGCGGGTTAAGATGTTCAAGAAAAAATATTTCAACAAAAAATTTGTTTTCAAACTGAAAAAAATGCTAACTCCTATTGGATGTGAAAGTGTGCCTTGCAGGCAATAAATCTGATCCATAAATACATTTGTTGGGAAGTGGGAGATGGAAATTCAATCAATATATGGAGTGACCAATGGATACCAGATCTAGACATTACTTTGGATCTTTTGTGTTTTGAGAAGAACAATATGTTAACACTTGTATCAGATTTGATTAATCCAGATACCAATAAGTGGAACCGGGAACTAATCACAATTTATTTACCTCATATAATTTCCCAGTCTATTTTAAATATCAAACTATATGCAGATAAGAATGATACCTTAGAACATGACAAACCTAGATGGAAACTAACTAGGAATGGCATGTTCACGGTTAAGTCTTTGTACGATAGATTGTGCGGAATTCAGAATGTAGATACTAAAAAAGAATTACTCTTGAATAAGTTTTGGAAAGATGAACTGCCTTAAAGGATAAAACTTTTTCTATGGAAATGCTTGAATGATGCTTTACCTGTTACTCAGATTCTTAGCAGATACATGCATGATGTAGATAACAACTGCTTATTCTTAGTAATGGCAATGAAACGTTACATCACATATTATTTGATTGTTGGTATGCTAAAACAATTTGGATGTTACCACCAAGTGCTGACTGGAGTAATAATAATGTCATAGCTACTTCTTTCAAAAACTACTATGATCTGTGATAGGCAGCAGGGTACAATGTAACTGAAATCTGTGTAACCAAGTGTTGGTTCATTTGGAAAGAAAGATGCAACAGAATCTTTGAAGAAACAAGTAATTCTTCTTTTGAAAACTTCAATTATAATTCAGAGACATCTGAATTTCTGGCACAATACTAATAGGAATATGAACACTAACTCAAGTATTAATGTTATAATCTCTAGACTTAATACTCCATGGAAACCACCAGACTTACATTGCTTTAAACTCAACTATGATGCTTCTTGGGTTTCAGAAACAATGAATACAAGTTATGGTTTGATTTTACGGAATGATGCAGGTGACGGAAGAGGAGCTAAGTCAAGAATACTCAAAGCTTCGAGTGGATAAAAAGCTGAAGCGCTAGCTCTTTTACATGGATCTAAATGGGCAAGGGAGGAAGGTATGGAAAATTTTATGGATAGAGGGGGACTGCGACAAAATAGTGAGATTCATTGAAGGAAAGGACACAATGATGGACTGGAGGAATCAAAAGTTAGTGTAGGAAGCCATGAAGATGCTGGCAAATTGCAACAATTTTTTGGGGTTTAAATTCATCCATAGATCTGGAAATCATGTGGCTGATAAATTAGCAGTGGAAGCTAGGAAATCTTCAGTTTTTAACTCTTGGAAAGAAGAATTACTTGCTTTAATATTTCTTTTGAAGGTAGTAGTAATACCGGTTTGTTTTCCAAAGCTCATACCGGGGTGTGTCCTGAAATGATACCAGGACAACATTCAGTATATCATCTATAATTTTCTTATTATTTGCATTTCACCTTTACTCTCAAAAAAATAAAATAATAATAAATAAAATATGTAAACCCTAGATCTCGGTGAACTCTTTGGAAAGCTACGGGTAAGTTGGGGGCAAAACTTTGAGAGCAACAAGCATTTTCGGCCCAAGTATGATGATGCAAAAGCCTGCATAAACGGTCTACAAAATTGCCATCCTCTGCGGTGGTGCATGGTAATAGACTAATCCAGGTCATCAGATTGCTGCGCATCACTTTAGATTTAAATCTGTCACTAGGAATTCCGAAATCTAATTGCTAGATATCACACAAAAGAAACCCCGACATATTTTCCATCAACCCGTTCATATTCCGGCTAATTCGTTTGCAGTTTCTCTGAAGTAGACACTAAAAGCTTTGTATATTACATTCCAGCATTTCCTATCTATAGAGCAAGTCATCAAAGCAAGATATCATATATAACCAAGTTCGACATTTGCACATAATCGGCCTTTAGTTCCTGGGCATGCTTCAATTTTAGGTGCAGAAAGGCTCAAATAATGCACCCTTGCTTCTCCCTTAATAGCTTTTCATTTTGCCAGAGCCGCTCATCATAACTCAGTTTAAAGCACAATTAGTTACAGGTATTAGGTACAATATTATTATAACCTACCCATGCATTACTCTGTGGGGACTGAATTGTTAACCGAAGTTGAAAACATCTCAATCACCATAATACAAAAACTTTATGTAAATCAAGTATCATCGCCGTGAAAAGACTGAATTGTTAATCAGGGCCCATCAAAGATGTAATTGAAGATTACTAAATGCCATTCTAGTTGAAATCATGGGCAGAAATTGTAGCTTCTTCTCTATATAATGATCCCCCATGACCATCCATTACCACTACTCCAACCTACTTGAGAAAAGTAAGAGAGAAAGAGAAGACAGTGAGAGAGAGAGCTATAGAAGATGTCTCAAATAATAGAAGAGGTGAGGTCCAAGGCAGTGATTTACACTGGAGATGAGATTGGACAAGAGAAATGTAAGTTCTTGTTAACAGAAGTTGGTTTGCCAAATGGGTTGTTACCATTGAGAGATATAATAGAATGTGGACATGTAGAGGAAACTGGATTCGTATGGTTAATACAAAAGGAGAAGATCGAACATAAGTTTGAAGCTATACCAGGGACCTTAGTTTCTTATGCAACTGAAGTCACAGCTGTTGTTGAGAAAAATAGAATCAAAAACCTTACTGGTGTCAAGGTAAGAGAGCTGATGATTTGGGTAAGGTTAACTGAAATTTACGTTGACGATCCTCCTACCGGGAAGATTACGTTCAAGAGCTCGATTGGTATTAACAAGACACACCCTGTTTCTGCCTTCCAGGTTGAAGATGTGAAACAAGTCAAGGAATGAAAACTGCTTTTTATCTTCTCTTTATTAAACACATATATGTTGTGTTTTCATCATAGTGTTTCTGCCTTTCATGTTATGCCTGTATGTTGTCTTTTCATCATTTGGGCTTGTTTTTCCAGTGTTTATGTTGCTCAATAAAAATTTGAATGTTCATGAAGTTCAAATATTACGTACTCTTCATCTTCTGTCTGGTCTTATTTATTCTTGCACCAGCTAGATTATAATTAGCCCTGAGCCAACACGGTGACGGAACTAGGTGCTCTACTTGTCGGTGTGCTTTCTCCAAGTTTAAGATCACCCCTATTAACATCTTTGCAGTTAGAATGCACAAGTGGGATATAAATGCAAGATAGGCACAGTTGGATATTTTGGCATCTCAATTTTCGGGGAAATTCCAGTTCACCACACACGTAGTCCTAGTAAATAGCATTTTCAAGTTACTAACCACTCAAACTAGCAAGGTTAACTGTGAACCCCCTCCTCCTTGATGGGTTAAGGTTCTCATAGAATTTTTCCTTTCATCCTGTTTTGTTTTGAAAACAAGAAACTCGGTCTACAGGTAAATTTGTTGCGGCTAAAGCCTTCTTCCCCAGGACCAATATTGTGAACTAATCCGATGCAACGGTCCTACTCAAGGCTGCTGAATGGATACGGAAGCTACAGCACTCTGAATAATTATAGGTGACTACCGAAGTGTCATTAATGCAAGTGTTAATGCAACCGCTTTCTTTTGAGCTCCAACTTTGCAGATAGAGGTCAATTTTTGATGACCCGCTCTATTTAGTGTTTATACAACCACTTCTGTTAACTTTTAATACAACCATAATAAAATCACCATCTGGTTTTATTCATCGTAATAAGTTTATGTCCATTAAATTAAACATCATAAACGGGAGATAAGACAATTAATTATTAATCAAGTCCCTGTAAGTGAAATATTAGTGTGCGATCATATGGAAGTTAATCATTCTCAACCAACCAACTTGGGAGGGACAGACATATTGAGATGTCTCAAATGATACAAGAGATGGGTCTATGGCAGTGATTTACATATGCCTATTTGGCTATTCCTAAGGTTAAGACCCCTATATGCCTGAAATTGCCCCAACTTTTTTTCTGTAAGAGCAAGCACTAGGGAAGGGGCAACAATATGAATTCTTCCAGTATATAGCCAAATATTCATGGCAGAGCAAGTTCTATGGTTGATTGTTCCATGGAAATCTTCCACTTTATACAGTCTAATCCTGTGCAAATCTGTAATTATAAAGATCCCACAAGTGCGTCATTGTGAGCCAATTATATGATTATAGCACTATTTTTCTAATATTATCTCCGTCCCACTATTAAGTGACCTACTTTATAACTAAATTTAGTTAATAGTGGGGCGGAGGGAGTAATAAAATTTTAACAAAGCAAAGAAGCAAATATCTGCTGAAGTAATTGCTCTATCACTTGTTTGCCTTATAATCCACATCACAGGAGTCTGATACCCCCCAACTTTCAGGGTAAGCAAAATATTAATATTATTAACAAGAGAAGTTATTTACTACTACAGCAGTCTTCCTTCCAGAGATTGTAACAGTTAGGAAAGTCTACCAAAAGGTTACGCTGAAAATCCTTCACCCACAACAGAACTGGGTATAGCTTGAAGAAGACTTGCGAATGAATTTTGTATTTCAGATACGGTGGAAAAACGTCAATAACTGATGCGAAACTCTGGGTTGATTTCGTACGCTTTGTCTAGTGAACAAATAGCTAAGGTGCCTGTAATCCAAGATAGTTAAATTAAAAACAAATTTGAAGTGATTTTGTTTTCTGGTAAGTGGTAATCTTTTTTCCTTTAGATAAGTGGTAACGGTTTCCGGGACATGAAATCTTATGCACCAGCTCAGAATAAAATATAGCACTAAGAATTTTAAAATATAGAGCATTGTCAGATAACATACCACGGAAGCTCTGACCCATTTCCCACCAACCCAATCCTGATGGGGCCTCAACTGAGAATGGTCATACTCTAACTCTTCTGAGCTTTCCCTGAAGAAGACAATATACTTTGAGTCACTAAGAACTTTGGATACCACACCGCACCACCAACCGTTAGAGATTTCAGCATCAACTTCTTGGAGCAAGCTGTAACTTTCGAGCTTTGGATTGCAAGGAGGGATAGGCCTGATACACTTGATCTCTACTTCTTTTCTCAAGAGCTTTGTCTCATCTTCTGACTTCAAATTTAGGTACTCTATAAGGTACTTGTTCTCATTAGTCTTTTTCACGACAGTCGCATCGAACCAAGATCCAGCAAAGCCAGTCACTTCTACAGTATCTCCCACCTTAATCCAAGATGACTGCACAATCTTCAACCCAAAGATTATACACAAGGTAGAACAATGTCACAAACAAAATCTAGTTGAAAACAAATATATATTCAAGCATACCCAATCTGCCAAGAATATGAACAAACAAAATAGAAACACAGAAAGGGCTACAAAAAGAATATGTTCCAATTATATGATTGAAACAAAATGTACAAATTAGAAAAGCACAGGTCTTTGAAACTCCTCAATTGGGAACTTCAGTATTTCCTATATCATAGAGATAAGACAATGAATTGGGAACTTCAGTATTTCCTATATCATAGAGACAAAAAGATGTTCATACATGATAAATTATAATACATTGAGACAAGATACCAAAAGCGAGATTCGTTCTTGACTAATGGAAATTCAACAATCACAAATTGATGTTTCGTATACTCGTTTTGGATTCTTCAAAAAAGTAAGTAAAATTTTCAACACACATAAGCAATACACAAAGTTGATAATCCAAATTTCATAAACAAAAGAGAACCCCCTTTGAACAGAATTCAATAAACAAAACCAAACCCTAAACCCTGAATCTCTCAAATTCATACATTACATACAAAGAAGTAAAAAACAAAATACCCAAATTCAAGAAACCCTAAGAAGGAAAGGTTCAAGAAAGAGCATTATACCTCCTCCTCCTGTTGTTGAGGTTGTTGCTCCTCAACCTGTAGATGAGGTTTTTGTATCTCCTCCTGATGTTGAGGGTGTTCCTTCTCCTGTTGTTGAGATTGTTCCTCATCCAAGGGTGGTGGAACCCAAGAACCATGAACCCATTCTCTATGAACTCTGAGTTTATCTTTGTCAATCTCCAATTCTTCTTTAGAATCTCTAAAATACAAAACAAATTTATTCCCATTTTCAAGAATTTTAGTCACAACACCTTCCCACCAAGCATCTTCATAAAAAGCATCAACAGAATCACTAATTTTATGATTATTCTTCTCAGAATCAGAATCATGAGGAGGAATGGGTCTAACATTAAATACATCAACGAATTCTTTCAAGGGTTTTAAGGTTTTCTCATCTTCTACTAGATTATCATACTGAATGTAAACCTTTTTGTTCTTGTTTACTGCTTTTACTACTTTTCCACTAAACCATGCTCCTCTGAAACCTTCTTCACTAGAGCACACTTCAACTTCATCTCCTTTTTCAAAATGGGTTTCTGCCATTTGTTAAAAACCCTAGAATTAATTTCGAGCAAGGGTTTTCTTTTGGGTTATTGGCGGGAGGAGAGGAATGAAGAAAGAGTAAAGTAAAAGAACCCTTCAACTACTCAGGTATTTTGGTAATTATAGTCTTCTATAAGGGTATTTTTATCGGTGAGGTGGGGATATTTTATGCTTCTTTGCTATTTCATATCCTCATTATTTATCTTTATGTACTGTCAAAATATTACTACTACAAGTAACCAAGGAATATTGGCTTTCCCCTGCACGTTTCTACTCTCAATGAATTCTGCAATTCCAAAATTTTCTTCCGCCATTAAATCAACCTTCAATTTAAATTCTTTTCTAAAACAAACAATAAATCTATCAATCTTAGAAGCCCATCTGAAAAAATGTATGAATTTGATAGAATTCAATCAAATCCATTCTCAAATGATAGTTTCAGGGTTTATCAAAGACACATATGCAGCAAGTAGACTCATACATTTTTCCTCAACTTCTCCATTCATTCATTCAAACCATTTGTTTCACATTTTAAATCAGATTGAAAACTCAAATGGGTTTACTTGGAATGTTGTTATGAAATCATTTTTACAAAGAAAATCACCTCAAATGTTGATTCCTTTATATAAAATGATGTTACAGAAAAATGTCGAACCTGATAACTATACATTTCCACTTTTGTTACAATCTTGCGGTGTTAGATTGTGTGAATTTGATGGGAAAATGATCCATGATCATGTTATGAAAATGGGTTTTGAATATGATGTTTATGTTGTTAATACTTTGATTAATATGTATGTTGTTTGTGGGAATTTGAGGGATGCAAGACAATTGTTTGATAAAAGTCTTGTGTTAGATTCTGTTTCGTGGAATTCGATGTTGGCTGGGTATGTCAAAGCTGGAGATGTAGAGGAAGCAAAATCCATCTTTGTTCAAATGCCGGAAAGGAATACAATTGCTTCGAGTTCGATGATTGATTTGTTTGGCAAAACAGGACGGACGACTGAAGCTCGGTGTTTATTTGATGAAATGATTGAAAAGGATATGGTTTCATGGAGTGCTATGATATCTTGTTATGAGCAAAATGGGATGTTTGAAGAAGCTTTGGTGCTGTTTGCAGAGATGAACTGCAAGGGAGTAATGGTAGATGAAGTTGTGATTGTTACTGTTATTTCGGCTTGTGCAAACTTGTTGGCGTTTAATGAAGGAAAGTTGACTCATGGCCTTGCGGTAAGAATTGGAATTGAATCATATATTAATATTCAAAATGCGTTAATTCATATGTATTCGAAGTGCGGTGACATAAGATCTTCTCAGAGGTTGTTTGAGGAAAGCCCACTATTGGATGAAATATCCTGGAATTCTATGATTTCTGGATATTCAAAAGCTGGGTATATAAGACATGCTCGAAAATTGTTTGATTTGATGCCCAAAAAGGATGTCGTTTCATGGGGTGCGATGATATCTGGTTACGCTCAACATGAACAGTATGAAGAGACCTTGGAATTGTTCCATGATATGCAGCTTGGAGAAGTTAAGCCTGACGAGTCGACGTTAGTCAGTGTGGTTTCAGCCTGTGCTCACTTGAATAATGTAGATCAAGGTAGTTCGGTTCATTCATATATTAGGAATAATGAGATAAAGATCAATCCAATTCTTGGTGCAAACCTGATTGACATGTACTTGAAATCTGGCTGTGTTCAAAATGCAATGGAAGTGTTTAATGGGATGGAAGAAAAGGGAGTTTCAACTTGGAATGCCCTAATTATGGGATTAGCCATGAACGGTTCTGTTGAAGTATCATTTGAGAAATTCTCAGAGATGAAGAGGTGTGGAGTAGAACCTAATGATGTAACGTTTTTAGGAATTCTAAGTGCTTGTAGACATGCAGGCTTAGTAGATGAGGGTCGTCATTATTTTGAATCAATGATCAACATTTACAATATAGTACCGAACATTAAGCATTATGGATGCATGGTAGATCTTCTTGGTCGTGCTGGTGCGCTTGAAGAAGCAGAAGAACTCATTGAAGATATGCCGATGGAACCAGATGTGGCTACTTGGGGTGCTCTTCTTGGAGCCTGTGAGAAGCATGGGAATACTGACATGGGTGAAAGAATAGGAATGAAGCTCATTGAGAGGTATCCTGATCATGATGGGTTTCATGTACTATTATCCAATTTTTATACTTCTATGGGTAAGTGGGAAAAGGGTGCAGAAATCAGAGGGAAAATGAAGAAACAAGGAGTGGTGAAAATTCCAGGTTGGAGTTCGATTGAAGCCGATGGTGAAGTTCATAAATATCTTGCTGGAGTTAGAATGCACTCTTGACATATTACTGCTGGATCATGAGTCTGAATACTGCTGGATGAGACTGGAGATTGCAATGCTCTCAGCACCAAGGAACAACTTTTGACTTGAGGGCTTAATTACAAGAGACAACTTTTTGACTTATTTTAAGCTTACACTATCTTATTACCACCACTCAATCCTATATTTCCATCCAACTCCCTACCTAATTTTGTAAATGACCCATGTACCCTTTGTTCCGATTCTGAACAAAACGATTAAACTGGAATGATGAGAAGAACATTTAAAGAAGGAACCAACAATGGCATCTCTGACTGCAATTGGATTGACTAGAAATCCATCTTTCTTCTCTGTACAAAACCCAAAGCCCAATTCATATCCTTCTTCCTTTGCTTTTCTTAATAGAAAAAATCAACCTGTTTTGAAAAGATGGGCATCCTTGAATAGGAAAATCAAAGCTGTGGAAAATTCAGAAGAGACTGCAACTGGTTCTTCACCTGGATTATATTCAGCTCAAACATTTGAGCTTACTGTTAAAAATGTTGACTTGGTTCTTGAAGATGTTAGACCTTACTTGATTGCTGATGGAGGAAATGTTGATGTGGTTTCTGTTGAAGATGGAATCATCTCTCTTCAGCTTCAAGGTTAGCATCTGCTTCTTTACTACTTTAATCATCTTACAACTCATTGTTTTTGTGTGTTTTGATAGAAATTTTGATTCTTTAATGAATTTTGCCGTAATTGGGTTTACGTTTTTATTTAATTTGGAGAATCTGTTCTCAAGGGATTAGAAGAAAACTATGACACCAACAAATTTTGTGCCAATTATGTCTAGTATACCCTACTTCTCTTATGCAGAATTCGGCAATAAACCGGTCTAGTATACCCTACTTCTCATATTGAGGTAATTAGGAGTAAACTATGAATTACCCACTAGTCTTTGTTAATCTGTTGTGGTTCTGGTATTCCCTACTTGCTGTGAAGGTTTTCAAAATAAATTGATTCAAAAATCAGTTGTGGTTTCGGTTGAAGATGGGTACTAGACTAGGAGACCTGTTAGTTTGGGTCCTTGATTTCTTAGAAGAAGAATTAAAATTAGAGTATATTTAGGGAGTCTCAATGCGCCAGACTGCAACATGTAGAAGGTTGTAGCTTGCTGCTCAACTAGGCTGTAGTATCGCGCTAGAGGTTCAGCCTTCCCTCAGAACCAAACGTGAGGGATTCAACTTATCCAGCTCCATGGAGTTATTGAATTGTTTGTCATGCCCGAGTTTGTCCAATCCTGTTATTAAGTTCTTTATTTCAGTGATGTGAAAACATAACTAATGTAGGATCAAATCCTTCTAGATATGGCCCGATTAATTAGGTCTTCCCTCCATTGAAAGGGAAATAGTTTTCCCTGTTTCCCTGTTGATATACATCGGTTACTGTTATTTGAGTTGCTTGGTTATTCCTCTTCAAGTAGGTGATTCATTTGCCGGAAAAAGCGCTGCTTAATGCATTTCTTTTGATAAGTCAACCAAAAATGCTGCAGGACTACTCGTGAAATGGATTGTCTAGTTTCAACTTAGCAGAAACTTATTCTAGTTCTCATATGGGTGTTGCAGGAGCATGTGGAAGTTGCCCTAGCTCAACAACCACCATGAAAATGGGGATTGAACGTGTTTTGAAGGAAAAATTTGGAGATGCAATCAAGGATATCTGTCAAGTCTCTGATGAACAACAAAATGATACCACTGTTGAAGTAAGTCTTCCACTCACTTAGATGTATAGAGAGGAATCTAGCTTACTAGATATAAGTGGTCGATACCACTGTTGAAGTAAGTCTTCCACTCACTTAGATTTATAGAGAGGAATCTAGCTTACTAGATATAAGTGGTCGATAACAATTACATTTTAATACAGGCAGTCAATGGTCATCTTGATATACTTCGACCTGCAATTAAGAATTATGGTGGAAGCGTGGAAGTAATATCTGTTGATGGAGGTGATTGCCATGTTAAATACATGGGACCAGAGTCAATTGGATCAGGAGTTAAAGCAGCTATCAAGGAGAAGTTCCCAGACATTGTGAATGTCATATTGACTAGTTAGTTTTCTATCACCGGAGCACATGAAATCTCAGGTAGTCAGCAGATTTTTACTTTATATATATCCATGAGCAAAATGCTTTAGATACATGTTGTCCACTTGCATAATCTCTGTATGGGTCTTAACCCTGTCGATACATGATACTTTAGGGTATGTACATGCTCTTAATAGATCTCTGCAGTGCAGATTTTTTTTTGTTTTAGTTCGAGTAGTTGAAACTCACTGTATAACTCGTGAAGCTCTTTATTTCCCTTCTCATTTACGTCTAGTACTGTGTTTGTTCTTTTAAAGATGTTGCTAATATTTACCGAGGATTGGTTTCTGATTTCATGACGGGTGATGAAAACTGGAATGTTGTTGTCACTTTTATATGTATTCGTGTTTAAATCGTGTACAGAAAGTTCTTAAGCTAATGCCTCCTGCACCAATGAAAACTGTGTAGATATCAATGAGTATTTCCAACAAAGTATTCAGATAGCCTCTTTTATATGTACATGAATTCAGATGAATCTAGTTACATAATTGCTGTTCCAACAGATAAATCTACTTCATTTTGTCAGGCTCATCAACAACTCCCATAATTGATTTTAGCCAACGCGTCAAGTTGATTAAGAATGGTGTATAGACAAAGTAACATGTGCTTGTCCAACTAATCATCCCCTGCATTTTTCAAAAGAAACCTTCAAATCTTGAATTGGAAAAGATTTCTGAAGCCAAATGGAAAGCTTTAACCTATCTGTAAGTTACCTGGCCGAAGACTTCAATGTTGGCTTGGGGATAATACCACAGATGAAAAATTCTGAAGAAAACCGGCCAAAAAATCAGCAACCCAGTTTTACCATGTTCTGAACTACTCTTCCTGATTCCTTGGAAGATTAGTGATTATTGAAGTTCAAAATAAGAATGGAGTATATGTTATTACTTGATTATGGGAACCTCAGCTAATGGACATCCAAAACCAATAATGCAGGCTAGGGTGAGACCAAGCCATGTCCGATCAAAGTTGAGCCATATCAACTCCGCCAATGCAAACAGTATGTAAGTTTCAATGTTGTCTGCTACACCAGCTTTGTACATTTCAGCACTCAATGCAATGAAAAGCACCAATGCTCTGGACAAATGAAGCAAGAAACATTTTAAGAACCTAATTAGTGAATTGCAATGAATATGAAAGTAGAGAGAAATTCACCCCAACGAAAATGTTGTTCTTTCCAAGCTTCCTTGTGGAACTAATTTAGATTGAGAAGAAGCTCTTTCATCCAAGAAAAGTTGCAGCAAACCAACAGTACAGTAAACACAGTCCAAGCAAAGGTGGGACCTAGTGAAAAATGGTTCACAAAATAAGCAACTTCAACTGCATTATCTACAACTAGTTGAGAGAACTGAAAAGAAATGGTAAATACCCATATGTTTGTATGAAGCGGTCCGATATCGATAGAACCATTTTGATATATTTGAAGACTAACATTTGAATGAATACCATCAATCAGAGGACCTAAGATGAAACCAGAACCAAAAAGAGAGAGAGAAATTGATGGCAAATTGGCTCTAAAACTTGTTCTGCTCTTATCTTTTCCCAAACTACAAATTGGTTTTGAAAGAACTCGATGGGTTTTTGGATGATTAGGATAATTGAATAAAGTGAAAGAATAACAAGAATTTGTAGCAAGAATGTGGGTGTGCATAGCTTCCACCTGGGGAATTCACTCTTACAGAAGCAATGGACCTGTTAAGCCACTGAAAACACAGAGGGATGGATAATTGTAGCGGTATTCTTTGTATCTTGCTTTTTCCTTGTTACCGGGTGAGCAGCACTTTACAAGAATAAAGAGGACCTAAGCCAACACATGCAAGAAAAAGCTTCTGGAACATAATATACAGGCTAAGGCCGTTGAGCGCCGACTTAGTCAAAGGCAATTTTAGGTTAAGGTTTTTTTGCTTCTCTGCGTCTCCTCTGGTGAGATGCAGGTGTCTTCTCCGGAAATTCTTCCTCTAGTGGCCTCCTCCTTGCCTCTAGAGGATTCTTCAATGGGGGGTGTTGGTAATTCAAAGTCTGCTAAAAATGATTTGGTGGTAGATCCAGTTATTCCACCTGGTTTTGAAGATTTTCCTCAGTCTAGTTCTGTTGGTCCTCCGGCGGCTTGGTCTTCTCTCTTTGATAAGAAGGAGTCAGTAATTTCTGCAGATATGGAATTCTACTCATATCCTGTTCTTGATGGTAAGAAATCGATGGATATTCCTTATGAAGTGTTTGATGAGGATATTCGCCAGTGTGAAGATAAAGTAATTGGAGCTTTTGTGAGTAGACGATTACCTTTTAATTGGGTCTGTAATGCTGTGAATCGTGCTTGGAAACCTAAAGGTAATCTTCAAATGACCATTCATGGTGAGAGTATGTTTATCTTTGATTTTCAATCTGCTGATGATAGAACTCGTGCTTTGGAGATGGGTTCTATGTTTATTTCAAATAGATTGTTTATTATCAAACCTTGGTCTAGGAAGGTTGAGCAGGAAATTGCAGAATTGAAATCATTCCCTATTTGGATGAATTTTAGGAATGTTCCTTTGTTTATGTGGAATAACAAGGGCCTGAGCAAGATTGCTAGTTATCTAGGTAAACCTCTTATGATGGATACTCAAACTTTACACAAAACCAGAATGAGTTATGCTAGGATTTGTGTTGAAGTAGATGTTGACTGTGATTTTCCTGACTCTTTTACTTTTACTCTTGGGGGTAAGGACAAAGTGGAAATCAAGATGGATTACTCTTGGAAACCTCCCAAGTGTAGTGATTGTGTTGTATTTGGTCATACTCAGTCTAATTGTCCTAAACAAGTAAAACTTGCTCAAAAAGTAGTGCAGAAATGGGTTCAGAAGAAGAATACTACTACCGTGGATGCAGATGGTTGGGTTTTTAAAACTAAGAAGGATGATAAGGCTCCAACTAAGAACACTACTACTGTGGATGTTGAGGGTTGGATTTCTAAGTCTGGTAAAAGAGTAAGGGATCCAACTGAGACAGGATCTTAGACTTCTGAAGAAGGAATGGCTATTGAAAGTAATGTTAACAATCAACCTGTTATGATGGATCTTAGCAGTAATAATGTGCATGTTGACTTGGTTAGTCATGTTCTTAATGAAGTTCCTATTATTCAGTTGAGAGAGAAGGGATACCTTCTTATGAAGAATAAGTTTATTTTACTGGACAGAATGAATGAAGTTAGTCATCTAAAGGATCCTGATTCTAATAAGGAAAACACTCAGGATAATTTTATGGTTGATGCTGATACTTCTCAAGCCAATGATGAACATTCGGGTGCTAGAGGACATTTTCAAAAGAAGGCAATGCAATCTACTTCAGTTGCTTCTAATTTGCTCCCTAAGATTGCAGATCTTAAGAAATCTGCTAGAGGTACTTCCCTTTCTAAATTTAAATAATGTTTAAATTAGGTAGTTGGAACATAAGAGGTCTTAATGACCCAGTTAAACAGATTGAAATAAAGAGATTAATAAGTAATAATTCCCTCTCTATGCTAGGGATTCTTGAGACTCATGTTCAAGATATAAATAAAGTTAGAATTTGTAATAATATTAATTCTTCTTGGAAGTTTATAGATAATGGTTGTGTTTCAAATGGAGGTAGAATTTGGGTGGGTTGGGATACTTCTGTTATGAATGTTTCAGTCCTTCACATTTCTTCTCAAGCTATTTTTATGGAAGTTTATACTACTATTCAAATAAATTTTATTGTAACTTTTGTTTATGGGGAGAATTATTATATGAATAGGATAAATCTATGGAATTCTTTGGAAGCTTTTGCTGAGTTTAACACCAAGCCTTGGTTAGTGTTGGGGGATTTTAATCCCATTCTTCATCCTTCTGATAAGATTGGTGGTGCAGAGGTTATGGCCCACCATTTTGTTGATTTTCAGAATTGTATTCAAGCTTCCCAGCTATTTGACCTTCCTTTTACTGGTTGTTTCTATACTTGGAATAATTGTCAAATGGATGGTAGTATTATCAGATCTAAAATTGATAGAGCCTTAATTAATACTTATTGGATTCATCACTTCATTCTTTCCACTGCTGAATTCTTGGTCCTAGGTGTTTCTGATCATTCCCCCTGTATTATTTCTATTTTTGAGAAAACAAGACATGGTCCTCCTCTTTTCAGATTTCTTAATTTTCTCAATGAAGAACCAGAGTTTATTCAAATAGTTTAATATGCCTGGGCTGCTCCTATTAGAGGTAATCCTATGTTCTAATTTGCTTCTAAAGTTAAAAGAGTTAAACAAGATATTATTCTTTGGAAGAAGGTGAGATTCAAGAAACTCTTTGATAGTGTTCTTAAAGCTAAAGAGGATATGGATTGTGCTCAATTGATGCTTCAAAATGATCCACTTAATTCTGAGCTAGCTAGAAGAGAAAGAGCTTATGTGCAGGAATATTCTAAGCTTATCAAGTATGAGGAGTCAGAAGCTAAACAAAAATCTAGAATTAAATGGATGGATGTTGGGGATCAGAATACTTCCCTTTTTTATAATTCTTTAAAAGTGAGAAGAATTAAAAATAATATTTTATCTCTTTATAATGCTGATAATGTGAAATTGGAAGAAGATAAGGATATTGCTGCAGTTGTTTAACCCTCCATAGGATTGTAGTTTCAATGAAGATTGGTTTTCAGGCATTGAGTTTAGCAGCTGCATTCAACAGATTGATGTGCCTAATTTAATCAAGGATGTTACTAGAGAAGAAGTGGTCTTTTCCCTTGCTTGTATTGGCTCTAATAAGGCACCTAGGCCCGATGGATTCTCAAGTCATGTTTTCAAAGCTAGTTGGGAGGTGGTTGGAGATGAATTTGTTGCTGCAGTTCATTTTTTTCCCATAGCTCAAAGTTACTGAAGGAAGTGAATAGTACTTTTATTACTTTGGTGGAAAAAAAGGAAAACCCTTCTCTTGTTGCTGACTTCAGGCCTATATCTTGTTGCAATGTTATCTACAAGTGCATTACCAAGATCCTTGCTCTTAGAATGAAAAAGTTTTTTTCAAAGGAAATGTGAAGGCAGCTACTAGTCTCAAATGTGCCCTGGATTGCTTTAGTATAAATGCTCTGGCCTTCAAATTAATAATCAAAAGACAGCTCTGTTCCATTATGCAGTTGAGGATTTGGTTTTGAACCAAATTTTGCAAGTGCTGGATTGCTCTCCTGGGGGTCTTGGTGTTAAAGACATAGAAGTCACTAATTCTATTGCCAACATGAGACATATATGGGACATTGTTTCTGATAAGAAGACCATATGGACTGAGTGGGTTAAGGCTAATCTTATAAAAGACAATGATTTTTGGAAATTAACTGTCCCTCAAGACTCTTCCGTGTGTTGGAGAAGGATTCTAGAACATAGAGACTTAGCAAAAAAATAATTAGGGACAGTGCTGGGAGATGGATCTTCTACTAATTTTATTAATGAAAGCTGGCATCCTAAAGGAAGACTAGTGGAATGGGTTGATTTTGGTTTTCTACAAAGCATTGGTTCTTCTGAAGACTCTACTGTGTCTGATTTCATTTGTGATGGCCAGTGGAACTTCCCTGATTTTATAGAAGATTCTTCTAAGGAGATTGTGGATCAGATAAAAGCTATTGAGTTCAATACCATTGAGAAAGATCTTATAATTTGGAAACCTAACTCTTCTGGAGCTTTTTCAGTGAAAGATACTTATATTGCTCTAAAGGGGGTGCAACCTAAATTGGATTGGTGCACTCTGGTTTGGTTTTCTAGTCAAATCCCTAGACAATCCTTTATAGCTTGGTTGGTTGTTCAGAAGAGACTTAAAACAAGAAGCAGATTACTGTCTTGGGGTGTAATTCAAGATGCTTCTTGTATTCTTTGTAATGAGGCAGTGGAGACCGAGGACCACATTTTTCATATTTGCATCTTTTCAGAGCCTATTTGGAGAGGTCTTATGCTGAAGATTGGTTATATCAGAGAGCCTATGAATTCTTGGGATGCTGAAGTCAAATGGTGCAGCAGTAATTTCAAAGGGTCTTCTTGCTTAAGCATTATCAAGAAACTTGTTTTCACTGGTTTTATCTACCACATCTGAAGAGACAGAAATGGTAGGATTTTTCGAGCTCAATTCAACTCTGATGATCAGGTGAGTATGTCTATTGTGCAAGACATCAGGTTCAAAATGGCTGCTAGAGTTCATAAGGTTGAAAATAACCCTCATGCTAGATGGTTCTTAAATAGATGTAAGGTTGAGTGTATTTTTACTAATCCTGAGGTAATTCAGTGTACTTGGTTGTTTCCTAACCCTGATGAGATAATGTTGAACTCTGATAGCTCTTTAAAGGATGAAGTTGGTAGTTTTGGTTCCCTGCTCAGGGATGATACAACGGAAGTTGTGGATGCTGCTCATGGCACTAGTACACCTATTTCTGTCTTAGCTCATCAGATGCGGGGAGTTGAGTTAGGTTTAAAGATGGTTATTCGTAAGGAATTATTCAAAATCCATGTGGCAGTGGACTCTATGGCAGTCTTCTCTATTCTTTCTGATCCGGAGATGACTCCTCCTTGGAATGTTCTTCAGATATGGAGACGTATCAAAAAACTGAAGGAAAGATTTGTGCAGTGGAAGATCTCTCATTGTTATAGAGAGACTAACAGAGCAGCTGATTCTTTGGCTAGTAAAAGGGCAGAGAGCATGTGAGGAATGAAGACTTCTCTATTGACTTCAAGGGAATTCTGGCGGCTGACAAGAACCAAGTGGTGTATGAGAGAAGGAAAAAGGCTACTAAGTAGATAGTTTTTGCTTTTAGCTTTTTGGTTTCTGTTTTTGTTATGTTTTTTCTTTTTCTTTTGGTTTGGGTGTCCTTAACCCAGCTTACCGTGTCAAAACAAAAACAAGAACAAAAAAAAAAAAAAAAAAACATGCAAATATTCTCTAAAAGTGATCCCCACTGTCCACTATATTGGTGCGGGTCTTTGTGCACTTACAGCACAAGAATATCTCTAAGTTAAACTTACCGAGTAGTGTTGTTTTCCTGCTGGATTTCGCATGGTAACTCAGCTCAAATTTTAGATTGAAATAAAGCTTTATTGTTTGGATAACAGGGAAGGAATTTCGCCAGAGAAGATTAAACAGGGACATTATAACTTGGTTGTCAATGAAATTCTAAGTATACAGGATAATGATGCCTTTAGGATCAACAAGAATATATCCACTACAAACATTTCCAGCTCTACTGCGTGTGATTAACGCTGGCGATATTTCACAGCCTTTACCACGGTTTGAAAATTTGTTATATATACATAACAATTAGTGCCATATATCACTACCATAGATACTAGGATGTCAGCACGCTATGTACAGCCAGTTCGGTCTAATTATAATGAAAAGCTAATTACCATACTTAGCATCGATGGAGGTGGTGTCCGTGGAATTATACCTGCAACAATACTTGCGTTCCTTGAATCTGAACTTCAGGTACTCAAAAAAAAAAAAAAAACCTCACATTTTCAAGGTTTCCTTGCCTACATAAAATGATCCTAGAACTGAATTTCGGTGTAAATGCATGTATTCATTTGAAGATCGATTATTGTTCTTGTTGCTAAGGTACTGTAACTTTCTTTCGAAATGGAATTGTATCTACGGGTTCTACAGTACGGTTAATTTCGATTGGAATGAAATTCAGAATATTTGTAAAATGAAATGCGTCTTACATTTGTTTTAACAAAACAGAAACTCGATGGGAAAGAAGCAAGAATTGCTGATTACTTCGACTTGATAGCCGGCACAAGTACAGGAAGCCTTGTAACAGCAATGCTATCGGCTCCCAATGAAAACAATCGCCCACAATATGCTGCAAAAGACATCTGCCCTTTCTACTTCAGTGAGTGCCCAAAGATATTCTGTGAAGAATCAAAAATGCATAGGCAAGCTACTAAACGGTACAAATTCCCTTGGTCTGACGATCCAAACTGGCTATCTGAAGTGACATGGAAAAAGATCGCCAGTACAGCATACGTATCGGTCAAATATTTCATGGCCTGGTTACTCACAGTGGTGTTTCATCCTAAATATGATGGAAATTTTTTACGGATGATAACAAAGGACATTCTTGGTGCAAGAAAACTGAACGAAACATTAACGAATGTGCTAATCACGAGTTTTGATATTAAACTTCTTCATCCGATCATTTTCTCCTCTTTTCAGGTCCGTAAACATCTCGATTTTTCATTTTTTTTCCTTCATTTTACTCCCCCCTAAAGTTGTTTACAAATATGCAGGCAAAAAGAGATGCCACCAAGGTTGTATTACTCTCTGACGTAGTAATTAGCTCATCAGCAGCACCTTATTATCTCCCCCCACATTTTTTCCGTACCAACACGGCCATATACAACCTCGTTGATGGCGGGGTTGCAGCTAATAATCCTGTAAGTTTTAACAAATTATATATAATAGAGACTTAAGATGCTGGTTTACTAAGTCTATTACAGTTACACTAATTGAATTTTTCGCAATATTTGCACAGACATTGCTTGCAATACGTGAAGCGACAAAGATAAATGGTAATCAGCAAAACTCATATTATAATTCTCAAGATTATAACAGGTACCTGGTATTGTCTTTAGGCACCGGGTCGGCCAAAAGACAAGGATATGAAGTACAAAAGAGCCAGTGGGGTTTACTTGATTGGTTTGCCAGTGATAAAGGCATTCCTCCATTACTTGATGTCTTCTGTAATGCCATGGATGATATGGTTGATATTTACTTGTCCTTGATCTTCCCAACCCATCATAGCTCTGGCCGAAACTATCTCCGAATCCAGGTACAGTAAGTAAGTCAGTATTCAATTCCCATATTCGGTTAAATCAAACCACAAATGTGATTCAGTCCTGGGAACAAGCTAGTGTTCAGTTCAGTTAGAGTGGGGTATTGATCAAAATGTGCACGAACAAAGTTTGACAGCATTAAGACAAATATATTATATATGTGAATTGATGCAGGATGACAACATGAAGGCTAATGAAACCTCAACAGATGATTCAAGCATGGCAAATATGTTGAGGTTAGAGAGGATTGGAAAAGCTCTCTTGGAGAAACGAGTTTCAATGACAAACTTGGACACTGGTTTACAAGAACCTGTCCAAGGGGCACGTTCTAATAAAGATGCCTTGATCGAGTAAATTTTCTAACTCAATTTTAACTTCTATAATATGTGCCCTTATTGCTCATTCATTTCCTTCCTTTCTCAACAAGTACATTTAAGTTTTTTTAATTTACTTCTATCTATATTATTATGCAGATTTGCTGGAAGATTATCAGCAGAAAGGCGACGACGAATGGCCACTGTTAACTATTGATATGTTCGACAGCAACATTAAGAAACCGCAATTATGGAGAGTTTTGGACATTATGTCATTATAGGAACCGTACGTCACTCACTCTACCCTAGCAGCCTAGCTAGCTAGCAGTCACCTTACAAAAATAAATAATGCCGTCAAATTGCATTATGTTGTAGGGGAGGAATGTTGTCACACCTCTTGAACCACCACTGTCTAGTTACCATCAAATAGAGATGGCAAGTGTTGGATGGTTACATATCTGAACAAAGTTGTATACTCGTATGGTTCAAATCAATCTGAAAGCTTAATTAGGTTTCTTCTTCAGTTATATCCTCATTTTCAAAAAAAGAAACCTTCTTCTGCTGTTGGTGTGGTTGATAAAGTTTTGATAAGGTTTCTTCTTCTGTTGTAAGTGTCGTTTCTTTCTCAGTCTCTTGCAAGAACAAGCACACAACGGTGATGTCATCCACTTTCGATGTAGGGAAATGACGTTTCCATGCTACAGCTGCTGCTTCCACAATTGTTTGTGCTGCCTCTTCCTTGTTCTTCACTGCCCATATAATTGATGAAACTTCCTCGTTACTAAGGACATCCCACACCTGCAAACAAAAAAAATTCACATACACACATTAAAAAAAAAAAAAAACGAAAGTAAAGTAAAGGATTGCAGTTATCAGCGTAATGGAACCTAGCCGGCTTACTCCATCAGTTGCAAGAACAAGAAACTGATCTTCTATGGTTAAACGCCGGTGTGTTATCTGTGGGATAGCAATTACGCCGTAATCCTTGAGATAGAAGTCTCCAAAAGCTCGTGTCATGGCAAGGCTCATGTACTCCGCGGAGGCTGACCAAACACGATGAACATTTGGTTCATCCTCATTTGGGATAGTCCTTCCCCCGCATTTTCGTATCCTTTCTGCTTCTTCTGTTCAAGCAACAGACTTGAACCAATCAAAAACACTAAGAGTAGTGTACCTAATAATATAATTTGAGATCATAATTAATGAGTTATGAAAAAGAGAGATGTGAATAGAGTTATGGTCCTTACGGAGATGACTTACTTGGCAAGTCAGGTTTCTGATCAACAGTTAATTGTACAGCTTTCAGCTCACCATTCTCTGAAAGGGTTCCCATTATTGCCCTTGAATCTCCAAGATTAGATATTAAAAGATCTCGATCCTGCTCATTTAGTCAAATTCAAAACTTCATAATATTAATTAACCAGCTACGCTAAGCACGCATTTGTGCCCAAAACTGCAGAATTTGTTTTCATAAATTTTTGCATTCTTGAAATGAGAAGGTCTAGTTACATACAAATTAACAAAAAAATGTTCTTTAAATTTACCTGCTTTAATAAGGTAACTGCAGTAGTCCCACTGCAAGAACAATCGAAGTCCTTCTGAAGCTTAAGTTCTCTATCCATAACCTTGAAAGCACAAACACATTCTCTTCTCCATTCGTTAGGCATGTAAGTACTTACTAATTCACTCTCACGTTCAAACATTCTATAACCCTCTTGCTCTAACAAGAGATTTGGTAATCTATTTATTACTAATCTACTCACTTTATGACCATTTACTCCATGCCCATCAAATACTCCAAAGAATTGCCCTCCTCCCTTGCCAAATTTCTACAAAACCGATAAAACCAATATCTGTTAACAAATTATATATAATCTTCGAACTTTGAAGTTTTTAGAGGTAGAGCGGGAGAGAAAGAGAGACCTTATAAAAGAGTGCAGAATCTTGGTTAACTCCATTGGTACCTTGTTGAGAAAAGACAGACACCAATGTATTTGATACTTTATGAGATGTATTAGAATCATTATCTTCAATGATTAATACATTTTTTTCATTTTCATTTATCTTTTGGATCTGTGGAGATGGACCAGATATACACATACCCATACTAATCTATGTGATCAGTTCTAAGAAGATATTGTGAAGCTTTGCGCAACTTTCTTCCCTCTTGCTCTAAAAGAAGTGGAAATTATAGTAACTTGCAAGAAGTTGAGCATTAGTGCTTGCATCAGCAACTAAAAGGATATTCGATTGTGGAAGCAGTAACTTACTTAGAACTAGCTCAGGGTCGTCTATGACAGTTGAAATAACCCCTCTGTATAAAGTTCCAAACAGCTGTTTTTTTTAATAACCGAAATGTCAATGTGTTTAGTAGCCCAAGAATCATCAAGCAGGCAAATAGTTACAAAGTCAACTTTCTTTTTAATAAGAGCTTCTATCAAAGAAAGCTGTTGATAAGACCTTATCAGATACATAAACTTGCATTTTTGGCTCTTGTTCAGTATCAAAGTGTACCTTTTTTATATGCACACAAGACTTCACGCGTATACCCGTACAAAGTACAGTGGATAATGAGGGCCGATTCGCAGAGGTCCGAAGATGATGTTGATGCAATTGAGTAAATTATGGAGAGAGTCCCGTATTTTAGGTGTCCCATGTCCCGCCGCACCCATTATATATATCAACGAAAATTGGAACTTTGTGATTGTAATTCTGTCATGAATGGATCTGAATTAAGCATACACGCCATGGCGCGCTATGTGACATCATTTGCTTATAAGAGAAATTGAGACTAAACATAATTTAAGCTATATATTATAATCCTAGATTCAAATCATTAACAAAAGTTGGAAGACAACTTGAGATTAAGACTTAAGTACTCATCGAGTACATAAGCATTACAAAGTTGAAGAGAAAGAAAAAAATCTTTCAAAAATCTTTTTGTTTATTGGAGTGGTACCAAAGAAGAAAATACCCAACTTAGTTAATTGGCTCTTTAATTAAATTAACCCTTTGATTTCTTTCTTTTGTCTTTGGAATATTTGATTCAAGTGGGTTTTTTCTAATAGCTAAAGAGAGATAAACCATCATAAACACCACTAAAATAGTTTAGTTTAGATTACTGAAGTTTCAGATTTCGATATGTGGTCTGAAAGGTCATGCAATGTCAACAACACGTTAAGAAGTTCATATCATATTAATAACTAGCAGAGTTCAAAGCATGATAAGCAATGTATGAAGATTGTTTCTTGGTATAAATGAAGCTAGTCATCTTGATAAGAACCAACCCCTTATATTCGAAGTCCAATCAACACAAATAAGAAAAAACTAAACGAAAAATATAAACATGTCAACCTCTTCTTTCTTGTACAATATTAATTAAGAAATAGTTATATTCTCTTTGTAATTGGGAATAAGATTCAGATCAAGTACAGAATTGGACTTGTACTTGTTTGTAAGGAACTTACGGATACAAACATCACCTTCAACACATCCTTGTTGTGTGTGACTAAGGATGATAATAACGCACAGAACAGACAGAATAGTAAACGTGAGCCTCCCTAACAACTCTATTAAAAAAAAGATTTACAGATCCAGAACTAGGAACATAGCACATCACCAGGCATAGTACAGGAGCCAGACTATTCCATATGGGGAAGCAAAAAGTAAATAAAGGTCAGACTTGAAAGCTTGCCCCAAGCCTACGGCGATTATTTTAAATTTCTATCTGAAGCTAAAACTTGCCAAGATCTGATCTGCCTTGATGCCTTCAACTTTCAACTTTCATCTTTCTGACCCTCTTAGGTTGAGTGGGTGATGGTGGACCATCTGACGATCTTCCAGGACCCTTTAAAACAAAATTGAAAAGAGATAGAGAAGGCCTGTGTCAGGAGAAGAGACCTATACAAAAACAGTACCGCAGAAAAATGTAAAGCAGAGCAAAAAGATTAGGCACGCACCTTGCGCTTATGATCTCGTTTGACAACTCTATCCCCTGAAATTGCGAAAGCAAAAATGAGTCCCTAAACTGCAAAATGATATAAACTTGGACATGCAAAACCTAACGCATATGAGTGTTACCTCCAAAACTAGCTGAATCAGTAAGAAATTGTCGGTCATAATCTCCAGGTCGATAAGAACGCTGTTTCACAATTTTCAGATACCCAGATATCAGGCAAGATATATTTACGTGGATAAATCAAAAAGTTGCAGATTTTAGCAAAAGCCTTTCAGGTTTTATGTCTGTTGACAAAGCATTGGTGTATATGGGGATAACCAACTTTGTCTTACACAAGCTAAAAAAATATCAACATCCAAAAATTCATTATAAGAATAGAAGAAGACCCCAGAATCCTTGCCTTAGGTGTGCCTGGTGTCTCGGAATATGAACCTTCACGGTGAGACGAAGCTTCAGCCTCCTTGTATTGCAACTGAATATCAAATCATATAGACAACCAGAATACCCAATAAGAAAAAAACAATACCAAGAGAAGCAGGAAAACATACAAAATTCTGGATCCTTTTCACTATCAAAAAAACACAATCGGATAATAAAACAAGAACCTGTTTTTGAAGGTTAAGTAATGTGAGAATTTCTCTTCGCAATTCAAGATGCTCAGCACACACGGCTTTTGTAAAGACCTTTGGCTTTAGATTAACCTGAAAAGCAAAACCAATATCTGTCAAGTGAAGCAAACTTGACTTTGCACAGTTATGCATATTTCACTTCACAGTTATGCTTGAGCAGATTATACGTAAACCTAAACCCAGTGAGGTTTGACAAGCTTGTCAAAATAATGAAATAATTTTACATATCATAAGAAGTTATAGTTAACAGAAGAAAACAAACCCCGAGTTCCTCTATAGTTTGTTCAACTCGCTTGCTAGTTCTGAGTCCAGCAGATGTGTTTGCAACTTGCACCATTTGGTCAAAAGCATTTGTTCTCAAGAATACACGAAGCTGAAATTTCACAAATCAGTCATATAAAGTGGAAAGATGGTGATTGCCAAAATGGGGTAGTGACCGGAAAACTGAAGTGATTATGAGCCATAACTCAGAAAGGAACTCTACACTTACCATTCGGAGTGAAGCCGGAGTAGACGTAATATCTGCAAAAGTTGTTGACGCTACAACAGCTGAGCTTGGTACATTAGTGTCTGAAGATGGTGATAAATCAATAGCAGTCATACCCCTTTCATTGCTGTCTGCACTAGCATAAGTGGCCTTGGCCAACTCAGCAGCTTCAGCTTCCTGGAACAACAACAAAAAGGAAAAAATGATCACTAGTGCATATTTTAACCTGGAAAATTTTGCAAATTCTTTAAAATCATAAAGACTATTTGAAGCTTTGAAAACTCGAATATTAGCAAATACTTGAATTCATAAGACTATTTGAAGCTTTCAACCTTAACCAAGTATAAAAAAAAGAGGGAGATCACAACGAAAAACTTGTACCTTTGCAATTATACGAGATTCAGTTATTCGTTTTGCCTCAGCAAGAACCTGGGAAATGCAGATAATAAGTATTAAAGTAATGGAAAGTCAAACAAATCAAAAGTAGCCAGAAATGATTTCAATACAGACTATCATTGCTTATAAGAATACAATTTATATTTGCACCTCAGCATCTTTGCGCTCTTGATGTTTTGTCTGAGAGAGAACCATCGACAATGCACGCTTGCGATCAATCTCATGTTGAATATTGTAAGGGTCCTACAAGAATAAATAAGAGCTCAGAATTGATAACGACACACGGACAGAAACACTAGACCACTTTTGCCGCCTTCCAAGTTTAAATCTAATTTCACCCTGTATTTATGCGGGTGCCTCATGCCTACATATTCTACAATGCTTTTCTATCCAATAGAGTGAGTACAAAATGATCAACAGATTTAGTTGAACAGCTAAGGGTATTATTTGTCTGACGATTGCACATTTTAAGACCTTGCAACTTAGAGGAAGAACAAGTCTAGAGTACACAACTGGGCTCAGCTATATGCATACGGAGGTTTTAGACACTGTTCACTTGATTCCTAATTCTAGCCCTGAAGAACTAAAAATGCTGCCAACTTTTTTGTCATGCTAATACAGAACTGCGTAATGTTAGAAAACACATGGGATATTAGTATGGCATGGGTTGCAAGAATATAAAAATTAAATTCCATCTAGAATTTTTAACCACCTTGACAAGATGATGACCAGAAACTTCACCAGGAGATGCAGCTCTAGCAACTACAATAGCACGAGAAACTGTACAAAGGAATGACAAGTGAAATTCGGTCAATAAACAATTTATGCTCGGGACAAAGTAGTCACCACCTGCCATTAAATAATTGAATAAATTCCTCATTTGCTAAACATGTAGAAAGAGGAGGCTATATGGTAGTATGGGGCCTTGGGGATTAGCCATGTGCTAAAAGAACCAGGAGAAAATCTGCTAGCAGAAATCTAATTCTCAACTCATAAACCTATGCCTGTTTACGGAGACACGTAACAGCAATTAACAGCTTCCAGCAAAAAAGTGGCAATACTAGTATGACACACTTTAGCAATTATAAAAGTCATAATATGATAACCTCTATAGAGAAAAATTTACCAGCATAATAGCGATTCTTCAATTCCTCCACCGACCGTTTCGATGGAAACCTGTCAGCTATTACAATAAAGCGCAGATCGAACCGGTCACACAGGTCAAATAGTTGATCAGTCTCTTCCTTGGTCCACTTCTGAAATAGCACAAACAGTAGGGCAATGGTAGTATGTTATCAGGATATGCATTCACAAACCCATTAAGATTACTTAGAATTTAAATTTTGATCAAACTGCCCAAAATAGCTGTGCTAACAAATAGGAAGATGCAAATTTAAGTTTGTACCTACAGGATCATTCAAGTACTTTTCATATTCCTCGTCTGTGTACTTAACAACTCCAACAGACTACAACCATATCAAGACAAAAGGCATATGTTAGGTTATTGGATTTAAAAAAAGCAAACTCATTGATTATCGCAGACCCAATAAATTTAGGGTTACATGGCACAGTAAGTTAAGTCACACACCTTGTTATACTTGGCAAAAGAATAATCATCTGTTGGCGGAATACCATTCACAACTTTAACCTGACAATGCATAAAACCAACTATCCATCAAACCACACTACAAATCAAGCATTTCTTTCACTTCCATTTAATTGAGAAACACACAGAACATACCCAGTGATAAAGTTGCAAATTATCTTTTCGCGCTGAAGACGTAAATGCAAGCCATTGCCAAGTAATCTACACGAGAAAGACCAGGAATATTGTCAGAAAACTCCACTACAACTTGCAAAACACAACTCCAAACACTGAAAGACACAATTTTCAACCACGAAAATATTACCTTTTCTTTCTCTGCTTGAGATTTTCGCTTCAAATGTGACGGGTCAAAAGAGGGCATTAATGGTGCCAAACCACCTGTGAGAGCATAAACCTGGAAATAAACAAACACAGCAGAAATTCACAGTTAAAACTCTAAATTTACAAAAATAAATGGGGGAGGGAGAAATTCGACCTCTCTCGAAACGCCATCAGGTTTCCTTTGAGAATCTTTTGGAGGTCTAGTTTTCTTCTCTTGGTTAGTACCAAATGGAATTTTAGGTAACCCTAGGATGTCCTTCGCATCCATTCCTTTGGGACAAAATTAGGGTTTTTCACGAAAAACAAAAATTAGGGTTTCTATTCATTCGACTCTTAATGGGATAATGAATTTTGGATAAATAAGATGTCGCCAAAATCAGTTAGGGTATTTTTTCCCGCGTAAGATTCTTAACAATTTGGGGATCGAGATTTTAAGGGTGTTCTTTGTTTTTTAAAGCGGGAACGAATCAGAGCTCTGACTAGTTCTTTTGAAGCTACGAGCCTGCGACTATAAGATGATGAATAAAATAGAACCTTAATTTTTAAGATATACTCCTTATTTCTTTCATTTTCTTAAATAAAACCCCTCGTAATTTCGCATAATTTCAATATACTCCCTAGACTTTGGTCAATGTTGTTGACTGCTTGATGTGATGTGCTTTTCTTTTCTGTCTCTCGTCTCTTGAGCACGGAGACTGATTAGGGTATCATCAAATGACATTGTAGAAGATAATCATTTGATTAACTAGATGATGCCTGTTATAAGCTTATAGCGCTAAGTGAGCTTGATTAGAACAGGAGATGTTTTATTTCATGTCAGAAATTTCATACACAAGAATCAGTAATATGGGTTTCTAGCCCAGGTGTTTTTCTTTCAACGTACATTTTTCGACTTCAGCAATTCAGTATTCACTCTATCCATGGAACTTGAATTCAGTCAAGTTACTGCATAAATCATCTTGGATGCTGGTAACATGTCTTCTAGATTATCTCCAAGTATGCAGAGCTTTCTTATGATGGTTTTTATTCAAGTTCCGTCTTCCATATCGTACAATAAGTGATCTTCCATAGAAACTACACACGATTCATTCATATGCTGAGCAAGACTTTCTAACTCTGCATAAACCAATTCAATGTCATCGCAACTCATTTTATCACCAACAAAGAAACTATAAACTTGATTTCTCACTTCTATCCAACTCCTAGCTGCTTCTTTTTTGTTCATTCCCATTCCTCTCATTAGTTTCCTCATTTTCGCAAATTCATCCCAGTTTCCATCAGCAGCGTAGATATTTGACAGTAATACATATGTTTCAGCCCCATTCGGCCTCAAGTCCAGTATTTTCTTACCAGCTAATCCTCCCAAATATGAAGTTCCATGAGATTTACAAGCTCCAAGAAGTGCACCCCAAACTGACTCATCGGGTTTGAAAGGCATTTTCCGAATCAGTTGGTAGGCCTCTTTAACTCTCCCCGCACGTCCAAGAAGATCCACAACACACCCGTAAATCTCCTGATTTGCTTTAATGGAATAATCAGTAACCATTGACTTGAAATACTTCAAACCTTCGTCCACAAGTCCTGAGTGGCTGCAAGCACTTAAAATACCCAGGAACACAACTTGATCTGGTTTTACACCTGACTTGACCATTTTATCAAACAGTCCAATAGCTTCATTTGCATAACCATGAGAGCCGTATCCGTTCGTCATTGAAGTCCAGGAAATGAGATTTCTTCTGGGCATCTCAGTGAAAACCCTACAAGAATCTTTCACATTTCCACATTTCGCGTACATATCTATTAGCGCATTAGCAAGAGCTATATTGGTTTCTAGGCCTCTCCGAAGAATTCCACCATGGATTTGTTGCCCGCAATTCCAAGATGCTAAATTAGCACAAGCAGCTGCAGCAGTTGTAAATGTAAAGCAATTTGGGTTCAAACCTTGTGAAACCATCTGAGAAAACAAATGAAGAGACCGTAAAGATCCACATCTTTCATACCCGGCAATCAATGTGTTCCACGTTATCAAATCTCGTGCTCGCATATCAAGAAAGTGTGTGTATGCTTCAGATAAGCAATTGCATTTACAGTACATGTCTACTAAAGAATTACCGACAGGGAGACTTGAATTGAATCCGTATTTGACTACGGCTGCATGAATCTGCTTGCCGAACTTTTTCAACTTAACTGAAGCACAAGCTCTGATTGCTATTGAACAACTATATGGGATCAGTTCTACTTCCTCCTGCTGCAAAGTGTAAACAAGACAAGAATAAACACAAATGAATTAGCATCTTTTACGTTAAATTTATAAGTACAGAGTTTACAGAGTAAAGCTGGGATGGAGACTCGCGAGGGGCCAGGCCTATAGGCTACCATATTCACGATCCCCATCCACCCTGACAACATCCCTATCCATGAACCATTCACAAACACCAAGACAACAGATAATCAAAACTCAACAGGTAAATATTTAAATTCAAGGCAGTGTATTATCTGACTTGAGCACGGATCATCAATAAACAAGTGTGACTTGAAAATTACCTTCAACATTTGTTGAAAAATTCCAAGGCCAGTCAAGCCATCTCCTCTATCCGTAAACCTAGCAATCATAGTAGTCCATCCAACAACATTTTTCACTTTAATCCCTTGAAATACCATGCATGCATAATTCATGTTATGACTACATGTAGCATACATATCCAAGAGTACATTTTCAACATACACACATCCATCAATACCGCACTTAATAGCTAAACCATGAACCATACTCCCACGATAACAACATTCTAATTCTCTGCAAACTTTCAAAATGCTTGAAACTGTATAGCCATTTGGGTTAATTCCTTCCTTAATCATCTCAATAAAAACTAACCATGCTTGATTACACTCATAGCAAGATGCATATGCGTTAATCATAGCCGTCCATGAAACTACATCTCTATCAGGCATTTCATCAAACAATGTACGTGCTTGTTTAAGTAAGCCTTTTCTACCGTAAGATATAATAAGGTTTGTTGATAAAACTTGCTGTTTGATTTGTAAAGTCCGTGGGTTTATCATTGATTTGGTTGTGAATTTAACTAGAGATATGATCTGATGGTATTGATGGGATGAGGGAAGTAGTTTTCTGATATTCATGCTTTGTATGTCATCAATAGTTAAGGCGAGAAGATGTTATTATCTTTGTATAAAATCTCTATTTATTTATTTTTTGGAATCACTATACGTATATGGGACGAAGTAACTACGACTATCTCGTGTAACAATACTAGGGACGGCACGCCACGGATATATTATATAAATTCCAGTATAATTGGGCCAACTGACCGGAAGGCTCGAAGATAGGGAGTCCTTTTTATAGCCATTTTTTTGTAAAATGAAACCTCACTTTGATAAAAAGATTTTGGTAGTGTGCACTTGATAATACCAAAATATCCCTCCCTTTTAGTCCAATTCCTATAGCTCCTTATGTATCTTATTTCTTTAGGGGTATAATTAGAAAGCAAACTTTAATATAACACATCTAAAAATCCGTGCCGTGGAATTTTACAAATTTTATCTTGTTGGAAAGCTTATAAAAAAATCTACGCAATGAGTACAAACAACAATATCAAAATTTAGAATTTTTACGAAAAATTCGCAGGTGTTTATCATTTTAGACACAATTTTAGAAAATTAAATGTATATCCATTATACAAACCACCACAAAGGATACATAATACTTTATGTAGCCATATTTTGGTTTATGTATCAACTAATTTCCCGTTGCAACTAATAAAACGATGTACTCACTCTGTTTCAAGACAAGTGATATTTTCACTTATGCCTCAAAAATAACATTCCGGCAAAAAAATGATATATAACGCGCTATACAATCAAGAGTGTTTCTTTTTTTTCCGGTCGGCCCTCCCCACCGTGGGCAACGGTATTCTAGTTATGTAGATGTTGAAAGGAAAATATAGAGAGGAGAAAGACCATATTCATTAGATATCAATGTAGTATTACATAGGAATGAACTTATTTTTATACATTTTGGATTTGTGATGTGTCGTGCAAGTGATATCCGCATTGTCATGTCCCTGTTGGTGGCTACTATCTTGTTAGAGGGTGCCTTAATATTAGTTAGTGACCGTGTGTGTGTCACACGTGTCTTAGAGTGGTGCCCTATTTAGTGGAGTCTGTAATTCCTCTTTCAATTTATCGAATATAATTTGTGTCGTTGTGTTCTTCTTTCTTTTTTGGGGTTTTATCCTTCAATCTCACAGTGTAGATCCTATAGATTGAGCCTGATCACTCATTTGTAGTGTAAATCACTACAAGTGGTATCAGAGACGGTCTTTCTTTGGATTGATCATGGATGATGGTAATAGATTTAAGGCTTTAGCTGAGCAATTAGCTACTGTTGTTCAAGTTCGGGAAGTAATTGCAAGGGCTCTAAAAAATACACCATCTCATGTGCTTCTAGCCAAATGCAAGAAAATTTTAGCAAGAGAAACTAAGAAATTGCTGTTACTGGAGCGTGTGATATATTTGAGTCCATCTGTTGATGAGAATTGGGAATCAAATTCGTGGGAGAGCTTCGAATTAATTGGATCTGTGTTGAAGGAAGTGACGCTCATGGAGAAAGAAATCACTCAAAAACTGGAAGAACCTCCTATTGATTCAATTTCAGTAAACGATTTCACTTCTAAAACTTCAACTCCTCTAGCAATAGACGAAGGTAATTATCGATCCAGTTTCAAACCCCAATTTTCAATTATGGATAAAGCTCAAGATGGCAGTTCAAATCGCAACTGTGAGAAATCAGTACCGCTTCATGAAAATTGTTCTTCTCACAAAGCTGAGTCCATTTTTTCCTTCTGTGATGGGTGTAAAGTGAATCCACTGTTTCTGGATTACCAAGAGGGTAAGCTTTTCGATTCCAGAATCAATTCAGTTAATGATTTTGTTAAAAAGAATTTCATCAAATTGAGCGAGGAAGGTTTCAAACAGGTACTATTAACCCTAACTCACGGACTATTAATGGCTAAATGTTCTTCCAGTGTTATGAATTCTTCCCGTAGCTTATTCGATCGTGGAAAATACAAATTGAAGTTTGATTTTAAATTGAGGTTTCCTGATTGCATGGGTTTTCAATTTTTGGATAGATTGTATAGGAAAATTGTTCAGAAGCTTGTTTATCACAGTGGGTATCAGTCAAATCGGTTTTCTAGTGATTCAATTACTTGTATGCTAGTGAATGATGGTTTTAATACTACTGCTTGGTATATGTTTTATAAAATGCTTCAGTGCGAAGTTATGAGAAGGTTATTTGATCGTGGAAAGCAGTTTGAAGCTATTAACAGGTTGTATTTCGTTACACACCTAACTCAAATTACTTCTATGTGTGATACTTCATCTAGTGCTTTGTATACTCGACTGATATTTGATCGAGGAAGAGATTTAAAGGGATAGTGGATCGATACAGTGATGAATTTGCGTCTAATTCTGTTCATTGGTACCGGCTAGAATTTTTGCTGGTGAATTCAAATACGTTTTTAATTTTTAAAGATGTTGACAATTGTTATTGTAAGAAGCTGTGTAGTGGTAGTCTTCGTTGTGGCTTTAGATCTGTTCGGAGGTGTTTTCCTTATGATGGAAATATTTCCAAATTCTGTATTACTTATTGTTTGCTTGTTTGTACTGGGTTGAATTTCGTGGATGCGTATGATGGAAAATCTGCTTATAAGCTGAATTTGGAACTGGGGTACCATTTAGTTCTGTTGTTTGGGATTTCAAACGTGTTGGAGTTTGTTAAAATTGGAGACAGGCGGGTTGCCAGCAAGCTGATTGAGGAAATACAACAGCAGGACAAGGCTCTATGCACTATTGCGAGACTTCATGTGACAAAAGAATGTGAGTTTAGCAATGCAAGTGAACTCATTTTTCAGATTCATCCTAACAGTCGATGGGGTTCCAAGCGTAATAAGGATCCTCTCAGGTTACAGCTGAGATATGGTATACTATTACAACTTATGTTAGCATTGAAGTTCACTGCATTCAAACATTAGCGTTTATAGTTGATGGACAAGAAGGTGAGGTGCTGCAGATTCTTTTGAGGGAGCTTAAATTTTTTATGGTGCTTAATTACTCAGTCCCCACAGTAGCTACGACTCATTTTTATCTCTTGCGAATAGGCTCCTTTCAGCACTCTCGATTGCTCACATCTGATGTTTATGGGAAGTCTATGTTTCAAGGAATTATAGCGACAGTTGGGCATATCAGTTGGAGTTGTCTGCACACGTCTCATTGTACTTGGTGTTTTCCTTCTTGTGTCAGCCAAGTGAAGGCCCTTATATCTCGACCAGAGAACAGTTTTTGCTCGAAAAAGTTTCTTCTAATATTAGTGGGAACTCATCTCATGCTCACTGTAATTCAAATTCCACAAATATGGATATTGGTGGTCACTTTGAAGTGTGCAGTGACTTCAAAGTATGGTGCTCAACCTGGTTTAGTTATGCTGGATATTCTTGGTCAGGATGGGATTTTAAATGGGTTTACAACAAGTTCAATTCTCACTGAAGTTCAAGTTTTCACACTTCTGAAAGTATGCTCATATGTGATGCTGATCTATAATAAAGTTTGTGAGCAGTTAGAAGCTCACTTATGTGTTACAGCAAAATGTATTGTTCCTTGTCAGCTTTTGGAAGTAAAAGGAGTGGATTATCTATATTATTCCGCCGCACACAAGTTCAGGACTAATGAGACCAGTTTAAGGAGTATGAGAAATTGTCATGGGTTCTGTCAAATGCTTCTTAGTACTGTTGCTCATCACCTGTTGGAGCCATGTGATGATGACAGAGTGTGTTATACTGAACGTGGGGATTTTACACGAATTCTTTTAATGGAAAGTACAAGTCTAAGCGTGCTTCCTCTGCAAATTCTGTATGTTCATCTTTCGAGCTTGGATTGTCCAGTACCTTCACAGAAGTTCTATAAAACCATTCCAGTTCAAGTTAGAGAAGTGCGTATTGAGCTCCATACATTCTTGCTGCTATCTCCCGAGGAGTTCGAATGGAGAGTGGGAATGCATAACAGATCCATAGAAGCTAAAGGAGTTGTTGGTGATACTGTACTTGACATTTTAAAAGAGTGGTTCATCCACATTTTTGGAAATGTTCGTCGCATTCCTTCGAGTAGTTGTCAGCTGTGGAGTGTGGAACACCAACAAAATAAGCTATTAGCCCAGGAGAAATTCTTTTATGGGTGGCCATTATGTTCATTTCAGGTTCAGGTAGTGTTGGTGATGAAAGTTGGAAGGTGTCAGATTTTGTTTCAGGCTTTGCAACTTATAAAACGGTGTTATATAATACAAGGGTTGCTGGTAGTGTAGGACTCCTCCGCAGTCAGTTGGGGAAGGTGATGTTCTGTACATTACGGTACTACTCAAACACACATTGCAAAAAAAAAATCAATTTCAACTAAATGTCTCATCACCAGGGTCACTATGCTCAAGCCTGAGGAGGTAAACATGATTTTTGTCACCACATTATATGGATTCCCTACTTACATACTACACAGAGAAAACTATGTACTTCTTAGATGGCTTTGGGGAGAGATGTTCATCCTATTAGCTACCTCTCAATTACCCAGCACATCTCATCACCCTTGAACAGTTAAGAAAATAGAGGGAAGGGCTTTCAACTCCATATTGTCAACATGTGCATTTATGATTTTTCCGTACGGTACAAATACAAAAGATAGTGAGCAGTACAAAAGGAGGATGGTGTTACAGAACAGTGTTGGCTCTGTCGACGTGACTCTTGCATTCCTCAACCTGTTGGCTGTAAAATTTTGGCTCTATGAATTAGTTTCAACAACTATTATTGCAACAATGCAGCTTATTATCCTGGCGTCATTAGGGGCGACCCTGAAACAATTAGGGGCGATTAATAAGACAAAATAGGGTCACCTAAACCTAAAATGAAGCCACCCCTTATCTCTCATTTTCATAATGTTGATTCTACCCTTAACAATCGGTAGTTTAGATTATATAAAAGAAATTTGTTTTAGTTTTGTAGTTTTAAGATTTTAGAGTAGAAGAAAGAAAGAAAAAAATGGTGGAGAATATCTGGTACGCCAACGGGTTAGATAAAAACAGAGATGCCATAAGGTCCTTGCACCAGTTATACACATGTGCTTATGGAGTCCTTATCCGAGAAGAAAGCATGAAGATTTACTTTCTTGACTCAACTGATAATGGAAATCTACTCCTTATGTTTGTGTTTTGGGGACTAGCCCAAAACAGTGGGGGACTACTCTTCCAATTTGGAGGTGGTTATTTGAAGTAATTTTGGGTCACCCCTTATCTAATATATTTTTTAATACCAAATTTAACCTTGGTAATTAAATTAGTTAGATTAGTTAGTGTTAGTGTAATGATTAATTAGTGATTAGTTAGTTATTAATAGGATAGTTTTGTTAGAATGAGATGAAGAAGAAGGAGAAGAAAAGATGAAGAAAAATAGGGAAGAAGAACCCAAAAAAAATTATTTTGAGTTTAGTAAATATGATATGAGTGATTCATGTGATGATACCTCCTCCTCAGAATCAGAACCTCCTTCATCTCCTAAACTATTTGTCAATACTTCTAACGATCCGGGTATGAGTTATTTCTTAGATGATGAATGCTTTTTTCCCCAAACTCAAGCTAACGACCCAAATGATGAATTTTATCAGCCACAACCAGAATATGAAGTTATGGTTACTCAGGTATGTCTCAAATTTAGTTAATGTAGCTTGAATTGTGCAAAAAATTGGCCAAATCGAAAATTTCAGGAAGAAATTTCGGCTAGGTGATAGTAGTTCGGTTAGCAATTCTGCCAAAAAGTTAGCCGAACTCTCCTGTATGTGCAGTTCGGTTACTCATTTCAGCATACGCAGGTAACCGAACTCTGTTTTAATGGAGTTTTTTGAGAGTTCGGTTATCTTTTTCCAGAAAACGTTGCCGAACTAATTTTATAGAGTATACAGTTAATGGTTCGGTTTAGTCGAGTTTATTCCTTTTGTTACCGAACTTTATGTTCGGCAATCTCGCAAGTCACCTTCATTGAATAGATAACCGAACTCTATAGTTCGGTTTAGTCGATTGTATTAATTATGTTGCCGAACTATAGTTTTGAAATTTCCAAAGAACAAGTTCGGCAAGATCGCAAAATTTTTTTCATAACCGAACCTTTTGTTCGGCAGGATCGCATATTATATTTACATTGCCGAAAATATAAGTATTTCTTATTTTTAGTTGGTATTGACGTTGTGCTATTACTCGTAGGTTGCATCTGATCCAATAGAACCAATGGAAAATCAACCTACCCCTGTTGATATTTTGTACGATGACACGTCACATCACTACATGAATGACTTGGTATTCAAAAGTCCTTTAGAGGCAAAGAGTTGGGCTAGACAACATGCACTAAAAGACATGTGCGTATTAGTATTGAATGGGAGAGAGACCAAAACCCGCTTTGAAATGGTTTGTGAGAGAAGCGGTGATCCCGATAAAAGCCACAAGAGGAAGGGTTATGTTTATAAAGGAAAGACAAATAGGAAGAACAAAACTTTCTCAAAGAAGATTAAATGCCCATTCAAGCTTGCATTTAATTACAACAAAGAATTGGGTGGATGGGTTCTCTACAAGGTTATGGAAGGTTGTCATAACCACCCTCGTCCGGAGCATCTTGAAGGACATTTCATGGCGGCCAAGCTAACTCCTGAAGAGATGGACAAGGTAGCTAAAATGAGGAAAATGGATCTTTCACCGATTCAAATGCTCCAAATACTAAAGGAGGATAACAAGGATAACCACTCATCTTTGTCCACCATTTATAATGCAATAGTGACAATTAGAAAGAAGGAATGGAGAGATAGACAAGTGATGCAACAATTGTTTTTTTTGGCCAAAGAGAAAGACTACGCGGGTCAAAAGGATGTGGATTCGGACGGAGAGATAACACAACTCTTCATTGCGCATCCAACGAGTGTTCAATTGGCTCAATGCTTTCATGAAGTTGTCATAATGGATTGTACTTATAAGACGAACAAGTACGAGATGCCATTGTTGAATATTGTTGGGCGTACTTCGACGCAGTCACCGTTTACCGTGGCGTTTTGTTTTTTAAGAGACGAGCAAGAATCTAGTTACATTTGGGCACTAGAACAAGTTAAGGCAATCTTCCGAGGTGATGATATTCCCGGGGTTATAGTGAACGACAATGAAGTCGCATTGATGAATGCAATAGAGGTAGTGTTTCCATTAGCACACAATATGCTTTGTACATTCCATATATGGTGTAATTTGATCAATAGGTGTAAGCCAATAATTTGTCCACCCAAGAAAAAAGGAGATGAAGAGATTATGATGCTACCGGAACATGAACGAGCGGATGCAAAAGAGGAAGTTGAAAAACAATACGCTCTAAATTACGCTAAGTGGGTTGCTTTCAACAGTGAATGGGAATCATTGTGTTGGTCTCTTACCGAGGAAAAGTATCATCTAAATCTTGCGGAGTTTATCGGCCATTGGGATACTCCCGATTATCCCTGTGTTGTATCGTATGTTCTTCGCCAATGGTTGGAACCACACAAAGAGAGGTTCGTTAATGCCTATACCAACCAATATAAACACTTGGGAAATCAAGCGACAAGTTTAGTAGAGTCGGCTCACCATCGGTTGAAGAAGAATCTGTTTGGATGTGTTGATAATTTCGTAACCGTGTGGGGATAATTACTTCAAGCGCGACATTGATAGAATTAAAGAGAAATTCCAAAAAAGCCGTATATTCAAAATGACCAGAAAATACGCCGACCACCCATTGTTCAAGGGAATCCATTACAACGTATCTCGCCAATGTATGAAGTTGTTGATCATAGAAGTCGAGTTGATTGATAAGTGGGAAACCAAGAGGGATGAGGTGTGTGTATGTAACATGAAGAAGTCTATGGGACTCCCTTGTCGCCATATGATAATCAACTACGAGCATGGCGTAATCCCTTTAAGCGACATTGATCCATATTGGAAGCATCTAACTTTCATCCCTCCTCCAAAGGGAGAAGAAGCCGGAGAGGAGTTTGGTGATAACGACATGGGTAGAACCGTACTAGAGATGTATCGTGGCATGAACAAGCTCCAAAAACAAATATTTTGGGATGACATGAGGAAAATCATATATCCACAAACTTCGGAGAATGTTTATGAACCGTCAAAAGGCAAACGCAAAGGTAGGCCAAGCAAAAAAGAAACTAAAAAACAACTAAGAGAATATGCAAAGGTGTTACGTAAGAAGAAAAGTGAGCAAACCCCATTTACTAGAGATCCATCGGCCCATGAGTATACCGCGGAAATGTACTTGGAGCAAACCAAGAAAAGGGGTAGGAGTATTGAGGAGAAAGGCGAAACAAGTGAGCGAGATTTGAAGAAAAAAGGTACGATGTGTCCATCTCAACCAAGCCAACCATCTTCCGGCGACGTGAAGCTTAAGTCTCCAAGTACATCTATTCAACCATCTTCCCTAGACGTGAAGCTTGATGCTCCAAATAAAGACTATTTGAATGATCTACCTCTATACATTCGAGAATACGTTATATCCACCGACGACGTTCCTCCGGATGGTAATTGTGGTTTTCATGTTGTCAATCAGCAACTTGGGCCTTTCATCGAAGGTGCAAAGCTAAATAATGGATGTGCAATCACTCATATAAGGAAAAGGTTGTTGTCCAAACTAAAGGAGAATCCGGCATTTTACAAGACAATGTTGTGCGATGGGGTGGGTAGTCCCAATGAGCAATTTGTTAAGTATCAACGTCGTCTTCATGGGGGCCATCCGATCACAAGGGATTATTGGATGAGCATACCGATATGTGGACACTTAATCGCCGAGGCTTTTAATTGTGTGGTTCATTATTTCTCAAAGTATGCTAGTTTCACCTTCATCCCGAAAACAACCGTATGTGTCGAGCAACTCAAACGAAGGAGATGTGTGATGGCATTGACTAACAACAACCACTTTATAGGCCTTCGTTTAAAACCCGATTGTCCACTGCCTCCAATATCCGGAAACTCTTTTTGGCCTACCTTTAACTACAATATAATGTTGGGTTGGTATATTATGTATGAGCATAACATGGAGATGTGGAAAGCTTTGTCGAAATCTGACGAAATTGTACATGAAGGTCGAATTTCACTTGATGATGATTAAATGACACATGCAATGGAACTAAGTATGCTTATCAATGTAATACTATGTTTTTTGAAGTGTGGTATTCATTATCGAGATAATGCTAGTATTCTTTTGAGTTGACAGATAATAGTTCGGCAACCTGTAATTTTGTGCAGGTAACCGAACTAAAGTTCGGTTACCTGGTGAAAAAATACAGTTTGCCGAACTCATGTTATATATGAGTCTTCAGAGAAAGTTTCGGCTACCATTGATATAATACTTTCCTAACCGAACTAGAAAGTTCGGTTACAGGCTAGAAATTTAGAAAACCGAACTTTTTACCTGAAGCCTTAGGGGAGTTTTCGGCAACCAGTTTAAATGTTCCGAGGTAACCGAACTCCCTCTTCGGCAACCTTGTAGTATTTAGCTGTTCGCCGAAAATTAAGTTCGGTTACAAGCTAGAAATTTAGAAAACCGAACTTTTTACTTGAAGCCTTAGGGGAGTTTTCGGCAACCAGTTTAAATGTTGCGAGGTAACCGAACTCTGTCTTCGGCAACCATTAATTAGTTACAGGTTACCGAACTAACCTGTGTTTAAATTTCAGGTTGCGGAAAATAATCCTTTATTCAAAATTTTATCCATATAAAATTGAAAACACAAACCCAATTTAAATTAAAAACAAAAACAAGGTTCTAAAACAAATATAAAAGTTGTTATACATACCAAACTACGAAATCCATAACTAAGAAGTTTTTTGAAACTAAAACCATACGAAATCACTAACGACCACCACGACGAACCCTTTTACCACTTCCTTGTTTACCACGAGTTTTAGGTTGAACTTCCTCATCACTTGGGGTTTCATCTCGTCCGGTTTCCTCCATGGCGCGACTTGAACATTCTCCTTGTTGTCGACCCCTCTTCAATTGCTTAGACCTACTTGGCTCCATCATTCTTTTAGTTATAAGACCCTCCCACTCGCCGTAGTAGTAGGTTTGTTCCTTAGTCGACATCGGCTCTCCACTGCGGATTTTAGCCATCAATTTCTTCAATAATTTCGTACCCTTCTTCACCTGATTCCAATTTTAAGCATAAGTAAAAATATTTTCAATACTTTCGAACAACAAGGAAGTATAAGAGAAGACATTTTCTTACCACATTATCCCATAACATTTTTGCTTCTTCTCCACAAATAGGCATCTCTTTCTGACCTCTCTTAGCCTCCCTCTCCTTTGCCTTCCCCTTCGCCTTATCAGTCTTAGCTTGTTGTTCTCTATTTATCACAAAAGGATGACTAATTTCTTGATAAAACACCGTATAATCTTCATCACATGCATTTACATCTCCACCACAAGGTACACAATCACCTAAAGGTAAGTAGTAGTTACGAAGTGCATTCCAATGTCCTACCGTAGGAGTTGGTTCATGTTTTGGAACAAAATATTTCTCGGTGTTCTTTGTTCCTTGAACCACCAAATTGAAATTTTCATTCTCCACGTCGGGATCCATTTGGACACAACAAAGTTGTCTTAGTATTCTCCTTGGATTATATATTGCGTAGCCATTAGGATACCAAATTGGTCCATAGTATGCCGAGACGGTAGAGAAACCATTCATATCTTCTTCATCTACAGGGACATCATCGGGTACGGCGTATGGGTGAAATACCACATCGTTCACCGTAAGTTTATCCAATTTCTCCCTCAACGAAGTCAACTGCTCTTCTTTAGACTTCTTTTGTGCGTCCAAAAACAACCATTTTCCCGCTGTAGGTTCGTCATAGGGATAAGATGTCTTTTCCCTAGCCAATCCCAATGAAGGGAAGTGGTCATAAATCCAAACCTATGCGAAAATACGAAAATATTAACCACATACATGAAAATTGATTTGAAAGCAGAAAATTTTGGGGAATAATTTGCTAACTAACAATGTAGAAAGTTACCTGAATAAGAGTTAAGTAACCTCCAATTTGATTTGTCTTAATCCTCGACCCTTTGCTCATCTCTCCTAGAACAAAAGCAAGCACCCCAGTGGCCCAAGAGTATTGGTTAATCTCATCGAGATTCTCCAAAAGCTGTAGATAATGGGCATCCACCCTATTTCCAGAAGTGTCTGGGAAAATGACGGTTCCTAGCTGATATAACCAATAAGCGGTGACATGATGCCTAAGGGTCTCCTGGTCCATCACCAACTTTCCTTTCTCCACCTTCTTTCTTGTCCCTCCAAATGCTTCCTTCAACTTTACCAACTTGAATTTCTTCAACCTCTTCTTAAAGGCTCCATTTGTCTCTTTTGGATTATACTCATCGCCACGTTTAGGGGACCTCACAGAACGTCTAAACTCACATTGAGCCTTTCTTGCATCCCATCCTAGACATTTTAGAGCCAATTCTTCAAGAGCTTCATAATGCATCGAGGGGTTGTAGCCTTCTCGAAGACATTTACCTTCCACTGGTAAGCCGGTTATTCTCGAGCAATCGTCCGAAGTAATTCCCATCTCGCCAAATGGAAGATGAATTGTATATGTCTCGGGATAGTACCTCTCGAGAAATGCGGATACGGCAACAACGTCAAAATCCGCATGTGCATCCTCTATAGCTCTCCATAAAACACACTCTTTCACCTTTGATTGAAAATCGTCACACTCCAAAGATAGATCCCATTTGGACGCCTTTTGACGCCGAATAAGACGTACTGCATCCTTATGATCCTACGAAAAAAACATAACACTATTAATACTTGACGAAACATGTCCCAAAAAAAAAACATTTTGTTAGGTAAAAATGAACTTAAAGAATACCTTTGTCGCATAGATCTTCGCAGCCCATGAGTGTTTGTAGCCAAACAAGGTGGCCCCTCCATCATTTGGAGTACCATAAGTTGGGTTCACTGATGGCAAACACAAATTATCAGGGGGAATGTGTGAGTATCTATCACAAGGCGGCTTCGGCTTCTTTTTCTCTTTAACATGAACAATTTCTTGCTCTTCTTGCTCTTCCTCCTCTTCTTCCTCTTCCTCCTCTTCATCCTCTCCCTCCTCTTCTTCCTCTCCCTCTTCTTCATCATCCTTCTCTTCCTCTTGTCCTTCTCCTTCTTTGCCCTGTCCTTGTTCTTCTTCCTCTACATTCTCAACATGTTCTCTTTGTTGTTCAACCTCTTCATTTCCTTGGTCTTCATTTCCTTGCTCTTCTTCATCATCATTCTCTTGATTGACTTCCTGGAACGATCCCCCTCCATGTTTAGCATTTTTAGTACCACGGTTTCGGAAATCCAAATGTATTCTACCGCGAGGGGTGGGAGTTCTCAAATCTTCGGCTATTTGGGGATTAGATTTTTTTCCTTTGTTCCTAATGAATGAAAACCACATTATTACCTAAACAGAATATTGTCTTATCAAATAAAGATGAACATGGGATTACATCAAACACAAAATGTTAACAGGCTGAAGTTCGGTTATCTGGTATAAGTTGAGAGGTAACCGAACTACAAGTTTGTATGTGACAGATCAAAGTTCGGTTACCACATAGAAAGTGCGAGGTAACCGAACTATATTTTATCAAAGTTCGGTTACCTATATAAATTTATCGAGGTAACCGAACTCATATTTTTCATATACAGAAGGAGTTCGGTTACGTTATTTTTTTGCGAGGTTACCGAACTTCATAGTTCGGTTACCTTAAAATTACTAATTGGCCGAACTGTTCTTCATATTGAAAGTTCGGTTACCTATATAAATTTATCGACTAAACCGAACTCAAAATTTTCATATAAAGAAGGAGTTCGGTTACGTATTTTTTTTGCGAGCTTACCGAACTTCATAGTTCGGTTACCTTAAAATTACTAATTCGCCGAACTGTTCTTCATATTCAAAGTTCGGTTACCAAATTCTAGGGTTTTAAATTTTTCTCCTAGCCGAAATCTCTACTGTAACTTTCATTTTCAGTGGTTTTTGATGATTTCTTCAACAAAAAACGATTCAAAGGAATGGGTACGAAGGAAATTACCTGCGGATTTTCATTTTGAGGGAATCAGACTCCTTGGTTGATGTTTGATGCTTCAATTCGTCTCCCAACTTTGCTTGAAGTTGTTTATCAACTTCAAATTGATTTGGGAGATTCGCAATGCTAGCCAGACCCGGACTCAATCCTGGAATTCTTGGTGTCTGCTTAGAACGCATTGTTTTATAAAATTGATTAATCGACGATGTATACGAAGAAGAGGAGAAGAAGAAGAAGAAGAAGAAGAGGAGAAGAAGAAGAAGAAGAAGAAGAGGAGAATAAAAAAATTTTGTTTTAAAACTGATTTTAGGTTTTTATTTAGGGGTTAGATTAGTGGGTAGTGGTTAAATTAGTGGGTTATTAGGATTAGTTATAACCTTAATTAGGATAAGGGAAGATTAGTATTCCCTAATCTTTTAGGACACCCCTTAAAATTTTGGGTGGACATTTGAATAAGAGAGTAGTCCCCCACTGTTTTGGGCTAGTCCTCAAAACACGGTTCTTCTTATACGGTCAGTAGTTGTTCCACTGTAGTCGTTATTTGTAAGTGTAATGGAGTCGGTGACAAAGCTATTAAGGCCCACCAAGCCGTGAAGATGAAGATAACTTTAGGCCTGGGTATTGAAGTCTATAAAAGCTCATCTCCTATCGTGTACAGAAGCTGCAGCAACAGTGTCTCCTTCAACCGATCTCACTTCCATCCTCGAGGACAAGGATGATTTGGAGGGGTGGGTATTTGTCATGTCCGTGTTGGTGGCTACTATCTTGTTAGAGGGTGCCTTAATATTAGTTAGTGACCGTGTGTGTGTGTCACACGTGTCTTAGAGTTGTGCCCTATTTAGTGGAGTCTGTAATTCCTCTTTCAGTTTATCGAATAGAATTTGTGTTGTTGTGTTCTTCTTTCTCTTTTAGGGTTTTACCCTTTAATATCACAGTGTAGATCCTGTAGATTGAGCCTGATCACTCATTTGTAGTGTAAATCACTACACGCATCTCCTCTTTCCTCAATGGCTCTCTTTCCTCAAAAATTAATTTTCTTTTGTAGTTTTTTTCAAACTCACCTGCATGGCTGAGTAGTTTTATTTATTAAGAAGCTAATACATATAGATTAAGTCCGCAGCAATAACTATATTTAACCAAGGGGGTGATCAACTTCCCACTCTTTTGAAACTGATAAAGATAAAGCATGTTTTGCTAAAGAGTTTGCAACATTGTTTGCATCTCTATGCACATGACTACACTCCCAGAATTCGAAATTATTTAAGAAATAACGGTAATCGTGGATGATGTTTAAGTTAATCTAGTTAACTGCATTCTCCTTTCCATTTATGGCATTAACCACCCTCTCGCTATCTCCCTCCAAGTGGATTTTTGTGAGTCCTTTGTCTATTGCCCATCTGATCCCCGCCAAAGCAGCTAATGCCTCCGCCTGTTCCGGATTTACTGCTGATTTCGGAGCACTTCTAGCTCCATTGGAAGCACCTGCATAGTTTCTCAATATTAGGCCCACTCCTAATTTCCATTGAATTTACATAAAGTAGCATCAAAATTTATCTTAGAGACATTGTCACTTGGAGCCTTTCAACTACGAATACATGGATTATGCTTAGAATTATTGTTTTGAATAACATTCAAACTTACTCTTTGCTAGTCAGACATGTGAAATTTCACATTCCTAACTATGGTTTCTCCATGCACCTTAATTGCATTAAACACAACTGCACATCTATGCTTCCACACTTCCCATACAATAAAATAGGAAATATGGAAAAGATTCACATTTGTAGGTCTAGCAGCAAGATCATGACCAAACCAAGAAGAAATCCAATCATGAACGTTTTTTTCCTGCAACATAAATGACAATTTTGCATCTACTGAACTAATCACAGAAGCAGTAACATGACATTCCAAAAATAAGTGTGTAGATTCCACATGATTAGAACATAGAGGACAAATAGTATTTATGTTAGGATTGTGCTTAGCAAGTATAAGTCTCACAGGGAGGCATTTTATGAATTAGTTTCAATAAGAAGTGTTTTATTTTAATAGGTAAGTTAGCTTTCCAGAGAGAAATCCATTAGATGATGGGAATCATTGTAGAGACATCTTGGTTTTCATTAAGAATGGCTCTAAAAGCTGTTTTGACGAAGAAATTACCATCTCTAGATGGTATCCATCTTAACCTATCTTTGCCAGTAAAGGGTATCCCAATTTTTAAAATGGCTTCAGTGGTATTGTTATCAAATAAAGCTTTAAGAGTGCTCAAATTCCAAGATCTAGTTTCATTGTCTATAAGATGGGAGACTAAACTTATATTGGCTGAGACAAAGTTTGATCTAGGAGGAGTATTAAGGGTAGTAATCCACGTATCCTTCCATATGGAAATGTTGGTACCATCTCCAGTTTGCCAACATTAGAACTTTTTGATAATCTATAGTCCCTCACATATTCCTCTCCATATCCAGCTACCCAGCATATTTAAGACATCAGTAAGAGGGTTATAATACATAAAGTATTTGCATCTAAGAATAGAAGCCCGGGGAGAATCAGGATCCTCAAGCATTCTCCAGGCTAATTTTGCCAGAAAAGCTTTATAAAGAACTGGAAATTGCTTGATATTCAAATCCCCTAAGTCTTTTGGTAAAGTAATGTTGTTCCAATTTTTAATGTAACACCATCTTTATTATTCCACCAAAAGTCCCTTTGCACAACATCCATCTTATCAGTGATTTGTTTAGGCATTTTAAACACAACCATATGATGACTAGTAAGAGTGCCTAGCACAGATTGGTTTAAAGTGGTCTTACCTGGTTGGTTGATAAATTTTGATTGCCAAGGAGCCAGTCTACCTGCAAACTTATCAATAAGGGGTGAAAAAGATTCAACTTTACTCCTTTGAAGAAGTAAAGGTACTCCAAGATATTTATCTTGCAGAGCCAACCTTTTTATATTCAAAATATTTGCAATAGCATTCTTAACAAAATTGTCTACTTTACTACTAAATGCAATGCCAGATTTTTCAAAATTAACTGATTGACCAGAGAATTTACTAAATTGGTCTAAGAGATTTGCTAGCACTCCATCTTCATTTTCTCTTGCTTTAGTAAAGACTAAGCAATCATCGGTAAAGAAAAGGTGGGAGATTAATGGACTTTTGTGAGTGACAGTAATACCATGAATTTGGCCATTTACCTCAGCACTAGCAAGATATATAGACAATGATTCCATACAAAGAATAAATAATTAAGGTGATAGTGGATCACCTTGTCTTATCCCTCTTTGAGGTTTGTAAATTTCACCTGGTGAGCCATTCAATAAAATAGAAGTAGTAACAGTAGTGATGCATTATTCAATAAGAGCAAAAAAGTCATTAGTAACCCTAGACTTCTAAGAGATGCAATCAATAAATTACATTCTACCCTATCAAATGCTTTATACATATCAAGTTTTACAGCCATCCAACTATCTTTCTTTTTAGTCTTTTTCGGCTCATGCGCAATTACAATATTATATGTAATCATTCTACTTGACAGAAAAGCAGTTTGGGTTGCAGCTATAATTTTGTTTAACAAAGGTTTGAGTCTAGAGGTCAAAAGCTTAGATATTACTTTGTAAGTGACATTACACAAACTAATTGGTCTGAAATCCACAGGGTTGGTAGGACAAGACTTCTTAGGAATTAGAGCAGTGAAATTATGATTGATTTGTTTGAGCAAATGTTTAGAGTGAAAAAAGGATTGGACCATTCTTATGATGTCCTCTCCAACAGTATGCCATATTTGTTGATAAAAGCCAGGGGGTAGCCATCTGGACCAGGAGTGGTCCAAGGCTGCATGCTAAACATTATGTTTTTTATCTCCTCACCAGAAGGCATCATAGTAAGCAAATTATTTTCATCATCAGAGATACAAGGAACAACTGAAGCAAAGTAATCAGTGGGGTTTTCAGGAAAAGTAGTTCTACTCATGTTAAAGAAGTAATTCTTAAGAGTAGCAGCAATCTCATTCCTATCAGTCAACCAAACTCCCATAGAATTTTGAAGAGTATCGATGTTTGTTTTATTTTTCCTAAAATTAACCTTATTGTTAAAATAGGCAGTGTTCCTATCACCATTTCTAAGGTCTTCATCCTTGTTTCTTTGTCTCCAAAAATCAGATTGAGCACCAAGCCAGTAATAGAGTTTATTTTCCAGTTCCTCAATTTCATTAGAGTTATTTACTAAGTTGTTATTGGTTGACAAAGCTTCTATTTGGGCCTTAGTTTTAGCAGTTTGTGTACCAATATTACCAAAACTATGATGATTCCAGTATCTCAAGGCTATTTTAGTGTTGTACTGCCTTCTAGTGACTTTAAAAGCATTTGAACCAGGCTCAGAGATGGCCCAATTGTTAATTATGACATCTTTACAGGAAGGATCAGAAAACCAGGTTCTGTTTAACCTAAAGGGCTTATAAGTATTATTATGGACTCTATCCGTAGCTAATAATGTAGGGCAATGATCACTGGCTAGAGGAATGAGGTGATGTGAAATAGAGTTTGGATAGTTGTTAATCCAATCTAGGTTGGCTAAAACTCTATCAAGCCTTTCTAGAATTAATTCATGTCCTGATCTTCTATTAGTCCATGTGAAGGGATTTCCTAGAAAATTCATGCTATGAAGGCCACTCCTATTTAGCAATCTATTTGCCTCATCTAGATCATGTTGACTGACCATGTTACCACCTTCCTTTTCATCTTGAGTAAGGATGAAGTTCAAATAACCCATGACTATCCAAGGAAGTGGGAATTGATAAGCAATGATATTCATATAGTCCTGCTAATTGTTCCCGCAATTATCATCTAGGGCACCATAAATGAAAGACACAAGCGAAAAATTAGTTCTAGCATCAATCCTTATTTTGCAATGGATCACATTCAGTTTAGTTTCAATGATTTGCATATCAATGCCATCTTTCCATAATAAACAGAGACCACCAGATAGACCAGTAGGATCAACGAGAAAAACACTTGGGTAGTTTAAGTTTGATATGTAGTTTTTCATTTTACTGGTTGTATTTTTTGTTTCAATTAGGAAGATAAAGTCTGGATCATTAGATCTAGTTAGGTCTCTAAGATGGTTACTTGTATTTTTCTTCCCAAATCCGCACACATTTCATGATAGAAATTTCATGATGCAAGGATTACACAGAAAATTAGGACAGGAGGAAAAAATGAAACTGCAATAAAGTAAAACAGATTTATAGTAAAATAATTTGCTATGATAAAGTCTAAGGATTACCTCATTCTCCCCAACAGTGTTGTTAGTTTGGTTGTCTTGTTGTATGGCTCTAGCTGTTGTTGGTCCCTTTGAAGTATTATCATTGTTCTTTGAGCTTGCATCATCATTTTCCTGGTTAAATATTCCTTTCTCAGTGTCCAAATGCCTCTGTCGTTTTCCTAGCCTAGCAAAGCCATCTTCCATCTCAGAGATTGCTTGAATCTTAACTGACATCCCATCTTGAGGAGGCGCGAACGTAATAGCCTTGACAATTCTCCTTGTAGCTTGTTTAAGAATAGTAACACTGTTGGGACGATTTATTACAGCCTTCTTTAGTCGCCCTACCCCTCCAAACGGTAATGGTTTTTTGTGTAGAGCTTATACATATTCCGCAGCATCTGCACAAGCTCCTTTGCGGTGGTTTATGATAAAGCAATCTGTACAAAGCTTGTTAGGTTGTTTCTCATAGAATAAACGGACCCATTTGGTCGTGCTAGCAATAGTGATTGCTAATACTCATCTTCTAAGTGGATTTGATATATCTACATACATACAGACTTTTACAGGGATACCACCAGATGAAATTAGGAGGTTAAATTTCTAGGACTTCACCCATGAGCTTCCCCATTTCTTCAACTGTCTTCACATTCAAACAACATCGTATTCATCATGTTCATCGTCTTCATCATCTTCAACAACAACATCAAACAAATAGAAACGAAAAAAGAAACACAAAAACTACATCGTCTTCAAAAACTAAATCATCATCATCGTCTTCAGCATCAGCAACATCATATTTATCATCTTCATCATCTTCAACAGCAGCAGTAAATCAACAAAAAACGAAAAAGAAATGCAAAAACTTCATCATCAATCATCTTCTTTATCGTCTTCATCATCATCATCATCAACAGCAGCATTAGCAGAGAAAAAAGAACCCAAAAATGTCGTCGTTCATCATTATCTTCATATTCTTCATCATGAGCAGAGAAAAAAAAATGGGAAGAAGAAAAAAAAAAAAGATCTGAAAATAAAGAAGAGAGAGAAAGTAAATCTGAAAATAAAGAAGAGAGAGAAAGTGAATCTGAAAATAAGATATTTTATACTCCTTTTTCGTATATATATGGACCCAAAAGGGTATTTCTGCCACTACAAGATGACAATTACATCATTCATGACGTCACCCTAGGACCAAACCATTATTTCTAGGACCAAAAAATAATATATATTTTAAAAAAGGACCAAACAGACAGTTGACTAGGTCAACTGGACCAAACTCACTCTAATTTATTATTTTTAGGACCATATGGTATTTCCTACTTGAATTAATTCAAATTTGAAACGGGCTTTCTGTTGACTGTAATTTTGCCTGACCTGGTTGAAAATTCCATTACTTGAATCGGTGATGAACCAGAGCTTATCAATCATGGTGCGGAGAACAATGATTATACCAAAGGAGATATTAGCTTCCACAAGCAAGACAACAACAACAACAACAACAACAAACGTTATAACCAATATTAAAACCGAAACCACAAAAGTAATTTAGTTCCAATATGTTATCAAGGAAACAATTTCCCGAAGCAATTTTCCCTATAGTCCAACAAATCGACTAAGATACTTAATTCCATTGTTGAACCGATTGTGTATGTACAATCGCTTGTTTCGATAAGACCAAAATACAAATAAAAATAAACTTTATTTCTCTCATCAGGCTCTAATTACTCATAAAATAACTTGGACCTTTCCCTTTAGACAAGACAAACACTAGGTTAGTTAACTAATTTTTCTTGTCAAAGCATTCAATTAGACTTGAATAATCGAATCCTCCAATTGATAAGTCTAACTAAGATTAGAATTAACTTAGTTTCTCTTATCCAGAATCAAATGGACTAAACAAACGACCCCGTAATTTTGTTAAGCCTAAAACAATAGATACAAACCAAAATAAATTGACCTTCTGATGTTTTTCTTAACCGGAAGCAATTGAAACAAATATATACATTACAGCACCGCAATTGCACCGAATTTCGTTAAGCAAAAACACTTGATACTCAATAATAAAGAAGATACCAAATCATAAGCCAATAAATTGACACGGTTTTTCTTAACCAGAAACAATTAAATCATATAAAACAATCCATACACAATAATGGAACATATTAATTGTACCGAATTTTTGTTAAGCAAAAGCAAAATATATGCAATATAAACAGGCTTTTCTTAAACAGGAAAAACGATTAACTAACAAATAAAATTGTTACGTCAATTTCCGCAGCCACTTCTCCCCAGAAAGATATATCATTAAATGCAAGTTCAAATAAGAACTCTCCCCCTGTTTGTTGTCATCCTCTCGCAGGAACAAAAGAACAACAACAAAAGAAACCTTTACCAGAGAAAGGTTGAATCGGTTTTAACTAATGCGTGCCACTAGCAAAAGTCTAAACCCGAAACACATATGTTATGCTAAACACAACTTATGTAAACATAAATTGATTATCAACATATTGTGACTTTTCACATATGAGTTTCAATTGAAACACCTTATGATCCTTTGATAAAGCCTACCAACATGGGCTAGAACTTAATCCTTCTAAAATAAAAATCCACACAAATCATAACGGCTATCACAATATGAGATCGAAAATAAGGTTAATGAAAACCAACGTTTATCTCACATGTCAAGAGTACTCATATGTATACAAAATATTTAGTTTATATACGATAAAAACCCAGTAGTATATTTGACTTACATATGAGCTACACCATCACAACTTTCTTATGATTTTGATATAGCAATCACTAATATATGATCCAAAGATCGGCTATACTCAAAAGTCACAAACCATAAGGAAGTGAGCCAATATATGAGACTGAAACACAATAGTTTATCTCATAAACTCAAATGCAATACACCATAAAAATTCAACAGAAAATCAAGTATTGCGATTACCTCAATCTTGTAGGAAATGGTATTACGAAAACAAAGCAAAAATAATGAGTTTATTTCGAGTTCGGATGAAGAAGTTATGAGAAAAACAGTTTTACACTCCTTCGTATGGATTAGGTTGTGACCGGTTACACCTTCATCCCTAGGTTAGGTAGTAACCGGTTACACCCATACATAAAATTGTTTTAGGCATAAATTTTGCATACGATGTCCAAATTCAGTGATTTTTGGATCATTTTAACCATATAAACAAGAGCTACACATATATGACCTGTAGATATCAACACCATAAACTTATAATTACCGTTTCTATCAAAAGCTCAAGTATGGATAGATAAGGTATGAGTAAAGAACAGAAAAATCTCCCTGAATATGTTAATTAGTCATATAATAAACGAGAGGTCATGTGCTCAGTTTTCATGTGCTTCCTCACCTTTCATAAGATTGAGCACAAAGGTGAGCATGCACATTCCAACACAACTAGGTTGCGTCTATTTGTGCCTTGTCTTCTTTGTCACTAGTGACCAAGACAGAATCATTCTTGACCTCTTGCTTGGTTTTCTTATTACTCTTGTTCCATCTCTTGTTTTTATTCTTTGACTTGTGATGAAGAGTGTCATTATCACAACTTGCATTTGTACAAGAGACATTAGACAATATGATGTCTTTCTTTAGTCTTTCAAGAAGATTCTCATAATCATTGTTACCAATAATTATCAAGTGAGAATCATTCGTGTGACTAAATTTTGGTCTCTCCTTGGCTATGGAGGACTTCTGGACCCATTTATAGATAGGTTTCGCATGAGCAGCTTTCTCCTTCATACCATTAGGACGATTTCCTTTTTGGATACCTTGCGAAACAACTTTTTTCCAATTTGGATCATCAGATCTTGTCTTCGCATTTACAAAGTCATCTCTCTTTCTATAATCAGGTCTTTTATGAGATGACCTTGTCGAGCGATAAGCAAAACTTAAACTATCATTATAATAATTATTTTGCCTAAACTTAGGAAAATAACGATCTGAGTTCTTTCGGGGAGCAAGCTTAGCCAATTCGTTTGATACAAAAGAAAGTGCATCCTGCATCTTACGAACTTTGCATCCCCATTGCAAGTGTTATTTATTACCACAAAAATAATAATGCTTAGTAACATAAAGAGTGTGAGTTTTAATGTTACCTTTTGGTGAATCCACTTTCTCTGGAGCTCGACGAGTTTTCTTCTTCTTCTTCTTATCTTTGTTAGACGTTGATGCTTTCTTGCCAGAAGTGCTTTCTTTGATTGCTGGTGGTTGAACACATGAAAAGTCGAGGGTACCCAAATATACCTCAATCTAAACTTTTCCACCTATAAGTCCTTTCTCCGAAATTGATTGTCTATAGACTGAGTCGAGACAATACAACTAATCGGTTCACACTTCGTGTGATCGTCTATTGATACGAGATCGAGACAATACGAAAACAAGATAACTTGTGTGATTGACTATGGATACAAGATCGAGACAATACAACAACGAAGTATGTTTACTTGATAATAGGTTCGGACTTAACCAAACACTATAGGATTGCTATCAACAAAATAGGAATTAACGTTTGTGTATTTTACTTTTAATTATAATAAAACAATTATAATTGCGAAAATAGAAAAGTAAAAGACACGGCAAGATTTTGTTAACGAGGAAACCGCAAATGCATAAAAACCCCGGGACCTAGTCCCGAATTGAATACTCTCAGAATTAAGCTGTTATAAAAAATCAAACCAACTTCGTATAGTTGAGACCAAGCAACTAAACCTATGGTTCACCTAGTTCCCTCAGTATCCCTGCGCCTCCAACTTGCAATAAGTCACGCACTTGGAACAATTCCTTTGGTTCGTATTCCAAATAGTAAAGGAACAACAAATCTGTTCGGTAACAACTCTTTTCAAACAACGTGATATGAGTTTGACAAAAGGCTCTTCCGTTTATTCCAATAAACTCCTTTGTCAGGTTCTTAGATCTATCCAATAACAACTACCAAAGTAATTGTTTAGACTTTGCAATCAATACTTTGAATCACAAAGAATTGTATTGATGCCGATCTACTCAACTAATCAATCCAATCTATCACAAAGATAAACCGATTATAGTTGGATCCCTTTCCAACCAAAACAAGTTTTGTGCACACCAAAGATTATGAACCCAAATATCTTCTTTGTCTTATAATCTTCTTAGATCTTCAATAAACACCTGCACACAAAGAACTTGAATCTCTTGTGATCAATCACACACAGAACGGAGTCTGTTAACAATGGATTATCACAAGACGTCTTTAAATCTACAAACAGTCTAAAGATCTCTCGTCGAAACTTCGATCTAGTTTGAGTGAATCTTATATCAGAAGAGAAGATTCTCAAGCCTAAACAAACTAGGTGCAATCAAAGTTCAACAACCGTTATCCAATCAAATCAATCGAAACTAATGATAAACTGCAATTATCTAGTTTCCCACCAACGGTACTAATAGAGCTTCTCAATCCCAAAGAATCCTTTAAACCGAGCGTCCGTAAGAGATTTCGCCTAATTAGGATACTTTCTTCTCCGAATAGGCGGCTCTACCAGTAACAACACAACTAGGTAGTTTTACTGGCTCTTAGGATTAGTTTGCTAGAAATGCAAACTTAAGTATTTATAAACAAGGAAGTTTGGACACCAAAAAATTTCCAAAACCGAAAATATTCTCAAGATATGCAATATATTTCCAAATTCGGTTTTCATAATTCCTGGAAATGCTCTGTCCAAATATTGACCGAAATTTCAGTAGAAAATCTCCAACTAGTAAATGCACATTACTAATTTTTATTTTCTAAAGATATGCATTTTAATTGCTGGAAATTAAAAGAATAGAAAACTAAAAACCTTAATTAAAAGATTCTCAATTTATTTCGATCCGGGATTCTCCTTTAGCTATTAAGGAATATCTTTTAACAATAAAAGATAAGAGTTATTGCACATGTTCAAAGTATGTCGACATCTTTACTTTGTAAATCCTTTTTCATATTTACAATCTTGGAACCGATTTGCCACACTTCCAAACAAGTTTAGAATTGGTTCATCCGACTTCCAAGAACTATGTGATTGATTTTCCTATCAAATCACCATTAATTGGTTTCACGGTTCTACCTCAACATAAAGTTTCGGTTCTACATCCAAGTGGGTACTAGGATCGGTTACACTAGTTACCATAAAATGGCTAACTAAGTACTAGGATCGGTTACCACTTCTTATGGTAAAACTTGTGATCGGTTGACCAAGTTATAGGATCGGTTACACCAACTTACTAAAACTTGTTAAACCTCTTACAAGGATCGATTACACACTCTCTTGTGATTGGTCACACCTCTTACTAGGATCGGTTACCCAATGTCTAGTATTTAGTCACACCAATTTCAAGATATCGATCTTACCATCCCAGGTGATTACTTAAGATCGGTTTCACTAATAAAAGTCATACCAATACAAAAGTTAGGCCTTGTGAATAGTGTTACCAAGATACATAAGCAAGTTATGAACGGTTATACTAAACACACATATTGGTAATTCAAAAGATTTGCAATGAATAACAATACCAATAAGCCTAGTGATGTAATTTCAACTTTGTTGTAGTAAAAGGTTCGTTGAGACTTGTGAAGATTCGAGTTTTTAAATTTAATAAAAATATACAATAATATTACAATTGGTGCAAGAGGTACTGGGACTACGGATTTAGCCAGTCTTCATAATATAAGGTTCACTTATTTATTCTCAACAATTTTAGCTCAAGAAATATAAACATGGACTCTATTTTTGCCAAGGTAGATTCTCAAAACATTGATTGTAAATGTTAAGCATGGGACATCAAATCACCTAAGCTAAGTATGACCCATCTAATCAAATGACAACCAATTTAATCAAATCATATTTCAATTAATTTTAGTGCAAAAGTCATAAAAAAGAATAAAACAAATTTACCCATGTATGAAGTTCGGCCTCCTCCGTCGTCCCAGTGTTGGGGTTTAACTCATCATGTCGAAAACACACTCCATATATGTATTCATGGCTCAAAAAGTGTTTACAAGAAGAGAAAATAATGAAACAGGAAATTTGCAACAGCAAAGGTGCGTTACAGACCGACTGTTTCAACTCTCAACTGTTATGATGAAGATAATCGTTACAAATCTGAAGATAAATGTTGCAGAAGAGGATGAAGAAACTGTTACAATGAAGATAAATGTTGCAAACCAGTTGAAGAAACTGTTACAACCAGTTGAAGAAACCGTCGTTGTTTCCCTGTTCTTCACGAGCAGCAGCAGCAGCAACAACAAAGTTCTGAAAACTCTTGATTCACGCCTCCTGAGCTCTCCTCTCGACCCCAAACTCTCGACACCCCTTCTATGGAACCTTGTGACTCTATTTATAACCAAAATCCTAAAAATCACGCGTCAATTACACAAAATAATTCTCATTTACTCCCATGCATGGAAAAGAATAATTTCTATTTTTTTGATTAATTACGCGTCTAATCTCGTGCTGCACACACCAGGAGCATTCCTTCACGTCCCATAATAAGTTAGGCACGCATAAGCCACAAGAAAACTTCCCAAAATTACCAAAAATTCTGAAAATATCTTACGGGAATATCACGCATGTTTTGCTCTACACTTGAATTCTAGCCAATTCTGGTAGAAATCAAAGACCATACCACGTTTATATGGGTCCTAGGAATGATCCCAATCAATTCCATCCCTTTAGTCTCTCTAAAATGACTCCAAAAATCTGATTGAAAACTGCCAGGGATAAACATAATTTTCCAGCCTTTTTTTGTTTTTGAACTTGAAGGAGAAGGGGGTGCCCCTTATCCGCTGCTGGATTCCGAATAACAAATGTCCCTTGGGTGCCTTTAGACAACTTTTCGAGCCGATTTTTCCAAAAATGTTTATTGCCCAAAAATACCTACAAACACATAAAACACCATAATAAGTACAAAAATGGGTACTAACAATATACACAATAGAGATGAAAATAGACACGTAAATGCATCTATCACCTAGCGATTTCCCTTTCGATTCACAAAACAAGTTTATGAATTTACTTCATTTAAACGAATGTAAAACATTGTTTCCTAGTAAGAAATCTTCACCCATACCCATACATAATCACAATAGCATTCATACGATTATGTCGATGTCTTATATACGAAGTTCAAAAGATAAACGTTATACTTCGTATTGTAATTCCTTAATACTATGTCTAACTAGAGTATAATCATTTACAGCTTCGCAGTTATGTTTTCAATATGCGTGACTTGAAAGATACGTTAGGAATGAAAAAGTTCAATTCAAATATTACTAACCTGAAGTGGAAGGATGATGTCGTCGTTGTAGTTCTTTACTTCTTCACATTCTTCAAATCTTCACGTAATACTTGTAAGTCTCATATCCTAGTAACTTTATAGCTAACCTATATGAAGTTGACTCTAGTAAATAATCAAACGACTCTTTAAATGAGTTTTGGTTCACTAAAATATGGACAACCAAACTTGACATACCAACGCTTGGTGGGTTCAACCGAGTTATGCTCTAATAATCTCCCCCTTTGTCAATTTTAGTGACAAAACTCCTACATCATATGGATAAACAAATTACAAAAATTCATTACACATACGCTTGATTCCAAGTTTCAACAGCATAATAACCTGTATACATTCAATCCTTTAAATGCCGTTGTTGACATTATAATAACAAAGCTAATACCCCCCCCCCCCCTAAAGGTAAGATAGGTAGATTTTCAATCCGTACGTCTTTGTTATTCCCTTTGTAGTTAAGATAACCACAAGTATCAATATGATATGCTACTCCCCCTTAGTCTATGCTTTACTCTTTCGTTAGATATAACGTTTAAGCACCATTGTCCTTTCCCTTAGTGATATCAAATCAATATCAAATCACTTGTTTACTCCATATATTTCTCCCCCTTTTTGTCACAAAATGACAAAGGTACGAGCAAATAAAGGAAAAACCGAAAGGATCTTACAAATCTTACAAAGAGACTTGCAACCTATAAAAGTTAAGCACGAGGGTTCCACACACCATTTTTTGATAACCAATATCAAAACCGAAGCTACAAGTAATTTTGTTTTGATATGTTACCAAGGAAACAATTGCCCGAAGAAATTTTCCCTAATAATTTAGCAAACCGAAAATAGACTAAGAACCTTAGTTCCTTTGCTAAACCGATTGTACAAATACAATCGCTTGTTCAATAAGACAAAAATAAAGATCAAAATTAACTATGTTTTTCTCATCAGGCTCTAATTATTCTTATCAATAACTTATACCTTTCACTTTTAAACAAGACAAGTACTAGGTTAGTTAACTAGCATTTCTTGTTAAGGAATTCGATTAGACTTGAATAACCGAAACCTTCACTCTGATAAGTGTAACTAAGATCAAAATTAACTTAGTTTCTCTTATCCAGAATCCAATTGGACTAAACAATTGATCCAGAAAACTCTTTTGTTAAGCCATAAACAATCCATACAAACCAAATAAATCAGCTTGTATAATCATTTACCTCAACCGGAAGTAATTGAAACAAACATAGACATTATAGCACCGCAATTGCACCAAAATTTTGTAAGCCTAAATAATTGATACCAAACAATAAAGCAAGATAACAATAGTTTTTATTAACCGGAAACAATTGAATCATACACATATCCATACACAAATAATGGAATAAACATCAATTGTACCGAAATTTTGTTAAGCAAAAGAAATAAATATATGCAATAAAAATCAGTCTTTTCTTAAACAGGAAAACGATTAACTAACAAATTCGTTACCTCAAGTTCCGCATACTCTTCTCCCCAGAAAGATATATCATTAAGCGCCAGTTCAAGATAGAACTCTCCCCCGTTGTGTTGTCATCCTCTCGCAAGACAAAAGAACAACAACAAAGAGCAACCTTTACCATAGAAAGGTTGAAAACCGGTTTTAACTATTGAAATGCAAAAGTTGAAACCCCGAAACGCATATGCTTTTATGCTAAACCAAAACGATTCAACATATTGTGACTTTTTCACATATTGTTTCAAACAGAACCCCTCATGATCCTTTGATAAAGCCTACCAGCATGGGCTAGAACCCAATCCCGCTAAATCAAAAAGTCACCCAAACCATAAGGGTTCACACAATATGAGATCGAATATTAAGGTCATGAAAACCGAAATCAAACATCCCATAAACATACATAGCAATAAAATAAAGCATCCAAGCACATGCTATGTAATCGAAAACTATCACAAGAAAATTTATAAACTAATAATGTTATTCATAAATAAGATAGTTTTCTTCATAATAGACCTTATACAATTATTGAAAGAAATCAAAAACTGATGTCTATTTTTCTTTCTCAATTCTTATGAAGATTTCTTTCAAAAACTGGATTCATATTCTTCTGAGCACTTCCTTTTTTAGTAGACAATTTTTTCATCTCAAGCAGTTGAGAATAAAGATTAGCTAGTACTTCTTTTGAATCCTTTATCATCAACTCATGATATCTAATGCAACCTTTTACAGTAAGAATCTGTTTTCTTAGAGAATCTTGAGAATTATCATGAAGAGAGATATCATGAGTTTCAGTCATAACTGATGCACAGAGTGCTAAGTCATCAAGAGATGATCCTTGTTTTGCCTGATTCTCCATTGAAACAATATAGTCTTCTTTCGGACAAGAAAAATATATAAACAATGGGAGAAAAAACAAGGGATAATTTGGTTTATGGAAACCGAATATATTTTTCCCAAAAGTAAGAGATATCAATTAATAATATTTTTACTTAAAGAAAAAATATGTACATCCTGCCCAGATTTATGCTTCCTCACAATCACAATTTTGGGAAACAAGTGAGGATGCATTAATCAACACAATCAGTGTGTGTTGGGATGAGAAATATTCTCACCACAGGTAACAAAGACATCCTTAGGATGACTTATAAACACAATAAACTGTGTTTCCTTACGTTCTTTCTTTCTCTTATAATTGCAAGAGTTTGCAATTCCTTTTTGAGATCTAATAAACTTACCAGCCTTAAAAATCTCTATTCCCTTGCGAAGAGCTCTGATAAATTTATTTTGTTGGAGATTTCCATTGAAGATTGTAGCGTGATTACTCTCTCCATAAGAAGAACTTGGTATATTATCAGAAAAACTAGTTTCTGACTTTCTTGGTTTTTTAACCAATTTTTCTGGCTCATATTTTACCTTTTGGGTTTTATCTGAAAGGAATTTTAAAAGGTTCTCAAGTACTAGGCTTAACCTCTTATTTTCCTTAATTTCCAACTCAAGTTTTTCTAGGAGTTGATTAGACTCACAGGTTTCAACACTGTTAGAGTTGGCAAGAAGTGCATTGCAATTAGATATTCCTTCATATGGTTCTTCCTCCGGAGTATCATCAAGAGTAAAAGCATAAGCCTTGTTTCACTTCTTAGTTCTTCTGCTGGAACAATGTTTTGCCATATGTATGAATCTACGGCACTTGAAGCATTGGATTTCTTTACTACCCTTTTTATGACAAAACGATAATATTTCCGGAACACGTTTATCATTAGATAATATGTCCTTAATTCGTTGTGCTAGAAGCACAATTGTTGAGTCAAGCTCTTTTTCAACAGGTACCTTGTCCTCTTGTCGACGATTCTCAGTTTGATTCTTCAGCAGAATTTCTCTATCAAAGATTTTTAACTTTCCTACAAGAGAGTTTGAGAAAGTGTAGAAAGATAATTTGCTTCTATTATGGCATGTTTCTTAGACTCGTATACGATCTGAGAATTTTGCATACTATTTCCTTTTCAGGTATAGACTTTCCTAGTAAGAAAGAAGCATTGACAATATCAGAAAGTTTAGTGTTAAACTCATCAAAGGTATCGTTATCATCCATTTTAAGATTTTCCCATTCAGATGAAAGGAACAGAAGTCGTGTTTCTTTTTCAGAATCATTTCCTTCGAATACAGTCTCAAGAATATCCCATGCCTCCTTAGAAGTTTCACATGACAGAACATGATGATGAAGATCATCACTTACTGCGTGTATGATGGCATTTAGACCATCAGAGTTCTGCTTTGAAAGATCTCTTTCTTCAAAACTGTAGAATGCTAAGCGTCTAAACTATGCTTCTGGATATTCTACTCTTGGTCTTTTATATCCGTCTTCAATTAATAGCCAAGTATTAAAATCTCGGGATTGAAGAAAGGTTCTCATAGCAGCTTTCCAAAATGGGTAATTCATCCCATTAAATCTTGGTGGTACGTTAACTGAATCATTCATTAGATTCATTTTCTTATAGGTTGGATCGCACCAAACACAGATTGTTAGATCTTTTCGTGTTTGCCTGCTCTGATACCAATTGAAAAGCCGAGGGAACCCAAATATACCTCAATCAAAACTTTTCCATCTATAAGTCCTTTCTCCGAAAGTGATTGTCAATGGACTGAGTCGAGACAATACAACTAATCGGTTCACACTTCATGTGATCGTCTATGGAAATGAGATCGAGATAATACGACAACAAGATAACTTATGTGATTGACTATGGATACAAGATCGAGACAATATAACAACGAAGTATGTTTACTTGATAATAGGTTCGGACTTAACCAAACACTATAGGATTGCTATCAAGTAAATAGGAATTAACGTTTGTGTATTTTACTTTTAATTATAATAAAACAATTATAATTGCGGAAATAGAAAAGTAAAAGACACAGCAAGATTTTGTTAACGAGGAAACCGCAAATACATAAAAACCTTGGGACCTAGTCTAGAATTGAATACTCTCAGAATTAAGCCGCTATACAAAATCAAACCAACTTCGTATAGTTGAAACCAAGCAACTAAACCTATAGTTCACCTAGTTCCCTCAGTATCCCTGCGCCTCCAACTTGCAATAAGTCACACACTTGGAACAATTCCTTTGGTTCGTATTCCAAACAGTAAAGGAACAACAAATCTGTTCGGTAACAACTCTTTTCCAACAACGTGATATGAGTTTGACAAAAGGCTCTTCCGTTTATTCCAATAAACTCCTTTGTCAGGTTCTTAGATCTATCCAATAACAACAATCAAAGTAATTGTTTAGACTTTGCAATCAATACTTTGAATCACAAAGAATTGTATTGATGCCGATATACTCAACTAATCAATCCAATCTATCACAAAGATAAACCGATTATAGTTGGATCCCTTTCCATCCAAAACAAGTTTTGTGCACACCAAAGATTATGAACCCAAATATCTTCTTTGTCTTCAAATCTTCTTAGATCTTCAATAAACACCTGCACACAAAGAACTTGAATCTCTTGTGATCAATCACACACAGAACGGAGTCTGTTAACAATGGATTATCACAAGACGTCTTTAAATCTACAAACAGTTTAAAGATCTCCCGTCGAAACTTCGATCTAGTTTGAGTGAATCTTATATCAGAAGAAAAGATTCTCAAGCCTAAACAAACTAGGTGCAATCAAAGTTCAACAACCGTTAGTCAATCAAATCAATCAAAACTAATAATAAACTGCAATTATCTAATTTCCCACTAACGGTACTAATAGAGCTTCTCAATCCCAAAGAATCCTTTAAACCGAGCGGCTGTAAGAGATTTGACCTAATTAGGTTACTTTCCTCTCTGAATAGGCGGCTTCACCAGTAACAACACAACTAGGTAGTTTTACTGGCTCTGAGGATTAGTTTGCTAGAAATGCAAACTTAAGTATTTATAAACAAGGAAGTTTGGACACCAAAAAATTTCCAAAACCGAAAATATTCTCAAGATATGCAATATATTTCCAAATTCGGTTTTCATAATTCCTGGAAATGCTCTGTCCAAATATTGACCGAAATTTCAGTAGAAAATCTCTAACTAGTAAATGCACATTACTAATTTTTATTTTCTAAAGATATGCATTTTAATTGCTGGAAATTAAAAGAATAGAAAACTAAAAACCTTAATTAAAAGATTCTCAATTTATTTCGATCCGGGATTCTCCTTTAGCTATTAAGGAATATCTGTGAACAATAAAAGATAAAAGTTATTGCACATGTTCAAAGTTTGTCGACATCTTTACTTTGTAAATCCTTTTTCATATTGACAATCTTGGAACCGATTTGCCACACTTCCAAACAAGTTTAGAATTGGTTCATCCGACTTCCAAGAACTATTTGATTGATTATCCTATCAAATCACCATTAATGGGTTTCACGGTTCTACCTCAACATAAAGTTTCGGTTCTACATCCAAGTGGGTACTAGGATCGGTTACACTAGTTACCATAAAATGGCTAACTAAGTACTAGGATCGGTTACCACTTCTTATGGTAAAACTTGTGATTGGTTGACCAAGTTATAGGATCGGTTACACCAACTTACTAAAACTTGTTAAACCTATTACAAGGATCGATTACAAACTCTCTTGTGATTGGTCACACCTCTTACTAGGATCGGTTACCCAATGTCTAGTATTTAGTCACACCAATTTCAAGATATCGATCTTACCATCTCAGGTGATTACTTAAGATCGGTTTCACTAATAAAAGTCATACCAATACAAAAGTCAGGCCTTGCGAATAGTTTTACCAAGATAATAAGCAAGTTATGAATGGTTATACTAAACACACATATTGGTAATTCAAAAGATTTGCAATGAATAACAATACCAATAAACCTAGAGATTTCCCTTTCAATTCACAAAACAAGTTTATGAATTTACTTCCTTTAAACGAATGTAAAACATTATTTCCTAGGACGAAATCTTCGCCATACCCATAAATAATCACAATAGCATTCATACGATTATGTCGATGTCTTATATACGAAGTTCAAAAGATAGACGTTATACTTCGTATTGTAATTCCTTAATACTATGTCTAACTAGAGTATAATCATTCACAGCTTCGCAGTTATGTTTTCAATATGCGCGACTTGAAAGATACGTTAGGAATGAAACAGTTCAAGTCAAATATTACTAACCTCAAGTGGAAGGATGATGCCGTCGTTGTAGTTCTTTACTTCTTCACATTCTTCAAGTCTTCACGTAATACTTGTAAGTCTCATATCCTAGTAACTTTATAGCTAACCTATATGAAGTTGACTCTAGTAAATAATCAAGCGACTCTTTAAATGAGTTTTGGTTCACTAAAATATGGACAACCAAACTTGACATACCAACGCTTGGTGTGTTCAACTGAGCTATGCTCTAACAACACAATTCTTAGGCTTGACAGGCTTTTCTTCTTTACAAGAAATAGGAGCATCTTTTACGTCAATGGAAGCCTCTGGTTGAGAAGAATTTGTAGCTTTGAATTTTTTTACCTCTTTACTAATATTTGAAGCATTTATTCCCTTATAGCTCAATCCTCATGTATCACGATGATTTCTACTTGCTTCAAATATAGTGGTTAACTTGTTTGAGCTTTCATTGGACTTTTCTAGTTCCAAATTTTCTTTTTCCAACATCGTGATTTTATCAAGAGCACCAGCTAGATCAGCCTCAAGGCGTTTTTCTCGTTAGAGATATTCACCTTCTTTCTCTTGCTTGAGATTCAGCAGAATTCTTTTTCTACAAAAAAAGAGATCTCTCCGAAGATTCTCTCATTCGAGACTCTTTGAGTTTAGCTCTTTTGTACGATCCTTAAGAAGAGAGTTATTGAGGCGATAACCATTATAATATCCTTTGAAAAACTTCTTCAGTTTCTTGTTCTCATGACAAAGAGGAGTCATAAAACCCACGAAATCCGAAGTTCTCAGTTTTTTATTTTTCTAAGGATCCAGTAGTTTAGACTATACTGAGATATCCTCTTCTACATCTCGTTCAAAATCCGTGTCATCATCATCGTAAATTTCATCCAACCCGTCTTGTAGACGTATTTTCCAGTTGTCAATGGTTTCTATATCATTAACAAGATCAACTTGTCCAGTAGATTCTCTCGTGATGATTTCATGAATGTTTTCAGATATTGATTCGTAGATGCCATTATCAAGTGTTGATTCAAAACTCTTCATATCTTTCTTTAGGTTAACTGAATCATTTTCAGGTTCTATCAAAACCATATTTAGATTCCATTCTTGTAAGTTGGATCGCACAAAACACATATTGTTAGATATTTTCGTGTTTGCCTGCTCTGATACCAATTGAAAAAACCAGGGTACCCAAATACACCACAATCTTTTAATTTATCCACCTATAAGTTTTCTATCGATTGTGATCGTCTATGGACAGAGTCGAGACAATACTAAAAATTCGGTTCACACTTCGTGTGATCGTCTATGGATACGAGATCGAGACAATACAACAACAAGGTCACTTGTGTGATTGACTATGGATACAAGATCGAGATGATACGACAACAAAGTGTGCACTTGATAATAGGTTCGGTAAAAACCGAAACTCTATAGGATCAATATCAAGTGTTACGGAATTAACGTACAAGTGCAATTTAATTTAATTATAATAAAACAATTATAATGCGGAATAGTAAAGTAAATGGCACAACAAGATTTTGTTAACGAGGAAATTGCAAATACAGAAAAATCCTGGGACCTAGTCCAGTTTTGAATACTCTTAGAATTAATCCACTATACAAAATCTAATACCAACTTCATATAGTTGAGACCAAGCAGACTAACCCCAGCTACTTAGTTCCCTCAGTATCCCTGCGTCTTCGATTTCTAGAGTCATGCACGTAAATAGCAAGTCCTTTGGATCGTATTCCAAACAGGAAAGGAAGAATCTGTTTGGTAACCACTCTAATCAATCTTGCTAGAAGATATGTGATTTGTTGACAAAGGCTTTTGTGTTTAATCTAATAAATTCCTTTATCTGGTTAGATCAATCTAAATTTTGACTACCGAAATAATCAATTTCTAGATTCGCAATCAATCAGTATAAATCTCAAAGAGAAACTATAAAGCGATGCCGATGTCACGTAATTAATCCATCTCTATCAAAGATAAACCGATTCTAGTTGGATCCCAGCCGATCAAGGTTTATGCACTAAATCCATAAGATACGAAAACTAATAAGAAATTTTCTTCATCTTCAAATCTTCCATTGACTTCAAATACCTGCACAACAACACTTGAATCCTCTTGTAATTGATGGACACATTTTTGTGTCCGATTTGTCTCGATTCTATATATTGTTAGGGCTCATTTTTGTACTTATTATGGTGTTTTATGTGTGTGTAGGTATTTTTGGCCAATAAACATTTTTGGAAAAATCGGCTCGAAAAGTTGTCTAAAGCACCCGGAGGAAATGATTTTGGCACCCATAGTTTGGATAAGGGGCACCCTCCAGGAGCACCCCCCCCAAGTCAGCTGCTAAAGGCACCCCTACTCTGGATAGGGGGCGCCTCTTCTTCTTCACAGTTTCAAATCTTTTTTTTGGCGGGAAAAGAAACCGGCGCACAGGCAAATTTAGGGTTAGAGTTTTGAGTGATTTCTGTGGAGATTCAATGGCTTATTTTCGTTAGACTGGACCTATAATAGAACAACAGGGTTGCTGTGTGTGATTGGATCGAAGGAATTGGGCTAGATAAGCCGGGAGAAGGAAGCAGAGGTGTAGAGAGTTCATGGCTTGTTGCGAATTACTGGATTTGGTCTTGTGTGAGATTTAGTCGGATTTGGTTGTTCAGTTGGATTAGATTAAACCTGTTTCGATGAAACAGGATTGGTAAGTCCCTTAGATTCGAAAATAAAGGGAGATTTCGTCGAGTTCAAGCAAAACAGAGGTGGAGGAAGTTTCGGGATTTTCTTTAACCATATTTGGCAGTTACGTAGAATATTACGGGAAGGTAACTCTATCTGGAGCTGAATTCATCTAATTAGGAAAGATTTGACGTGTGAGAAGATCGGGATAAAAGAAGAAAGGCCGAGACTTTTGCTAAAAGAGAAACGAGAATATTTGTGGATTAACTCGAGAGATTTTGGGTCTGGTGGCTATATATAGGTTGATTCGAGTCATAAGGAAGGGAGACGTACACTTTGGGGAGGTTTGGAAGCATAACAGAGCAGAAAGAAAAGTTGCAGAGAACACAGGCGAGAGGAAGAAGAAGAACACAGAACCGCGGAGAATGAAAGTCGCAGAAACTGTTGCCGTAGCTTTCATATTCAATACCTTTTGTAACGATTCTTCCAACAATTAATTTCAGTTCGCAACAGTTCTGTTTCTCTGTAACAGTAGGTTCTGTAACAATTATATTTGTTACGAAACTCGCTGCTTTTATACTTCTCACACTTTTTGATTAATGAAATCAACTTTTGAGCATATTTCTAATATGAGGAGCTAAACCCCTTAGCCGAGGCAACGGAGGAAGCCATTGTTCCTTGAAAAGTGGTATATTTCTATTTTAATTATTTTTTGCAATCTTTTATATGATTATTTGCATAGAACTAATATTGGAAAATTGATTTTTATTGAATGATTGTGATTCGTTTTGATGGAGCATGCTTAGTTTTAAACTTTTGATGTTTCATGCTTGATGTTTACAATTGTTACTTCAAAAATCCATTAGAGGCAATAAATTAGAATCACTTTAAAAGCAAAGAATTGCATGAATATTGATTAGATTGAATCACTTAATTGGTCAATTGTGGAATCCCAAGTCTCGGTGTTTTTTTATAATTTTGATACAACTTTATTTGATTTATCTAGTTTAATTTAAGTCTAAAAAAAATCCTCCACAAGTTCGAGAAACGAAACTCTTTTTACCACTATCTATAAAGCACATCAGTAATCAATCACACACAGAACGGAGTCTGTTAACAATGGCTTATCACAAGATATCTTTAGACCCGAAGATGGTTCTAAAGATCCCATCGATACTTTGATCCAGTTTGAGTGAATCTTATATTAGAAGAGAAGATTCTAGAGAATAAACAAACTAGGTGCAATCAAAGTTACAACAAACATTAGTCAATCAAATCAACAACTTAAAACTAATAACACTGTAATTATCTAGTTTCCCACCAACGGTACTTGTAGAGCTTTTTGATCCCACAAAAGTCTTTAAACGAGCGGTCATAAGAGATTTTGCCTAATTAGGGTACTTTCCTCTCCGAATAGACGGCTCCACCAGAAACTACAAGAAATGAAGTTTGCCTGGCTCTTAGGATAGATTTGCAAGAAAAGCAAACTCAAGTATTTATAGACCAAGGTTGTTTGGACAACAAGGAAATTCCAAAACCGAAAATATTCTCAAGATATGCATTAAAGTACCTAAATTCAGTTTTCATATTTCCAATTAATTTAAACCAACATTTTCGAAAACTCTCATACAAAAACTTATATTATTAGTCTAGCACATTAACTAATAATCTTTTCAAGAGGATATGCTTTAATTGATGGTAATTAAAACATATATGATGAAAATCATAATTAAATACTTTTCATCGGACCATGGATCACCTTGAGTATCAAGGAATATCTTTGAACAATAAATGATAAGAGTTATGTACATGTTCAAATATGTCGACATTCGGAAGCTTCTTAACTTGATAAACCCAAAACCCTAATTCACACACACCATGAAAAAATATGTGAACCATGGTTATTGGTTTTGTACTTGGAACCGATTAAACCATCACTCTGAAATGAAATATGTTGCGACCGGTTATAACATGATTCCCAATACATGCCATAATAGGTTACACCTTGCTCACAAAGTAGCTTGTGCCCGTTTACACCTTGCTTCTTGAGTAAGCTTATGATCGGTTACAACTTGCTTCCCAAAGGTAGCTTGTGATCGATTACAACTAACTTCCCAATTTATCTTGTGACAGGTTATACCTTGGTTCCCAAAGTAAATTATGGCCGGTTACAACTTGCATTCCAATATATCTTGTGATTGGTTATACCTTCATTTACAATGTATCTCATGACCGATTACAACTAGCTATATTATATAGGCTATGACCGGTTATACCTTAAGTCTCAGCATAGTTACGATAGGTTCTACCAAAGTCATCTTCCATTGGTAGTCCAAAAAGATATTCAAAGAATAGCAAGACCAATCTTGAAACAAGTTCATATATCTACTTCCTTAAACTCATGTAAAGATATATAGTTTTCTTAGATGAAATCATATCTATATAATGCTCAAATAACTATATATAATAGATTATGTCGATGACGTATTTACGAAGTTCCAAAATGAAAAGGCGGGGGTATAACAACCACACCCAATAATTCGTTCGGCAATCTGTATGGACTAAACTCCAATTTTAATTCCGAGAGCACCAACTTAAAAGTGAGACTCAATCAAGAATTAGATCAAAGAGTTTTTATCTTTTTCTCAATACAATCAGCAAATCAAACTGATAGAAACCTGCGAGCCTGATTGATATGAGAAATAACTTGAATAGTATCATAGACCAATGCCCAAGTGTCAATCAAGTTCTATCCAACAAACAAGGTCGGATTTATCAACTGATTGAACTACGCACAACATGTGATATTTCAATTATATAAAAATATAATCCGGAAAAGAAATAACACAGACACCATAAATTTTGTTAACGAGGAAACCGCAAATGTAGAAAAACCCCGGGACCTAGTCCAGATTTGAACACCACACTGTATTAAGCCGCTACAGACTCTAGCCTACTACAAGTTAACTTTGGACTGGAATGTAGTTGAGCCCTAACCAAATCTCACACAAATTAAGGCACAGTCGCGTTTCTTACGCCTCTAGAACCACGCCGGATTCTGCGTACTTGATTCCCTTAGCTAATCTATCCCACAACTAAGAGTTGATACGAACCAAAGTCGAAACTTATAAACAAATATGTCTCCCACAGATATGTCTATTCTTTATTCGGTTTTTGTTCTGTCTTTTGATAAAATCAAGGTGAACAGGAACCAACTAATAATCCGGTCTTATACTCCCGAAGAACAACCTAGAAATATTAGTCACCTCAAAATAACCCAACTGATTAACAGGAAAAGTTATTGCGGAATCACAAGAGTCTGAGACGAAGAACTGTTGTGATTACTTTTTATATCTTACCTATCGGAGATAAATCTCCAGTAAATTTTAGAGAAGATAAAACTCAATACGATAGAACAAGTAAGATCAGAATATGCAACTACAGAGAAAATAGTTGGATCTGGCTTCACGAATCCCAAATGAAGTCTTCAAGTCGTTAACCTAATAATAGTTTTGGAAAAACCTAGGTTAAAGGAGAATCGACTCTAGTTTGCAACTAGGACACAGGAAAGTGCCGGGATTAGGTTTTCCAGATACTAGAGTTCTCCGTTATATAGTCTTTCAAATCAGGGTTGCTTACAATCAAATCTAAGATAGCTTAGTAACAAAGCATTCAATATTCATCGTTAGATGAAATCCTGATTAAAGATTCAAGCTAAGTCTTTTTAGAAATAAAGGAATCAATTTCCACCATTAGATGGTCTTAGCTTGTTACACACAAATGATATATACTTATATTTAGATATGGGTTACCGTACCTAAACGTGTATATTGAGTTGGCTCAATAACAGTTAACCGAAGTTAGCCATTGAACACTTTTGTCTTAACCATATTCATATAACACTTCTTAAGATCAATCAATCATGAAAGATAATAAAATAAATCTAATTGTGTTTCAAATAGAGTTGTTCAATTGTTCACTATCTCATAGAAATATATATGAACAAATTGAATCAAAATCGGTTTGATTCGTAATCGTACAAAGTACTTATACAAGAATCAATTCATGAACATTAAGCCACGGTTTCCAAAGATTGCATTCCTTAAATCATAAATGATTTAGTTCATGAGTATGAGAATCATACATAACCGATTTTAGAACTTTACCACTGTGTTCGCCAACCAGGTACGCGAACAGCAGCTCCGTACCTTGGCCTAGTCAAGCCGTTCGCAAACCCGGTTCGCGAACAACTTTTCCGAACCCAACTCAGGTAAACCCGTTGCAAACAAGAGTTTCGGACCTTCTCAGGTAAATCCGTTCGCATATTAGGTACGCAAACAAGAGTTCCGGACCTGAATCATCACAATACAGTTCGGATACTAGGTACGCATACCGTGTTGTATCCATACATGGGTAATTGTTCTAAACTCTCAATTCAATCATTAAAACATCCTTGGAAGATGAAAATGGTTGTCTCACACATACCATTAGCTTCAAGTAATTTTCAAGTGATCGAATGATCAATACAAAACTTCCCGAGCTAACATCAAATGACTATCTCAAACAAATCATATAAGATGTTCAAGGTAATTTTCACATGATCATCTTTTGACTTAATATTTTGTTTCCAACAAATAAATTATTTATAACTAAACTCGTCAAGAATATGATGAACATAACTAAAGCAAAAAGCTTCCAACACATATTTCGATAAATAGATAAACTCGGCTCGAAATATCAAATGTGTATAATGTAAAAGTATATATAGCTATACAACTTAGTCTCATTAGAAGATAAAATAGAATAGACTTCTAAGTGATAGATAAGTTTTAGTCTTCACATACCTTTTGTTGATGAAGTTCCTCCAAGCTCCTCAGTAGACCTTCGTCTTCAATTGGTGAAAGCCGTGAAGTCTAAAGCTCAACTACACATTTTATCCTAATCCGAGACGTAGCTATAAGTAGACTAGAAATCAAGTATATAGTTTTGATCAACTAAACTTGACAAACAAGCTTGAGATAACAACGCTTGCGAGTTCGACCGAGCAGTGCTCTAAAAATATCCCCCTTTGTCAATTTTAGTGACAAAACTATTAATACATATGGATTACAAAATAAATAAACTTTGTAGCTTCTCATCCATCATGCTTGATTTCCTTGGCTCTTCAACATTCCTTGAATTCTTCGTTACTCCAAGTACTTCAGCGATTCTGAACGTGTTCAACTCAGCATCACTGTTGTTGAAGATCTGTAGCCATAACAATAAGAAAACAGATGTTCTCAATAATTTTTATACAGTGTCATAGTATTATTATAGATAATCAAAGTCCAATTATATCACAACTTTGAAATAATACTATGGTGATATGTATCACTCCCCCTTAGTCAATACTTCCATCTTACAATGAAAACCACTCCCCCTTACATAATGATCCTTAAACCATATGTATGTTGTGTGAACTACCAAATAATTCCCCCCCTTTTTTTCAATATAAATTGGCAAAGGTATGAAAACTACGGGATCATAATGAAATTCTGAAAGAAATAATTCACGACTAAAATAGAACATATAAACTTTGTTTCGATGATTTCACATAGTCAAAACTTAGTGTATTCATCAAGGAGTTTATAAAGATACAAGTTAACTCCTACAATATTCCACAGCCGCACTCCCCACAAAGATATGGCAATTAAGCACAAGTTCAATTAAGAAATCTCCCCCATTTGATGTCATTCCCAAGAGAACAACATGAGTGACCTTACTTTTACAAGAAAAGAAGGATTTCTTTGGACGTTAACAAATCACATGGATTTGTATCCAGTAAACTCGAATAAATTAACCACAAGGAAACCTTATTAATTGAATCGAAAACACTAACAATAAGAAAACTTACGGAGTCATACAGTACTTTCACATAAAAGTGGATCAGGAAAAGATCAATACTGCGGAATTTTTCAAAAGTTCATTCTATCTTTTATCAATATTTGCATAATGACACAATAGACTTAACTTAATTTTGAGCATATATGAGATAAGCACAGTTCACGAACGTAAACACATATATATCTCATAAGTGATGTCGTTTTATAGTTGTAGTGGTAAAAAGGTTCGTTGCTCGAACTTGTGAAGGATTTTCAAAAATTAAATAGAATTGTTTTGATAATAATAAGAAAATACCGAGACTTTGGATTCCACCATTGACCAATTAATTGATAAACTCTAATCAATATTCATGCAATATTCTTCTTTAAAGTGATTCTAATATTTGCCTCTAATAGATTTTTGAAGTAATAATTGTAAGCACGAAGCATGAAACATCAAAAGTATTAAAACTAAGCATGTCCCATCAAAACACTTCACAACTACTCAATAAAAACCAATTTTTCTTTTAAGTTCTATGCAAATAATCATGTAAAATAATTGCAATAAATAATTAAAATAGAATTATACCACTTTTCATGGAACAATGGTTTCCTCCGTCGCCTCGGCTAAGGGGTTTAGCTCCTCATATTAATCACTTGCTCAAAATACATATTTGGTGTTCAAAAGTTGATTAAAAGAGTGAAAAGTGCTAAGCAGCGGATTCTGTAGTTGCTGAAGGTCTAAAACAGAAGTCCGAGTCGTTGCTGAAGAGCTTCTGTGACTGCATAAAGATGCGACCGTACCTCGTTGTCACTGAAAATAAGTCTGCCACTGCGACTGATTCTGAAGGTCTAATGTTCTTCGTGTTCTTCTTCTTTGCAGCAGCAGAAAAGTTTCTGTATCGACTCTGTTGATTTTTTTTCTCGCTTCTCTATAGCTCTAAACTTCTCCAAACTCCCCCAAATTGTTCGTATCTCTAAATATGACTTGAATCAACCTATATATAGCCTCCAAACCACAAAATTACTCGAGTTAATCCAAATATTTTCTTTTTTTCTTCACCGCACGTTATGGGATTTTAATCTTCTTTTTACGCGTTAACTTGGTTTCCAAACTCTCTCAAACTCTCTCAGGACTGAATAAGGACTCCATACACTCCTATCTTGCCGTAAACTCTTCACAAATTCTTTTGTAAACCGAAAATAACTCAAATTGTGAATTCTCCCTGTTTTGCTCCAACACGGATTTCTATCCCTGTTTAATCGATTCTACAGCCCATACCATACTTGTTTATCCTTAACAGAGTTAACCCAACGAAAATCAGCCCTTGAATCGTCTTAAAAATCATCCAAAATCCAAACAGAAAATTTCTGTTTTCTGTAAAAAAAATCCCGCCAAAATCTGTTTTGAAAATTTGAGAAGAAATGTGACCTCCCCCTATCCAGTGCCGGTCTGTGCTTAGCAGCTGCTTGGAAATGGGTTACCCCTTATCCAAAATGAGAGTCCGAATAGCAAGTGTCCTCCCAGGAGCCTTTAGCAACTTTTCGAGCCAATTTTCCCAAAAATGTGTATTCCCCAAAAATACCTACAAAGGGATAAAATACCAACATTAGTACAAAAATGGGTACTAAAAATATACACAATAGAGATGAAAATAGACACATAAATGCGTCTATCAATAAGCAATTGCAATATATGAAATATATTAAGATTAAATACTGCAAAAATCATCTTCCAAATAACTTTAGAATATAAATAAATCTAAAAACACTACAAGATGAAAATCGTTGAAATAGCTATGTGTAATCACAAATAATTGATATTTCAAACCCTAATTATCCTTCTTAAACATAAGAATAAATTCTCAAAAAGAAGTTTCCTAGACATTAAGATTCTTGAATAATTCTTTATCGTCCCCGGACTCCTTGTCATCAACAGACATTGGAACATAAGGTTCATGAAGAAAGAAGTCAATTCCAACAAACCTTCTTGACTGTTGCCGAATCAGGGTTGAAAAAGCGGGGATCTAACAACCACACCCAATATTTCGCTTAGCAATCTGTATGGACTAACTCCAATATACTTTCAAGAGAATGAACTAGACATCCAGACTCAATCTTAAGAAAAGTATATCAAAGAGTTATATCTCTATTTCTCAATTCAATCCGCAATCAAACAAATAGGAATTTGCGATCCCGATTGAATATAAGAAATAACTTGGACGGTATCAAAAACCAATATCTAAGTGTCAATCAATTTAATCAACAACCAAAGGTTGGATTCACAATTTATTGAACTTACGCACAACCTGTGATATTTCAATTATATAAACAAATATAATGCAGAAAAGAGATAACACAGACACCAGAAGTTTTGTTAACGAGGAAACCGCAAATGCAGAAAAACCTCGGGACCTAGGCCAAATTTGAACACCACACTGTATTAAGCCACTACATACACTAGCCTACTCCAAGTTAACTTCAGACTGGAATGTAGTTGAGCCCTAACCAATCTAACACTGATCAAGGTACAGTCGTGTTCCTTACGTCTCTGAATCCCAGCAGGACTCTACGCACTTGATTTCATTAGCTGATCTCACCCATAACTAAGAGTTGCTACGACCCAAAGTCGAAGACTTGATAAACCAATCTGTCTCACACAGAAAAGTCTATTGAATAGATAAATATGTCTCCCACAGATAAACCTATGAGTTTTGTTCCGTCTTTTGATAAATCAAGGTGAACAGGAACCAATTGATATACCGGGCTTATATTCTCGAAGAACATCCTAGAAATATCAATCACCTCACAATAATCTTAATCGTATGGTAGCGAAACAAGATATTGTGGAATCACAAACGATGAAACGAAGATATTTGTGACTACTTTTTATCTTGCCTATCGGAGATTAAATCTCGAGCAAATCTTAGAGAAGATAGTACTCAATCACGACAGAAAACAGCAAGATCAGAACACGCAACTACAGAGAAAATAGTTGGATCTGGCTTCACAATCCCAATGAAGTCTTCAAGTCGTTAACCTACAATGTTTTGGAAAAACCTAAGGTTAAAGGAGTATCGACTCTAGTTGCAACTAGTATCACACAAGAGCTGCGGGGATTAGGTTTCCCAGTTGCTAGAGTTCTCCTTTATATAGTCTTCAAATCAGGGTTTGCAATCAATGTTACCTTGGTAACAAAGCATTCAATATTCACCGTTAGATGAAAACCTGATTATACTCAAGCTAATATCTTTCAACCGTTAGATCGAACTTAGCTTGTTACACAAAAATGAAAAGTGACTTCATTTAGATATGAGTAACCGTACCTAAACGTGTACACCTTTGTTGGCTCAACAATAGTTAACCGAAGTTAGCCATATGAACACTTTCATATCAACCTCATTCATCTTAACCATAACTAGTTCAAATGACACAAATGAAACTAGTTCTAGAGTTGTTTTATTGTTTATATTCTCATAGAAGTATACAAGACACAACTGAAGCAAAGTCGATTTTGATTCACTTGAATCAAGTCATGAACATTATAGCCATGGTTTGCAAAAGATTGCATTCCTTATTATATAAATGTATTAGTTCATGAACAAACCGATTTTAGAACATAATTCACTCAAGTATGCAAAGGGGTACGCATACCTTAGTAGCCGGACTAAGTTTTGCTTCGCCAGTATGCGAACGGGTACACATACCACCAAACTCAGTAAAGTCCCGGAACTTGAACTTCACGCCAGTACGTGTACCAGTACGTGTACCAGTATGCGTACTTAGTTCCCGGACCTCTAGTAAACCAATCAGTACGCATACGGGTATGCATACCATGGTTCCCGGACTTGGATCACACATATGCAAGTACGCATACTGTGCTTATATCCAATTGTTCTAAACTCTCATTTCAACCATTGAAACATTCTCGGAAAACGACAATAGCTATCTCACACAAACTATTAGCTTCAAAGCAATTTTTAAGTGATCAAATGATCAATAGGAAATATTCCGAGTCTACATCAAATGACTGTCTCATACAAATCATGTAAGATGTTACAAGGCGATTTTCACATGATCATCTTTTGACTTTCGTCAAGAATATAAGATGAACTTGGTTAAAGCGAAAGCTTACCAACACATATTTCGAGAAAAATGTAAGCGAGTTAAACTCAGGTCGAAATATCAAATGTGCATAATTGAAGTCTATATAGCTATACGACTTTTGTCTCAAATAGGAGATAGAGTAGATATACTTTTGAGTGATAGATGAGTCAAGTCTCCACATACCTTTTGTTGATGAAGTTCCACAAGCTCCCCTTAGTACTTATTCATCTTCAATCGATGAACGCCGTGAAGTCTAATGCTCAACTACACTTTCTATCATAATCCGAGACTTAGCTATAAGTAGACTAGAAATCAAGACTTATAGTTTTGGAAACTAAATTTGACAAACAAGCTTGAGATAGGAACGCTTGCGAGTTCGACCGAACGATGCTCTAACAAGGACCTTCTGAATTTTAAGAGATCTTAGAACAATAGCCTTTATTTGCTGAATCTCCATCCTTGTTTCTTTCAACTCTTCAAGAACAACAGAAAACTTCTGAAGATTTGAGGTGTTAGCCCTTGGTTTCTTCATATTCTTCCTTTTTCTCTTCAAAGATGTATAGGAATGAGATTTTTCTTTTTCCTTCATAACTGATGACTTAACAATCATATTAATATTTTTTCCATCAGAAGAGATGATGCTTGGAGTCTCCATAAAAATAAATACGGGGTTTGTGAAAAGGAACATAAAAATAGTAACTCCACAAGCAACCTTTTGATGAAAAGTGTTTCAGAGAAGGAAAAGAATGTAGGGTTACGCAACCTATATACAGAGTAATAGAGTTCACGTACGATAACCACAAACAGCCCTAAAAAGGGTAGGAATGTCAATTTTGACCCTTTTTTTTATATTCAAATACTGATAAATATTTTCAATATCATTATTTTTCGATATGAAAAGAATAACCAGAAAATCAGAAAACAAAACTCAAAAAACAAACTAGAATAGTTTCTGATGATATAGCCCGATTGTGCACAACTCTTGTCTCTTTTCAAAATACGGGCACATGAGACAAGATGCACTTTCAACACAATTAGACTGTGTTGGGGTGAACAATAATCTGTCCACCACATGGTTCTTGCATGGAATTTTCAACACCCCCTTTCATAGGTCGCTTGGACCTAGTTCATTCCTGCGGAGATCTAACTTTATCCTTAGAAATCAACTTCTTAGGAGATGAGCTAAAAAGACATACCTCGGATGGATTTGACTTTAGAACAAGTTTGAGCTTGTTTGCTAATCGATTATCCCTCCGTTGCAGTTTGTTGACATATCTTAATTTATTTTTGTACTTGAAACAATTAGAGTGTTCATGACCCTTAATAGTACAATAAGAACATGTTAAAGTGGAGGATGGTTCAGGCACCATAGTCGAACATGATGCTAAACAGAGTGAAGTACCTGAAACATGTGAGATAGAGTTTTCATTAGTCATGAAAAATTCATTTCTTCCTCCTATGTGGTCGATGAGATTTCTCCAGGAAAAATATCAAAGTTGATGTGAGTATTGCTACAATTATCAAAATTAATATTTTCGCCAAGGAGTGCTACACTTGATTTTTCATCTTCAGTTGAATCATAGTGATAAGATGTTTTATCAAGAGTTGCATCAAGACCTTTGTTCCCAGTGTATTTTCTCCGATTTGGACATTCATTGGCAAAATGACCAAAACCCTTACACTTGAAGCACTGCGGCATATCCTGATCATTAGTATCGACAGTATCCCTATTTTTAGGAGGGGTACGATCATGGGGTTTAACTGATGATCTAAGTTTATCTCTAGTGAATCGTTTACTTCTCTTCAAAAGAAGATCTCTAAACTGTCTTGTGATCAAAGAAACTGAGTTGTCAAGATCTTCGCTGATGATTAAGTCTCAATTGGATCATCCACAGAGTTTCCAACACTTTAACATTTATCAAGTAGTTTAGTCTTCTTTTGTGCTTTGAAAGCAATATCCTTTCCAGCTTTGGATGAATGCTCATGATCAAAGATCTTTAACTTTCCAACAAGTGTATTTCTGGAAAGTGTTTCAAGGTTATTTCCCTCAACAATGGAATGTTTCTTAGAATCGTATCTAGCTGGTAGCGATCTGAGAATTTTTATCACAATGTCCTTTTCAGGAATAGTCTTACCCAATGCAAAAGATGCATTAAAAATTTCAGACACTTTGTGATTAAACTTGTTAGAGCATTGCTCGGTTGAACCCACCAAGCGTTGGTATGTCAAGTTTGGTTGTCATATTTTAGTGAACCAAAACTCATTTAAAGAGTCGCTTGATTATTTACTAGAGTCAACTTCGTATAGGTTAGCTAGAAAGTTATTAGGATATGAGACATATAAGTATTACTCGAGGATTTGAAGAATGTGAAGAAGTAAAGAGCTACAACGACGACATCATCCTTCCTCTCGAGGTTAGTAATATTTTGACTTGAATTGTTTCATTCCTAACGTATCTTTAAAGCCGTGCTATATTGAAAACATAACTGCGAAGCTGTGAATGATTATACTTTAGTTAGATGTAGTATTAAGGAATTATAATACGAAGTATAACGCATATCTTTTGAACTTCATATATAAGACATCGACATAATCGTATGAATGCTATTGTGATTATGTATGGGTATGGGTGAAGATTTCGTCCTAGGAAACAATGTTTTATATTCGTTTAAAGGAAGTATAATTCATAAACTTGTTTTGTGAATCGAAAGGGAAATCGTTAGGCTTATTGGTATTGTTATTCATTACAAATTTTTGGATTACCAATATGTGTGTTTAGTATAACCGCTCATAACTTGTTTATGTATCTTGGTAAAACTATTCACAATGTCTGACTTATGTATCGGTATGACTTTTATTAGTGCAACCAATCTTAAGTAATCACCTGAGATGGTATGATCGATATTTGTAATTGGTGTGACCATTCCTAGTCATTGGGTAACCGATCCTAGAAATTGGTGGGACTAATCACAAGATGTGTAATCGATCCTTGTGGTAAGTTAGCATGTTTTAGTAATTGGTGTAACCGATCCTATAACTTGTGCAACCGATCACAAGTAAGTACCATAAATAAGTGGTAACCGATCCTGGTACTTAGTTATCCATTTTATGGAAACTAGTGTGAACGATCCTAGTAGCCACTTGGAGGTAAAACCGAACTTTGTGTTTGGTAGAACCGTTAAACCCATGAATGGTGATTGAATGTTTTTTATCAATCACATAGTTTTTGGAAATTAGATGAACCAATTCTAAACTCGTTTGGAAGTGTGGCAAATCGGTTCCAAGATTATAAATATGAAAAAGGATTTACTAAGTAAAGATGTCGACATACTTTGAATATGTGCAGTAATTCTTATCTATTATTGTTCAAAGATGTTCCTTAATAACTAAAGGAGAATCCCGGATTGAAATAAATTGAGAATCTTTTTATTAAGGTTTTTAATTTTATATGCTTTTAATTTCCAGCAATTAAATGCATATCTTTAGAAAATAAAAATTGGTAATGTGCATTTACTAATTGGAGATTTTCTACTGAGATTTCGGTCAATATTTGGACAGAGCATTTACAAGAATTATGAAAACCGATTTTGGCTTTATTACATATCTTTGAGAATATTCGGTTTTGGAAATTCTTTGGTGTCCAAACTTCCTTGGTCTGTAAATATTGAAGTTTGCATTTTGAGCAAACCAATCCTCAAAGCCAGCAAAACTACCTAGTTGTGTTGTTACTGGTGGAGCCGCTTATTCGGAGAGGAAAGTAACCTAATTAGGCGAAATCTCTTACGGCCGCTCAGTTTAAAGACTTCTTTGGGATTGAGAAGCTCTATTAGTACCGTTGGTGGTAAACTAGATAATTGCATTTTATTATTAGTTTTCGATTGATTTGATTGACTAACGGTTGTTGAACTTTGATTGCACCTAGTTTGTTTATGCTTGAGAGTCTTCTCTTCTGATATAAGATTCACTCAAACTAGATCGAAGTTTCGACGGGGATATTTAGACTGTTTGTATATCTAAAGACGTCTTGTGATAATCCATTGTTAACAGACTCTGTTCTATGTGTGATTGATCACAAGAGATTCAAGTTGATTGTGTGCAGGTTTTTATTGAAGATCTAAGAAGATTTGAAGACGAAGAAGATTTCTGATTTGGGTTCATAATCTTTGGTGTGCACAAAACTTGATCAGCTGGGGATCCAACTATAATCGGTTTATCTTTTGATAGATTGGATTGATTAGTTGCGTAGATCGGCATCAATACATTTATTTGTGATTCAAAGTATTGATTGCATAGTCTAAACAATTACTTTGGTAATTGTTGAGTTGATTGATCTAAGAACCCGACAAAGGAGTTTATTGGGATAAACGGAAGAGCCTTTTGTCAAACTCATATCACGTTGTTTGAAAAGAGTTATTACCGAACAGATTTGTTGTTCCTTTACTGTTTGGAATATGAACCAAAGGAATTGTTCCAAGTGCGTGACTTATTGCAAGTTGGAGGCGCAGGGATACTGAGGGAACTAGGTGAACTATAGGTTTAGTTGCTTGGTCTCAACTATACGAAGTTGGTTTAGATTTTGTATAGCGGCTTAATTATGAGAGTATTCAATTCTGGACAAGGTCCCGGGGTTTTTCTGCATTTGCGGTTTCCTTGTTAACAAAATCTTGCTGTGTCTTTTGCTTTTCTATTTCCGCAGTTATAATTGTTTTTATTATAATTAGCAGTAAAATACACAAACGTTAATTCCTAATTACTTGATAGCAATCCTATAGTGTTTGGTTAAGTCCGAACCTATTATCTAGTAATCATACTTCGTTGTTGTATTGTCTCGATCTTGTATCCATAGTCAATCACGCAAGTTATCTTGTTGTCGTATTGTCTCGATCTCGTATCCATAGACGATCACACGAAGTGTGAACCGATTCGTTGTATTGTCTCGACTCAGTCCATAGACAATCACTTTCGGAGAAAGGACTTATAGGTGGAAAAGTTTTAGATTGAGGTATATTTGGGTACCCTCGTCTTTTCAAAACTCATCAACTCTTCATCAGCCATACGAAGATTTTCCCAATCAGAATTTAGGTTTTGAATCCTAGATTATTTCTCAGAGGTATTCCCTTCAAATACGGTTCTAAGATATCCCAAGCATCTTTAGACCGAGCGCACGTAGTCACATGGTGCTAAAGATCTGTGGTAATGGCATGGATGATATCATTTAATCCATCATAATTTTTCTTTGCAGCGAGAATATCGACAGAATCATACTCACCAATGTCCTTTGAAACAGTTACACCGTCTACTGTAACTAATGGAGGATCATAGCCATTAATAACACGAACCCATGATTGAAAATCACGCGCCTGAAGAAGGCACACATAGAAATTATCCACCATACGTAATTCGAGCCATCGAGGACTGGCGGTACGTGTATAGAGATAACACTTCTGTCCATAAAGTCAGATTGCTACAAACACAGACTTATGAGGTCTTAGCGTGTTTGCCTGCTATGATACCAATTTAAAAAGCGGGGGTATAAAAACCTCACCTAATAATTCGTTCGACAATCTGTATGGACTAATCTCCAATTTGATTCCGTAGGCACCAACTTAAAAGTGAGACTCAATCAAGAATTATATCAAAGAGTTTTTATCTCTTTCTCAATATAATCAGCAAATCAAACAGATAGAAACCTGCGAGCCTGATTAATATGAGAAATAACTTGGACGGTACCAAAGACCAATGCCCAAGTGTCAATCAAGTTCTATCCAACAAACAAGGTTGGATTTATCAACTGATTGAACTACGCACAACCTGTGATATTTCAATTATATAAAAATATAATGCGGAAAAGAAATAATACAGACACCATAAATTTTGTTAACGAGGAAACCGCAAATGCAGAAAAACCCCGGGACATAGTCTAGATTTGAACACCACACTGTATTAAGCCGCTACAGACTCTAGCCTACTATAAGTTAACTTCGAACTGAAATGTAGTTGAGCCCTAACCAAGTCTCATACTGATTAAGGTACAGTCATGTTTCTTACGCCTATATAACCACGCCGGATTCTGTGCACTTGATTCCCTTAGTTGATCTCACCCACAACTAAGTCTATATAGCGAGATAAACTCGGATCAAAATATCAAATGTGTATAATGTAAAAGTCTATATAGCTATACGACTTAGTCTCATTAGAAGATAGAATAGAATAGACTTCTGAGTGATAGATAAGTTTTAGTCTCCACATACCTTTCGTTGATGAAGTTCCTCTAAGCTCCTCAGTAGACCTTCGTCTTCTATTGGTGAACGCCGTGAAGTCTAAAGATCAACTACGCATTCTATCCTAATCCGAGATATAGCTATAAGTAGACTAGAAATCAAGGATATAGTTTTGATCAACTAAACTTGACAAACAAGCTTGAGATAGCAACACTTGCGAGTTCGACCGAGCAGTCCTCTAACACAAAAGATAAGCGTTTATACTTCGTAATATGTTTTCCTTGACACTTATATCATACTATTACGACCAAGTCTCACCATTAGAGTATTATATACAATATATACAGCTTCACATGTTATGTTTTCAATGTAGCACAACTTGAAAGATACGTTAGGAATGGAAACAAGATCAAGTTGTTAGAGCATTGCTCGGTCGAACTCGCAAGCGTTGCAATCTCAAGATTGTTTGTCAAGTTTAGTTGCCAAAACTATAAGTCTTGATTTCTAGTCTACTTATAGCTAAGTCTCGGATTAGGATAGTAAGTGTAGTTGAGCTTTAGACTCCACGACGTTCATCGAATGAAGACGAATAACTAATCAAGGGAACTTGTGGAACTTCATCAACAAAAACGTATGTGGAGACTTGAACTTATCTATCACTCAAAAGTATATCTACTCTATCTCCTATTTGAGACAAAAGTCGTATTGCTATATAGACTTCAATTATACACATTTGCTATTTCGAGCTGAGTTTATCTCGCTTATCTATTTCTCGAAATATGTGTTGGTAAGCTTTCGCTTTAGCCAAGTTCATCTTTACTCCTAACGAAAGTCATATTGATTATTTCAAAAACTTGAAAATCGCTTTGATGCTAATAGTTTGTGGATAACAACTATTTTAACATCCTCTAAGAAAGTTTCAATGATTGAAATGAGAGTTTAGAACAAGTAACCATGTTTGGATATAAACATAGTGTGTTCTCACATTTGTGTAAAAGTCCAAAACCGGGAACCTAAAGTATGCGTACCCGTACGCATACTGGCGGTTGTTGGATATCCGGGTAAGTATGCATACTCGTACGCATACTGGCAGAAGTTTCACGTCCGTGAATTTATGCTAGAGTTTGAAAGTAAAAAACAATCTCAATCCGGCTACTTAAGTATGCGTACCCGTTTGCATACTTAAGCAGGTTACTTTCTAAAATCGGTTTGTTCATGAACTAAAACATTTATATAATAAGGAATGCAATCTTTGCAAACCGTGGCTATAATGTTCATGAACTGATTCGAGTGAATCAAAATCGATTTTGCTTCGATTGTGTCTTGTATACTTCTATGAGATCTAAGCAATTGAACAACTCTCTAACTAGTTCATTTGAGTCATTTGAACTATTTATGGGAAAGATGAATAAGGTTGATATGAAAGCGCTCATATGGCTAACCATTGGTTAACTATTGTTGAACCGACTAAATGTACACGTTTAGGTACGGTTACTAAAACCTAAATGAAGTTACATTTCATTTGTGTATAACAAGCTAAGTTCGATCTAACAGTTGAAAGATATTAGCTTGAATCTAATCAAGTTTTCATCTAACGGTGAATATTGAATGCTTTGTTACCAAGGTAACTTAGATTGTAAACCCAAATTTGAAATCTATATAAAGGAGAACTCTAGCAACTGGAAACCTAACCCCCACACCTCCTGTGTGATACTCGTTGTATAAGCTAGAGTCGATTCTCTTTTAACCTTAGGTTTTTCACGAAACCCTGTAGGTTAACGACTTAAAGACTTCATTGGGATTGTGAAGCCAAACCCAACTATTTTCTCTGTAGTTCCTGTATCTGATCCTTCTATTTTCTATCGTGATTGAGTACAATCGTAAGATTGGCTTGAGATTTATATCGTCGATAGGCAAGATAGAAAAGTAGTCACAAACACCTTCGTTTCATCGTTTGTGATTCCACAATATTTTGTTTCGTTAATCAATTAGGATTATTGTGAGGTGATTGATAATTCTAGGTTGTTCTTCGGGAATATAAGTCCGGGTTATCAATTGGTTCCTGTTCACCTTGATTTATCAAAAGACGGAACAAAAACTTGTAGGTATATCTGTGAGAGACAGATTTATCTATTCAATAGACTTTTCTGTGTAATACAGATTTGTTTATCAAGTCTTCGACTTTGGGTCGTAGCAACTCTTAGTAGTGGGTGAGATCAGCTAAGGGAATCAAGTGCGCAGAATCCGGCGTGGTTTAAGAGGCGTAAGGAATGCGACTATACCTTTATCAGTGTGAGATTGATTAAGGCTCAACTACATTCCAGACCGAAGTTAGCTTTGTAGTAGGCTAGTGTCTGTAGCGGTTTAATACAGTGTGGTGTTAAAATCTGGACTAGGTCCCGGGGTTTTTCTGCATTTGCGGTTTCCTCGTTAACAAAACTTCTGGTGTCTGTGTTGTTTCTTTTCCGCATTATATTTTGTTATATAATTGAAATATCACAGGTTGTGCGTTGAATCGATCAATTGGTAAATCCAACCTTTGGTTGTTGATTGAAATTGATTGATCCTTGAACATTGGTCTTTGGTATCGTTCAAGTTATTTCTCTTATATTCAATCAGGCTCGCAAATTCTTATTTGTTTGATTGCGGATTGAATTGAGAAATTGAGATATAACTCTATGATATACTTTTCTTAAGATTGAGTCTAACTGTCTAGTTGATTCTCTTGAAAGTATATTGGAGTTTGTCCATACAGATTGCTATGCGAAATATTGGGTGAGGTTGTTACACCCCCTCTTTTTCACAAGTCAATATTACTAACCTCAAGTGGAAGGATGATATCGTCGTTGTAGTCGTTACTTCTTCTCATTCTTCAGGTCTTCGGAGGAATACTTGTATGTCTCAACATTCCTAGATTTTCTAGTCTAACCTAAACGAAGTTGACTCTAGTATTTAATCAAGCGACTCTAATCGAATTTGATACTAAAATATGACAACCAAACTTAACATACCAACGCTTGGTGGATTCAACCAAATTATGCACTAACACGGTGGAATTGGGATAGCTGCCGGCTACAATTGATAGACAATGGCCTCAATAGCTACGGGTGAATGGGCTATTTATGCTCTAATTCTAAGATAAAGATTAATTGCGGCCTTTGCTATACTAGTAATATTATTTGGAAGTTGTGAATAAATAGGTAAGGATAATCAAGAAGATTAAATACATATTGATTTCAGGTAACTTCCCACTGATACATTGCCACGAAGGGTTCCATGCTTAATAAATGTAAGATTATGGTATGTAGGTCCAATTCTTTCTTTTTTAAGGGAGAAATGGAATCTGAGCACTTTTCTCGTATCATATTTTTTTCCTTGTTGTGATAAATGTATAGTTGTACTATTTTTCTTTTATATTGTAGTTTGTTTTTGTTCTTTTCTTTTTGCTGAATCTCTTCGGCCTGGTTTGTCTTGGATAAACTTCTATCTTCTGCGTTGTGAATGGTAATAAAATCAGTGTTTAGCAACAACAAAATTAATTAAGCAATAAGTCACAATTGAGGCATGCTTTGTCAGCTTAAAAAAAGTCGATAAAACAATCTTTTGTAGAATCATCATAAATGAACTTTTAATTATACTAGTTATGATTATTTTATATAATAGTATTTGGGAGTTTGGGATTTCAAAAAACAAAATAAAAACTAATTTGTGAACTTATCATATCATTAGTTTAGCACGTTAGTTTCATGTTAGGATGGAAAACAATATACAAGGTTGTTAGTCTACGTAGCTTTTATCATTGTTATTGTTAGAGCTTACTGAGAAAATGGAAAGGTAAGTATTATAGCATTGCTCGGTCTAACTCACAAGTGTTGCTATCTCAAGCTTGTTGTCAAATTTACTTGTCAAAACTATATCTTGATTTCTAGTCTATAATTAGTTAAGTCTCGATTAGGATAGAAGTATGTAGTTGAGAATCGGACATCACTGCGTTCTACCGTTTGAAATCGAAGATCAACCGAAGCTTTTGGAGAACTTCTTCAACAAAAGGTAAGTGAAGACTTAACCACCCATTTCTCAACTTATATTCATCCTTCTATCTATGAGACGTTGTCGCGTAACTAATAAGACTATTGTAAGCATATCAAGAATTTTGAGTCAAGTTTATCTTGGTAATTAGTTCTCGAAATATATATGACTAAGCTTAATGAACATTTGTTCATACTTCATGAATTTCGGTTAGGAACAATTTATTGTACATAATCTAAATTGTGATTCAAGATTATCATTCGAAAATAGCCTGAAACAATGATGTGTGATTGACGTTATTTGGAAATGTTTCGAATTAATTTAAAGAGAAATATAGAACTACTAAAAATATGTATACATGACAATATGCATACCAGTTTCAAAAACTGGGAAAACTGTTATAGGTCCGGAGCCGCAGTACATGTACCCAGTACACGTACCGGGGTAGTTATATGTAGACAGTGATTTAGTACGCATACCCGGTATCCGTACCACAAAAAGTCTGTGAACTCGTGAACCTATAATGGTACGCATACCTAGTATGTACACCGAAAAAGAACTGTTGGTTTTGAAACATGTGCGGTATCCATACCCGGTACGCAAACCGGAAAAATTCTGTATGTTCCGTAACTTATATTTGTCTTAAGGTTACACATACCCGGTACATGTACCATGACAAATATAGTCACAAACAAGGTTGAGTACACGTACCTGGTACACGTACTTAACTTGTCGAATATTTACAGATGCACATAAAATTACTTCAGTGAGATAATTAGCATTTGAATAAATCTCTTATAACACTATATAGACATGATTGATTACATTATAACCTATGGTTGTGACTCAAACTTAAAGTCTTAAGTGTTTATGAAAATGATTAAGCTTATAGTTCAATCGACTAGTTTCGGTTAACCGTTTATGAACAATGTATTTATACACGGTTCGGTTACGGTTCATCCTAACCAAAGTGCATATCTTGATATGTCAATCACATTTCAAAGATTCATCTAACAATGGATATTGTTTGCTCGGTTCCAAAGATATCTTAGCTTAAACCTAAAGCAACCTATGCTTTGAAAGTCTATACAAGGGGAACCTCAAACAACTGGGATCTTTGAACCCCGACACTATCTTTGTGTGTCCTAGTTGTAAACTAGAGTCCTCCTCTTCCTAAAACTTTTTTAGGGTTTAGCTACTAAAAAGACTTCATATGGATTCTTGAAGCCAAGTCAACCTATCTTTTATCTTGATAGTTCGTGTATCCTGATCTTGTTTGATTGTTGAGCTACTCACTCAAAAAAGATAGATAGAAATCGCAAAGTTCTCTTCGTCTCATACTTTGTGATTCCACGGGTTTAATACTTGTGAGGTGAATAATAATCTAGGATGCTCTTAGGGAAGCATAAGTCCGGATTTTGAGGTTAGTTAGACTTTGTCTATTGCTATCGATTTCCATTCTCACTTTGATCTACGATCAAAAAGGAAATCACCATATAAGCTTATCTGTGGGAGGTAGATTGGTTTAAAGTCTTCAATTGAGTTGAAGCAACTCTTAGGCTATAAAGGACACCAGATAAGGGAATTAATTGCGCGGAGTCCTTCTTGGATTCAAGAGGCGTAAGGAACGCGACTGTAACTGATTGCTGTGAGGGTTTAGTTCGGTCTCAACTAAGTCCTAGGGTTTTTCTGCATTTGCGGTTTCCTCGTTAACAAAATTTATGGTGTCTGTATTATTTCTTTTTCTGCATTATATTGTTTATCTTTATAAGTAAAGTATCACAGGTTGTACGTAAATCAATCAAAGTAGATACACCCATCCTTGTTTGTTGGATAAAACTTGATTGATTCTTGGATATTGATCTTTAGAATCATCCAACTCTCACACATAAATCAGGTTCACAGAGTTGTCTCTGTAAACTTTCTGATTGTGGGAAAAAGAGATATAACTCTAAATATTATTCCTTGATTTAGATTCATAAAGTTGAACTCTCGGAATTGTATTTATGTTTGTCCATAGAAATTGCCTAAGAAAAAGTTGGTGGTGTATTTCGGTACCCCCGTGTTTTCAATTGGTATCAGAGCAGGCAAACATGTTTAGACCTAATAAGTCTGTGTTTGAAGCAATCTGACTATATATACAAGAGTGCAATATCGATAAACATATCACCAGTACAAAATCATTCAAACGACTTTCAAGGTTTGGGTTTACGTGAGAAAACTGTCACATCTAAGGCATCATCTAAAATTGTGAATAACTGGGAGACACGCCTAGAGGAACAGTTGGATGAACTTTTTGACGAAAGTGATGCTGATATTGTTAAAGATGTTGATGAGGAAGTCTTATAATATACCAAACTGTTTGACCATCTTATAAAGAAAAAAAAGGCCAATGTCATGTCTGATTGGTTTTCTAACTCCTCTCTGTCGAGAAAACAAGAAATTGAGAAAGATCGTTAAAGGTTATGATTGTGATTATAAACTGATACAATCCCTTCTTAAAGATCATAAAGAAAATGTGCGTTCAAAAAATTCTAGATGTTAAAATCTTCGTAGAAATCTCATTGTGTTGGAAGCAAAACCTGTAGAGGACAAAGCAAGGATTAACTCTCAACAAATTTGTTTTGAAGAAAGAGAAAGTGTTTTTCTCACTCGAGAAAGACAACTAGAGGGGTGATTTAACTGCTGCTCTTGAAAAAATCAAGAAGTCGGAAGAGGACTTGAAAAAGTTCAATACCACTTCAAACAAATTAACCACTATGTTAGGAGCAAGTAAAAATCATCGTGATACACAAGGATTGGGCTATAAGGGAATAAATGCTCCAAGTAGAAAAGTGGTAAATTTTATCTAGGCTAGTGCTTCTTCTTAACCAAAGTTTTCCGCTGATAGCAAAAGTGAAATACCTACACAGGCAGTTAATGTTCTAAATAACAAATTATATCAACCTCCTAAAAATCATCACACACGAATCCAGGTAATAACATTCCTTATGTTTGCTATTATTGCGGAAATAAAGGTCACCTGCAAAGGGTATGTCATTTTCATATAAGGAATGAAGAACTTCATGATGCTCTTATTCGGGCATCACAAGAAGTGATCAAACCTAGATCATATGTTAAGACTAATACTCTTGACATTACTGGTTGCCAATGTACAACCTTTAGGCAAAGGAATCAGTGCTGTGATAAACCTAGATTTGCCTGTAAACATCATACGAATCCTTTTCATACTAGTAATGATTATCAAAAGGATAACTTTGTAAAGATAAATACAAGATCTGATGCTCCCAATTAGATAAAGACTGACTTGCAAAAAAATAGTCAATCCGACTCTCTTCCAAGAAATCATAAAGAGAATAATGGGAAGAGGGTTCAGGGTATTCATAAACGCATTCAGAAGAGGATATCGAAGAAAGCTCTCTCAGAAACACTTAATTGCACAATTCCGAACCTCCGAACAAGGGTTGATCATAACATTTCTTATCTCAGAAAATAAATTAACCAATTACAAGTGTTAGAGCATAGCTCGGTTGAACCCACCAAGCGTTGGTATGTCAAGTTTGGTTGTCATATTTTAGTGAACCAAAACTCATTTAAAGAGTCGCTTGATTATATATGCTAGAGTCAACTTCGTATAGGTTAGCTTGAAAGTATTAGGATATGAGACATTACAAGTATTACGTGAAGACTTGAAGAATGTGAAGAAGTAAGGAGCTACAACGACGACATCACCCTTCCACTTGAGGTTAGTAATATTTGACTTGAACTGTTTCATTCCCTAACGTATCTTTCAAGTCGTGCATATTGAAAACATAACTGTTGTTTTGGGGTAAAAACTGATTCTGCTGGTTTTGGTAAATTTGGGTGTATTGATGAGAAACGAATTCAAACCTTAAATAAATGCACTGCACGGGAGTACTTTAGATTCGAGAGATCAATCTGTACAATCCTGGCCTAAACCAAGAAATGGTTGTTCCAGTCTTGCTTCGGTCATAAAGTGAAGGAGAAGGGTTGATCTTAGGGAGGGAAGCAAAGAAGGTGTTGAGATCAGAATGGTTAACTCTGAAGGTGTGGTTATTTTATGACTTGTATCAGAATATGGAACTGGCTTGCGGAATGTAATCTACCAGTTCTTGGTATTTTTTCTGGATACTTATGTTGATAACCAAAACTGTCTTGTTGGTTGAAATAGGTTGAAAACCTATTTATATCAGTCATAGTTGCACGCACCCTGATCTCATAGGAACTGGGAATAGTTGAGTGATGGAGGAGTGGGATCGTGCAGGATGGTGAAAACCACGTCTCCACTATGAGGGGAAGACTGGGTGGTTTCGTCCCACTACTTATCTATCATCACTAACTGCCCGCCTTTCCTGAAACTTTCTTGTAATAGGCGTGTTGCACGCCGCATGCTGTAGACCGCAAGACCAATACCCTGATGAACATCCCCCAGTTTGTGACATGTTTGATGTCTCGAGTATTTTCGTGGAAAATATGGAGCAGGTTGCTGAATGGGTCTTGTTTGCAAGACCTAGTTATTCAGACCAATCACGCGCAAGCTAGGTGGTGGGTGGTCATGTGTGAGTAGCAGCAAGGAGCTATCTATGTACATTAAAGATGTGGTGATCGGTCCCTGTAGGAGAATGGTGGCTGGTAGCCATTTTGACATCCTATTGGTTGGCCCAAATTAAATCTAAACCGGTTAAGTTGGCTAGCCAAGTTGGATGGCTGAGATGATTTGCATAAGTTTGTGCTAATTCATGAAATTTCGTAATCAGAAAATTCAGATGTGAGACCCTCACTAAAACTGCTGTAGAATTCTCATACGAACTCGGATTTTGACGACCCACCCCTCCATTCTTATCATAAAATAATTTCCTATCTTCCCTGTCGGGAATATTTAGGTTTTGAGCTCGTTTAGGAGGTGAAAACACCCCGACAGTAAAAACTTAGAAAGAATTCAGGAAGAATTCTGTCAGTTTTCAGCCATGACCTAGCTCGTCTTTTAAACTGTATCTTTTAGCTCGTTAATCCGATTGATGAGATTTTTTACTATGTTATGCTAGACATCCATATGAAACTTTTGGCAACTAGATGATACTAAAATTGTTTACCAAATGTTCCCAGTTGTTCGTCCAATCTTTGGGTGATAGTTTAGAATTCATATGGGTAGGCCGCGGCGTTGCCGATTGTTCCTTATGGAAGAGGGGTGGCCATTGATCATGCCCAAAACTCGTTATGGAAAAGGGGGTGGCCGTTGATCATGGCCACATCTTGTTGTGGAAAAGAGGGTGGCCGTTGATCATGGCCACAGCTCGTTGGAATAGCATGGCTTGCCAATTAGCATGCCGGTGCGATTTGGCAGGTTGATTAGCTAATTGGCATGGCGTCTATGTTGACACGATAGACACTAGGTGTTAGCGCAATTTGGCTTTATTTAATGCGTGTGACGGGTTTAAAGCGACCTGATTGGTTGATAGGAAAGGGGGGCGGCAAGCAGCATGGGCCCGACCACACTCCAAGTGCGTGCGGCGTATTTAGAGCGACCTGATTGGTCGATAGGAAAGAGGGCCGGAAAGAGTAGCATGGGGGCGTGGCCATCTGCAGGTGGCGCCCGCTAGGGAGAACTGTCCGTCCATATGGCATGGCCACTCCTCCTCTTATTGCTGCTCCTATTTTCCGCGGATCCTCTTTTATTTCTTGTTTTCTGATTTTTGGTAGGACTTTGCTCCTACTAGTCCATGGCGGATCAATTGCCTAGCTTGCCTAGGTTTAGTTTCGACCAGCAGGGTCCGAGATAATGCGCAGGAGCAAAAAACCTAATTTTTGCATATTAATTAGGTTAATATTTGAATCTTGTGAATTATCACAAAATTGATTAAATTCGGTGAGTTCTGTATGTTGACACAGAGTTCTTTAAATTTTATTGTCAGAGAGCAGCATGCTTTCCGACTAAGTACTTTCATGCAGACCTTAATCTTGATACTTCGGGAAATTCATGATACTCAGCTGCGAGTGAACACTAATTGTCATGTCATATCAATATTAATGGTTCAGCCGGGGAACATAGCACATGAAAGTATTCAATGAACCTTGCAATAACGAATAATACAGGCGGGATATTGAATATTACAGAATATTTTGGATTGTTGCTACATGCACCATTCTGGATAAATTTCATGTAAATATACTGAATTGCTCAACATATGCGTAAGTAAAAAGGATGGGCACTCATTACTTCAAATGGCTCCGTCCCTTTGCAGAATGGCGGTACATTAAATACATGGTTTTATAATCGTAGCCCTGAACTAAAAACCACCATCAACATTAAGTCCCCTGCTTAGCACGTAATAGTGACATTGTTGCGGGGTAAGCACTAGATGGTTATAGATGAAAATAAAATTCATGAGAAGAGTAAACAGACGTTACCAGTAGAGAGAGGCCGGATTGGCCTTTGAGCAGAACACGTTAAATGAAACGTCGATGCAAGTAGAAATCACCCTTATAGTACGTTGATGCTGAGAACAATAATATGATGTATTTAAGTTGTGGAGCCTCAACTGATGAGTGTTAAGGCAGTTTAGCCTTAAATATAAAGATGAGTGTTGGGTGGTAGAGCCGTCAGAACTATGATGTGTTGAGGCAGTGACGCCTGACAACACGAGTGAGTGATGAGGAGATTGCGCGTCTAACAACTAAGATGTGTTGAGGCAGTGATGCCTGACAACACAGTAGTGAGTGTTGAGGAATTGCTTCGTCTCAACACTAAGGTGAGGATATGTTGAGGCAGTATGCCTGACAACACAGTAGTGAGTGTTGAGGAATTCGCACGTCTCAACACTAAGAGGAGGATGTGTTGAGGCAGTATGCCTGACAACACAGTAGTGAGTGTTGAGGAATTTGCACGTCTCAACACTAAGATGTGTTGAGGAAGTGATGCCTAACAACACAGTAGTGAGTGTTGAGGAATTGCTTCGTCTCAACACTAAGGTGAGGATATGTTGAGGCAGTATGCATGACAACACAGTAGTGAGTGTTGAGGAATTCACACGTCTCAACACTAAGAGGAGGATATGTTTAGGCGGTATGCCTGACAACACAGTAGTGAGTGTTGAGGAATTTGCACGTCTCAACACTAATATGTGTTGAGGAAGTGATGCCTGACAACACAGTAGTGAGTGTTGAGGAATTGCTTCGTCTCAACACTAAGGTGAGCATATGTTGAGGCAGTATGCCTGACAACACAGTAGTGAGTGTTGAGGAATTGGCACGTCTCAACACTAAGAGGAGGATGTGTTGAGGCAGTATGCCTGACAACAAAGTAGTGAGTGTTGAGGAATTTTCACGTCTCAACATTAAGATGTGTTGAGGAAGTGATGCCTGACAACACAGTAGTGAGTGTTGAGGAATTGCTTCGCATAAACACTAAGGTGAGGATATGTTGAGGCAGTATGCCTGACAACACATTAGTGAGTGTTGAGGAATTCGCACGTCTCAACACTAAGAGGAGGATGTGTTGAGGCAGTATGCCTAACAACACAGTAGTGAGTGTTGAGGAATTTGCACGTCTCAACACTAAGATGTGTTGAGGCAGTGATGCCTTACAACACAGTAGTGAGTGTTGAGGAATTGCTTCGCCTCAACACTAAGGTGAGGATATGGTTAGGCAGTATGCCTGACAACACAGTAGTGAGTGTTAAGGAATTCTCACGTCTCAACACTAAGAAGAGGATGTGTTGAGGAAGTATGCCTAACAACACAGTAGTGAGTGTTGAGGAATTTGCACGTCTCAACACTAAGATGTGTTGAGGCAGTGATGCTTGACAACACAGTAGTGAGTGTTGAGGAATTTCTTCGTCTCAACACTAATGTGAGGATATGTTGAGGCAGTATGCCTGACAACACAGTAGTGAGTTTTGAGGATTTCGCCTTTCTCAACACTAAGAGGAGGATATGTTGAGGCAGTATTCCTGACAACACAGTAGTGAGTGTTGAGGAATTTGCACGTATCAACACTAAGAGGAAGGATGTGTTAAGGCAGTATGCCTGGATACACAGTAGTGAGTGTTGAAGAATTTGCACGTCTAAACACTAAGAGGAAATCGTGTTGAGGCAGTATGTCTGAAAACACAATAGTGAGAGTAGAGGAATTTGCACGTCTCAACACTAAGAGGGAGGATGTGTTTAGGCAATATGCCTGGCAACACAGTAGTGAGTGCTGAGGAAATTGCACATCTCAACACTAATAAGAAATCGTGTTGAGGCAGTATGCCATACAACACAATAGTGAGTGTTGAGAAATTTGCAAGTATCGACACTAAAAGGGAGGATGTGTTGAGGCAGTATGCCTGGCAACACAGTAGTTGGTGTTGAGGAATTTTCACGTCTCAACACTAAGAAAAAATTGTGTTGAGGCAGTATGCCTTACAACACAATAGTGAGTGTTGAGGAATTTGCACGTCTCAACACTAAGAGGGAGGATGTGTTGAGGCAGTATGCATGGAAACACAGTAGTGTGTGTTGAGGTATTTGCACGTCTCAATACTAAGAAGAAATTGTGTTGAGGCAGTATGCTTGAAAACATAATAGTGAGTGTTGAGGAATTTGCACGTCTCAACAATAAGAGGGAGGATGTATTGAGGAAGAATGCCTGGCAGCACGGTAGTGGGTTTTGAGGAATTCACATATCTATACACTAAGAATAAATCGTGTTGAGGCAGTATTCCTTACAACACAATAGTGAATGTTGAGGAATTTGCACGTCTCAACATTAAGAAGGAGGATGTGTTGAGGCAGTGTGCCTGGCAACACAATAGTGGGTGTTGAGGAATTTGCACGTCTCAACACTAAGAGGAAAAAGTGTTGAGGCAGTATGCCTGAAAACACAATTGTGAGTATTGAGGAATTTTCACGTCTCAACACTAAGAGAAAGGATGTGTTGTGGCAGTATGCCTGGCAGCACAGTAGTGAGTGTTGAGGAATTTGCACGTCTCAACACTAAGAGTAGGATGTGTTGAGGCAGTATGCCTGACAACACAGTAGTGAGTGTTAAGGAATTGAATGGTCTCAACACTAAGGTGAGGATATGTTGAAGCAGTATGCCTAACAACACAGTAGTGAGTGTTGAGGAATTCACACTTCTCAACACTAAGAGGAGGATGTGTTGAGGCAGTATGGCTGACAACACAGTACTGAGTGTTGAGGAATTTACACGTCTCAACACTAAGATGTGTTGAGGCAGTGATGCCTGACAAAACAGTAGTGAGTGTTGAGGAATTTCTTCGTCTTAGTACTAAGGTGAGGATATGTTGAGGCAGTATGCCTGACAACACAGTAGTGAGTGTTGAGGAATTCTCACGTCTCAACACTAAGAGGGGGATGTGTTTAGGCAGTATGCCTGATAACACAGTAGTGAGTGTTGTGGAATTTACACGTCTCAACACTAATATGTGTTTAGGCAGTGATGCCTAACAACACAGTAGTGAGTGTTGAGGAATTTCTTCGTCTGGATACTAAGGTGAGGATATGTTGAGACAGTATGCCTGACAACACAGTAGTGAGTGTTAAGGAATTCGCACGTCTCCACACTAAGAGGAGGATGTGTTGAGGCAGTATGCCTGACAACAAAGTAGTGAGTATTGAGGAATTTGCACGTCTAAACACTAAGATGAAGGATGTGTTGAGGCAGTATGCCTGGATACACAGTAGTGAGTGTTGAAGAATTTGCACGTCTCAACACTAAGAGGAAATTGTGTTGAGGCAGTATGTCTAAAAACACAATAGTGAGTGTTGAGGAATTTGCACGTCTCAACCCTAAGTGGGAGGATGTGTTGAGGCAGTATGCCTTGCAACACAGTAGTGGGTGTTTATAAATTTGCACATCTCAACACTAAGAAGAAATCGTGTTGAGGAAGTATGCCTGACAACACAATAGTGAGTGTTTAGAAATTCGCATGTCTTAACACTAAGATTAGGGATGTGTTGAGGCAGTATGCCTGGCAACACAGTAGTGGGTGTTGAGGAATTTGCACGTCTCAACACTAATAAAAAATCGTGTTGAGGAAGTATGCCTGACAACACAATAGTGAGTGTTGAGGAATTTTCACGTATCAACACTAAGAGGGAGGATGTGGTTAGGCAGTATACCTGGCAACACAGTAGTATGTGTTTAGGAATTAACACGTCTCAACACTAAGAAGAAATCGTGTTAAGGCAGTATGCTTGACAACACAATAGTGAGTATTGGGGAATTTGCACGTATCAACACTAAGAGAGAGGATGTGTTGAGGCAGTATGCCTGGCAACACAGTAGTGGGTTTAGAGGAATTTGCACGTCTCAACACTAAGAAGAAATCGTGTTGAGGCAGTATGCCTTACAACACAATAATGAGTGTTGAGGAATTTACACGTCTAAACATTAAGAGGGAGGATGTGTTTAGGCAGTGTGCCTGGCAACACAGTAGTGGGTATTGAGGAATTTTGCTCGTCTCAACACTAAGAGGAAAACGTGTTGAGGCAGTATGCCTTACAACACAATAGTGAGTATTGAGGAATTTGCACGTCTCAACACTAAGAGGAAGGATGTGTTGAGGCAGTATGCCTGGCAACACAGTACTGAGTGTTGAGGAATTTCTTCGTCTGAATACTAAGGTGAGGATATGTTGAGGCAGTATGCCTGACAACACAGTAGTGAGTGTTGAGGAATTCGCACGTCTCCACACTAAGAGGAGGATGTGTTGAGGCAGTATGCCTGACAACAAAGTAGTGAGTATTGAGGAATTTGCACGTCTAAACACTAAGATGAAGGATGTGTTGAGGCAGTATGCCTGGATACACAGTAGTGAGTGTTGAAGAATTTGCACATCTCAACACTAAGAGGAAATTGTGTTGAGGCAGTATGTCTAAAAACACAATAGTGAGTGTTGAGGAATTTGCACGTCTCAACCCTAAGTGGGAGGATGTGTTGAGGCAGTATGCCTTGCAACACAGTAGTGGGTGTTTAGAAATTTGCACATCTCAACACTAAGAAGAAATCATGTTGAGGAAGTATGCCTGACAACACAATAGTGAGTGTTTAGAAATTCGCATGTCTTAACACTAAGATTAGGGATGTGTTGAGGCAGTATGCCTGGCAACACAGTAGTGGGTGTTGAGGAATTTGCACGTCTCAAAACTAATAAAAAATCGTGTTGAGGAAGTATGCCTGACAACACAATAGTGAGTTTTGAGGAATTTTCACGTATCAACACTAAGAGGGAGGATGTGGTTAGGCAGTATACCTGGCAACACAGTAGTATGTGTTTAGGAATTAACACGTCTCAACACTAAGAAGAAATCGTGTTAGGGCAGTATGCTTGACAACACAATAGTGAGTATTGGGGAATTTGCACGTATCAACACTAAGAGAGAGGATGTGTTGAGGCAGTATGCCTGGCAACACAGTAGTGGGTTTTGAGGAATTTGCACATCTCAACACTAAGAAGAAATCGTGTTGAGGCAGTATGCCTTACAACACAATAATGAGTTTTGAGGAATTTACACGTCTAAACATTAAGAGGGAGGATGTGTTTAGGAAGTGTGCCTGGCAACACAGTAGTGGGTATTGAGGAATTTTGCTCGTCTCAACACTAAGAGGAAAACGTGTTGAGGCAGTATGCCTTACAACACAATAGTGAGTATTGAGGAATTTGTACGTCTCAACACTAAGAGGAAGGATGTGTTGAGGCAGTATGCCTGGCAACACAGTAGTGAGTGTTGAGGAATTTTCACGTCTCAACACTAAGAGGAGGATGTGTTGAGGCAGTATGCCTGACAACACAGTAGTGAGTGTTGAGGAATTTGTATGTCCCAATACTAAGAGGAAAACGTGTTGAGGCAGTATGCCTTACAACACAATAGTAAGTGTTGAGGAATTTGCACGTCTAAACACTAAGAGGAAGGATGTGTTAAGGCAGTATGCCTGGCAACACAGTAGTGAGTGTTGAGGAAATTTCATGTCTCAACACTAAGAGGAGATCGTGTTGAGGCAGTATGCCTGACAACACAATAGTGAGTGTTGAGGAATTTGCACGTCTCAACACTAAGAAGGAAGATGCGGTTAGGCAGTGTGCCTAGCAACGCAGTAGTGGGTGTTGAGGAATTTACATATCTCAACACTAAGAAGAAAACGTGTTGAAGCAGTATGCCTGACAACACAATAGTGAGTGTTGAGGAATTTGCACGTCTCAACACTAAGAGGAAGGATGTGTTGAGGCAGTATGCCTGGCAACACAGTAGTGTGTGTGTAGGAATTTGCACGTCTCAACACTAAGAGGAAATCGTGTTGAGGCAGTATGCCTGACAACACAATAGTGAGTGTATAGGAAATAGCGCGTCTCAACACTTGGATATTTAAAATTTATTTAATATTCCTAATAGATATAAAACATTTAGTTTAAGGATAGTTACTTAGCTGTGTCTCCACTAGGCATGTCCTTCGTGCATGATTGGGCTTTGGGTATATTAGGCTTTCCCATGAGTAAGCAGCATCAGGCTTTAGTGATGACATTAGGATGACGAAGGATTGATAAACGGACAAAATTCCCCAGGTCTTGATGGGACGAAAAATAGCCGATTGTAAAGAGAGTTGTTCAACAAGACTTACTCGTGGAACCTGCGAAGCTACACTCTCTCTAGGCAATTGCGTCACATTTACGAGTTGTCCATACGGCAACAAATAATCTTCAGGATTGGACGGCTTGTTTGAGACCCTCTCAGGTATAGACTTTGGCAGGGAACATACTCCTAGTTTTGTTTTGTTGCTATGTATCCATGAGCGCTCCAAAACCATATCATGATTCTGGTATTCCTTGACAATATGAAACTTGGCGTGTGTTAGGGCGTCTCCTATCTTGATTTTGAGATTAATGTACCCATAGGCATCTATCGACCTTCCTTATGAGTTTTTGATCATAGTCGGGCAGTGAGCAGCCTCTAGCTCTCAGAGTCTTGATAGTGACAATATTGAAGTCATAGGCCGCGTCAATCAGTGTGCTTTAAAACTTGACACCTTTCAGGTGAGTAGTAGTTAGGAGTCCCCAATTACGTTTTCCAGCCGTACCTTCCAAGAGAGACTAGGATTTCGGGGTAGCTTCTTCAATTGAAAACAATCGCCTGACCGACACAACACGGTTGAGGGATGAAAATATATCTCGGCGCTGCGCCTTGGAAAAATAGAGAATCTCACACACATGCTCCATCATAGATTGCACGGTTTTGTGAACAGAGTCCCCAGAAAGCATTAATGCACAACTCCACCAATTGATATTCAGTCACATTTGGATCATGACAATCTAACGCCTGAATTCTGAATCCCTTGACATAATCATTCGGATGTTCGTTGTTTTGCTCCTTCTGAGTTGTGGCTATGTCCGTCTGAGTTTTGGAAAGAATTTCCCATCTCTCCATTAAATCGATAATGGTAATGAGAGGTTGGTTTCCTATGGCTCTTCCAGTCTCTCGTCCTGAAGAAGAAGTGGTAGCAGCCCAGGTGATGATTGGAGGCATCATGCTCGAAGAAATATTAGGAGTGGCGGCGGCTCTGGCTCTGGTAATAGGAGGCGTCACACCAGAGGGGAAGCTTCCGGTGCTGCTGGTGTTGGTGCTAGAGGATGTAACGCCATGGGATGTGTTGACTGTGCTTGCGGACGGTACATTGGTGTTGGTCATTCTTTTTGCTCTCGTTCGATACGTCCATATACTCTGTCTGTATCGTCGTTGGCGTAGGCACAAACCTCAGACAAGGATTCAACATTTTTTGTGTCATCTCTGAAATTGGTGGCGTTCTCCGAGTGAATTTTTTCTAGCTCTTGCTACAGCCGGTTTGCCATACTCTTTAAGAGACAAAACGTCTCATTTTGCAGCTTGACAATATCATCTTGATTTGCGATAACATCTTCTAATATTTTTGCCATACCTTCCATGATGATTGGATTTCGAGCATTGGCGGCTTTGGAAGTATTTGGGATGGTCGGGGTAACTCATGAAGCATAAAGTTGGGATTGGTGATTGAAGTGAATTCTGGTTAATGTTTGAATTTAGACCTAAGATCCACCATCTTGAGTTTGGGAAGATTGGAATGAAAATTGAGAAATTGGCTTCGCAACCAAGAGATTAATCTCCCACTGTGGTCGCCAGTTGTTTTGGGGTAAAAACTGATTCTGCTGGTTTTGGTAAATTTGGGTGTATTGATGAGAAACGAATTCAAACCTTAAACAAATGCACTGCACGGGAGTACTTTAGATTCGAGAGATCAATCTGTACAATCCTGTCCTAAACCAAGAAATGGCCGTTCCGGTCTTGCTTCGGTCACAAAGTGAAGGAGAAGGGTTGATCTTAGGGAGAGAAGCGAAGAAGGTGTTGAGATCAGAATGGTTAACTCTGAAGGTGTGGCTATTTTATGACTTATATCAAAATATGGAACTGGCTTGCGGAATGTAAGCTATCAGTTCTTGGTATTTTTTCTGGATACTTGTGTTGATAACCAAAAATGTCTTGTTGGTTGAAATAGGTTAAAAACCTATTTATATCAGTCATAGTTGCACGCACCCTGATCTCATAGGAACTGCGAATAGTTGAGTGATGGAGGAGAGGGATCGTGCAGGATGGTGAAAACCACGTCTCCACTATGAGGGGAAGACTGGGTGGTTTCGTCCCACTACTTATCTATCATCACTAACTGCCCGCCTTTCCTGACACTTTCTTGTAATAGGCGTGTTGCACGCCGCACGCTGTAGACCTGAACATCCCCCAGTTTGTGACATGTTTGATTCTCGAGTATTTTCGTGGAAAATATGGAGCAGGTTGCTGAATGGGTCTTGTTTGCAAGACCTAGTTATTCAGACCAATCACGCGCAAGCTAGGTGGTGGGTGGTCATGTGTAAGTAGCAGCCAGGAGCTATCTATGTACATTAAAGATGTGGTGACCGGTCACTGTAGGAGAATGGTGGCTGGTAGCCATTTTGACATCCTATTGGTTGGCCCAAATTAAATCTAAACCGGTTAAGTTGGCTAGCCAAGTTGGATGGCTGAGATGATTTGCATAAGTTTGTGCTAATTCATGAAATTTCGTAATCAGAAAATTCAGATGTGAGACCCTCACTAAAACTGCTGTAGAATTCTCATACGAACTCGGATTTTGACGACCCGCCCCTCCATTCTTATCATAAAATAATTTCCTATCTTCCCTGTCGGGAATATTTAGGTTTTGAGCTCGTTTAGGAGGTGAAAATACCCCGACAGTAAAAACTTAGAAAGAATTCAGGAAGAATTCTGTCAGTTTTCAGCCATGACCTAGCTCGTCTTTTAAACTGTATCTTTTAGCTCGTTAATCCGATTGATGAGATTTTTTTACTATGTTATGCTAGAAATCCATATGAAACTTTTGGCATCTAGATGATACTAAAATTGTTTACCAAATGTTCCCAGTTATTCGTCCAATCTTTGGGTGATCGTTTAGAATTCATATGGGTAGGCCGCGGCGTTGCCGATTGTTCCTTATGGAAGAGGGGTGGCCATTGATCATGCCCACATCTCGTTGGGGAAAAAAAAGGGTGGCCGTTGATCATGGCCACAGCTCGTTGGAATAGCATTGCTTGCCAATTAGCATGTCGGTGCGATTTTGAAGGTTGATTAGCTAATTGGCATGGCGTCCATGTTGACACGACAGCCACTAGGTGTTAGCGCAGTTTGGCTTTATTTAATGTGTGTGGAGGGTTTAAAGCGACCTAATTGGTCGATAGGAAAGGCGGCCGGCAAGCAGCATGGGCCCGGCCACACTCCAAGTGCGTGCGGCGCATTGAGAGCGACCTGATTGGTCGATGGGAAAGAGGGACGGCAAGAGCAGCATGGGGGCGTGGCCATCTGCAGGTGGCTGTCGCTAGGGCGAACTGGCCGGCCATGTGGTGTGGCCACACCTCCTCTTATTGCTGCTCCTATTTTCTGCGGCTCCTCTTTTATTTCTTGTTTTCTGATTTTTGGTAGGATTTTGCTCCTACTAGTCCATGGCGGATCAATTGCCTAGGTTTAGTTTCGACCAGCAGGGTCCGAGATATCGCACAGGCGCAAAAAACCTAATTTTTGCAAATTAATTAGGTTAATATTTGAATCTTGTGAATTATCACAAAATTGATTAAATTCGGTGAGTTCTGTATGTTGACACAGAGTTCTTTAAATTTTATTGTCAGAGAGCAGCATGCTTTCCGACTGAGTACTTTCATGCAGACCTTAATCTTGATACTTCGGGAAATTCATGCTACTCAGCTGCGAGTGAACACTAATTGTCATGTCATATCAATATTAAGGGTTCAGCCGTGGAACATAACACATTAAAGTATTCAATGAGCCTTGCAATAACGAATAATACAGGCGGGATGTTGAAATTTACAGAATATTTGGGATTGTTGCTACATGCACCATTCTGGATAATTTCATGTAAATATACTGAATTTCTCAACATATGCATAAGTAAAAAGGCTGGGCACTCATTACTTCAAATGGCTCCGTCCATTTGCAGAATAACAGTACATTAAATACAGGGTTTTACAATCTTATCCCTGAACTAAAAACCACTATCAACAACTGCGAAGCTATGAATGATTATACTCTAGTTAGACATAGTATTAATGAATACAATACGAAGTATAATGCTTATCTTTTGAACTTCGTATATAAGACATCGACATAATCGTTTGAATGCTATTCTGATTATGTATGGGTATGAGGTGAAGATTTCGTCCTAGGAAACAATGTTTTACATTCGTTGAAAGGAAGTAAATTCATGAACTTGTTTTGTGAATCGAAAGGGAAATCGCTAGGCTTATTGGTATTATTATTCATTGCAAATCTTTTAAATTACCAATATGTGTGTTTAGTATAACCGCTCATGACTTGCTTATGTTCTTGGTAAAACTATTCACAAGGCGTACTTTTGTATTGGTATGACTTTTATTAGTGAAAACCGATCTTAAGTAATAACCTGAGATGGTATGATCGATTTGTTGTAATTGGTATGACCAACTCTAGTCATTGGGGAACCGATCCTAGTAAGAGCTGCAACCGATCACAAAATGGGAATCGATCCTTGTAAGAGGTGCAACAAGTTTCTAGTTATTGGGAACCGATACTATGAACATGTGCAACAAGGTCCCGGGGTTTTTCTGCATTTGCGGTTTCCTCGTAAACAAAATCTTGCCGTGTATTTTACTTTTCTATTTCCGCAATTATAATTAAAAGTAAAATACACAAACGTTAATTCCTATTTACTTGATAGCAATCCTATTGTGTTTGGTTAAGTCTGAACCTTTTATCAAGTAAACATACTTCGTTGTTGTATTGTCTCGATTTCGTATCCATAGACGATCACACGAAGTGTGAACCGATTAGTTGTATTATCTCGACTCAGTCCATAGACATTCACTTTCGGAGAAAGGACTTATAGGTGGAAAAGTTTTAGATTGAGGTATATTTGGGTACCCTCATCTTTTCAATTGGTATCAGAGCAGCCAAACACGAAAAGATCTAACAATCCGTGTTTGGTGCGATCCAACCTATAAGACTGGAATCTAGAAATGGTTTTTATAGAACCTGATAATGATTCAGTTAACGTAAAGCAAGACATCAAGAGTTTTTAATTAACACTTGATAATGGCATTTACGATTCAATATCTGAAGACCTTCATGAAAGGGAATCTACTAGACAAGTTCATCTTGTTAATGATGTAGAAACTGGGAATCATGCCTAGAAAATCAGTTGGATGAAATATTCGATGATGGTGACTCAGATATTGATCGAGAAGTGGATGATTATATCTAAAAATACTCCAAGATACTGAAGACTTTAGGAAAGAGTAAACTCAAAACTTCTGATGTCATTGATCTCTTAACTCCTCTATATCGACAGAATAAGAAGTTGAGAATAGTTTTTCAAGGACAATATTGTGGTTCTCGCACCACTGAATATCTTCTTAAAGATCGTACAAATGTTCTAAATTCTAAGAAATTAGAATGTGAAAATCTTCGAAGAGAACTGTTGTTTGAGGGTAAAAACTGGTTCTGCTGTTTTTAGGTAAATTTGGGTATGTTGATGAGAAACGAATTAGTACCCTAAACAAATGCACTGCACGGGAGTACTTTTAGATTCGAGAGATTAATCTGTAAGACTCTGGACGAAACCAAGAAATGGCCATTCCAGATTCAATTCGGTCACAAAGTGAAGGAGAAGGGTTGATCTTAGGGAGGGAAGCGAAGAAGGTGTTTGAGATCAGAATGTTGAATAATGAAGGTGTGGCTGTTTTATTACTTGTATCAGAATATGGTTTATGGATACTTGTGTTGATAACACTTGTGTTGTTTTTTATTAAAATAGGTTGAAATCCTATTTATACAAGTCATCGAGCGCACTCCTGATCTCATAGGAAGTGGAGACAGTTAAGTAGTGGAGAAGTGGGGTTGTGTAAAAAGTGGTGATCATCACGTTTCCATAATGTAGGAAGACCGGTCACACTTTCACCCATTACTCTCATCACTGTTAACCGTCCGTGCTTACCTGACACTTTCTCGTAATAGGCGCGTTGCATGCCGCACGCTGTAAACCGCCAGACTAATACCCTAGTGAGCATCCCCCAGTTTGTGACATGTTTGATGTCTCGAGTAAATGGGTCAAGTCGTGAGACTTGCCGCTAAAAGCAGCACGTAGTGCTTCTTAAGTTAAACAATAAAAAAATTCGTGAAATCAGTGTTTATGAATCATCGTTTAGAATCGATGCGTATAAAGCATTGTTTATAGTCGATGTGCGTAATGCATCATTATTTTAAAGATCGCCTAAATTAGTCGCTAGTCAACCGTCTTAAAATAAGAGTGTGACCGGGCACCTTTGGGTGATCGTTTGGTAGCTCTAGGGGTGAGCTACTGCTTGGTCGATCACTCCCTATAGGCGAGTGGCGGATGGTAGCCATTCTAAAATCCTACCGGTTGATCTAAATTGGATCTGGATCGCTCAAATTGGCTAGCCAAGTTGAATGGCCGAGATGATTTGCGGCAGTTAATGACTGTTGTTGAGGCAGCACGAAGGGCCATCTTTGGGTGATCGTTTGAGGATCACATGGGCTAGTTATAGCTTGGACGATTGCTCCTCATGGGAGGGGGGTGGCCGGTGATCACAGTGTCGCCCTATCGATTATCTAACATCTGATCTAAAATATCCGACCAAGCTAGCGAAGTTGGATGGACGAGATGGTTTGCGGCAGCTATTTGCTGCCGTTGATCCAAATTAGGGTTTGGAAACCGTGTGGCCAACCCTAGTTTGGCTGATCGAATGAAAGCGCTGGGCGCTAGTTTGAGAAGGCCAATCATCCATGTGCAAAGACGGGCCGCTGGTGTGCACGCTGACATCTCTTGGGCCATCTAAAATTAGATCTAAGCCATTCGATTTGGCTGGCGAAGATGGGCGGTCATGATCGATTTGCGACAGTAACATACTGCCGCAAACACAAATTAGAGTTTCAAAGCAGCCATGCCCGCCCTAGTTCAATCGAATGGTTTGATGCGTCATTGACTTGCCATGAGCAAGTCGGTCGACTGGGAAGGAAATTGGTCCGCCGATGAACACATTGACATCTCTTTGATCGTTCGAGATGCGATCTAAGCCGTCCAACTAGGTCAGCTAACTTGGACGGATGCGATGGGTTTTGAGACCCTTTTTGTCGGTCTTAGCTCGTTTGAGCTTGTTTTGCCAATAGCGCGATCACCCACATTAGGGTTAATCGTTCGAAGGCGCTGCGGATGAACTAGATGGGATCCGTTCGGTCGGGATGCTAGTGGGCCCTCCGGCGATCATTGTGATGATTGCCTAATTCTGCCAGGAGTAGGCTAGGCTTGTTGAATTGCGTGGCCAAATTGTGTGGCAGTGATTATTTTTTTTGATACTGGCATGAACAGTCTAGATTTTCCTTAAGGAATTTAAACGCGTTAGATCGCGCTATCTTTTAATCAAAAAGTGTGTAAACACACTAATCTCTTTATCAGAGAGTGGTGTAGCCTACGTGAGTGTTTTCATGCAGTCTCAATACTGACACTTCGGGAGATTCATGCTACTCTACTGCGAGTGAACATTTAATCGTCATGTCATGCCAGTATTGAGAGTTCGGCTGGGAACATAGCATGGGAAAATACCAGGAAGGTCATGCATTAGTGAATAATGCAATAAGTTAAAATTTACAGAATATCTGGGATTGTTGCTTCACGCACCATTCTGGATAAATTTCGTAAATATGTTGAATTGCTCAATACATATGTAAGTGAAAAGGTTTATGCACTCATCACTTTCAAATGGCTTTTGTTCCTTTGCAGGATGACAGCGCATTAAATACAGGGTTTTACAATTTTAGCCTTGAACTAAAAAACCACCATCAACAACTGTTTTTGTCGGAAAAGAAACGTGCTGAATCAGAAGCAATGCTTAATTCTCGACAAATACAGGGTCTTGAAGAAAAAGCCAGTGCTAGTCTCTCTCAAACAAAATTGTTAGAGAAAGAGCGTGATGTTGCTCTTGAAAAAATTCACTTGTTGGAAGAGAAGCTTGTTGAATCTGATGCAAGGATTAACTCTCAACAAAAGAGTTTTGAAGAGAAAGAAGGTGTATATCTCTCACGAGAAAAACACCTTCAGGCTGATCTAGCTGGTGCTCTTGATAAAATGAAGATGTTGGAAGAAGAAAATTTGTATTTGAAAAAATCCAATGATAGCACAAACAATTTATCCTCATTGTTAGAAGTAGGAAGATATCATGGTGATACACGGGGATTAGGATATAAGGAATCAGATTCTTCCAACGATAACAACGAGATAAAATTTGTTAAAGCTACAAATTCTTCTCAACCAGAGGATTCCACTGATGACAAAGATGCTCATATTTCTTATAGAGAAGAAAAGTCTGTCAAGCCTAAGAATAGTGTTCAACCAGCAGTAATCAAAGAAGGCATTTTTGCTAATGTCAAGAAAGCAACAACGTTGAACAAAGATAAGAATAAGAATAAGAAAACTCGTCGAGCTCCAATGCAAAAGGATCCACAAAAAGGTAACATTAAAACTCAGTCTTCGTATGTTACTAAGCATTGTTATTATTATGGTAATAAAGGCCATTTGCAATGGGGATGCAAAGTTCGTAAGATGCAAGATGCACTTTCTTTTGTATCAAACAAATTGGCTAAGATTGCTCCCCAAAGGAACTCAGATCGATATTGTCCAAAATTTAGGCAAAAGAATTATTACAATGATAGTTCAAATTTTTCCTATCGCTCGACAAGGCCATCTCATAAAAGACCCGGCTATAGAAAGAGAGATGACTTTGTAAATGCTAAGACAAGATCTGATGTTCCAAATTGGAGAAAAGTTGTTTCGCAAAATATCCAAAAGGACAATGGTTCTAATGGTATGAAGGAGAAAGCTGCTCCTGCAAAACCCTCCTCTAAATGGGTCCCAAAATCCTCTATAGCCAAAAAGGGACCAAAAGTTAGTCACAAGAATGACTCTCAACTGTTAATTGTTGGCGACAATAATTACAAGAATTTTCTTGAAAGACTAAAGAAATACATCATGTCTGAAATCTCTTGTACTAGTGAATGTTGTGATAATGACACTCTTCATCACAAGTCAAAGAAGAAAAACAAGAGACAGAACAAGAGAAAACAAACTAAGAAAGAGGTCAAGAATGATGATTGTGTTGGAATGTGCATGCTCACCTTTGTGCTCAATCTTATGAAGGGTGAGGAAGTACATGAAACTGAGCACATGATCTCTCGGTTATTATATGACTAATTAACATCTTTAGGGAGATTTCTTTTCTTCTATACTCATACCTTATCTATATATATTTGACCTTTTTTTATAGAAACGGTAATTTTTAGTTTATTATGTTTATATCTACTGATCATATATGTGTAGCTCCTGTTTTTACGGTTAAAATGAGCCAAAAATCACTAAATTCTGACATTGTATGCAAAAGTTATGTCAAAAACAGTTTAGTGTTGTGATCCATCACAAGTAACTACTGTAACCGATCCTAGTGAGAGGTGTAATCAATCCTAGTGATTGGTGTGATTGGTTCATATGAAGGAGTGTAAAACTGTTTTTCCCATAACTTCTTCGTCCGAACTCGGAATAACCTCATTCTTTTTGCGTTGGTTTCGTAATTCAATTTCCTACAAAATTGAAGTAATTGCAATACTTGATTTTATGTTGAATATTTATGATGTATTGCATTTGATGTTATGCGATGTTTGATTTCGGTTTTCATGACCTTAATATTCGATCTCATATGGTGTGAACCCTTATGGTTTGGGTGACTTTTTGATTTAGCAGGATTGAGTTCTAGCCCATGTTGGTAGGCTTTATCAAAGGATCATGAGGGGATCTGATTGAAACAATATGTGAAAAAGTCACAATATGTTGAATCGTTTGGTTTAGCATAAAAGTGTGTTTCAGGGTTTCAACTTTTGCATTGCATAAGTTAAAACCGGTTTTCAACCTTTCTCTAGTAAAGGTTGGCTGTTGTTGTTCATTTGTCTTGCAAGAGGATGACAACATAATGATATTTTGGTATCAATTCTCCCTGGGAAGATGCAAACATTATTGGAGAAGAGGATGCGAAACTTGAGGTAACGACTTTGTTAGTTAATCGTTTTCCTGTTTAAGAAAAGCCTGATTATATTACATATATTTATTGCTTTTGCTTAACAAAATTTCGGTACAATTGATGTTTTATTCCATTATTTGTGTATGGATGTATGTGTGATTCAATTGTTTCCCGTTAAGGAAAACTATTGTTATCTTGCTTTATTGTTTGGTATTAATTGTTTAGGCTTACAAAATTTACGGTGCAATTGCGGTGTTTTAATGTCCATGTTATTTCAATTGCTTCCGGTTGAGGTAAATAATTATGCAAGTTGATTTATTTGGTTTGTATGAATTGTTTATGGCTTAACAAAAGAAAATGTTTTCGGGATGAATTGTTTAGTCCAATTCGTTTCCGGATAAGAGAAACTAAGTTAATTCCGATCTTAGTTAGACTTATCAAAGTGGAGGTTTCGGTTATTCAAGTCTAATCGAATGCCTTAACAAGAAATTCTAGTTAACTAACCTAGTACTTGTCTTGTTTAAAAGTGAAAGGTCTAAGTTATATGGATAATTAGAACCTGATGAGAAAAATAGAGTTAATTCTGATCTATATTTTGGTCTTATCGAACAAGCGATTGTATTTGTACAATCGGTTTAGCAAAGGAACTAAGGTGCTTAGTCGATTTTTGGTTTGCTAAACTATTAGGGAAAATTGCTTCGGGCAATTGTTTCCTTGGTAACATATCAAAACAAAATTACTTTGTAGTTTCGGTTTTGATATTGGTTATCAAAAATGGTGTGTGGAATTAACTCTTATAGGTTGCAAGTCTTGTGAGATTTGTAAGATCCTTTCGGTTTGTTATTTTATTTGCTCGTACCTTTGTCATTTTGTGACAAAAAAGGGGAGAAATATATGGAGTAAACAAGTGATATTAATATTGATTGGTATTGATTTGGTATCACTAAGGAAAGGACAATGGTGCTTAAACGTTTTATCTAAAGAAAGAGTAAAGCATAGACTAAGGGGGAGTAGCATATCATATTGATAAGGGAATAACAAAGATGTGCGGATTGAAAATCTACCTATCTTACCTTTAGGGAGAGTATTAGCTTTGTTATTATAATGTCAACAACGGCATTTATGGATTGAATGTATACAGGTTATTGTGCTGTTGAATTTGGGAATCAAGCGTATGTGTAATGAATTCTTGTAATTTGTTTATCCATATGATGTAAGAGTTTTGTCACTAAAATTGACAAAGGGGGAGATTGTTAGAGCATAGCTCGGTTGAACCCACCAAGCGTAGGTATGTCAAGTTTGGTTGTCATATTTTAGTGAACCAAAACTCATTTAAAGAGTCGCTTGATTATATATGCTAGAGTCAACTTCGTATAGGTTAGCTTGAAAGTATTAGGATATGAGACATTACAAGTATTACGTGAAGACTTGAACAATGTGAAGAAGTAAGGAGCTACAACCACGACATCATCCTTCCACCTTAGGTTAGTAATATTTGACTTGAACTGTTTCATTTCCTAACGTATCTTTCAAGTCGTGCATATTGAAAACATAACTATGAAGCTATGAATGATTATACTCTAGTTAGACATAGTATTAAGGAATACAATACGAAGTATAATGCTTATCTTTTGAACTTCGTATATAAGACATCGACATAATCGTTTGAATGCTATTCTGATTATGTATGGGTATGAGGTGAAGATTTCGTCTTAGGAAACAATGTTTTACATTCGTTTAAAGGAAGTAAATTCATGAACTTGTTTTGTGAATCGAAAGGGAAATCGCTAGGCTTATTGGTAATGTTATTCATTGCAAATCTTTTGAATTACCAATATGTGTGTTAGTATAACCGCTCATGACTTGCTTATGTTCTTGGTAAAACTATTCACAAGGCCTGACTTTTGTATTGGTATGACTTTTATTAGTGAAACCAATCTTAAGTAATCACCTGAGATGGTATGATCGATTTGTTGTAATTGGTATGACCAACTCTAGTCATTGGGGAACCGATCCTCGTAAGATGTGCAACCGATCACAAAAGGGGAATCAATCCTTGTAAGAGGTGCAACAAGTTTCTAGTTATTTGGAACCGATCCTATGAACATGTGCAACACGTTTTTAGTTATTGGGAACCGATCCTATGGACATGTGCACCAAATACAAGTTAGATACCATATATACTTTGAACATGTGCAGTAACGCTTATCTTTTATTGTTCAAAGATATTCCTTAATAGCTAATGGAGAATCCCGGATCAAAAATAAATTGAGAATCTTTTAATTAAGGTTTTGAATTTTATATTTGGAAAATAAAAATTAGTAATCTGCATTTACTAATTGGAGATTTTCTAGTTCGGTCAATATTTGGACATAACATTTTCAGGAATTATGGAAACCGAATTTGGAAATATATTGCATATCTTGAGAATATTTTCGGTTTTGGAAATTCCTTGGTGTCCAAACTTCCTTGGTCTATAAATATTGAAGTTTGCATTTCGAGCAAACTAATCCTCAGAGCCAGCAAAACTACCTAGTTGTGTTGTTACTGGTGGAGCCGCTTATTCGGAGAGGAAAGTAACCTAATTAGGCGAAATCTCTTACGGCCGCTCAGTTTAAAGACTTCTTTGGGATTGAGAAGCTCTATTAGTACCGTTGGTGGTAAACTAGATAATTGCATTTTATTATTAGTTTTCGATTGATTTGATTGACTAACGGTTGTTGAACTTTTATTGCACCTAGTTTGTTTATGCTTGAGAGTCTTCTCTTCTGATATAAGATTCACTCAAACTAGATCGAAGTTTCGACGGGGATATTTAGACTGTTTGTATATCTAAAGACGTCTTGTGATAATCCATTGTTAACAGACTCTGTTCTATGTGTGATTGATCACAAGAGATTCAAGTTGATTGTGTGCAGGTTTTTATTGAAGATCTAAGAAGATTTGAAGACGAAGAAGATTTCTGATTTGGGTTCATAATCTTTGGTGTGCACAATACTTGTTTCGGGTAAAGAGGATCCAACTATAATCGGTTTATCTTTGTGATAGATTGGATTGATTAGTTGAGTAGATCGACATCAATACAATTCTTTGTGATTCAAAGTATTGATTGCAAAATCTTGACAATTACTTTGGTAGTTGTTATTGGATAGATATAAGGACATGACAAAGGAGTTTATTGGGATAAACGGAAGAGCCTTTTGTCGAACTCATATCACGTTGATTGAAAATAGTTGTTACCGAACAGATTTGTTGTTCCTTTACTGTTTGGAATACGAACCACAGGAATTGTTCCAAGTGCGTGACTTATTACAAGTCGGAGGCGAAGGGATACATACGGAACTAGGTGAACTATAGGTTTAGTTGCTTGGTCTCAACTATACGAAGTTGGTTTAGATTTTGTATAGCGGCTTAATCCTGAGAGTATTCAATTCTGGACAAGGTCCCGGGGTTTTTCTGTATTTGCGGTTTCCTCGTTAATAAAATCTCGTTGTGTCATTTACTTTTATTTTCCGCAATTATAATTGTTGTTATTATAATTGAAAGTAAATTACACAAACATTAATTCCGATTTACTTGATAGCAACCCTATTGTGTTTGGTTAAGTCCGAACCTTTTATCAAGTAAACATACTTCGTTGTTGTATTGTCTCGATCTCGTATCCATAGACGATCACACGAAGTGTGAACCGGTTAGTTGTATTGTCTCGAATCAGTCCATAGACAATCACTTTCAGAGAAAGGACTTATATGTGGATTTTTTTTAGATTGAGGTATATTTGGGTACCCTCGTCTTTTCAACAAGGCATTAGAAGGACAAGGAAAAGGTTAAATACATGTAAGATTTCTACCTTCTTCTCCCTTTGTAATTCACTTAATATAAATTGTGCTACAGACATAACAGGTACTAAACAAGGGACTATAATAGTGAATCTTGTTGTTCATGATGGGCATTTGACAAATGACTACCATAACATAACTTGATTATGGTAAATAGTGCCTCTTTCTGTAGCATGAAAAGAAGGACGCACAACCTGCTCAAGAAAGGTAACCAATTCCTTCTTGACACATCTTGTATCTTGTTTTGTGTACATTTTCTCTTGAACTTATGATTTTCTCCATAAGGTTGTCCTTTAAAATGTCTTGTTGTGAATATCAACCACCTCTTGTGCTCTAAATTTCTATTTATTGAGTTGAGACCAAGGTTTATATGGTCTACAAGATTTCTCATGAAAATTGTTTGGTCACAAATTTGATGAGCTCATGAACCGGTAATCATGTGGATTCCAAAGCCGGTCCAAACCTAAATAATAAGTTAAACATCTTCAAAAGATTCTAGAATCTTCTTTCAGTTTTCTTGACCTAGAAACTGTATATATATATATTCAAGGTACGCCTACCTTATATTATATACAAGTGCTGGAATAACTCGTGAACGTTCACAAACCATGGATGTTTCTAAGATTTCAAACAACACAAAGGAAGATAACAAGAAGATGAAGGATGATGGTTCCATAGGAATTGTTGAGTTTTACGATAATCCAATCAGCATATCTTGTTACTTTGCTCAAGAACATATAGGGTCAAGACCGGTTCAGATGTCCTCTGATTTGGTTGGATATATTGTGAGTTACATCAAAGTTGTGTTCGAGCAATTGTCTGATGCCAAAAGAGATCTCAAGCTCCACAATTCAGAGTTGGGAAAAGGTCTGATGATCTTGGTTCTCTCAAAACTCAAGTAGCATACTACATATGAATTGTAGTTCTCCTTATTTTGTTTTCTTTCTATTTTCTAGGAAACTTCTTGTGAGAATTTATTCTTACTTTTGAGAAGGATATTGGTATAGCCAAAAATTGTGAGTACATAAGCTATTTCCAACGATTTTTATCTTGCATGTTTTTAGATTTATTTATTTAAATTCTAGAGTTTTTGGAAGATGAACATGCAGTATGTAATCATTATTGGTTTAATATATTGCAAAGTCTTATGAGATATATGTGTCCTTTTTGTAAATTGAACTGATATCTCATATATGCTCAGAAGTTAAGTCTATTATGTTTTTTATAAACTAAAAATAGAACAAACTTTGTGAGATTTTTCTTGCAGTATCGATCTACTCGTGATCACACTTCTGTGTTATTACTCCACTATACACTCCGTAATATTTTCTTATGTTGAGTCATACTGATTAAAATTAACTTCTTGTTCGTAACTAACGTTGAGATTAATTTAAGTCGATGCTCATGATACAAACCATGTGATTTGTTAATGTCCGACAAAATCCTTCTTTTTCATTAAAGTAAGGTCACTTATGTTGTTCTCTTGGGAATGACATCAAATGGAGGAAAGTTCTTAAATGAACTTGTGCTTAATTGCTATATCTTTGTGGGGTATGTGGATGTGGAATTTACAGGGGATTTTTGTATCTTAAATATCCTAGATGAGCGCTAAGTATTTCATACTATGTGATATCATCTAAATAAAAGTTGATATAAGGAGTTGCATATTAACTATGTTCTTATGTATTGTCTCTAATTCCTTTAAATCTTGAAGTATCTTTTGGTTGAATTTATTATGATCCCATGATTTTCGTACCTTTGCCAATTTTTATTGACAAAAAGGGGGAGAATTAATTAGTAGTTTCGCACTACATACATATGGTTTACGAATCATTATGTAAGGGGGAGTGAATCAATATCTATAGGTTTCACCTATTATGCAAAAGATGTAAGTATTGATTAAGGGGGAGAACCATATCACCGTAGTATTACTTCAAAGTTGTGATAAAATTGAACTTTGGAGAAGATAATAATACTATGTTTCTCTATAATGACGATTGAGAATATTTTTTTTCAAAGTTGTTATTGCTACGGATCTTCAACAACAATGATGCTGAGTTGAACACATTCAGAATCATTACAACTTGAAGTAACGAAGAATTCAAGGAGTTGAAGAAACCAAGGAAATCAAGCATGATGGATTCAAGGAGTTTTTGAAGCTTTATTTTTTAATCCATATGTATTGATAGTTTTTTCACTAAATTGACAAAGGGGGAGATTGTTAGAGCATTGCTCGGTCGAACTCACAAGTGTTGCTATCTCAAGCTTGCTGTCAAATTTAGTTTTCAAAACTATATCTTGATTTCTAGTTTACAATTAGTTAAGTCTCGGATTAGGAAAGAAGTATGTAGTTGAGAATCGGACATCACTGCGTTCTACCGTTTGAAGTCGAAGATCAACCGAAGATTTTGGAGAACTTCTTCAACAAAAGGTAAGTGAAGACTGAACCACATATTTCTCAAGTTATATTCATCCTTCTATCTATGAGATGTTGTCGCATAACTAATTAGACTATTGTAAGTATATCAAGAATTTCGAGTCAAGTTTATCTTTGTTATTAGTTCTCGAAATATATATGATTAAGCTTAATGAACATTTGTTCATACTTGATGAATTTCGGTTAAGAAAAATGTCTTGTTCATAATCTAAATTGTGATTCAAGAATATCATTCGAAAATAGCTTGGAACGATGATATGTGTCATTGACGTTATTTGAGAATGTTTCGAATTGATTTCGAGAGAAATATAGAACTACTGAAAATCTGGACACGGGACAGTATGCATACCAGTTTCACAAACTGAAAAACTGTTATAGGTCTGGAGCCGCAGTAATTGTACCCAGTACACGTACCACAGTAGCTATATATCGGCAGTGGCTTAGTGGTACGCATACCCGGTATCCATACCACAAAAAGTCTGTGAACTCGTGAACCTGGAATGGTATGTACGCATACTTATTATGCATACCGAAAAAGAACTCTTGGTTTTGAAACTGGTGTGGTATCCATACCCGGTACGCAAACCGGAAAAGTTCTGTATGTTTCAGAACTTATATTTGTCTTAAGGGTACACATACTCGGTACATGTACCATGACAAATATAGTCACGAACAACGTTGAGTATACGTACTTACCCTGTCGAATATTTTCAGATGCACATAAAGTTATTTCTGTGAGATAATTATCATTTGAATAAATCTCTAAGAGCACTATATAGACATGATTGATCACATATTAACCTATGGTTCACTCTCCCTTTTTCTCTCGGAAACACAGGGAAAAAAAACTACTTTCTTCAAGTTTTAGATCCTTGATCTACCCGGTTTTGGTTTGATTTTTCAGATCTACAGGGGAGATCAAGTTTGTTTACTTGTATAGATTTATCTTCCAATAAAAGAAATTGTTTCTAAATAATTTTTATGATTTCTTATCGGTATGATGGTTTCACAATACTATCAGGACTTGTCTTCTTATTGTATTATTAGGTTTTTCTGGTGGATTCACATCATCATCAAGCATGTTATGGAGGAAAACAATCTACTTTGTCAGATATGGAGATCGTTTGTGAAGAAATTAATTTGGGCATATTACTTCCCTTTTATGGAAGCATCTAATATCCATGATGATCAGGAAGCAAAATGGTTTGAAACCATTATAAGGATATCCAATCCTTCAACGGGATGCAGAAGTTTAATTCGATTTACACATCTTGTTTCTTTAAGTTTCAAATGTAAATCATGTACTATCTGTGTTGCCCTGTTTCTTGATGTAATTGATCGTGATCAACCAGGAGGGTGTGTCTATCTGCCACCTCTTCTATGTAATCCTTAAAACCTCAATTTGAATGAGGTAGTCAATAAATAAAAATTTAGGGGCTTTTCAAAGCCCCTTGTTCCTTCAAAAAAAAAGTGTTTATGAAAATGATTAAGCTTATAGTTCAATCGTCTAGTTTCGGCTAACCGTTTATGAACAACATCTATATACACGATTTGGTTACAGTTAATCCTGACCAGAGTGTATATCTTGATATGTCAATCACATTTCAAAGATTCATCTAATAGTGGATATTGTTTGCTTGGTTCCAAAGATATCTTAGCTTAAACCTAAAGCAACCTATGCTTTGAAAGTCTATAGAAGGGGAACCTCAAACAACTGGGATCTTTAAATCCCGACACTATCTTTGTGTGTCCTAGTTGTAAACTAGAGTCATCCTCTTCTTAAAACCCTTATAGGGTTTAACGACTAAAAAGACTTCATATGGATTCGTGAAGCCAGGTCCAACTATCTTTTATCTTGATAGTTCGTGTATCCTGATCTTGTTTGATTGTTGAGCTACTCACTCAAACAAGATAGATAGAAATCGCAAAGTTCTCTTCGTGTCAGACTTTGTGATTCCACAGGTTTTTGTGAGGTGGATAATAATCTAGGCTGCTCTTCGAGAAGCACAAGTACGAATTTTGAGGTTAGCTAGACTTTGTCTATTGCTATCGATTTCCAGTCTCACCTTGATCTACGATCAAGAAATCACCATATATGCTTATCTGTGGGAGGCAGATTGGTTTAAAGTCTTCAATTGAGTTGAAGCAACTCTTAGGATGTGAAGGACGTCAGCTAAGGGAATCAATTGCGCGGAGTTCTGCTGGGATTCAAGAGGCATAAGGAACGCGACTGTAACTGAATTACTGTGAGGGTTTAATTCGTTCTCATCTACATTCCAGTCCGAAGTTAATTGGTAGTGGGCTAGTGTTTGTAGCGGCTTAATACAATTTGGTGTTCAATCTGGACTAAGTCCCGGGGTTTATCTGCATTTGCGGTTTCCTCGTTAACAAAATTTCTGGTGTCTGTGTTATTTCTTTTTCCATATTATATTGTTTATCTTTATAATTGAAATATCACAGGTTGTCCGTAAATCAATTAAAGTAGATACATCCATCCTTGTTTGTTGGATACGACTTGATTGATTCTTGGATATTGATCTTTTGAATCGTCCAAGTACGATCTCACACGTAAATCAGATTCACAAACTTGTCTTTGTAAACTTTCTGATTGTGGGAGAAAGAGATATAACTCTAAATATTATTCCTTGATTGAGATTCATTAAGAATTGTATTTAAGTTTGTTCATACAAGTTGCCTAAAAAAAAGTTGGTGGTGTATTTTGGTACCCCCGTGTTTTCAGTAAGCATATGATGCGCCTACATAAAAGACCAAACTAGAGTAGTAATCTATAAAAAAGCAATCCAAAGAATAACACAATCTAGATAATAACATTCGTATCGCATTTCTTTTTTTCCTATAAAAAAAGAATCAAATATCAACTCTTTACTTGGTGTTTAGTGCTCAGGAATTTAGAATATCATAGTTTTAACGAGGTTATGACTCATTGTCCTAAAATGTATTTTGATCACTTAGAGCAGTTCCTATGGACTCAACAAACTTTTGATTTTGCTCCCACTATGGACTCAACAAACATGAAAAATGGATGTACAAACCAACAAATTTGTTGGTTTGTTGAGTGAGTTGGATGATCAAGCGCGCGCTTGATGTTAGGCCGGGCGATTGTGCCACAATCGCTGGAGTTGGAGGGAAGATCGCTGGAGTTGGAAGGAAGATCGCTGGAGTTTGAAGCAAAACCGCCCCTTGCTTTCTCTCTCCCAAACTCGGTTATTATATTTAGGGTTTATTTTTTATTATTTGCTAATAATCTGTGGGACCCAATTCTTATTAGTTTATATAAATAAAATCATTAGTGGGACCCAACTCTTATTAGTTTATATTAATAAAATCACTAGTGGGACCCTAAAATATCAGATTTGTTCATTTTACCTTGTTTCCCATATTGGAAAATGCAATTTGCTCATCCACGTGGCTCAACAAAATAATAAGTTTGTTGATTGCCATAGGAATTGCCCTTACAAGCTTAGAAGTTATGTAACTTTTTTGGCCTGCTTCTTTTTCTTTAGTCGTTTTGTAATCTTAAGGGTGGTACAAGCATCTTGTACCATGGCCGATGCCGCATGGATAAAAACGTTAAGCAGTGCACCAAATCGGCCTGGCCTCACCTCCCTGTACTTTGACACGATTCAATTATGGAAAGGATGATGTATGTTGACCATCTCTGGTTTAACCACACATTGATACTTCACTTTCAAATTAAATTTTGCAGGCAAAGAAAACAGATTTTAGGGATTCACAAAAGAGACAGAATTCAAATTCATCATCTCGGTCTCTCTCTCTAACGTGGCGTCCCAAATTACCACGGCAATCTGGATGCTCTAGGAAGTACAGCAATATCTATTGTGTGAAATACAGAGACGTGGTTAAACATTAGCGGTGCATGATTTGTGTACACCATTAGGTGCATGCATGCATGGGCATGCACGGCCTTCTTGTTCGTATATATGCTTATACACCGAAATATGCAAACCACTAATACATGTACACGCCGTCTAAATCCTAAATGGAGTAGTAATGTTAAATCCTTATGAAAACTGTGGGTTAGTATTCTTTCTACGAAAGCCATGTTAACCGATTAAAGATTGACACGTAGTGGCGTTGCACCTTGGTGTGTAGGAAGCTGCAATGGAAGCATTTTCGCTTATTCATTCTCGTGATCAAATTCAGTCGTATATTCTTGCAACGAAGGTACACGAATAGCTAGTACCCCAAATTTGGAAGGACCACTACTTCTCTCTTTTGGCTCTCTCTGCATATATAGATGATAGATCTATCTAGAGAAAGCGAATCTTAATATTGGCTCAGGGGTACTTCTTTGTTTATTTGTTTTTATATATTCTGTTTATTCCTTTTTCCGTGTTTAGTTATTTTCATTACATTCATTACGTACTACGTACTATCTCTATCATCTCTTTAACTCTCTCTATGGAGAGTTGTGGAAACATAATGGATGGAAATTCAATTCAAAAGTTTCTTGCAGTATTTCAGGTTTTGGATCTGACCACTATTGTTAGCTAGTCGCGTACAATCAATACTAAATGAGCAATGCAATTTGAAATCCATAGAGGTAGTGTGGCTGTGAAAATTTTCTGATTGCAAGCGGTCAGCGCCATAACTCATACACGGATACACCAGGACTGAAAAGGCTATGTATACTGATTTCGGAGGTCGGTAGCATGCGGCATAGACAATAGATAATAAGACCCCGTTAATTCACTATGTTATGTGAAATATGTGCCAATAAAATGACCAGACGACGACATGAATTTGAGTGTTTGACATGGCTGTGACAAGAAAACTGCATGACGGCTAGTGGAGGTTCCATATTTCTTGGGGGTGTACCATTCCAAAGGGAATTGAATTTTGTCCTGTATGGATTTCAGTACACCCCCAAGTAAATTGGTAACACTTATTAGCAATATTGAAACAAAGTGATAGAGTAATCTTGGAAATCTCGCCCCGTAATTATATTTTAGTACATGCTTCTACGTTTATAATTTCATTTTTACCTTTTTCTTTTTTGTTGCTTTTTTCCTGGTCACATCTATTGTTTTGTGTAGCATTTCTCATTTGCTTAACATGATTTTGGTTTACTAGTGTTAATTCAATCTTTCTCTTGTCTACACAACGAGGCTTACTCTAACGGTTCTCCAAGATTCAACATCCTTGGAGAATCCACGTCATCAAAATTCAAAGTCCAAGCGTAGTGGGAATTCAAGATTCAAAACAAAGACGCCATTTGAAATGGCATATGATGTATCAACCGTTAGATCACCAATAAGACTATGAATCCAACGGTCTATATAATCCTGATGGTTGAATTTCTATAAAGTATTTCCCAGACTCCAACCCTAATGGCGTTTGATGCTTTTTTAGGACGCCAACCCTAATGGCGTCCCAGTGTTGAATTTAAGACACTTAAATGACGGTTCTGGGGGAGAAAGTTGAATCTTACTCCCCATTAGATTCAGCCTGAAGAGGCTAATTTCTTAAGCGCAATGCGTAGGCATTTTGTTTCAACATTGTTAATAGAAGTACCAATTTACTTCGGATGTACCAAAATCTTTATATGATAAATTTTCCATTCCCTTTGGATTGGTATACTATACCTGGCTAAATTGGGGCCTATCCCATTTAATTTGGGCCTGCTATTACAGGACAAAAAATGTCACTAAAAAGTAAAAAGGGTGACCCCTTATCCAATTATTTTAAAAAATGGCTAATTTACCCCTTGATTAATTAGCGTTAATCGGGTGATTAATTGATGTTTAATCAAATAAAACTAGAAATTAACTAATCTTGATTCTTCATCAAAACGTGAACTTTTTTTTTATTTTTTTTGCTGAAAAAACTCGTCCAGAATCGGTTGATGTTCATGCTCACATAAACCGATTGTAAGAATCGGTTTATAATACTTAGAACATAGACCGATTGTAAACTTCATGAATTTTTCTGTGATTTTTTTTCGCCAGAATCGGTTTATGTAGGTGTGTCATATCTACCGATTTTGGGAAATTTCAATAACAATCGGTTTATGTGGACCCTTAAATAATCCGATTGTGGGCATAGCAGTTAAGAAATCAAAGGTTGTACAATCGGGTTATGTGGACATACTTGTAATCCGATTCTAACCAAAAAAATATACAGAAAAAAACGGTTCTCTTCCATACCAGAATCGGGCTATGTGGACATTAACATATACCGATTATGGTTTAATATTTCCAACCAGAATACACATTCAGTATAATCGGTCTTTGTGGGCATGAACAAAATCCGTTTCTAAATAAAATCGATTCATAAGTACATTGACGTAAACCGATTCTAATAAACCCAGAACATTTTGATTTCAAAAAAATCGAATTTTGAGTGATTGCATGTTGCTAAAACCTAATTTAGGGGATTGGGTTGCTAAAAAAGTACTTGATTCGTGCTATTTCATCTGCTTCTATGACAATCGAAGATGGTTCGTATTAGGGGAGAAGAAGATAAGAAGAATCGGTTGGAGATGGAGATGGAAATGAATTTGATTTTGATTTAAGTTTTTTGTTTTATGATTTTGATTTTAGTTTTTAAGTTTTTAGTTTTATTATTAGGATTTAATGGGGACGCATTTGTAGTATTAGTATTTGATAAAGGGTAAATTGATAGTTTCATATCTTAATAAAAAAATTTGTCCCGTAGTAACAGGCCCAAATTAATTGAGATAAACCCCAATTTAGCTAGGATACTATATGTCTGCACCCAAGCATTATACTACCCCCACTAGCAGCATGTTTTGTTTCAGGCTTCTTCTGCATCTCTATTCTTTTGGTTCAGATTAGATATACACATATACACTATACGGCTCGTGTTAGAAAATGATAATTGACCATAAAAACTTTAGAGAGGGGCCATCCATTTTGAAGGTACAATCAGTAAGAAATTCAGGGAAGAAAGCCCATAACTGAGAGGGCACAATCAGAGTGTGGCATTTTGGGGGGACACGCCTAGTGGGTAGTGAAAAGGCTTTGTAGGGTCATGGGTCCTTCCCACTTATTTAAAGACAAAATTGCCCTAAACATAACACCGACGTGTTACATGCGAATTTAAAAATCGGTAGGGGACCGGGCCTCATAAAAAAAATCGAGCAGAAAAGGTTTGGGCAGCTAGGGCAGATAAGGTCAACTGAATTAAACTCTTATCCGCTGCCCGAAATCCATTAATTCTTAACAAAAAAATAGCCAGATTCACTCTTTGAGTGTTTGACCGATTTTTGGAGACCGTGAGCTGACCCCTTCCCACTACTAAACCACGATTTACTTCCTTTCCCTATGCCACCCCACCTATATTAAACAAATCATCCGTATACTAACACTTGAAAGAGCACTTAGGTTCCACTAATCACATTTCTTTGGTTCCCAAAATGTCCTGCCGACGAAAAGAAGAAGATTTCACCTATTATGACCATTGAAACTTCGACTAACCTTAGATAAGATAGTAGCATTTCATTTCGAAGAGGTCTCTAATGATATTCAGTCCGAGTGCCCGGTTGACGGTTCATAATGTTTGTTCCATACTTTCCGAGATACTCCCCTGATTATCATCAGGTTAGTGTGGTAATTTAATAGGAATTATTAAACTAACTCTTAGTATATCTTTGCAGGTGCACGGAAAACTACCACTAATCTATCACTTCACTACCACGACCACACGCGTGCTTCAGTACGTGTTGCACGTGATTCTCTGCCAGCTAAATATTCCTTTTTGATTTCTTTTATGCAAAAATATAAAATAAATTACAATGATTTTCTCAAATTTCAAGTAGATTTTTCATTAATGAACTAAAAACCTCATATAATACTAACAACTAGTAAAATATTAGCAACGAAAAATATTACTCCAACGAACAAATACACGTGTCAGCTGCGTAGCGTGCGGGACTATTTATCAACAAATGAACAGCGTCCGCGTAGCTTAAAATCACCAAATTAAGGAATAAATTAATCATTAGAATTAATAATCAATTTGACTTACTGTGATTGATTTTTTATGGTTTTTGGTCAGCGGTGTGCGGGCAGATCGGTCGCGGTCAGGAGAAGATGACCTCATAGATGGAACTGGGCTTTTGTTCAATTACTAACCAGGCAGCCCATTATGACTTCTCCATAAGAACGCCTCTGGTAGCTCCCTTTTCATCTCTCTCTCTCAAAAAGCTTGAGCTTTCTTAGTGGAAGAAGGAGAACAAGAAGAGAAGCTGTTTCCATAAGGTGAGGTTATAGAAAAAAATTATGAGCATTAATTTGATCATGTATGTTGCCCGTTACCATAGATATATGATCAGAACTACTTCTGCTAATTTTATCATGCATGTATAAAATATATATGGGCAAGTTTGTTCAAACTGTTAATTCTGATTTTAATTTGTTCCATTTTCTGGATATGTGTATGCAGAGTAATGTCATGGATGGTTCATTCAACGTATTCAAGAGTTCATCAAGATTGGAAGTATTTTGTGAAGAAAGATAAAGCTTGTACACCAATAATATTCATCATCAATGGAGAACACTATTCATCAGTGATGAGTACTATTAGTAATGTTGTTTTATTGCTTTAGCATATATACCGGCGTTATCCTAACCGAGCTTTTCTCCGCTAATCTTCTTCGATAAATCTTCCTCATCTTTCTTTTTCTCTTGTTTTCTAAAACCATCAATCTTTGTTGTATTGGATCATATTCCTTCTTATCTTTCCTTTCTATCGTTGTCTTGACCTTGTAAGACCTTTTCTTGACCTTGTAAGACCCAGCTTCAATCTCTTCTCCTCCGCTCTTTAATCCATCCTAAACCCATTTTCTTCGTTTCTCTTTTTGTGTTTCCCACTTAACTCATATTCTCTTCTCCTGTCTATCCCTCTTGAGCTTTTTCACCAATTATAAATCACCATAAAAATGGGCATTCCTCAAAATCATACCCGTTTAGGAGTATCCATCTTAAATTCGATCAAGTAAAGTTAGATTTTCTTACTACAACTCCGGCTTCATCTCAGCTTATTTTATTTTTCTTCTTCTTTTAGGTAGGGTTTTTTGTTTTATTGTGTCTGACACTGAAGAAGAACAATGATGGAAACCATAGTGGTAAAAGTCATTCCCGCAAGTGATGAGTTCATGGAGGTCGTGACTTAAAAGAGTTTAAGACTTACATCTTAGTCAGTCCATTATTAGTTTACTTTTCCACTAGTGGGGTATTTTCCAGCAAGTCAAGTATACGTTTGTCTCAAGTGTACCAACTGATTCCAATTTTTTTTGGTTTGTTTTTCTTTTAGTGTAACAAGATTCAATGGAATACAACGAGAAAAAACTCACCTTATAAGGGTTTTGCTGTGTTTTTTGAAGATATGGATATCATGACATAAGTTTTTAATCTTACATGATGAGTTCGTGGCTGATTAAAGTGGCTGATAATTTTTCTTTTGAAATGTATGATGACGGTGTTTTATAGTAATTTTTGTAAGTGCAAAATTAATCTCAATAGTTGATGAGACATATTCTTGGATGGGTTTCACTCGTGACTGCTACAACCTACAACAGTCACTTTTACTGCTCTCTTTGTACTATTGAACTGCTGCTGTTGCTGCTGCTACTTAGTGGACTTCAAAAATTAATTCTTTCAACGAAGTCATCATAATTCCTTCTTTTTTGTATGACTAACTTTGGGCTCTTTGATAGTGAGAGAGACACCGTAAAATTCCTCTGTTTCAGGCTTTCACCTGATAGATACTGTAAAATTCAATTATGCATTATGGTTAGGGGTGTGCAACAGACGGATGCGGATTAGAGGTCTCCCGCATCCAATCCGTCAAAATTGTGGATTTGGAAAATCCAACCGTGTCCGGCCCAATCACCTGCGGATTTGACATCCGCGGATCAACGGGTGATGCGGGCCGGATGCGGATTAACCGCGGATTTAGTACAAAGAAAAAAAGAAAAAAAACTTGTTTATCTGATCTTGGTGATATGTTCGTTTGCGGTGACTTCTCTTTATCTGATCTTAGTGATATTTGATCGAGGTTTTAATTTGTTGTTGCATTGGTCCAAATCATTGGATTTGTTAGCAAGTGTTTTTGCCTTTTCAGTTGATCAAGTTTCATCTTCATCTAACACTCCAGAACTTCATAATCTCCATCATAACAGCAAACCGATGGCAACTTGTATCTTCCCTGTTTTAACATTTCAAAAGAAGCAATTCACCTTGCCTTTACAGACATCAACGGTGTCAAATCCATTGACAATTCTTCTTACTAGCTCTGTGTATTTCTTCTCAAACTTATCCTAATTCATCTCGGCTGACCCACCAAATTTCTAACCAAGCCATCGCACCACAAATCCCTGGAAGATAATAATGCCTTGATGAGTTCAATTGCGGCAGCATCATCATCTCCGTTACAATCAACAACATCCACTACTTAGGTCGTGAAACACGTACCCCTGTTTGTTTGTTTTTTTCTTCTTTTAATTTTAACTCACTCTGGTACCAAAAACACAAAATGAAAACAATTTCTAGGTTAATCTTCTCAGCAGAAGATCAATCTCTAATCTTTCCCCTCTGTTGGGTTTCTCAATTTGTTTTTGTACAAGCTTATTCCTAAAACTTCACAAGTTTCTCTTCTGTTTGGCTGTCTCAACATTTCTGGTGATGATTTTATTCATCAGGCAAGCCATAATACTTTCACGGTTGGGAACAAGACGGCTACGGTGCGGGTGAATCCGCGGATTTCAAAGTCCAACCGCAACCAAACCGCTAAAAGTGCGGATTTGAGAATCCCACCCGTGTCCGGCCCATAGATCTTGAGGATTGGGTTTCACCCGCAATTTTACGGACGGATACGGATGAAATCCGCGGTTCCGGATTTTTTGCTCACCCCTAATTATGGTTGATATTTTCCCACTTCCCAGTACAAAAAGTTAAAAAGTACTCCAACACTATCCGTTCTTATTAGATGGAGTTCTGGTAGCCGTTGGATCTCAAAACGGATAATGATTTTCTGCATTTGACTGTCAAACCACCGTGAAATCAATGTCCGTTTCGGCCTGGATTTTAAAGTGGTTTCAATCTTTCCAGGAACAACATTGGATGAGAGGTGTTTGGAACACACTTTGAAGTCGTAAAACTTCGCCCAATTCAAAATTTTCCATAAATTGTGATCGGAGCACCATTGCTCTTATAATGAAAAGAAGCAAAAAAAAAATAAAAAAAAATAGGGAAAATTTTAAAAGTACCCCCTTTTTTTGGGTCGTTTTTTTCATGCCCCGTTTTTTTACAAATTTTCGAAAGTGCCCCCAAAATGGATAAAAACGGGAAGGGTCATATTAGTTAGTCAAACCCATTTTACTCGGTCAAAAAATAATGGAAAATTACCAATCCGTACCTAAACCTAAAGAGATAGAGAGAGAGAAAAAAACTAATTTTCTTTTCATTCTCTTTTCGTTCAGAGAAGAGAAAAGGTGGAGGGAGGCGAGTGGTTTCTCCCTTTTCGATCTTCAATCAATAGAAATCATTTCGTCTTTTTTTTTAATTGATTTTGTTTATTAAAGATCACTAAAACTCATCTTCTCGATGGAGGCAAAGCAGAAGGTCATGTCCAGGTAAGATTTTACAAACCCTAACTTTGTTGAGATGGGCTCTGGATCGACAAAGGGTGTCGGTTGATGGAGAAAATTGATGAGTTCAATTAGAAGATGTGATTGAAATCAATTAGGTTGCTCTTGATGCTGAGATTTGATTTGGTGGATTTGATAAATAGGTGAGGAATAGAAGGTAGGGTTGAGGTGAATTAGAGTTTCTGGTCGTAACCTGCTGAGGGGATTGAAGAATTGGTGGAGATTAGAGTTGTTGTCTAAGTTCTTGAGATATCTAGGGTTTATGCCAGAAATTGTAGAAACAGAAGTAATAAGAGATGTTGTTAAAAAACTGAAACGAACCAGAAGATGAATTTGTTGCTTCAAAGGGTGCAGTGATCGAGAGAGGGTTCTCAATTTGCGATTGAGATGGTTCAGGACATGATTTGAGAGTTTGAGTTGCAGACAAAGATGATGATTCCTGAGTTCTGAAAAGAGAAATGACAGAGAAGTGGATCTGAAATGAGAGTTTGTTATGAATTTGAAGATGGGTTCAATTTGAATATGTTGATTGGTATGGTTTGTGGAGAATGACAGGATATGGCTATGGTGGTGCACAAGAAGTAACTGAGATGGTGTGGAGTTAGACCTGATGGTGGATTAATGAATGACTTAATGGTGGTACTAGATTCTGTGCTGTGACAGAATGGCTCGAGGTAAAGCTGAAACTGGCGATGCACAAAAGGAAGTTGGTTTGAGTCGAATCTGAAGTTGGAGGTGTGTTGCTGTTGTTGTTGGTGACATGGAGGACAAGAAATATTGACGTTGCTGGTGCTGTTGGTATTTGAATTAGCAGTGCAGGATATATGGATATTGGTATGTAGGTTAATATTGTGTTAGTTTGCAAGTGGCTGTTGCAGGGAACTAGAGATGGACTTGGTGGAACAAATCTGAAGCTGAATGAATGGGTGTAGTGATTGTAGGAAATTGGAGGTGATATGAGGCAGTGAACCGCAGAATGGTGTTGCTTGCAGTTTGAATACAAGACTGACAAAGAGACTGGTGATGCTATGCAGTGATTAGATGTATGTTAGGCGGATTATCTGAGTTGCAGTAAACAAATACAGGTGCAGTGATTTTGTCTAGCTAGTGATGGCCTGAACTATGATGTCCTGAAGCTGAAGACAGAAGATGAATGGAATGGGTTGGTAATTGAGTTAGCTGTTGATTGCCAGTGGAGGTTAATTTGTGGTGCATCCACAGGCAGTGATGAGTTAGAACTGCAATGGAATTGTTGAAGATGGGTATTATGGAGCTACAGAGAGTTACAGCTGGTATTGATGGTGGAGACTCAGGTGAAAACGCACCCTGGTGTGAGTGAAATAAATTTGTGTTGTATTAACAGAATGTATGTGTTGGTTTGCTGCTAAGAAGAGTTTGAGAACATATTTGATGGAGAAGAGTTTGAGAACAGTGAGTTGAGTGACTGAATCGAGAGGGCTTTTAAGACATTCTGTAGGTGCCACATGGAGTTTAACAGCTCTAACTTTCTGTTTACCGTTTTATTCAAAAAACGGTCAAACTTGGGGCACTTTAGAAAATTTGTAAAAAACGGGGGTACTTTAGATGTGCATAATTCAAAACTGGGGTACTTTATAAAATTTCCCAAAAAAGTATGGGTATACATGTTTTTTGACATTTTTCTGGACTACAAATTCATGGTAAAAAATATATATTTAAGGATACTCCACCGGTCAGCTTTTTATTTTAGAAACCTATTGTAGGGGCTCCAAGGATTTGGTTTTGAGGGCTCCTACTGATTAGACTATCCTAAATATTGATGAGGGTGACCTAATTTATTATAAAAAATACCCATTGATAACTTTACCAAACCTGAATCTAATTAAATCAAAAACTAAACCTAAACCAAAAAAAGAAAAAACTGTCTTCTTCTTCCTCCTCTATTTTTCTCCTCCATCGCCTCTTCTTCCATTTTTTTTCCTTCAACGACGATTAATCGTCAATTCTCATGTAATAACTGTAATTGGGTAAGAATCGAAAACCCAACCCTTCTTTTTTATTGTTTTTGATCCCATGAATAGGTTAGAGTTGATTAAATTAGAGATTGAAAAATAAGTTCCAGAACTGAATGCGATTGAGAAAATATTGATTTCCTCACCGTATAAATTTTATACGGTTGAGAAAATATGAACTCTCAACCATATACAATGTTTATGGTTAGGTAATGTAGCACAGACCAGGATTGATAGAGGTGAAAGCAAACTAGTTGCTGGGGATGAGAAGAGAGTTTAAGTTCTGTCAGAAACTTAATAAAATCTGATTCTAGGAACAAGACTTTAGGGTTTGATAATGATAATAATATTGATAATTGATTGATTAAAAGATTGTATCCTCTAAACAAGAAGGCATAGCCTTTATATAGGTTCTACAAGAACCGACTAAAAGAAAGAAAAGGAAATTCTACCTAAACTAGGAAAGTAAAGGACTTGCAGAACAAGTAAACTAAAACAGACGTAAGGGATCAACAATCATTGTTGATACAAACGAAAAGGGATCAACTATAAGAGTTGACACGTTATAGGAAGATGTCGTACATCAGTCCCCCTTCTTGAAAGAAACTCGCTCTCGAGTTAGCTAATAAGAAAAACTTCATTCTCTCCATATATTGCTCTATACTTCGAGCTGTCATCAAAGAATACGAGTTCTTTTCCTTCATGAAAAATGTAGATATCACGTTTAGTTTACCACGATCAAAGACAAAAGTCCCATCATTGGCAACGGTAAAGATGTAAATCTTGCGAGTGGCTGTCACTAAATTATGTACTTCCAGTTCTATTTGGTTGATCCAAAATGTATCTTTCGCAATAAGTCCATCTAGTTGAAACTGCATCTCCTTTGTTTTGCCACGATCAAAAATAAGAAACATATCTTGACTTTCTTGTAGCTCTTGACTCCTTCGAATAGCATATAGTGAAAATATGTACTGCCAATTATTCTTGAATTGGCATCTTTTAATAAGTGATTCAACTTGTGAATTGATCCAGAAATTATAGACCGTTCTCTCCCATTTATTATCCGTAGAATAATATTCGTAGTCGACGAATCCTTTTGGGTTGCAACCATGACTTTTAACCAAAAGTTGGACATAATTTCCAAGGGAATAGATAACAGTCTAAACCACCGTTTGATGTCTAAATGGCCTGCCTTTTCATGGTCATCGGATATTCTCTTGTTCAAGAATCGGGAAATTCCCAAGAGTTCAGTACCAACATTTCTACTTTGGAATAGAATCCACCAACCAAGTCGTCTGTCTTCAACAGAGCGTCTAGCGTCAATTGAGCTATCCAGCAGTGTCCCAAACAATAATGTAGCAGCAAGTCGCAGAAAGAAAGTGAAATGAATGATGTTATTAAACCCTACCCCGTCTGTAGTTCGTCCAGGTCCGGTTAAATAGTCTTCACAAGAAAGATTTGTTGAATCAAACACTAACTTTCCCCGTTCGTAGTAATTGGTGAAATTAACCGAGAAAATGAAATCGAGAAGATCTGTTTGATTGCTTGTAACTTTTGGAAACACAAAACCACCAGGTCGTGATTTCTCTATATGTTCCTCAAGTTTAGTCTTTATGAAATGGATGTCTACCATAAACCTTTCTTTGTCCAAGTCTCTACAAACCGTCGACATACCAAATACTTGTTGAAAAATTGAAGTAAGACGTGGAGACGACTTGAGATTTATTAAAAGTGGAATAAGATCATTGAAATATCCACCTTTCTTAACCACTGCGTAGAACAAAATTTTCCCAACAGCTACTTCAAGAGCCATTAGAAATTTATTGTCACAATCGAGAAACTGTGTAATTGGTCCCAACACTCCATGAATATTGCAATCTCTAGGAATCTTCATGACAAAATTCAGTTCCCCACATGGTGCCAATAACTCTATCTCAGTGCTCACAGGTGGTCGGATGCCAATAACTCTAGCTGGGGTAGGATGCCCAGTTGTATTTCTAGCAGTAAAATATGAAACCATAGTAGTTAACGTAACCTCTCCAGTAATAGCTCCAGCCAAAACACTCTTGCTCAAACCGAAACTTGCATCCTTCAAAACTTGTATTGAACGCCGACCAGCATAAGACATGAAGTATACTACATCTTTTGGACTCGGTAAAACATGAAAAAACATCTTGTTAGAACAGCAACGAGAAATTATCATTCCAGCAACAGTTTGATTTGCATTTAAAGAGCAGTTAATGCATCTTTTGTGGACACACTTCTTTTGCCTCTTTCGTAGTAATTACCTCCTACGAACATACTTCTTTGAGAAACACGGTGATCATAATTCACTTCAACACCAGGTAATATTTTATAGCCAATAGAACAACGATAAGTTCTAAAACGAAACGTGATGTCTTCATATGCTAAAAGAGTAGTGACCAAATCGCAGTGTTGAATAACTGAGAGACTGTCCACATGATCATAGTAGTGACAAGTATTAAAAATCACCAACTTTGTTGGCAGCAAGATGACAACTTCCTTGAGCCTATAATTGAGCACAATAAAAAAAAAAATCCCTCCAGGCTCTCATGTAGCTTGCTGAAAACAAGATTTTCTGTTGTTCCATGTCTCGAGCTCATCAAATTTCTCAATCCAAGCAAGAAAAACTCTACAAATATATTTGTAATTGCCTGTCCAAAGTGTAGAAAAGAGTACTGAATGCATGTTTACCACCAGGTTTCCACGACCAACCTCGTTGTCTTCCATCGGCACATTCGTGTAACTGCAAAATTTCATCGTGACAAAGTATGATATCCTCCTCGACATTTTCGTCCAAGGTTGGTATGTACAAAACAACTCCAGGAAAATGTACCATATTCTAATCACGAAGAAGAGTAGAATTTTCGTTGCGTGCACAAGGATTGACGAAAAGAATTTGAAGAACTTGAAAAATATTGGGAAGTATTTCTTCATGCTACCACCAGTTCGAATATTCACACTCCCTGGATCAACACAGTGATTCTCCACAGTACATGGGTTTGTTTGAACAAGAAACAAATTCATAAGACCATCATTATATACCGGAGTGAGAAAAAGATTTGACTGTTCATGGAAATATCTGGTATCATCAGTCCACCATGGAAAAGCAGTGTTAAGGAATGTTGAGAAGTTCACAGATCCATGCCATACTCGAGTAAAGAAGGATTCACTGTCATACTTGATGAAAACATCATCTGCCCTTTCTCGTTGCATTACACTATGCGATTTAATAACACCGTTAATTATATATGCAACGACATGTACTAATCGTGCAGCTGCGCAACTTGTAGGTCTCTTTATTTGGCATCGTACAGTAAGGTCCTTCATGTAAGCAATGTGGTCTTTCTTGTCCTCATAGAACCAAACTTCTGTTGAAGTATAACCAAATTTCTCAATATCGAAAACCGGCACATTAGTCTCAACTGATGAGTCCTCAAACTTAATTCCCAGATGTTTACTCATCCATTAAGCGATGTCCAGAAGTTCAGTTCCATAAATCCCATGATGGGACATATGTATTAATGACATAAGAAAATATGGTGGGTCTCCTAAACATAGGTGTAAAGGACCATCATAGGCACATGCAGTAGCATCACTAACATGAAACCAAATAGGAAGAATTTCAGGCAAACTAAGAAACAACGAACCTCTGAATCCTAGGTCTTCAACTATAGGTGACAGATATGTATTTCTCCACCCAATACCTTTTGGTGTAGACCACCGCAGAAACGTTTCTTCAATGTGAATATCAACACTTGGATATGATGTAAACTTGTCGTTCACAAAATCCCAAAGTAGTTTTTTGGCTAAAGATTGTCTACCGGTATAATTCTCCATAGTAATATCCTCTTGAGATCGACAAACGAACACATCTACAGAGGTATATGACGACACAAAAGAATTCTCATTGGTTATCCCAACGAGTTTAGCCGTACTAGGGTTTGTATGCAATACTATTTGTGTATCTAGTTGATCAATAACTTGATTACTTTCAATAGTAGGCAAAGAACATAATTCGCAATCATGAATAACTGAATTTTGATGTATAACAAGATTTGAGAACTCACCATTAAGTTCTAACGGATCATGTGAAATCTTATTAACATGGTTGTGCTCTTTCTCTTGAGAAGTAAGCTTCTTCTCTTCCTCACTAGCTGATGTAGCTGAACCAGCTACAGTTTCATTAGAAAACAATGACTCCTCTTCAGTTGATGATGAATCATTAAACTCCTGTGAATCATGCGGAATCTGTTCAACCAGATTTTCTTCTACTTCTTTAGGAACAACGTTTTCTTCAACCAATTGAGAAGTAGTTGTTATCTCTTCCTCCGGAAGAGCAACTTCCATCTCTTCTTTGTTAACTGACGTAGCCGAAACAGTTACAGTACCAGTAGAAGACAAAGAATTCTCCTGAACTTCTTTACTATTATGTGAAATATTACTGGAAATTTTGGCGTAATATTCACGTTTAGCTTCAGCGATCGCAATCCTATGTTTTTCACGTTTGGCTTCAGCGATCGCAATCCTATGTTGTTCACGTTTAGCTGCAGCAAAAAAAAATTCGTCTAGCTTCTTCAATATTTGTGTTTTCTCTTCTCTGGCACGAAAAAGTCTGTTTAGTTTCCATGAATTTTCTTCGTCGGGAAAATACGTATAACGAAGCTTAGACAGTTGCTCGTAATATTCTCGAATACTTGTTAATAATTCGAGTCTAAACTGCGGAAGATCTTCAAAAGCTACTTTTCGTTCCATTGCATAAAACTTTCTTGCGAATAAAAGAAAAACTAGTTTGTTTGTTTTTTTTGTAAAAGGGTTTAGAGTTTTGCGGAAACTGTGTAAGGATCCGTTTCTAGATAAAAATCTAAAAACTCAGTATCTGATACCAACTAATGTAGCACAGACCAGGATTGATAGAGGTGAAAGCAAACTAGTTGCTGGGATGAGAAGAGAGTTTAAGTTCTGTCAGAAACTTAATAAAATCTGATTCTAGGAACAAGACTTTAGGGTTTGATAATGATAATAATATTGATAATTGATTGATTAAAAGATTATATCCTCTAAATAAGAAGGCATAGCCTTTATATAGGTTCTACAAGAACCGACTAAAAGAAAGAAAAGGAAATTCTACCTAAACTAGGAAAGTAAAGGACTTGCAGAACAAGTAAACTAAAACAGACGTAAGGGATCAACAATCATTGTTGATACAAACGAAAAGGGATCAACTATAAGAGTTGACACGTTATAGGAAGATGTACTACATCATTAGGTATCCTAACCGTAAATTACCTTGACTTCGTATACGGTTGGGAAAATATGAACTCCCAACCGTATATAAATATACGGTTAGGAAACCTAACCGCAACTTCAATTTTCAAAAAAAAAAAATCCGAATTTTTTATTTTGATTTTCAAATATTAATTATAAATCAAATGATTAGTCTAATCTTATTACTAATTTTATAACTAATCTTGCTTAATTTAGTTTACCTAATCATTAACATTAATTAATCATCCGGATAGGGGGCTTTGGAAATTACTATTTGATGACCCAATTTTTTGTCATCTTATAAGTCTTCAAAACCAAAATCTTGAAACCCTATAATATGATTCTTTTTTTTAGGGCAGCCGCGAATATGGCGTGGTCCGTGTGGAGCAATTTATACAAGTTTTAAAAAGGCGTCGTGTTTGAAAGTGCATCTAATTTTAGACAAAGTTTAAAACAGAGGGATATTTTAAAACATGTATAAGTCAAACTCAGTTTTAAACCGCACCTAAATATTAGGCTCAAATTTAACATGATGTTTTTGAAGGCTACTCAAAAAGAATTTGGAGCTACTATCATCCAAAGAAGGTGGCTATGGGTCATGGGTGTGTCTTAAATATATGAAATGTCCATATTACCTTTTACACTAAATTTATCACTTATATTAACATCTCAAACCAAAACTAATTCTTCACTTTCTCCATCTATCCATTATGGATTGAGATAGAAAAAAATCCCTCGTACTGACAGAGTAAGTTGAGATTCTACCAATTTTTGGGTTTCTATTGCTTCAATTGAATGAAATTGGTCAAAAATATTTCTAGAGTTTTCTGTAACAGGTCATAATCGATAGTTTCATATTGGTTTTATCTACCAATTTAAGATTGCGTTCTTTATCCCTTAAGAATAACGATCTTAATCAGTAGATATTATTAATACTTATCTACCGATTATGATTGGTATTTTGAGTTTCTGTACCCAAATATAGACATAATCGGTAGATATCTAATTTGCCAAACTAACGATCGTGAAAGTAGAGAAATTCAAAGTTTTATTAGTTTCAAAACAAAAAAAAAATTGCGCAAGTATCACAATCGGTAGATAATAAACATCATGAAACTACCGACTATGAAAGTAGAAAAATTCAAAATTTTATTAGTTTTGAAACAAATTAAATTTAGGGCAACTATCACAATCGTTAGACATGAACATCACAAACTACCGATTGTAAAAGTAGAGAAATTCGAAGTAATATTAGTTTTTTTTTTAAAAAAAATCGGGGTAACTATCACAATCAATAGATAATGAACATCATGAAACAACCGATTATGAAAGTAGAGAAACTCGAAATTTTATTAGTTTTGAAAAAAATTAAATTTGGGGAAACTATCACAATCGGTAGATAATGAACATCACGAAACTACCGATTGTGAAAGTAGAGAAATTCAAAAATTATTAGTTTTGAAAAAATTAAATTTGGCGCAACTATCACAATCGGTAGATAATGAACATCACGAAAGTATTGTGAAAGTAGAGAAATTGGAAGTTTTATTAGTTTTGAAAAAATTAAATTTGGGCAACTTTTACAATATAATGTACATCACGAAACCGACAATTATGAAAGTAGAGAAAATCAAGATTATTAGTGTTTGTACCAAAAAATAATTTCAGGCACTAAACACGATTAATTGGTGAGTTAGGAAACGAATTGCAGATAAAGAGAAGAGACAAAGATTTAACGTGGTTCGCGAGTTATGCCTACATCCACGGACGAATCCCCATATGGAGAGATATTTTATTGATCATGATACAAAAATCGATTTTGTTCGGGTTAGATAACCTAGAATTCCATATCTCGTTAGGGTTTAGGATACATGTATTTATATAGTTTATGTATACCCTAATTCTGATATAAACTTATTATGCAAGTAATTTAGGAAGCAAGACTTCTGGAACCTTCTCTCGGGCTTGTCTAGCGGACTTTCTGTCTTTTTTATAGATGGTACAAACATCGCCCCCTCTTAACCTCCAATTATTTGTGGGTTAAGAAGTTCGCCTTTCCCTCTGCATCAATCGCCAACGATGTAATTTGCCCCCAAGTGTGAGTTATTATTGTTATAGTAAAACGTAGCTCGCTCCATTGTTTACATAAATATTACAAAGACGCCCCCAACTGTGATAACGTGTAATGAAATTTTCTCACGTGCTAGGTGAGACTTTTTTTTGCCACGGTGGACTTGTGATGCTTAAGAGCTAGTCGAGACTTGAGTGGAATGTAGTGTCCTTACGATTGTGGCACAAGGTTTTTTGCTCGCAACGTAACAAGACCGTAGCGCTCGCTGATCGGGAAGGATGACATATCGCCTGTGTTGAGTACGAGTCTTTGGACCAACATCAGGCGTTGGGCTCGTGGTCGAGATGATACTTTATGCTTGTATAGATACAAGTCTTTATACTCGCGTGCAAGGCAAGATTTTATGCTTGCGATAAACAAGACTTAAGTACTCACGTGCAAGGTGAGGCTTTAGGTGCTTGCGATGTGATGTAAGACTAAACTTGGAAAGGTCTAAGCAATCCTTTTCTCGAACTCGATCATGTCGCTATCTACGAACCCCAAACTCAACCAAGTTGCTCCAAGTGCACATAAAAGTTTCTCAAACACATGAATTTTTGCCTCCTTGTTTTCGAAAATTGAAAGATGATTGCAACGAGCCAAAAATCACTCAATCCAGATGTCAAACGAAGAAGATATCCTTTTAAAGAAAATTGAAGAGTAAGCCCAAGCCCAAACTGTGGGGCGAAAACATTCGAAGGCATCTTCAGGCAGGGTTGAAAATCCTGGCTCAAAGGCTTGACTCACTGGCAGCTCAACTAGGCTCGGCTTTGATCGGAGATGGTAGTTGGATCTAAAGGCTCGGCTCAGTTGGTTGGATCAGATCGGTATGGTCAGGCTGAACCGATACCAGACCAGATTGGTTGGGCTAGGGTTGGACGGGTCTGAACCGGATTGGATGGACCTGGTTGGACCAGCTAATGAACCAGCTGCTTGGCTTAGGCTCTAAGCGGCTCGAACAGCTCGACTCGGCCTGGAGCGGCTTAGCTTGGGAAATGGTGGTTTGGCCATGTCTGCAACGCTAATTTCTGCTACTGTATTTGTAACACTTTCTGCTATTGTTTTTGCAATGCTTTCTTCAACTATTGCAATGGTGCCTTCAACTGTTTTGCAATAGTTTTTTCAACCCTATTTTTTTTCTACTTATTTTTGCTTGGAATTCGTGCATGATTTCTTCCACACTTTTATCAATGGTAAAACATGATTTTTTTACTTCGGTCCCCTTAGTCGGCGCCAATGTTTGTACCAGAAATTAATTTTAGGCATAAAACACGATTGATTTGATGATGATGATGTGAATTAGGTTAGGAAACGAATTAAAGATAAATAGAGGAGACAAGAATTTAACATGGTTCGGCGAGTTATGCCTAAATTCACGGACGAATCCCCGTACGGAGAGATATATTATTGATCATGATACAACAATCGTTTCTCTTCGGGTTGGCTAACCTAGAATTACATATCTCCTTAGGGTTTAGGATGCATGCATGTATTTATATAGTTTATGTATATCCTTATTCTGATATAAACTTCTTACGCAAGTAACTTGGACAACAAGACTTCTGGAACCTTCTCTCGGGCTTGTCTAGCGGGCTTTCTGTCTTTTTTATAGACGATACAAATAATTAGTTTTGAAAAAGTTAAATTTGGGGAAGCTATCACAATCGGTTATTAATGAACATCACGAAACTACCGATTGTGAAAGTAGAGAAATTCGAAATTTAGTTTTGAAAAAATAAAATTTGGGACAGCTATCACAATCGGTAGATAATGAACATCACGAAACTATGGGTAACACCCCCTCGACCACGACCGACGATATTTCCCACCCTTTGGACACCCACGCGGGTAGGTGGTGTTTGTTCTTAGAGATTTTTTAGGACCTCAAAAGGCCTTGTTAACATGGAGAATCCGAGATGCACCTTATTAGCATAGGCTCTGGATGCTTCCTAAGTGATATGGGACCCCCCAAGAGAGTCGTCCTCGTCTCTGATACCAAGTTTGTAGCATCCACTTGACCACAACCGACGATATTTCTCACCCTTTGGACACCCACACGGATAGGTGGTTTTGTTCCTAGGATTTTTTAGGACCTCTATTTTAGGTGTGTTTTAAACACCGCCTAGAAATTAGGTGCATGCTTAAATAGTGCAAGTACGGCAGGCAAACACAAAAATGTTATTTTCAAAAACTATTTATTCCATTTTAACTGCTTTTTACACTTTATCTCGGTGGACGCTCTTTTAGCAATTGCTCTAAAATGATGAGAACATTTTATTGTCTTCGGTCACACCACCAAAAGTAGTGGGAGGGCCATAAAGGAGAATTAAAATTGGCTAGAAAAAAAAAAGTGCAATCTCAAGCACACCCTTGTTTCTCTATAAATCGTGTTCTAAGGTTACCATAACTATTCCCCGAGCAGACATGCATAAAATAAGAATAAAAATACGCACGTTAAAGTGGTTTTACTTTGGCTCCTGTTACTTGTTTCTGTTCACAAAGAAATTTATCTTTCATCTTATCAAATGTAACGTAAATAATATCTGAATAAAAAGTAAATTTCCTACTGTTTGGTTGTTCTTTTTCATCATGTTATTTTTACCACCGTAAAAAACAGAAATATGATAACCGGAGGAATTTTTTTTTACCTAACTTAGCAATTTATATTACCTCACATTAGGATTTAATTGTTCGGTAAGATTTACGTGAATATGATTTTATTTTTATTTTTTGGATCGATCTGAAAAAGATTTAAGCACCTACGAATTCCGAACTTAGATCATTGTCAATATTTTATGACAACATTACTGATTATTATAAGAACGTAGATGATGAAAATTAAAAAAAAAAAAGAAGAGGTAAAAGCCGTAAAGATAGTTAGGGTTTGTAAAAGTATGAAAAATAGTTATGAATAATCCTTGTTTAAACCAAGAATATGGTCATTCAAGGGATGCTTCAGTCGTAGTAGATAGATAAGGTCGGTCTAAGGAGGAAAGGTGAAAAAGGTGAGATCAGAGTTAGAGCTGCGGAAAAGTTGAAGATAAAAAGCTTTGAGAGAGATGAAGTTCTGTAGAAAATATTATTCTGAATTTGTGGTTGTTATCTTTAGAATAACTGAGAGTTGGTCTATTTATAGCTCTGCAAAACCCTAATATCAAGTCGGTGAGATAACACTGAAGAGTAAGATAAGCACTACCTCATTTATCTCAAGAATAGCTAAGGATATATCAAGGCTTTGAGTCTACCTCCGTAGCCGACTCTTTGTGACCGACCATTCTCTTCCTTGTCTGAGTAGGTTGGTACTCACACATGTAGTAAGACATCAGACCAAAAGCCTAAAGATAACCCTTCATTTGTGACGTAATTAACCTTTATGCATGATGTGTCATATGATGTGGTAGTAATCTCTGAAGTTGTCGTAACTTTGATGGAGGAATACTCACGTTTTTCCTATGAAGGAAAACCTGATTCGTGTAGAGATCTCAAGGAGAATTGTTATATGCAACTGTGTCATGAGCATACCAAAAGCTTAGCTGAGGTTAAGCATGACCTAGTTGTTGGCATTTTTTCTTAGAAGAAGAGCCATGTGGCCGGCTCTAAGAAAAGGCTAAGGGCTTGATGTAGCTTGTCTTGTTAGAGGAGCAAGACTATATATTGTCCAATCATAGGAGCAAGGTGAGCTCTTGTCCAATTATAGAAGCAAGACGAAAGATGGGGTTGATAATCAACCTGGCATGGTCGTCTGCCTATCAAATACCGTAGGTGATGTTGTCTATAAGAGGAACTAAAGCCTGGTGTCTATCTTTGGGGAGAGTATAAAACCTAATTCCCTTATGATGGTCTCATAACCAAGTTTTGAGCTTTGAGGGGTGAAATAGTCAAGATTATGCTTTCAAAATTCGTATGAATCTCGGACGTGATAAACTCAACGTTTTTGCTTTGGATATGCTCAAGAATATAAAGCATTGAGCTTTCTTGGGAGGCCTAAGTGCATGACCAACAATAGAAGAGGCACCATGTGTTTACATTGTTGCTAGACTGAGGTTAGGCTGCTCCTTTATCGAGGCTAAAGCTCAAATGCACGCACAACGTGTTGACTTGGAACGATTTATCTTTGGTGTTCGTACTTTCTTGCCTTAACTGGCTTGAGTTGCTAGTTCTGCTCGAAAAAGTTATTGCTTGACGGAAAATATGTGTTGGTGTATGATAATGTTTGGTTTTTGTGTGGTTGGCTCTTCGCTCTGTGCAGTGAACGACAAGCCCGATTACCTTCAAGAGATATTCCCACAACCCGGGAACTCGTAAATCCGAAATCTGTTTAGGGAGCCGGTATACGCCCTCTCCCTGTGAACCCAGGGTACGAAAAGTGTCAAGGATTGACTCCGCCTGTGTAGCTTTTTCCTACACAACATGTCCTTAGCCAGGATAAAATGAGAATGTAATGACATGCTTGAACCATATCACCATGAGATGAAACCCGAAAAATACAACGTTGAGGCATTACCCTCTTTGCGACGCGTCGTGATGGAAAAAGCGAGGAAACTTGTTCTATTTTTTTATACCTCGTCTTTCCATTCTAGCCTACCCAAAGTTGATTTGGGACTAAAAGGCTTAGTTCTTCTAGTTGATTCTTGACCATTTACTTCTAGAGCATATGAAAGTTCTTTCCAATGCTACTGCTGGCGTGGTCATGGGGTATGGACTTATAATTCCCGTGTGGACAATTTTTCTCAGCTTACACATGTTGAGGATGTTGATTCTTTGGTTAGAGAAGGTGTCCCACACATGTTGTATGTTATTCAACGTAATCCTTTATCCAAAACGCATTTAGGCATAATAAGAAAATGAAGTTGTTGATAGCGGTAGGTATATATTCCTGATTTTTCGTACTTTTCTTGATTGTATTTTCGGCCTTTTCCACAGGTTTTGGAACCCGATATAATGGCTCGGCCGATTTCTCTTTATTTTTTTCCAGGAATTAGGAATTTTGGGTATAATGCGCAGACTAATTTATCCGGGTCATTCGATATCACTGTAGACCCTTGATATGGGTTATTCGAAATTGCTCGAGACCGAGAGTGTAATTCTACATGTATGCGGGGTTTTTTTCCATGTGCCTCGTATCCTTTAATACTCTTTTATTACTTTATTATTCCAAAGATGCATGTTTATTCTTAGTCTTGCATACACCCTTATGGATTGCCGGCCTTCACATATATCTTGTAGAATGCTTTAATCCCTTAGGTTCCTTAACCATTATGTATTGTGTCTCTTGTTTCGCTCAATATGCCTTAGGAAGTTCTGGTAATACCCTGAATAATGCCCCAAGTTTTCATTTGTATACCATGTCATCAACAAATGTTTCTTATTGTGACCTTGCTTTCTTGATACTTCTATCCCTGTTGATTGATTCATGCACATGTGTTTTGTTTTATTCCTTTTCTTCAGCTTGATCACCCATGATTTCCATATGATCTGCTTAGAAATAACGTTCATCCGGTAAACATGGATGTGACAACGGGTGCACACGTCTCCTTAATGCATCACCTATGAAGCGCAACACCTAGACGAATCTTTGTAGATAAATGCAGCGACTGAGCACCTAGCTAATTCTATTTGAGGTAGAAAATATGAAGAAAAAAAAGGGATATCAAGTATACCACCAAATTTTAATTCGGAAACCTATATGGACAAACTTGTCACAATTAGTAGCACAAATAAATATTAAGATTTGGTACCTGGTATGAAGAAAATTTTAATTTATACGATCTCAGAAATCAATATCCAAGTAATAACCTAGAATGTATCCGAACTGTAACACAAACCAAATTCCAACAAGAACAAGCTTTGAAATCTCTCTTTCAAGATACGAATTCCCAAGAATAAATTTTGTAGGTTCTATACAATATTTTAAGCTTAAAAACTGTTTAGGTTCTTTTAGCGTACTACTTGTGATATTTCTACTATAAAGATAAACAATATAATGCGGAAAATAAAATAACACATATCAACAGTAAAATCTGGTACCTGATATGAAGATAAGTTTAATTTGTACGATCTCAGAAATCAATATCCAAGTAATAACCTAGAATGTACCCGAACTGTAACACAAACCGAATTTCAACAAAAACAAGTTTTGGAATCTCTCTTTCAAGATACGAATTCTCAAGAATAAATTTTGTAGGTTCTTTGTAGTCTTTTAGGCTTAAAAGTTGTCAAGGTTATTTTAGCGTACTACTTGTAACATTTCTATCATAAAGATAAACAATATAATGCGGGAAAAAAATAACACAAGATACCACAAATTTTGTTAACGAGGAAAACTGTAAAGCAGAAAAACCCCATGACCTAGTCCACAACTTAAGCACCACACTGTATTAAGCTGCTACAAACTAGCCTACTATCAGACTTCAGACTAAAATTAAATGTAGTTGAGACAAAATTGACCCTATGATCAATTCAATTTCAGTTGTGCTCCTTTACATCTCTTGAATTTCGCAAGATCCTATGCAACACGATTCCCCTAGTTGATGTCCTTTACAGGCCTAAGAGTTGCTTCAACCTAAGTGAAGACTTTTATGACTATTCTGCCTCTAGCAGAAAGCATATTTGATTTCCCTCAGAAAAATATTTGTTTAAGGTATGATAGTATATATATCTTATGAGGGATCTTCAATAAAATAAGATATCAAGAAAACTCAAGATTAGGATGAACATATTTTCTTCAAAATTTGTAGAGATGTATAATCAATTCTACCTCACAAGAACAATGTAAACAAATCAAACCAGAAGTAATTTAGACATATATCTTGTGGAATCACAAAGTCTGAGACGAAGAAAACTTTGTGAATTCTAAGTATGATGTTCCTGATCTAAAGTTTCGATAACTTATAAGATCAATAAGAGCAAAATCCGGATAATGAAAATTATCAGTTTTTTTAAAGATAGTCTGACCGGGCTTCATGAATCCCTTAATGAAGACTTTCAATATCGTAACCTAGAATATAGTTTCGTAAACAAACCTAAGTTTTTAAAAGACGACTCTAGTCTGCAACTAGGACACAGAAGTGTCGTGATTGAGTTTATAGTGTACAAGGAGTCCTCTATTTATATTGATGCACAATGTTTAGCAAAGCAGGTTCACGAACTAGTTTCTTTTTCTACGAATTTCTTTGTATTCAAGCAAGCTAAACTTATCCAAGTGCATGAAAGCATGTGAGAATCTTATTTTCAATTACAAAGAAGATGCATGTAACCAGAGTGCACCATAAAGTTTTCCTGAGAGCCACGGTGAAGTAGTTATGAAACCCACAAGCTTAAATAGTCACTGACCAAATCAGTTCGTAAATTGTCAGAAAAGTTTGTGAGCTAATAAAGTCGTCTTATAACTTTGGAGTTTTTATATTGAAAAGTTTGTGAAATGTGCATAACAATTTTTTCCTTGAAAATAAAAAGTGTACATGAAATAAAAAAATCAACCAGTTCGTGAACCGAGAAACTTAGTTTGCAAACACTGAAATAAATAGTATCCAGTACTATTTCACAACCCACCAGTTCACGAACTATGCAAATCAGTTCGTGTACTTGATTTAATTGAGATATTAAAAATCAAGTCTTTTTATTTACAAGTTCAAGTTCGTGAACTGGTAAAACAATTTGTGAACTTTAAGAACTAACTTGACTTACTCCCTAGCTTGCATTCTTCTTTCCAAATGTTCATCATTATACTAAAATCATACGACATTTCTCAGTAAATAGAATGGTATATAATATGAGTAAATATGATATCCAGTCTTCACATATCTTTGTTGATGAAGTTCCCATTGACGCCTTCTTCAGTTTTCACTTTTCAAGGTCGATTGGTGAATTTTGGTAGTCAACTACTATGCTCTAATTCTAGTTCGAGACTGACTTTACCAGACTATAAATCAAGACATAGTTTTGATCAACTAAAATGTCGAGCGATACTTTAACAAAAGATCTTAAGGTGAAGACACTTAAAAAATGCTAGGTTTAATCCGTCAACTTAGTATCTTGTTGCCCGAAAGCACAATCAATCGGGAAATGAAAATTTTGTCAACTTAGAGGAATATGGTTTAAGAATTTTTTGCCAACTTTTTAAGTTTCATAATCGACTAGGTTATGTGTTAGACCATGACTCGGTTAAACCTTACTGTTAGAGCATAGCTCGGTTGAACCCACCAAGCATTGGTATGTTAAGTTTGGTTGTCATATTTTAGTGAATCAAAACTCATCTAAGATTCACTTGATTATGTACTAGAGACAACTTCGTATAGATTAGACTAGAAAGTCTAGGAATATGAGACATACAAGTATTACTCGAAGACCTGAATAACGTGAAGAATTAACGAGCTACAACAACGACATCATCCTTCCTCTTGAGGTTAGTAATATTGACTTGAACTATTTCATTCCTAACGTATCTTTTAAGTCGTGCTATATTGAAAACATAACTGCGAAGCTGTGAATGAATGTTTTAATCTAGTAGTGAGACATGATCATATGATCATAGTATTAAGGAATTAGACTACGAAGTATAACGCTTATCTTTTGAACTTTGTAGATATGACGTCGACATAATCTTATGAATGCTATTATGATTATATGTATGGGTAAAGGTGAAGATTTCATCCTAGGGAACAATGTTTTACATTTGTTTAAAGGAAGTACATTCATGAACTTTTTTTATGAATCAAAAGGGAAATCGCTAGGCTTATTGGTATTGTTATTCATTGCATATCTCTGGATTACCAATATGTGTGAGTTGGTAGAACCGATCATAACTTGTTATGTATCTTGGTATAACTAATCACAATGCATGACTTATGATTTGGTATGACTAGTTAGTGTAACCGATCCTAAGTAATCACCTGAGATGGTATGATCGATATTTGTAATTGTTGTGACCTATCCTAGTAATTGGTGTGACCGGTCACAAATGAGTTGAGTAATCGATCCTTGTAATTGGTGTAACCGATCCTGGTAATTGGTGTAACCGATCCTAGTGACTGGTGTGACCGATCACAAGCAATACCATGAGTATATGGTAACCAGTCCTGGTAATTGATGTAACCGATCCTGGTAACTGATGTAACCGGTCCTGGTAACTTGTGTGACCGATCACAAGTATTCCATATTAAGGTATAACCGATCCTAGTGATTGGTAGAACCGATTGAACCCATGAATGTGATTTGATATTTGATCAATCATATAGTTATCTTGGAATACAGATGAACCAATTCTAAACTTGTTTGGAAGTATGGTATAATCGATTCCAATATTGTAAATATGAAAGATGATTTACAAAGAAAAGATGTCAACATACTTTGAACATGGACAATAACTCTTATCTTTTATTGTTCAAAGATATTCCTTAATTACTCAAGGAGATCCTGGTTCGAAATAAATTAAGAATCTTTTAATTAAGGTTGTTAGTTTTATATGCTTTAATTACCAGTAATTAAATGCATATCTCTAGAGAATAAAAATTATTAATGTGCATTTACTAATTGGAGATTTTCTATTGAGAGGTTTCGAAAAATATTGGACAAACCATTTCCTGGAATTATGAAAACCGATTGGGCATTTATTGCATATCTTGAGAATACTTTCGGTTTTGGAAATTCCTTGGTGTCCAAACATCCTTGGTCTATAAATACCTAAATTTGCATTTCTAGCAAACTATCCTAAGGGCCAAGCAAACTTCATCTTCTTGTTGTTTCTGGTGGAGCCGTCTATTCGGAGAGGAAAGTACCCTAATTAGGCGAAATATCTTACGACCTCTCGTTTAAAGACTTCTGTGGGATCAAGAAGCTCTACGAGTACTGTTGGTGAGAAACTAGATAATTGCAGTTTATTAATTTTTGATTGATTTGATTGACTAACGGTTGTTGAATTTTGATTGCACCTAGTTTGTTTATTCTTGAGAATCTTCTCTTCTGATATAAGATTCACTTAAACTAGATCAAAGTGTCGATGGGATATTTAGAACTATTTGTAGATCTAAAAACATCTTCTGATAATCTATTGTTAACATACTCCGTTCTGTGCGTGATTGATCACAAGAGATTCAAGTGGTGTTGTGTAGGTTTAATTGAAGATTAAAGAAGAAGAATATTTCTTATTGGTTTCTCATATCTTTGTGTAGAACAAACCTTGATCGGCTGGGATCCAACTAGAATAAGATTTATTCAATTCATTAGTTGCGTGAGATCGGTAACACCTAATAGTTCTCTTGAGATCTATTTTGATTGTTACAAATCTGAATCTTATTACTTAGGTAATAGAGATTGGATTGATCTAACTAGGCAAAGGAGTTTATTAGTTTAAACGGAAGAGCCTTTGCATATGACTTGAGATATCTTTATCTGGAAAGAATCAAAAGAGTTGTTACTAAACAGATTTGTTGTTCCTTTACTGTTTGGAATACGATCCAAAGGAATTGTTCCAGTGCGTGTACTTATTGAATGTCAGAAGCGCAGGGATACTGAAGAAACTAAATGAACTACGGTTAGTTGCTTGGTCTCAACTATACGAAGTTGGTTTAGATTTTGTATAACGGCTTAATTCTGAGAGTATTCAATTCTGGACTAGGTCCCGGGGTTTTTCTGCATTTGTAGTTTCCTCGTTAACAAAATCTTGTTGTGTCTTTTACTTTTCTATTTCCGCAATTATAATTATTGTTATTATAATTTAAAGTAAATTACACAAATGTTAACTCCGCTTTACTTGATAATGATCCTATAGAGTTTGGTTAAGTCCGAACCTATTATCAAGTAATCACACTTTGATTGTTGTATTTTCTCGATCTTGAATCCATAGACGATCACACAAAGTGTGAATACCGATTTGTTATATTGTCTCGACTTTTTCCATAAACAATCACTTTCGGTAAGAGGACTCATAGGTGGATAATTTAAAGATTATGGTGTATTTGGGTACCCTCATCTTTTCAATTGGTATCAGAGAAGGAAAACGCGAAAAGATCTAACAATCTGTGTTTGGTGCGATCCAACCTATAAGAATTTAATCCAATGAATGATTAAGTTAACATAGTAGCAAGATTTGACTACTTCAAAGACTCGTGGTGGAGGACACGAATGAAGTATATGATAATCTTATTCCTAAATCTATTAGGAATTGAGATTATGCCTATGTATGTCTTGGTTGACCTACATAATTCCTCATATATCATAGAATTGTATCTCATGGTATTGTTTACTAACAAGTTTGGTAACAATGATACAATACTCTATGTGACATGTTGTATCTTGAAAATGCATAAGATTCCACGTAATATTTTTCATTATATGAACCATGACTATTCTTTTCTTGAAAAATCTGGGATCTTAAATATATTTTGGATCTGCTACCGAAATATATATATATGTATATTTTACGATCAAAGACTGTCAATATATCGCTCATTATGATGCAATTTTGGAGACTTTGTAACTGTACAAAGAATGATTTTTTAGTTAATTATTCTATTAACAGTGGATTGCTTCATACACTCCAAAACTGTTTTAATGAAGCAAGTGATCGTTTGAAATATTACAAGATTTATGATTCTAAAGATATTTGTAACAAATATCTTGTTGTGTTCAAAATTGTTTTTGAATACTCTATTGGAAAATTCTTGAGTGATTTTCGTAAAATATTATCAAGTTTTGATAATTATAGAGTAAACAAATCTTTGGACATGAATATAGGATTAATCTGTAATTTAGATCCAGTCCATGAAAAATTGGTCTTCCAAAAGATAAACCTAACTACAAAATCGGATTTGTTTTCCCACAAGTCAAGATTTCCAATTTTGGAAGAATTTCCTAAAACTAATCTTTTCCGGAATTTGATAACTTCACTCCATAAAAAAGAAGATTATTTTGTGTTGTTTTTACAACCATCCTGGGAGAGATTGTCCGGAACCGAAACTAAGGTTTTCCATACATCTTCGATTGTTGAAAATATGGCAAAAAGGAAAAACAGAGAAGAAACTGAAACTGATAACCTGGATTTGAATCCGTTTATTCCTGCTGGTGATATTGAGAAAATCAAGTATCCCCACTTGATCAAAGACAAACATGAACTTACAATCTTTGTGGATAGTACATGTTTTGAAAGATATCAAGCCTTAAAGGAAGTAAACTTCACTGCTGAGAAGAGGTTCGTTTCAGATGTTTCAGAAAGAAAATATGTGAAGTTTGTTCAAGACCGAAACTAGGGAAATATGTTTGGGTTTGAAAAATATTCACCTGATATAGTAAGAATCTTTTATGCTAATATTCACAATATTGATCATGAAAATCTTACCTTTAGCACTCTTGTTGGATATACTTTTCACCATGTCGAAAGAAAGATGATCTCAAAGATCATCAATTACAGAGTGAAGGGAAGTCATTCGATTACTGGTTTTTAAATTGAGCACGATAACATTTCAAAACGTATCACTGGAAAATCTGTTGGCTGGAAGAATGGAAGAATGCTAACCAAAGAAATACCCTTCTATTTAAGGGTTTTCGGTAAACTTGCAATAGCAACTCTTTTTGCTTGTACAATAGATACATCACAATGGGACAAGGAATTTGCTGAGTTTGTACACTTCCTTCTTGAAGGAAAAAAGCAAATTGATATATGTGGAATGATTATCAATCAAATGATCAAGATCTTCGAATCTATCAATGCCACAGTGTCCCAGAGAAATCTTGTGAAAAAGTGGGGGTACAACAACCTCACCCAATAATTCGCTTAGAAATCTGTATGGACTAACTCCAATATACTTTTAAGACAATCAACTAGACAGTCAGAATCAATCTTAATAAAAAGTATATCAAAGAGTTATATCTCAATTTCTAGATTCAATACTTACTCAAGCAAATAGAAATCTGCGAGTCTAATAGAATACAAGAGAAATTAACTTGAACGGTACCAAAGACCAATGTTCAAGTATCAATCAATTTCAATCAACAACCAAAGGTCGGATTTCCTAATTGATTGATTCAACGCACAACCTGTGATATTGCAATTATATAACAAAATATAATGCGGAAAATAAATAACACAGACACCAGAAGTTTTGTTAACGAGAAAACCGTAAATTCCTCGGGACCTAGTCCAGATTGAACACACACTGTATTAAGCCGCTACAGACACTAGCCTACTACAAACTAACTTCGGTCTGGACTATAGTTGAACCCCAATCAATCTCACACTGATCCAAGGTACAGTTGCGCTCCTTACGTCTCTGATCCCAGCAGGATACTACGCACTTGATTCCCTTAGCTGATCTCACCCACAACTAAGAGTTGCTACGACTCAAAGTCGAAGACTTTAATAAAAAAATATGTATCACATAGAAAAGTCTACAGTAATAGATAAATCTGTCTCCCACATAAATACCTACGAGTTTTGTTCCGTCTTTTGATAAATAAAGGTGAACAGGAACCAATCGATAACCCGGACTTATATTCCCGAAGAACAGCCTAGAATTATCAATCATCTCACAATAATATTAATCGACTAGCGAAACAAGATATTGTGGATCAAAAACGATGAGACGAAGATGTTTGTGACTACTTTTCTATCTTGCCTATCGGTGAAATTAATATCAAGCCAATCTTATGATTGTACTCAAATACGATAGAAACAGCAAGGTCAGATCACGCAACTACAGAGAAAATAGTTGGGTCTGGCTTCACAATCCCAATAAAGTCTTCAAATCGTTAAACTACAGGGTCTCGATAGAAACCTAAGGTTAAAGGAGAATCGAATCTATCTTATACAACTAGTATCACATATAAGGTGTGGGGATTAACTTTCCCAGTTGCTAGAGTTCTCCTTTATATAGTCTCCAAATCAAGGTTTGCAATCTAAGTTACTTTGGTAATAAAGCATTCAATATTCACCGTTAGATGAAAACCTGATTAGATTCATGCTAATATCTTTAAACCGTTAGATCGAACTTAGCTTGTTATACACAAATGAAATATACGTCATTTAGGTTTGTGTAACCGTACCTAAACGTGTACAAGTCGTTAGTTCAACAGTAGATAAACAAATGGTTAGCCAAATGAGCACTTTCATATCAACCATATTCATTTTCACCTTAACTAGTTAGAGAGTTGTTCAATTGATTAGATCTCATAGAAGTATATAAGACACAATCGAAGCAAAATCGGTTTTGATTAACTCGAATTGATTCATGAACTTTATAGCCACGGTTTGCAAATATGCATTCCTTAGTTTATATATATTTAAGTTCACGAATAAACCAATTTTAGAAAGTAACACACTTAAGTATGCGTACGGGTATGCGTACTTAAGTAACCGAATTTGAGCTTGTTTTGGTTTCCAAACTCAGCAGAAATTCACGGACGTGAACTTTCCGCCAGTATGCGTATGGGTACGCATACTTAGGTAACCGGATTAACTCAGCATAAATTCACGGACGTGAACTTCCGCCAGTATGCGTATGGGTACGCATACTTACCCAGTCTCCATCCACCATTTAGTACACACACAAGTATGCATACATTTGGTTCCTTGTTTTGGACTTATACTAATACGCGAACACATTATATGCTTATATCCAAGGATGGTTACATGTTATAAAATCTCATTTCAATCATTGAAACATTCTTAGAGGATATTAAATAGAGGTTAGTGATCAAAATTTTAGATAGTGGTAAGAAATGAGGTTGTCGTTGACTCGGATTTGTAGAGATTAAGTTTTTAAAAATACTAAATAAATATATACAAAGATATTTAACAATGGGCGAGAGGTACTGGAACTAAGGATTCGGCCAATTTTCATAACATAAGGTTCAATTATTTATTCTCAACAATTTTAGCTCAAGAAATGTAAACATGGACTCTTATTTTTTCCAAGGTAGATTCTAAAAACATTAGTTATAAATCGTAAGCATGGGAC
>JAJJMB010009125.1:9527303-9767166 GCA_023531105.1 Papaver atlanticum | reverse complement strand
CCTCTAATTTGGTTCTTGAAGTAATAATTGTAAGCACGAAGTATGAAACATCAAAAGTATTAAAACCAAGCATATCCCATCAAAACACTTCACAACTACTCAATAAAAACCAATTTTTCTTTTAAGTTCTATGCAAAAAATCATGTAAAATAATTGCAATAAATAATAAAAATAGAATTATACCACTTTTCATGGAACAATGGCTTCCTCCGTCGCCTCGGCTAAGGGGTTTAGCTCCTCATATTAATCTCTTGCTCAAAATACATCTTTGGTGTTCAAAAGTTGATTAAAAGAGTGAAAAGTTCTGAACAGCGGGTTCTGTAACGAATATAATTGTTACGAAACCTATTTCTACAGCGGAACTGTTGCGAAGCGAAGATAACTGTTGCAAAAATTGTTACAAAAGGTTTAAAGTTTGAAAGTTACGGTCACAGAATCTGCGACTTTCTTTTTCTGCTGTTTATGTTCTTCGTCTTCTCCGGCTCAGTTGTGCACCAGCAGAACGTGATTTTTTTTTCAATGGTTTTTTTAGCTTCTCTAAGGCTCTAAACTTCCCCTAACTTCTTCCTCTCCTTCCTAGGACCCTAACCAACCCTTTTATACATAGTAGAGCAAAGAAAATTCGAGAATAAACTTGGTTTTTTCCTCCACAGCAAGTTTCGATATTTCCTTTTTTTTTTCTGTTTCACGTGCATTCGATCAATAAAAGCTCTCCAAACTCCTCCCTTGATAGAAACAAGTCTTTAAGAAGAGTTTCCTTCCACTTCTACACGTAAGTTTCCAAGAATAAACCAAGAAACTTGCCCAAAATAAACCATGATATTTTTTGGAAAGTTTTCGCTTCCAATTCGAGTTCTAGCCACTTTGGATCCATTCCAACACCCTTACCTTGCCTGTTAGGTCCATAGGAACAAACCCAATCAAATTCAGGCCTTTAATCTCCCTAAAAATCGATCAAAAATCCATCCAAAAAAATCGCCTGTGTAAGGAAGAAATTCCCGCCATTTTTGAATATTTGAAAACGTGAAGAAATTTGTCCTCCCCCTATCCAGTCTCGGTCTGTGCTTAGCAGCTGCCTGAAAATGGGTTACCCCTTATCCAAAGTGAGAGTCCGAATAGCAAATGTCCTCCCAGGAGCCTTTAACAACTTTTCGAGCCAATTTTCCCGCAAGAGCCCATTTTTCCAAAAACACCTACAAGGGGGTAAAATACCAAAATTAGTACAGAAATGGGTACTAACACTATACATAAAAGAGATGAAAATAGACACATAAATGCGTCTATCACCATCTCACATGGAAACCACTCCCCTTTACATAATGATCCGAAAACCATATGTATTTGTAGTGTGAACTACACATTAATTCTCCCCCTTTTTGTCAATAAAATTGGCAAAGGTACGAAAACTAGTGGGATCCTAATGAAATTTCCATAGAGACATTTCAAGACCAATAGAAAGCACATATCAACATTTAAGATGTAATCATATAGCCGAAAATAAATGCATTCATCAAGGAGTTTATAAAGATACAAGATAACCCCTACAATATTCCACAGCCGCACTCCACACAAATATTTGGAAATAAAGCACAAGTTCAAGAAAGAACTCTCCCCCATATAATGTCATTCCCGAAAGAACAACAAGAGCGGCCTTACTTTCACAAGAAAAGAAGGATTTCTTTGGACAACAACAAGTCATATAAGAATATGAATTTGTATCCAAAATATTCAATTTGAATTAACCACAAGAGAACCCATGATTAATTCAACCGGAATAGTCAACTAAACTAACCACAAGAGAACCCATGATTAATCTAATTGGAAAATGCCCAACATAAGAAAACTTACGGAGCCGTACAGTATATACATAAAAAATATGGATCAGGGAAGATCAATACTGCGGAATAAACAAAGATTCATTCTATCTTTTATCACTATTTGCATAATCACATATAATAGACTTAATCTTTGTAAACAAAAGCTCATCCTTTCTTCCATCAATATTTGCATAATGACATAAAAGGCTTAACTTTTGTTTTTGTCAAAAGTTCATTCATTCTTTTATCAATACTTGAATATCGACGTACGCAAGACTTAACTTTTGACAATGTATGGGACAATCATAGTTCACGGATGAAAACACACGTATCCCACAAAAAATTGCATTATATAAAACCATAAAGATTAATACTACAAAATAATCTTCCAAATAAACTTTGGAATTTAAATAAATAAATCTAAAAAACATTGAAGATGAAAATCGTTGAACATAGCTATGTGTAATCACAATAATGGATATTCCAAACTCTAGTTATTCTTCTTAAAAACATAAGAATAAAATTCTCATAAGAAGTTTTCCTAGACATTGAGACCTCTGGAAAAAAATTTATCGTTCCCGAACTCCTTGTCGTCAACAGCCATAGGAACATATGGTTCGTGAAGAAAGGAGTCAATTCCAACAAACCTTCTAGGATGAAGATATCGAACCAGGGCCTTCTGAATCTCAATAGTTATCAAAACAAAAGCCTTTATTTGCTGAATCTCCTTTATTGTCTCCTTCAACTCTTCAAGAACATCAGAAAACTTCTAAGAATTTGAAGAAACAACCCTTTGCTTCCTCACATTCCTTCTTTTTCTTTTCAAAGTTGGAGGTAACGGAGATCTCTCTTTTTCCTTCGTGATTGATGGCTTAACAATCATATTAACAACTTTTCCATTAGAAGACATGATGCTTGGAGTATCCATATACGTACGGGTTTGTGTGAGGAAATCACAACTTATGTCTCAACAAGCAGTCTTAAGATAAAAAGAGTTTCAGCGAAGGAAAAAGTAATGTAGGGTTACGGAACCTTTATACACATCAAAGGATTCACGCACGCACAACTCTTACCCTATAAAAGGAAGAATTATCAATTTTAACCCTCTTTTATTGATTAAACAGGAAAGTCCTTTCCAATGTCAATTAGATATGAAAAGCGACATGAATTCCAGACTTTACAATGCTCTTAGAGAAAAAACAAAAGAAAGACAAAAAAACAACTAAAGAGTTTTCTTTTCTTAAATCCTGAGGTGTGCACAATTTTTTATCTTTTTATCAGGCACATGAGACAAGACGCACAAAACAACACAATCAAGTTGTGCTGCGGTGAACATCAATCTGTCCACCATGACCTCTCTGATCGGAATTCATTGAACCATGTCTATCAAAATATTTAGACCATACTCTTTTCTCTAGTAGTCTTGACACATCCTTGGAAACTAAATTCTTTGAAGAAGATAAAATCTTACATACCTCAACGGTTTTTTGAACAAGTTTGAGCTTGTTTTCTAATTAATTTTCTCTTCGTTGAAGTTTGTTGACATGCTTCATTTTGTGTTTATACTTGAAACACTTTGACAGTTCATGGCCCTTGAGCGAACAATATGAGCATGTCAACTTGGAATATGATTCAGGTACCCGAGATGTGCAAGTTGCTAGACACATAGTGGATCCTGAAAAATTAGACAGAGAGTTTCAAACGGAAAGGTCAGTTTTTTCTTCCAGATTGGTTGAGTTTTCTTCTGAAAGAATATCAAGATTGATGTATGTATTGCTACAATTATCAAAATCAATATTTTCACAAAGAAGTGCAACACTTTTCTTTTCGTTTTCATTAGAATCATAGTTGTCAGACATTTCATCAAGAGTTGCAGCAAGACCTTTGTTTCCAGTGTATTTCTTTCGATTTGGACACTCATTTGCAAAATGACCAAAACCTTTACACTTAAAGCACTGTGGCATATCCTCATCATCAGCTTCGTCAGCATCCCTGTTTTTAGGAGGAATGCGATTGTTAGGTTTAACTGACGATCCGGGTTTGTCTCTGGAGAACCGTTTACTTCTCTTCAATATAAGAACTCTAAACTATCTTGTTATTAATGAGACTGTCTTGTCAAGATCTTCATCTAATGAATCAGTCTCAGAAAGATCGTCTTCAGAGATGCAAACACTTTTACTTTTCTCAAGTAATTTAGTGTTCTTTTGTGCTTTAAAAGCAACATCCTTCCCAGATTTGGATGTATGCTCATGATCAAAGATCTTTAACTTCCCAACCAGAGTGTTTCTAGAAAGAGCATCAAGGTTATTTCCCTCAACGATGGCATGCTTCTTAGAATCGTATATAGATGGCAGCGATCTGAGAATTTTCATCACCATGTCCTTTTCAGGAATAGTCTTACCTAATGCAAATGATTCATTAACAATTTCAGACACTTTGTGATTACACTCATCTAATGAATCTTCATCTTCCATACGAAGCTTTTCCCAATCGGAATTTAGGTTTTGAAGCCTGGCTTCCTTTTCACTGGTATTCCCTTCAAATACGGTTTCTAAGATATCCCAAGCATCTTTAGACCGAGTGCATGTAGTCACATGATGCTGAAGATCTGGGGTAGTGGCATGTATGATGGCATTCAAATCGTCGGAATTTCGCTTTTCAAGAAGTATCTCAGCAGCGTCATATGCACCAATATCTTTAGGTACGGATGCATCTCCTACTGCCACAACGGGAGCATCATAGCCATTAACTACATAAACCCATGATTGAAAATCACGCGCTTGAAGAGAGGCACACATAGTAATTATCCACCACAAGTAATTTGATCCATCGAAGACTAGTGGTACGTTTATAGAGATAACACTTGTATCCATAGAGTCAAATCGCTACAAACACAGACTTATAAGGTCTTAAACGTGTTTGCCAGCACTGATACCAATTGAAAAAGTAGGGGTACAACAACCTCACCCAATAATTCGCTTATTAATCTGTATGGACTAACTCCAATATACTTTTAAGACAATCAACTAGACAGTCAGACTCAATCTTAATAAAAAGTATATCAAAGAGTTATATCTCAATTTCTCGATTCAATACTTACTCAAGAAAATAGAAATCTGCGAGTCTAATTGAATACAAGAGAAATTAACTTGAACGGTACCGAAGACCAATGTTCAAGTATCAATCAATATAAATCAACAACCAAAGGTCGTATTTCCCAATTGATTGATTCAACGCACAACCTGTGATATTTCAATTATATAACAAAATATAATGCGGAAAAGAAATAACACAGACACCAGAAGTTTTGTTAATGAGGAAACCGCAAATCCCTCGGGACCTAGTCCAGATTGAACACACACTGTATTAAGCCGCTACAGACACTAGCCTACTACAAACTAACTTCGGTCTGGACTATAGTTGAACCCCAATAAATCTCACACTGATCCAAGGTACAATTGCGCTCCTTAAGACTCTGATCCCAGCAGGATACTACGCACTTGATTCCCTTAGCTGATCTCACCCACAACTAATAGTTTATACGACCCAAAGTCGAAGACTTTAATAAACAAATCTGTCTCACACAGAAAAGTCTACAGTAATAGATAAATCTGTCTCCCACAGAAATACCTACGAGTTTTGTTCTGTCTTTTGATAAATCAAGGTGAACAGGAACCAATCGATAACCCGGACTTATATTTCCGAAGAACAGCCTAGAATTATCAATCACCTCACAATAATCTTAATTGACTAGCGAAAAAAGATATTGTGGAATCACAAATGATGAGACGAAGATGTTTGTGACTACTTTTTTATCTTGCCTATCAGGGAAATTAATCTCAATTCAATCTTACGATTGTACTCAAATACGATAGAAATGGCAAGATCGGATCACACAACTACAGAGAAAATAGTTGGGTCTTGCTTCACAATCCCAATGAAGTCTTCTAGTCGTTAACCTACAGGGTCTCGATAGAAACCTAAGGTTAAAGGAGAATCGACTCTAGCTTATACAACTAGTATCACACAAGAGGTGTGGGGATTTACTTTCCCAGTTGCTAGAGTTCTTCTTTATATAGTCTCCAAATCAGGGTTTGCAATCTAAGTTACCTTGGTAACAAAGCATTCAATATTAACCGTTAGATGAAAACATGATTAGATTCAAGATAATATCTTTCAACCGTTAGATCGAACTTAGCTTGTTATACACAAATGAAATATACGTCATTTAGGTTTGTGTAACCGTACCTAAACGTGTACAAGTCGTTGGTTCAACAGTAGTTAACCAAATGGTTATCCATATGAGAACTTTCATATCAACCATATTCATCTTCACCTTAACTAGTTTAAATAACTTAAAAGAACTAGTAAGAGAGTTGTTCAATTGCTTAGATCTCATAGAAGTATACAAGACACAATCGAAGCAAAATCGGTTTTGATTCACTCGAATCGATTCATGAACTTTATAGCCACGGTTTACAAATATGCATTCCTTAGTTTATATATATTTAAGTTCACGAATAAACCAATTTTAGAAAGTAACACACTTAAGTATGCGTACTTAAGTAACCGGATTTGAGTTCTTTTTGGTTTCCAAAATCAACAGAAATTCACGGGCATGAACTTTCCGCCAGTATGCATACGGGTATGCATTCTTAGGTAACCGGATTGAGTTGGTTTTGATTTCGAAACTAAACATAAATTCACGGACGTGAACTTCCGCCAGTATGCGTACGGGTACGCATACTTACCCAGTCTCCATCAACAATTTAGTACACACACAAGTATGCATACATTTGGTTCTCGGTTTTGGACTTATACTAATGCGCGAACACATTATATGCTTATATCCAAGGATGGTTACATGTTATAAAATCTCATTTCAATCATTGAAACATTCTTAGAGGATGTTAAATAGAGGTTACTCACACACTATTTTTCATTAACGCAATTTTCAAGATATTGAAATAACCAACATGACTTTCGTCTCTTGTAAAGATGAACTTGGCCAAAGAGAAAGCTTACCAACACATATTTCGAGAAAAAGATAAGCGAGATAAACTCGGCTTGAAATAGCAAATGTGTATAATCGAAGTGTATATAGTAATACGACTTTTGTCTCAAGATAGGAGATAGAGTAGATTGACTTTTTGAGTGATAGATAAGTTCAAGTCTCCACATACCTTTTAGTCGATGAAGTTCCACCAGTTCCTTGATTAGTTCTTCGTCTTTGTATGATGAACGTCGTGGGGTCTAGAGCTCAACTACACTTTCTATCCTAGTCCGAGACTTATCTATAAGTAGACTAGAAATCAAGACTTATAGTTTTGGCAACTAAACTTGACAACAAGCTTGAGATAGCAACGCTTGCGAGTTCGACCGAGCAATGCTCTAACAATCTCCCTCTTTGTCAATTTTAGTAACAAAACTATCAATACATATGGAATACAAAAAATAAACTTTGTAGCTTCTCTTCCACATGCATGATCTCCTTGGTTCTTCAACATTACTCGAAATCTTCGTCACTTCCAAGTACTCAAATGATTCCAAAGGTTGTAAGTTCAGCATCATCGTTGTTCAAAATTCGTAGCCATAACAATAAGAAAACAAAAGCTCTCGATCATCGTTACACAGTGTCATAGTATTATTACACAGCATCAAAGTTCAATTGTATCACAACTTCGACAACAATACTATGGTGATATGTATCACTCCCCCTTAGTCAATACTCCATCTCACAATGAAACCACTCCCCTTTACATAATGATCCGAAAACCATATGTATTTGTAGTGTGAACTACACATTAATTCTCCCCTTTTTTGTCAATAAAATTGGCAAAGGTACGAAAACTAGTGGGATCCTAATGAAATTTCCATAGAGACATTTCAAGACCAATAGAAAGCACATATCAACTTTTTAGATGCAATCATATAGCCGAAACTAAATGCATTCATCAAGGAGTTTATAAAGATACAAGATAACCCCTACAATATTCCACAGCCGCACTCCCCACAAATATTTGGCAATAAAGCACAAGTTCAAATAAGAACTCTCCCCCATATAATGTCATTCCCGAAAGAACAACAAGAGCGGCCTTACTTTCACAGGAAAAGAAGGATTTCTTTGGACAACAACAAGTCATATAAGAATATGAATTTGTATCCAAAATATTCAATTGAATTAACCACAAGAGAACCCATGATTAATTCAACCGGAATACTCAACTAAACTAACCACAAGAGAACCCATGATTAATCTAATTGGAAAATGCTCAACATAAGAAAACTTACGGAGCCGTACAGTATATACATAAAAAATATGGATCAGGAAAGATCAATATTGCGGAATAAACAAAGATTCATTATATCTTTTATCACTATTTGCACAATGATATATAATAGACTTAATCTTTGTAAACAAAAGATCATCCTTTCTTCCATCAATATTTGCATAATGACATAAAAGGCTTAACTTTTGTTTTTGTCAAAAGTTCATTCATTCTTTTATCAATACTTGCATATCGACGCATGAAAGACTTAACTTTTGACAACGTACGGGGCAATCATAGTTCACGGACGCAAACACACGTATCCCATAACAAATTGCATTATATAAAACCATAAAGATTAATACTACAAAATCATCTTCCAAACAAACTTTAGAATTTAAATAAATAAATCTAAAAAACATTGAAGATGAAAATCGTTGGACATAGCTATGTGTAATCATAATAATGGCTATTCCAAACTCTAGTTATTCTTCTTAAAAACATAAGAATAAAATTCTCATAAGAAGTTTTCCTAGACATTGAGACCTTTGAAAAATTATTTATCGTTCCCGAACTCCTTGTCGTCAACATCCATAGGAACATATGGTTCGTGAAGAAAGGAGTCAATTCCAACAAACCTTCTTGGCTGAAGATGTCGAACCAGGGCCTTCTGAATCTCAAGAGTTCTCAAAACAAAAGCCTTTATTTGCTGAATCTCCTTTCTTATCTCCTTCAACTCTTCAAGAACATCAGAAAACTTCTAAGAATTTGAAGGAACAGCCCTTAGCTTCCTCACATTCCTTCTTTTCCTTTTCAAAGTTGGTGGTAACGGAGATCTCTCTTTTTCCTTCGTTATTGATGGCTTAACAATCATATTAACATCTTTTCCATCAGAAGACATGATGCTTGGAGTATCCATATGCGTACGGGTTTGTGTGAGGAAATCACAACTTATGTCTCAACAAGCAGTCTTAAGATAAAAAGAGTTTCAGGGAAGGTCTATTTTCTGAACAAGAATCTGTTGAGCAGTTGACAAATGAGGAATAATATATCTTGTGTCACAAGAAAAATACACAACAATTTTTGATGTATTTCGATTATTGTATAAGGTCTATTTTCTGAATAAAACTATCAGTTATTTATGAATAAAATTATTATTTTATAATTTTTCTTGTGATAGTTTCCGATTACATAGCGTGTGTGCTTGAATGTCTATATTTTTGCTATGTATTTTCGGTTTATGAGATGTCTGATTTGGGTTTTGATAACCTTAATATTCGATCTCATATGATGTTAACCCTTATGGTTTGTTTGGCTTTTTGATTTAGCGGGATTAAGTTCTAGCCCATGTTGGTAGGCTTTATCAAAGGATCGTAAGGTGTTCCGATTGAAACTCATATGTAAAAAGTCACAATGTGTTGAATCAATTTGTGTTTACATGAGTTGTGTTTAGCATAAACATATGTGTTTCGGGTTTTCATCTTTTACAATTGGCATGCATTAGTTAAAACCGATTCAACCTTTCTCTGGTAAAGGTTGCTCTTTGTTGTTGTTCTTTTGTTCTTGTGAGAGGATGGCAACATACTGGGGGAAAGTTCTAACTTGAACTTTTGCTTAATAATATATCTTTTTGGGAAGAAGAGGATATGGAATCTGAGGTAACAAATTTGTTAGTTAATCGTTTTCCTGTTTAAGAAAAGCCTGCTTATATTGCATATATTTTACTTTTGCTTAACAAAATTTCAGTACAATTGATATATATTCCATTATGATGTGTATGGATGTGTGTGTGTGATTCAATTGTTTCCGGTTAAGAAAAACCGTGTCAATTTATTTGACTTATTTTTTGGTATCTTCTTTATTGTTTGGTATCAAGTGTTTTTGCTTAACGAAATTTCGGTGCAATTGCGGTGCTATAATGTGTATGTTTGTTTCAATTGCTTTCTGTTAAGAAAATAATTGTGCAAGTCAATTTATTTTGGTTTGTATGAATTATTTATGGCTTAACGAAATATGGGATCATTTTTTTAGTCCAATTAGATTCCAGATAAGAGAAACTAAGTTAATTCTGATCTTAGTTAGACTTATCAAATTGAATGATTCGGTTATTCAAGTCTAATCGAATGCCTTGACAAGAAAAACTAGTTATCTAACCTAGTACTTGTCTTGTATAAAGAGAAAGGTCTAAGTTATTGTCTGAATAATTAGAACCCGATGAGAGAAATAAAGTTAATTCTGATCTTTATTTTGGTCTTATCGAAATAAGCGATTGTATGTGTACAATCAGTTTAACAAGGGAACTAAGTTTCTTAGTCAATTTGTTAAACTATTAGGAAAATTGCCTCGGGAAATAGTTTTCCTTGATAACATATTAAGACTAAATTACTTGTAGTTTCGGTTTTAATATTGGTTATCTAAAGTGGTATGTGAAACCTTCGTGCTTAACTCTTATAGGTTGTATACAAGTCATTTAGATTTGTAAGATCCTTTCGGTTTGACCTTTATTTGCTCGAACCTTTGTCATGTGACAAAAAGAGGGAGAAATATATGGAGTAAACAAGTGATTTGCAATCACTAAGGAAAGGACAATTGTGCTTAAACGTTATATCTAACGAAAGAGTAAAGCATTGACTAAGGGGGAGAAACATATCATATTGTTGTGTAGTTATCTTGACTACAAAAGTGGAATAACAAAGATGTTCGGATTGAATATCTACCTATCTTACCTTTAGGGGGAGTATAAGCTTTGTTATTCAGATGTCCACAGCGGCATATGTTGATTGAATATATGCAGGTTATTGTGCTGTTAAAACTTGGAATCAAGCATATGTATAATGAATTCTTGTAATTTGTTTATCCATGTATATTAAGAGTTTTGTCACTAAATTTGACAAATGAGGAGATTGTTAGAGCATAGCTCGGTTGAACCCACCAAGCGTTGGTATGTCAAGTTTGGTTGTCATATTTTAGTGAATCAAAACTCATCTAAGAGTCGCTTGATTATGTACTAGAGACAACTTCGAATAGGTTAGACTAGAAATTCTAGGAATATGAGACATACAAGTATAACTCGAAGACCTGAAGAATGTGAAGAAGTAACGAGCTACAATGACGACATCATCCTTCCTCTTGAGGTTAGTAATATTGACTTGAACTGTTTCATTCCTAACGTATCTTTCAAGTCGTGCTGTATTGAAAACATAACTGTGAAGCTGTGAATGAATATTTTACTCTAGTAGTGAGACATGATCATATGATCATAGTATTAAGGAATTAGACTACGAAGTATAACGCATATCTTTTGAACTTCGTAGATATGACATCGACATAATCTTATGAATGCTATTGTGATTATGTGTATGAGTAAAGGTGAAGATTTCAACCAAGGGAACAATGTTTTACATTTGTTTAAAGGAAGTACATTCATGAACTTGTTTTATGATCGAAAGGGAAATCGCTAGGCTTATTGGTATTGTTATTCATTGCATATCTTTGGATTACCAATATGTGTGAGTTGGTAGAACCGATCATAACTTGTTATGTATCTTGGTATAACTAATTAAAATGCATGACTTATTATTTGGTATGACTAGTTAGTGTAACCGATCCTAAGTAATCACCTGAGATGGTATGATCGATATTTGTAATTGATGTGACCGATCCTAGTAATTGGTGTGACCGATCACAAAAGAGTTGAGTAATCGATCCTTAAAATTGGTGTAACCGGTCCTAGTAATTGGTGTAACCGATCCTGGTAATTGGTGTAACCTATCCTAGTGACTGGTGTGACCGATCACAAGCAATACCATGAGTATATGGTAACCGGTCCTGGTAATTGATGTAACCGATCCTGGTAACTTATGTAACCGGTCCTGGTAACTTGTGTGACCGATCACAATTATTCTATATTAAGGTATAACCGATCCTAGTAATTAGTAGAACCGATTGAACCCATGAATGTGATTTGATATTTGATCAATCACATAGTTGTCTTGGAATACAGATGAATCAATTCTAAACTTGTTTGGAAGTGTGGTATAATCGATTCCAAGATTGTAAATATGAAAGATGATTTACAAAGAAAAGATGTCAACATACTTTGTAAATGAACAATAACTCTTATCTTTTGTTGTTCAAAGATATTCCTTAATTACTCAAGGAGATCCCGGTCCGAAATTAATCAAGAATCTTTTAATTAAGGTTATTAGTTTTATATGCTCTAATTACCAGCAAGTAAATGCATATCTCTAGAGAATAAAAATTAGTAATGTGCATTTACTAATTGGAGATTTCCTATTGAGAGATTTCAAAAAATATTGGACAAAGCATTTCCTGGAATTATGAAAACCGATTGGGCATTTATTGCATATCTTGAGAATACTTTTGTTTTTGAAATTCCTTGGTGTCCAAACATCCTTGGTCTATAAATACCTAAGTTTGCATTTATAGCAAACTATCCTAAGAGCCAGGAAAACTTCATCTTCTTGTTGTTTCTGGTGGAGCCATCTATTCGGAGAGGAAAGTACCATTATTAGGAGAAATCTCTTTCGACCGCTCGTTTAAAGACTTCTTTGGGATCAAGAAGCTCTACGAGTACCGTTGGTGGGAAACTTGATAATTGCAGTTTATTAGTTTTCGATTGATTTGATTTACTAACGGTTGTTGAACTTTGATTGCACCTAGTTCGTTTATTCTTGAGAATCTTCTCGTCTGATATAAGATTCACTCAAACTAGATCGAAGTGTCGACGGGATCTTTAGAACTGTTTGTAGATCTAAAGACATATTGTGATAATCCATTGTTTACAGACTCCGTTCTGTGCGTGATTGATCACAAGAGATTCAAGTGGTGTTGTGCAGGTTTAATTTAAGATTAAAGAATATCTGAAGACGAAGAAGATTTCTTATTGGTTTCTCATATCTTTGTGTAGTACAAACCTTGATCGGCTAGGATCCAACTAGAATTGGATTTATTCGATTGATTAGTTGCATGAGATCGGTAACACCTAATAGTTCTCTTGAGATCTATTTTGATTGTTACAAATACGAATCTTATTACTTAGGTAATAGAGATTGGATTGATCTTACTAGGAAAAGGAGTTTATTAGTTTAAACTGAAGAGCCTTTACATATTACTTGAGATATCTTTATCTGGAAAGAATCAAGAGAGTTGTTACAAAACAGATTTGTTGTTCCTTTACTGTTTGTAATACGATCCAAAGGAATTATTCCAGTGCGTTGATGTAATTTTAGATAGTGGTAAGAATGAGGTTCGTAAGACTTGTGAAAGCAATTGAATTTAGATTTATTTAAACTAAAAGTAGATAAAATTTTAATCCAAATTTGTTTTTTTTAGAGTGAAAATAACCAAGACACTAGATTCCACTATTACACATGAATAAATGATGATAAAAATTCCAAAACTCTAATTATTTTTAAAATCTCTTTTTCTTAATTCACAAATTATCAAGCATATTCTCAAACATTAATTGTATACCTTAAGCATAGATTATCTAACCAAAGCATAACCTATCTAATTGAATCACAACTAATTAGGAAAAATTATGCAAACAATTAAAATTCTACAAAGTAGTGATTGAGTGAATTATAAAATACAAATTAGAGAAAAATAGAATGATTACCAATTATTCATGCATAAATAGCTTCCTCCGTGCCTTGATTACGCGAGAATTAGCTCATCATTATCATGGAAACATGCTCAAAATTCATCTTTATTAATGCTCAAAAATGGTTCACAAATGATGAAATAGGAGAAAAATTGATAAAAACCGGGTTTGTAACACTTTTGTTCGTTACAAACCGAGCTGTTACAGAGAACGATAAAAATGAAGTGTTGTTGACACTGTCGCAATACGACCCACAAACAGTTGTCGTTGTCACTGTTGAAAAACGACGGTTCTGCGTGCGTCTAATGTTCTTCGTGTTCTTCACAGCAGCAGAAAATGGAGTTTTTCTGCCACTTGATTTCTCGACTCTCTGGTTCTTCCTAACTGCTCCCAACTCTCCCTATCCCACAGTGAGACCCCAATCAACCTATTTATATCAATCAACACGTAAAAATCTCGCTAATAAATCCAAAATATTTTCTTTTACTCGGGGATGATATTTACGTGATTCTTCCCCTGTTTATCTCCTCCACGCATCTGTTTGATCTCCACACACTTCTTGCACGCTGAAAATATGTTAAACTCGCTCTAATCTCCACAAAATCTTCCACAAAATCTTCTCAACACGTGATATTCTCGTTTCTCCCTGTTTTCTTCTTGCGGATTACTCAGCCAAATTCGGTCGAACCTAAAGCCCAAAACATGTTTATTAGGTCATATCACAACTACCCATAAGAAATCAGCCCTTTAGTCTCTTCATAACATCATCAAAAATCGATCGAACCAACTGCCAGTGAAGAAAAGAAATTTCCCGCCAAAATCCATTTTCAAATGATGAAGGTGAAGTGCCCTGAATCCAAAACTCGGGTGCCTTTAACAGCTCGGCTGCCTTGGGGGTGCCTTTAGTAATTTTGGTGGGTGCCTTTAACACTTTTTTCTGGGGTGTTTTCAACATTTTTCGGGGTTCCTCCGGTGTATTTCTGGGGTGCTTCCGGTGCATTTCTGGGGTGCCTTTAGTACTCTATCCTGGGGTGTAAAGCACCACTTTACGAGCCAATTTCGTCGCAAGAGCTTATTTCTCTAAAAATACCTACAAAGACATAAAACACCATAATAAGTACAAAAATGGGTACTAATAATATATACAATAGAGATGAAAATAGACACATAAATGCGTCTATCATGCGTGCACTTATTGAATGTCGGAAGCGCAGGGATACTGAAGAAACTAAGTGAACTGGGGTTAGTTGCTTGGTCTCAACTATACAAAGTTGGTTTAGATTTTGTATAACGGTTTAATTGTAAGAGTATTCAACTGGACTAGGTCCCGGGGTTTTTCAACATTTGCAGTTTCCTCGTTAACAAAATCTTTCTGTGTCTTTTACTTTTCTATTTCCGTAATTATAATTATTGTTATTATAATTTAAAGTAAATTACACAAACGTTAACTCCGCTTTACTTTATAGTGATCCTATAGAGTTTGGTTAAGTCCGAACCTATTATCAAGTAATCACACTTTGATTGTTGTATTGTCTCGATCTCGTATCCATAGACGATCTCACAAAGTGTGAATACTGATTTGTTGTATTGTCTCGACAAATCACTTTCGGTAAGAGGACTTATAGGTGGATAATTTAAAGATTATGGTGTATTTGGGTACCCTCATCTTTTCACTTACATGCACCAATATGCCAAGACTAGATAACTTTAATATTCAGGTGATAATATCTCAAGTTATAAGTCTTTTTTTATAGTTTAACTGTTTAAGTTATGGAGGCATAGGTTTATATTCCTCCATCATCTTTGAAAGCAAACATTGAAGATTGGAAACTTAATGATTAAAGATTCAAGGAGCAAAACAAAATTAAACAAAATCCAATCACTGCAATACTCAAAATAACTAGTAACATGACTATACACGTCTTACTTAAAGGGAATATGTTATACTTGCATTAGGTAGAGCCTAAGTGATATGATGATCATAGGCGTTGAAGGACCGAGCTTGCTACATAAGTGAATTGATGATCCAGGATCTAATAACCAAAGCTGTTTCGTAAGAGAAGTATTAAATGATGTCACCTTCAAGAGACTTTGAACCTCAAAGTAGTAGTTTTCAAAACAAACTTGGTTTCAAAACCCTTTGGAAGGTGTCAAAACCAGCTCATTATTTAACGGGATACGAAATTGAGTTATGCAGTAGAATTAACTGTTGCGTAAATAATTAGACTTCAAAATCACTTTCAGTTTGGGTTTAAAACCATGCATCTCTGAAACTTGCACCTTTAACATGCATTTCTTTAATAGTTTTTTGGAATTGCTGCTACATCTGGGGCATAATTTTTACACATTTTTGACTAGGTATTGACTTTTTTAAAATAATTATTTTGTTCACATTCTCAAATTGATTCTAGTAAAATAATTGATATCCCTCGTAATTATAATTAGCTAAGTGCTCTTTAATTACCCAGATGATGCTGCTGATTCTTCTGAGTTATTTTGTCGAGTTAACCGATTGTAAGTTTATTATTCATGAATTTTTTTTTTTTAAAAATACGATTTCAAGCAACAAAACAAGTTTTCAAGCTCATTTAGACGTATACATGAGTATCCGCAGTATTTGACCCTCCATTTACCACATTTGATCCTTCATGTTTCTTATATGATTCTTCGTTTAGGGTTGGGAATACAAGATAAGACTCAGCCATCCAAAATTTTACCCGTTTGTAGATCTTGAGACACATTAACGTAAAACATTTTGGTTTCGCTTAAGAACAATCGCCTGCTTCTTCACTAAAATTGCTCATTGTCGACGAATCTTACCATTATCACTTTTTGATCCAAATACTTCAAAAAGAAAAACCCAAACTTTTCACTCAAACTCTCAACCTTTCAGAATATATAAGTCCCACTATCAAACCTAACTCTAAAAAATATCTAATGTAACCATTTAACTCATATCTCTAATAGGTAGAGCTCAGCAACAAAAATGTAATTTGAACATTACTGAAAAAATTGACAAGGAAAACCTGGAGATAGGTCACTGTGATCCTATTTTGTTTCATTCAACAACCCAAAATAACCCACGAGTTTTAGGCCTTTTTGTCATGTTCAATCCATTCATGAGGTGAGACTGAATTTATAAAAAGGGATACCAAATCTCTGAAAGGATACCAATCCAGAGATCCAGTGGTTATTTTATTTTATATGAAATGGTATCTCCGTAAAATTTTGGTATCCCTAGTTATAAATCATGGATGCAACATGAGGTGAGACGGATGCAACATATGTGAGAAGTTAATAAAGCCCAAAATTATTGCATTTGGAAAGGCCCATATTAGCATTCTTAGTTTGGGTCCTCTACTTGTCCTTATGTGAGTTATCTAATTCCGGTATGTGTCTAAGCTGCAAAATTGCCGGAATATAGTAATGTTTGCATACTTTTTCTTTTATCGAAATAAGAAAAAGTAATGTTTGCATTTCATCGCCGTGATAAAGAGAGTTTGTCGTTAAGAAAAGTTCGATAAATGTTTTACAAGTGATCAAAGATACGAAACGTGCTAGCTAGAGAAAATAGTTTCTATAAGTCACGACGACACCATTATAACAACAAGGTAACAACTGGGTGCTTCCAATAACTAGTACTTCCATGCGGCTTGTTTAACTATTTGATTTTTACATGTATTTCCAAGATCACCATGTGGTAGACCTGGTAAGTTTTCTAAAGCAGTTATAATTGTACAAGACACAATGGAATGAGAAAAGAAATCTTTCGACCATTAGTTTTCCCACTGCACAGGACCCATTAGTTGTCTTCGTCTTCACCACCCCTTGCCATTTATAGTAGGGTACTGAAGCTAATCAGTACATCAATCGCACCTGATACCATGTTATCGTACGTCTCCGTCTTCATAACCCGATACCATGTACATAGAATGAGGTGCCGTCAACGTCAAGTCAACTAATTGCCTGATACCTTGAATCCTTGAGTACCGTCTATATTAATCAATATTCAATATGAAAGACAGGTTGACATTTCGTCAAGGTGTCGTCTTTACCAATGGATATGAAGCTATATAGGTTGACATTTAGTCAAGGTGTCGTCATATTAATGGACGTGGAGCTATAAAGGTTGATATAGTGCAAGGATACTTCTTGGATAGCAGCGAATACGATCGAAGAAATCATTACCACTTTAACAGAGCTTCCTCAAGCGCAAGTCAGATACATAAATAGAGATTACAATGCGGCAGCGGACTCGATTGCAAAAGAAGCAAGGAGCAGGAAAATTCAACAGAGATCTTTACATATTCAACAAAGAGTTCAAAAAGCTAACATTATTTCTAATATTTTTGACAAAAATGAAATTGTAAACTTATTGTATCATATTGCTTGATTAATATATTTCTAATCTTTTCATCAAAAAAAAAAGTTAATTATAGTGACTATCCTGCTTAAATTTTTTATTCAAATTATTTTAGATGTGCGAGTTTGATTAATATGAGATCTTTTTTTTTCCTAGACTAGTGGTGAGCATGGGTCGGCATAGGCCGGTTTTCACCTCATCCGCATCCAATCCATTTCTTACGAATTTTTAATTTGGCATCCGTATTTAATCCAACATCCCAGGGGTGGAGTCATGAGTTGCCTAACCCTGGCCCTAGCACGCACAGACCCCCCCCACCCCACACACACACACCCACACCCACACCCACACCCACACATATGCTAATTACCATATAGAAACCCTTAAATCCAACCTCTTATGAAGATGTGAAGTCTTATGCTAAGATGAAGAGCTCAATGGTGAAGGAAGTATGGATAATTGCTGCTTCATGTACAATGATGGAGAATTGGTTTCTACGTAACAAAATACTCTTTGAACTTTGAAGATGAAAATCCTAACTCTGCGGCATTTATGAAGAGAGTCATTTTTAGCTAGCCTATTTTTGAAGGAAAAAAAATCCCAGAAGTAGACACGTTACTCCATATACCGCGCGCCCATTTCCTCCTAATAACTCTCTCTCTACACAGACAAAAGAAAACAAGTTTTCTGTTGACTCCCTCCCATTTCTTTCTCTTCTCTCTCTTTCATTTTTTAAGTTTCTAGGTTAAAACTTGGGATCTCAAATACCCCAGCTCTTTATTGACTGTTGTCGGGGATCAAAAGTTGATTTTCTCGCAACCTCAAGCAAATATCACTTTGGGTTCATGTATTCTTTGAGTCTTTGATAAAAGGTAATTACTTTTAGGTTTACTTTATTTTGGTGTAAAGTTTGATTTTTCATCTAATGGTGGGTTTGTTTGCAGAATTCACGATTTCGAGGATTTATAGTCCCATGGAATTACAAATTCTTGGATTCATGTAAATCCCTTGTATGTTTGGTAACTCATTTAAAATTCCTAGAATTCATAGAGTTATCTTATTTTAAAGTCCATATACTGTTTGTAATTACCCTCACAATCTTAAAATTGTATATATATATATGAGATTTAAATCTAAAAAAAGTGGGTCCATAAATCCCTTGATAAGTTTCCCAGCAAATCTTAGGGAGAGGGGTCGGACTCCATATAGAGGATTTGCTGGAAAAATCAATCCCGTGGGAACATGATTACAGGGCTTTTGGCAACCAAACGTATCGAAGGAAACATAATTCCACCAAATCCCATGAACCCATAAATCCCACCTTTAAAATTCTACATCCAAACCCACCATAAGATTATATGGAACTGAAAATTGAGATTGATATTTGTTGGATCATTTGTATGATTCAGTGGTCTTCCATTATCAATTCAATTTAGATCATTTTCGGTTCATATTTTTGTTTTAGGAATTAGGGTTAACTTTTAATTATCAATTCAATTGGGAACATGGATTCTTTCTCATTTAATTGTATTCATTTTTCAGTTCTTATTTTTTTTTTTGGGAAATAGGGTTAAGTAACTTTGAATTATCAATTGGGTACAAGAATTCTAACTGGTGTATATTTGTTTTGGGAATTAGGGTGAACTTTCAATTTTAAATTCAATTGGGACATGAAATTCTTTCTCAATTGAATTGTATTCATTTTCAGTTCTTATTTTTTGGGGAATAGAGGTTAACTTTGAAGTATCAATTGGAACATGGAGTTCTAATCATGGGTGTATATCTTTGAATTTTCAGGTTATAATGAGCAAACGTTCAGTGCCTAAAAAGGGAAGAATAGATTCATTTTACTTGCCATCGAAAAGTATTTCTTCTTCATCTAATGTTGATAATTTAGAACCAATTCAAGTTGTGCCTAATGCTCATAGGGTTGATAGTGGACATACTAGTGTCGAAGGAGTACAAAATATAGAATGTGATGAAGCTAATGGTGCAAAAGTTGAACAAAAATAAACTGATCCTTTCCAAAGAGTGGAACATGAAGACATTTAGGTTCAATAGATTAAGTTACATCAACCTGGTTCCATTAGAGTTGATGTTTCTAATTTGCAACATGACCTAGGATTACGAACCTCAATATTGGAGTACCCCATACATTATCGTGATGACATTCGAAGAGCATATTTGAATATGGGGCTTATCATCCGAATCTTAAAAAATGCTATCCTAAAACTTGGGATGGATGTTAGCAGAACCGTGGATTCAATTATAAGTGGTTTAAGAAGTTTTCGTGGTTGGAGTACTCAATTGAAAAGGATGCCGTCTTTTGTTACCAGTATTTTCTTTTTAACACAAATTCAGCAACACATGATGCTTTCACTGCTGTTGGGTTGAGAAATTGGAAAAGAGTTAGCAAAGGTGGTGATTGTTCAATTATAGGGCATGAAGGTAAATCTACTTCTCCACATTCTACAGCAATAGGGCGTGCAGATGACGTAATGAATCAACGTCAGCATATAGTAGCATTGTTTGAGAAACAATCCATACAAATTATGGAAAAAAACTGGTTGCGTCTCATTACATCAATCTGGTGTATTCAGTGGTTAGGATTCCAAGGATGTCCCTTTAGAGGAAACAATGAATCGAAAGACTCCAAAAATCATGGTAATTTTCTAGAACTTGTAAAGTTTTCGGCAAAGCTTAATAAGGATATTTGTTAAGTCGTTTAAGATAGTGCCCAGAAAATGCCAAGTATATCTGTCATGCGATTCAAAAAGAAATACTTAATATTTTTGTTGTTAAAGTTATAGAGAAAATTCGCAAAGATATTGGAAATGCCAAGTTTTGCATTCTTGTTGATGAATCAAAGGATAATTCAGGTATAAAACAAATGGAAACTGTCATGAGGTATGTTGACAAGGAAGGGAATGTCCAAGAACGTTTCTTTTATGTACAACGTGTTGATAATGTGTGTTCTCTAACTCTGAATAATGGAATTATGAATGTAATGAGACGCTTCGACCTCCAAGTTCAGAATTTGCGTGGTCAAGGATATGATGATGCTAACAACATGCGGGGTGCAATGAATGGATTGCAAGCATTATTTCTCAAAGACTGCCCATATGCATATTATGTGCATTACTTCGCACATCGGCTCCAATTGGCTCTAGAAAAAGCAGCTAACTTCTACTCTATGTTAAATTTTATTATTACCCTAGTCACCGCTTCATCCAGGCGCACAAGTGATTTTCAATCCTCCCAAGAGGAAGACACGGCAACAAAAATACTTAATGGTAATGTAGAGACGGGCAAAGAAGCTAACTAGGTTGGTACTTTACGACGAGCTTCGGATACTCGTTGGATTTCTCATTATAATTCTGCTTGCATCTTGATATGTTTGTTTGATCCTACTTGTCTGCTAATAAAAAAAAACTTGGAACTTGTGAATCTTGTGATGACTATTCTGTTGGCGAAGCACAAGATACTGACGAAAATATTAAATCATTTAAGTTTATCTTTGTTCTAATCTTAATGCATAAGATAATGAGAATCACTGATACGCTTTGTCAAGGCCTCCAACTGAAATCACAAGATATCGTAAATGCTATGAATTTGGTTTCAACTACCAAAACACTTCTTCAGAGATTGAGAGATGATGGATGAAAAAGTTTTTGGAATCTGTTGAATTGTTTTGTGAGAAGCATGATATTCATATGCTAGATATGAAAGCTCGACATCTTGTTGGTATAGGTCGCTCATGTCAATAAGTTGATAACATTACATAAGAACATCATCATCATTTTAATATATTTAATTTGGCTATAGATGATCAATTGGTTGAGTTAAAGAATAGGTTTGCTGAAGAGACAATGGAACTTCTTATTCTTAGTGCCGTTTTGGATCCTAGAGATTCATCTAGGTATTTCAAAATTAAAGATATATTGCATGCTCACTGAAAAGTTCTATCCAGCAGACTTTAGTAATCAAGATATACATATATTGAGAAATCAGTTGGAGCATTATGAAGTTGATGTACTTTCTCATGCATCTTTTCAAGGATTATCTACTATTTCTGAACTATGTCGGCGAATGTTTGAAACAGGTAAGTCAGTTTTTTATTGTGAGATTGATAAGATTATACGCCTAGTATTAACACTTCATGTTTCTACGGCAACTGCCGTACGTGTCTTCTCAGCTATGAATCGTGTTAAAACAACCATCCGGAATAAAATTGGGCAAAATTTTCTTAATGATTCCATGATGATTTGCATTGAAAGACTCCTTGCGGAAGGTGTTTCCATAGAATCTATTATTTAGGTTTTTATTACTTTACAGAATCATAGAGTGCAACTGGAATGAAGTAATGTTTTCGTCAACCTTTTTTTGTGGATATTTATCTTGCATGACTAGATATTTGTCATGTTATTATGTCGTCTTCCTATAAACCTTTTGTAAAAATAACTTGTAAAAACGACGACACTTTTTTGTAATTAACACGTGTTTTAGGGTAAAAACTGATTCTGCAGTTTTTGGTAAATTTGGGTGTGTTGATGAGAAATGAATTCAAACCCTAAACAAATGTACTGCACGGGAGTACTTTTAGATTCGAGAGATCAATCTGTAAGACTCTGGCCTAAACCAAGAAATGGTCATTCCAGATTCAATTCGGTCACAAAGTGAAGGAGAAGGGTTGATCTTAGGGAGGGAAGCGAAGAAGGTGTTTGAGATCAGAATGTTGAATTATGAAGGTGTGGCTGATTTATGACTTGTATCAGAATGTGGAACCGGCTTGCAGAATGTAAGCTATCAGTTCTCGGTGTTTTCTGGATACTTGTGTTGATAACACTTGTGTTTTTGAAATAGGTTGAAATCCTATTTATACAAGTCATGTTCGAGCACACCCTGATCTCGTATGAAGTGGAGCTGATTAAGTAGTGGAGAAGTGTGGTTGTGTAAAAGTGGTGATCACCACGTTTCCATTACGAGGGAAAACTGGTCACACTTTCACCCACTACTCTCATTACTGTTAACCGTCCATCCTTTCCTGACACTTTCTCGTAATGGGCGCGTTGCACGCCGCAAGATGTAAACCGACATACTAATACCCCAGTGAGCATCCCCCAGTTTGTGACATGTTTGATGTCTCGAGTAAATGGGTCAAGTCGTGAGACTCGCCGCTAAAAGCAACACATATTGTTTTTAGGTCAAATAATAAAATTATTTGTGAAATCAATATTTATAAAACATTGCTTATAATCGATGTATATAAAGCATCGCTTTTAAACAAGCAACTGAAAATAATCGATGTGTAGGAAATATCGTTATTTTAGAGCTCGTTCAAATTAGTCGCGAATTGAACGTCTTAAAAAAGTAGCATGACCGGCCACCTTTGGGAGACCGTTTGAGAACCCTATGGGTGAGCTACCACTTGGTCGATCGCTCCCTGTGGAGTAGGGGTGGCCGATGATCACGGCGTCACCCTGTTGGCCATCTAGAATCCGATCTAAACCATACGACCAAGCTAGCGAAGTTGGACGGACGAGATGATTTGCGGCAGTTGTATGCTGCCGTTGATTGTATTTTAGGGTTTGAAGCCGTGCGGACACCCTACCATTGGGCCAAACGATTTGTGGCGTTTGCCGCTGATTTGGACAGGCCGATTAGGTATACACACAGATGGGTTGCTGGTGAGTGTGCAAGCATCTCGTTGGCCTCCTGAAATTAGATCTAGGCCGTCCGACTAGGCTGGCGAAGATGGACGGTCGTGATCGATTTGTGGTAGTTGCATAACGCCGCTTATTCAATATAGGGTTTTATAAGCGCGCGATCACCCTACTTTGGGCAAGCGGTTCGACGTGCTTCTCGATCGCCGCATGTAATTCGATCAGCTGGGGATGGAAATTAGCCGTCGGCGATCATGTTAGCGCCTCTTTGATTATCTGAAACACGATTTAAGCCATCCAACTTTGCTGGATAGGTTGGACGGATGTGATGATTTTGAAACCGTTATGATCGGTCTAGCTCGTTTGAACTTTTCTTTCGCAGCGCGATCACCCTGTTTTTGGCTAACGATCAGGGGTGCCGTGAGTGAACTAAAAGGATCCGATCGGCTGGGACGCTAGTGGGCCCGCCGGTGGACATTATGGAAGTTGCCTAGTTCTGCTAGGAAGAGGCTAAGCTTGTTGAATTGTGTGGCCAAATCGTGTGGCCGCGATACTGACACTTCGGGAGATTCGTGCTACTCTGCTGCGAGTGAACATTAATCGTCATGTCATGCCAATATTTAGACTTCAGATGGAGAACATAGCATAGGAAAATACTAAGCGGGCAATGCATTAGTGAATAATCCTGGTGGAAAATAAAATTCATAGAATATTTAGGATTGTTGCTATATGCACCATTCTGGGTGAATTTTATATATATATACAAATATATTGAATTGCTCAATACATCTGTGAGCGAAGAGGTTTATGCACTCATCACTTTTTAAATGGCTTTTGTTCCTTTGCAGGATGGCAGCGCATTAAGTACAGGGTTTCACAATTTTAGCCCTGAACTGAAAACCACCATCAACATTAAGTCCCATGTTTAGTACGTAACAGTGACATTGTTGCGGGGTAAGTACTAGATGGTGACAAATAAAGATAAAACTTATGAGGAAAAGTAGACGGATGTTACCGGGAGAGATGGGTCGGCTTGTCCTTGGAACATGGCACGAGGTGTCTAGATGAGCGTTCCCCTAGCATGATGTGGGTTGGCCCCAGGTAGATCAGGCAGATGGTTGGTTGGTATCTCAAACTGTATTCCAAGTCCCTTGTACATCTGAGAGCGTGTCCAAGTTTTCCTGGCTTCAGTTGGCATGGAGGAAAAATAGAGGCGCGATGAAGCATCTCAGCCAACAAGTGCTAGGACTGAAAGGTTTGCTGCCTAGCTAAAGCGCCGTAGGGTGGAGTATGAGCAGGTCTCGGGTGAACGTGAACTCTTGGATAAACATGAACACCCTATTCATGACAGCGTCATAATCCTCGACTCTGACGTGGACGAACCGGAATACCCTCAAAAGGCTGTTGAAGTAGTTTCGGAAAAAGGATGTCGGGGCAACTTCCGAAGAGTGTGTAGGAGGAGCGGCATCTGGAGAAGATGTTGAAGCGGGTTCCGAAGTGAATGTTTGTGCAGCTTTCAAGGAAGATGTTTAAGCAGTTCCCAAAGGGAACGTTGATGCAGCTTCTGAAGAGGATGTTGAAGAAGTTCCCAAAGAGAACGTTGATGCAGCTTCTGAAGAGGATATATAAGCGGCTTATGGAGAGGATGTTGAAGCGGCTTCTGGAGAGGGTTCAGTGAAGGCGCCATTGACCCTGGCGTTGATGATACTTCTTTTATGTTTAGTAGTCTTTTGTTTCATGCGGCTGGAGCCAGGGCTTCATCAAATAATAATCCTTTATTCATGCTGCTTTCATGATTTTATGTTTCCAGTTGGATGAATGAATGAAATCTCCCGACTAAGAAATCCAAATTCTTAGAAAGACCTCGCAATATCTCGAAACTTTAGATGTGGTGCTCTTCGGTAGCCTGTGTTCATGATATTCATTCTTAAAATGAGATTTTGCAATCTGATCTCCTCCCATTCTATTGAGGCGACATGGCGAAGACAGCACACAAATTGTAATGGCTGGAAAGTCTGTGTTTTCTTCTCATGGGAAGAGGTGCCTCTTCCACAATAATATTTCCACATATGTAACGCTAGTAACAGCAATTTAGAGCAGGGAAAAATAACAATTATGGCTCGACCAACCTTCTGTTTGATATTCCACTTGCAGATTACACGCTTCTTGAAGATTTATGGCGTGCCGGCTAGGTATGTAGAAGCATGGGAGCTTTGCCATGAATCTAGAGACCCAATAAGACGCATATTGTGGGCTAAACGGATGAGAGAGGCCTTATCTTCAATTGATGACATGTGCAATGTGATTTCTGAAGAAGTAATTGCGAACTGGAGTGTCACTGGGTACATGCGCCACCTTCAGATCCGTTGCTTCTCGTTCCGTGAAATGATTTTAAAAATCCGAAAATTGCATACTAAAGTGGACAGAACCTCCTCTAGGGAGCACGTCAGTCAAAAGAGGTGGTGGTTGAAAAACCGTCTCAATGTTGAAGCAGGATGCTCTTTGGGATACGTAAGGTGCTTTCCAAGAAGAATCTGTTGCTGCTTGATGATTTACCTTGAATATGTTGTTCTTTCTTTTTCCTTTACATATTCCTCTCTTATCTATTTACTGAAAGATGTAAGGTGTTTCTTTCATGGTTTGATTTTTTTTTTGGTTTTGAACTGATGGGTAATGGTTTTGTGAGGAAATGATGTTTCGATTAACTGATAAAAATGAAATCCTAATTATGAATGCAAGCAGTGCAGTCATTTTGGAGGAATTACAAATATTACATGAAAAAGGGAAATGCTAAAAGAAATGCTAAAGGAAAAGGCGACGTGTCGTCTTAGGTATTGAAAGGTTTAAGCCACCTGGCGTGTATTACTATGCCTTCTAGCTTGTCAGTATTGATAAGTTTGCAGTATCCTCCTAAGATAATTTCTACTACTAGGTACGGCTCATCATCTGGGGAATTTGGCGGAGCAGGTTAGGCAGCAACCCTTACTACTATATCTCCAACTTGAAATGGATTTGGGCGTTGCACCATTACTTGATTCTTAGATTCCCCATCTTTGACTGTGACATCTTCTAAATTTTTAATAAAATATTCGAAAGGCCAAGCACCCCATTCACATCTCCTAGTGACGGTTGGGTTGACGATGGGGTCAAGTCCCCGGCCCTTGACGGAAGGAGGAGTGACTGATTGCAGAAAGGGTTGTTCAATAAGACTTACTTTGGTTCGGAATCTACGAATGTACATCGCCGGGCTCTCTCCAGGCAATTGGGTCACATTGGCAAGTTGTTGATACGACAACAAATAATCCTCGGGGTTGGATGGCCCTTTGGAAATCCTTTCAGGTATAAACATTGGTAAAGGACATACTCCCAGCTTTGCTTTGTTGCCATGCACCCACGAGCGCCCCAGAACCATATCATAACTTGGGCATTATTTGACAATATGAAATTTGGCGTGCATTAAAGCATCTCCCACCTTGATTTCGAGATTGATGTACCCATAAGCGTCTCTAGACTCCCCTTCCGAGTTTTTGATCATGGTTGGACAGTGAACGGCTTCATGTTTTGGGATCTTTGCGGCTTTCAGAGTCTTGATGGTGACAACGTTGAAGTCAGAGGATGCGTCAATCAGCGTGCTGTCAAACTCGACACTCTTCAGGTGGGCAGTGGTCAGCAGTCCCTAGTTGCATTTTCCAACAGCGCCTCCTAAGAGAGATTGGGGCTTAGGAGTAGCTTCTCCGACTGAAAACAGCCGCTTACCTGACACAATGCGATTGAGAGCTGCAAATATATCTTGACGTTGTGCCTTGGATAAATAAATAATTTCACATACACGCTCCATCATAGATTGCACGGTTTTGTGAGCAGAGTCCCCAGAAAGTGTGCAACTTCTGATTGGGAGAGGGTCTCTGTGAATCCCCTCAGTGCCTAGTTGAAGTTCTCCCGTATCTATTTTTTCCTTGAAAATGCGCTTCAACTTGTTGCATTCATTGGTGGGATGATTGACGAACCTGTGGTAACTGCAATATTTGGGATTTGCCATCTCTTCCTCAGTTGGCGGGCGTCTGATAGGAGGTAGTTTGATGTCATTATCCTGAATCCATGCTTCCAGGAGCTCAATTACTTCCTATATTGGGAACGGGAAGTTTGGAGCAGCATCTCCAGTTTCTTGTTGTTGCATAGGCGCCTTAGTCACGACCTTCCATGGTGGAGCTACCTGATGCGCTGGTGCCGCACGTTTGGGTTGTTATTCCGCCGCTGGAGCTTTTCTCTTTCCTCCTTCACCCACTACACTTAAAGAGGGTCTAGCATTGTATTGTTTGTTGGTGAGACGTCTTCTTCCTTGAGTCTCACGTGCATCTTCATTTCTGGCGGGTCTAGTCCTCTCCAGCAATGCCGGTGTTGTTGTGACCGAACTCTTAGCAGCTTCATAAAGTTCAGAAAATGTTTAGAAACGCAAGTTCTCCAGTAAAGCGCAACAGACGGGTACCATGCCATTAATGCACAACTCCACCAATTGATGCTCAGTTACATTTGGATCATGACAATCTAGCGCTTGGATCCTGAATCTCTTGACATAATCATTTGGATGTTCATTGTTTCGCTGAAACATCCTTCCCAAGTCTGATAAAGTGATTTGCTCAGACACAAAGAAATATTTCTTGTAGAAAGCGATAACCACTTCACACCAATTGCCTATGATGTTTGGTGCGATGTTATTGTACCAGGTGTATGCCCTTCCAGTGAGTGATTTTGAGAATTATTTTAGGCGGAGGACGTGGTTGTATTCATGCTCTCCTAGTGATTCCAAAAAACGAGAGATGTGTTCACGAGCGTTACTAGTACCCCATAAAGGGAGAACTGGGGAGAAGAATATCCTCTTGGAAGGGGAACTCTTTGCACGTCAGGAGGATAAGGAGGTTGATGTTGATGAATGGTGGATGGATTTTCTCTGCCTCGATTCTGGAGAAGCTGTTCCAAGTCCTCTCGTGTGATAAAGTTGGACTGTTGATTCCTTTTTGTTGATCGCTCAGGATCTACACGAACTTTTTCATCAATAAAGATACGCCCCGCTAAAGTACTTGCGCCAGGTGTCATGAAAGTGTTCTTTGTCTGCTCCATTTGGGGTCGACACGGTTCTGGTGGCAATCTTTCTGTTAGCGTCTTTAGAAAAGTGAGCACCTCCTTTTGAGTTGTGGCCATCTCCGTCTGAGCTTTGGAAAGAACTTCATGTCTCTCCATTAAATCGAAAATGGTAATAGGAGGTGGGTTTCCTATGGCTCCTCCAGTCTCTCGTCCCGATGAAGAAATGGTAGCATCCCTGGTGACGATTAGAGGTGTCATGCTCGAAGAAATATTAGGAGTAGCAGCGGCTATGGCTCTTGTAATAGGAGGCGTCACGCCAGAGGGGATGCTTCCGGCGCTGCTGGTGTTGGTGCTAGAGGATGTAACACCATGCGAAGTATTGACTATGCTAGCAAGCGGTACATTGGTGTTGATAGTAGGTATATTGGCACCAGGAGTGTTATCGGTGCTAACAACATCATGATCGGTAACCGACCCATACCTAAGATCTACCATCTTGAATTTGAGAAAATTAAAATGAAATTGAATATTGATCTTGCAACCGAGAGATTAATCTCCCACTGTGGTCGCCAGTTGTTTTGGGGTAAAAACTGATTCTGCTCTTTTTGGTAAATTTGGGTATGTTGATGAGAAATGAATTCAAACCCCTAAACAAATGTACTGCACGGGAGTACTTTTAGATTCGAGAGATCAATCTGTAAGACTCTGGCCTAAACCAAGAAATGGTCGTTCCAGATTCAATTCGGTCACAAAGTGAAGGAGAAGGGTTGATCTTAGGGAGGGAAGCGAAGAAGGTGTTTGAGATCAGAATGTTGAATTATGAAGGTGTGGCTGTTTTATGACTTGTATCAGAATGTGGAACTGGCTTGCAGAATGTAAGCTATCAGTTCTCGGTGTTTTCTGGATACTTGTGTTGATAACACTTGTGTTTTTGAAATAGGTTGAATCCTATTTATACAAGTCATGTTTGAGCACACCCTGATCTCGTAGGAAGTGGAGGTGATTAAGCAGTGGAGAAGTGGGGTTGTGTAAAAGTGGTGATCACCAAGTTTCCATTACGAGGGAAAACTGGTCACACTTTCACCCACTACTCTCATTACTGTTAACCGTCCGTCCTTTCCTGACACTTTCTCGTAATGGGCGCATTGCACGCCGCACGCTGTAAACAGCCATACCAATACCCCAGTGAGCATCCCCCAGTTTGTTACATGTTTGATGTCTCGAGTAAATGGGTCAAGTCGTGAGACTCGCCGCTAAAAGCAGCACATAGTGCTTTTAGGTCAAATAATAAAATTATTTGTTAAATCAATATTTATAAAACATTGCTTTTAATCGATGTATATAAAGCATCGCTTTTAAACAAGCAGCTTAAAATAGTCGATGTGCAGGAAACATCGTTGTTTTAGAGCTCGTTCAAATTAGTCGCGAATTGAACGTCTTAAAAAAGTAGCATGACCGGCCACCTTTGGGCGATCGTTTGAGAACCCTATGGGTAAGCTACCACTTGGTCGATCGCTCCCTGTGGAGGAGGGGTGGCCGGTGATCACGGCGTCACCCTGTTGGCCATCTAGAATCCGATCTAAACCGTCCGACCAAGCTAGCAAAGTTGGACGAACGAGATGATTTGCGGCAGTTGTATGCTACCGTTGATTGTATTTTAGGGTTTGAAGCCATGTGGCCACCCTACCATTGGGCCAAACGATTTGTGGCGTTTGCCACTGATTTGGACAGGTCGATTAGGTATACGCACAGATGGGTTGCTGGTGAGTGTGCAAGCATCTCGTTGGCCTCCTGAAATTAGATCTAGGCCGTCTGACTAGGCTGGAAAAGATGGACGGCCGTGATCGATTTGCGGCAGTTACATAACGCCGCTTATTCAATTTAGGTTTTCATAAGCGCGCGATTGCCCTACTTTGGGCAAGCGGTTCGACGTGCTTCTCGATCGCCGCATGTAATTCGATCAGCTGGGGATGGAGATGAGCCGCTGGCGATCATGTTGGAGCCTCTTTGATCATCTGAAACATGATCTAAACCATCCAACTTGGCTGGCTATATTGGACGGATGTGATAATTTTGAGACCGTTATTATCGGTCTAGCTCCTTTGAGCTTTTCTTTCCCAGCGCAATCACCCTGTTTTTTGCTAGCGATCAGGGGTGCTGTGGGTGAACTAAAGGGATCCGATTGGATGGGACGCTAGTGGGCTCGCCGGTGGACATTATGGAGGTTGCCTAGTTCCGCTAGGAAGAGGCTAAGCTTGTTGAATTGTGTGGCCAAATCGTGTGGCCGCGATTGCTCTTTAAGACTGACATGGACAGTCTAGATTTTCCTTAAGGAATTTAAGCGTGTCGATCGTGCTAACTTTTAATTAAAAAGCGCGTTGACACGAAAATCTCTTTATCAGAGAGTGGTGCATCCTGTGCGAGTGTTTTCATGCAGATCTCAATACTGACACTTCGGGAGATTCGTGCTACTCCGCTGTGAGTGAACATTAATCGTCATGTCATGCCAATATTGAGAGTTCAGCTGGGGAACATAGCATAGGAAAATACTAGGCGGGCAATGCATTAGTGAATAATGTTGGTGGAAAATAAAATTCATAGAATATTTGGGATTGTTGCTATATGCACCATTCTGAGTGAATTTTATATATATATACAAATTTATTGAATTGCTCAATACATCTTTGAGCGAAGAGGTTTATGCACTCATCACTTTTTAAATGGCTTTTGTTCCTTTGCAGGATGACAGCGCATTAAGTACAGGGTTTCACAATTTTAGCCCTGAACTGAAAACCACCATCCATAACACGGCAAATCCTTTTGTAATTAGTTTATATATATAAATAGATGGCGTCGTTATCTTTTACAATCATTATGATTTTTTATATTGGTGAATGTATTCTTATATAAGTGAGTGTATTTAGCTAATTTTTTGTTTGAGGTTTAAAATAACTTGAAATTCCCTGGGATGGAATGAGAAACTAAGCTTAGTTATCTCTATTCTTTGTGGAAAATCTCATAGCAGTTTGATGAACAAGGTTGATATGAAAGTGCTCATATGGCTAACTTCGGTTAACTATTGTTGAGACAACTAAGTGTACACGTTTAGGTACGGTTACCCATATCAAAATAAAGGTACATTTCATTTGTGTGTAACAAGCTAATTTCGATCTAACGGTTGAAAGATATTAACTTGAATCTAATTAGGTTTTCATATTACGGTGAATATTGAATGCTTTGTTACCAAGGTAAAATTGATTGCAAACTCTGATTTGAAGACTATATAAGGGAGAACTCTAGCAACTGGGAAACCTAATACCCACACCTCCTGTGTGATACTATTTGCGACTAGAGTCGATTCTCCTTAAACTTAGGTTTTTCTAAAACCATTATAGATTAACGACTTAAAGACTTCATCAGGATTCTGAAGCCAGGCCCAACTATTTCTCTCTATAGTTGCGTGTTCTGATCTTACTTTGTTCTATCATATTGAGTACTATCTACTTTAAGATTTGCTCGAGATTCTGTCTCCGATAGGTAAGATAAAAAGTAGTCACAAACATCTTCGTCTCATCGTTTGTGATTCCATAATATCTTGTTCCGCTTCCCTACGGTTAAGATCATTGTGAGGTGATTGATATTACTAGGTTGTTCTTCGGGAATATAAGTTCGGTGTATCAATTGGTTCCTGTTCACCTTGATTTATCAAAATACGGAACAAAACTCGTAGGTATTTCTGTGGGAGACAGATTTATCTATTCAATAGACTTTTTTATGTGAAACAGATTTGTTTATCAAGTCTTCGACTTTGGTCGTAGCAACTCTTAGTTGTGGGTGAGATCATCTAAGGGAATCAAGTGCGTAGAGTCCTACTAGGATTCAGAGGCGTAAGGAACACGATAGTACCTTAATCAGTGTGAGATTGGTTAGGGTTCAACTACATTCCAGTCCGAAGTTAACTTGTAGTAGGCTAGAGTCTTTAGCGGTTAATACAGTGTGGTGTTTAAATCTGGACTAGGTCCTGGGGTTTTTCTGCATTTGCGGTTTCCTCGTTAACAAAATTTCCGGTGTCTGTTTATGGTGTCGGAATTCAGTTTAGATGCAATCATATAGCCGAAACTAAATGCATTCATCAAGGAGTTTATAAAGATACAAGATAACCCCTACAATATTCCACAACCGCACTCCCCACAAAGATTTTGCAATTAAGCATAAGTTTAATTAAGAACTCTCCCCAATAAAATGTCATTCTCAAAAGAACAACAAGAGCGACCTTACTTTCATAAGAAAAGAAGGATTTCTTTGGACATTAAAAAATCACATAAGAATATGAATTTGTATCCAAAAATCTCAATTAAATTAACCACAAGAGAGCCCATGATTAATTTAGTCGAAAATGCTCACATAAGAGAACTTACGGAGCCGCACAGTATTTACATAAAAATATGGATCAGGGAAGATCAATACTACATAATAAACAAAAATTCATTTTATTTTTCATCACTATTTGCATAATGACATATAATAGACTTTAATCTTTGTAAACAAAAGTTCATCCCTTCTTTCATCAATATTTGCATAATGACATAATAGGCTTAACTTTTGTTTGGCAAAAGTTCATTCAGTCTTTTATCGATACTTGCATACTGACATATGAAAGACTTAACTTTTGACCAAGTATGGGACAATCAAAGTTCACAGACGCAAACATACATATCCTATAACAAGTTGCAATATATAAAACCATAAAGATTAATACTGCAAAATCATCTTCCAAATAAACTTTAGAATTTAAATAAATAAATCTAAAAACATTGCAAGATGAAAATCGTTGGAAATAGCTATGTGTACTCACAATAATGGCTATTCCAAACCCTAGTTATCCTTCTTAAAACATAATACTAAATTCTCATAAGAAGTTTCCTAGACAAGCAAATCGACAAACTCAAAACCAAAAGCTGATAGAGAACGAAAAACTAAACAACATCTTCATCATCAAAGATCATAAGAGTGGCTTGAATCTTATCCATGTTATCCTTGATTTCTGGAAACTTAGTAACAATCACAAGTAATTGTTCTTGCATACACCTTACCTTGGCATTAATCTTACACACACCTTTGTGATTTTGATGAAGAAGATTCATGGAGGAAGAATCACATGAGCTATCAAGGGTGTCACATCTTTGTCTCTTGCAAACATTCTCCTTCATACGTTTGAAAGTACATGGACGAACAAGCTTGGGAGTTCCAATGGAGTTTCTAATCGGAGCTATAGAGAAGGTGCGACAAATTCGCTCAATCAAGCAAGGATAGCCTAACTTCTTGTTGGAAGACGTCATCGACAACATTTGATAAATGATAAACCCAAAAATGTTGAGACTTTGAGTTCCCAACTCAAGGAAATAGACCAACTCCGCAAACTCACGACCCCAACGAGATTTCTCAATCGTGGAGGGACAAAGATTAGAGATACCAAGTTTTCCAAAAAACATCAAAGCAAGACTAAGATGAGTGGTAGGAAATTTCCCTTCATTCCAAACAACACTCTTACCACAAAGGAAATTAGATATGGTTTCATATGATGGTCTTTCATGACTAGGTCTTGGAAGGCGAAAACTCCCATGGGGAATTTTAGTGATTTTTGAAATCAACTCTCTATTAAAAAGAATTATTTGTCTATTTACCATGGTCTTGAATTCCATGTCATCATAATTAACATCATAGATATTAGCATAGAATATTCTTGTAAGAGTGTCAAAACCTTCACCAAGACCATCAAAGATGTTTCCAAGATTGAACTTTTCAAAACATACCAAATCTTCTTTGTGTCCACTAACAAAATCCAATTTCTTTTCTAGAATAAACCCAGAAGATGAAATCTTTTCAAATACTTTTCCACAAGAATCATTCACAAATCTAATTCTAATGTAATTTTGATCTATAGGTAAGTTCATGCTAGAAGAAGATGAAGACCCCAAGTTTTTAGAAACCTCTTTTGAAACCTTGAAATTCCTCATGGGATCTAGAAATTGAGAAAGATTAAAGAGAGAAGACTTACTTGGTATGTTCCTTGAAAACCCCTTTTTACTTTTTGATCTCCAAGGATGATTAATGGGGAAAGCACATGAACCCTAGAGCGTTCACGTACGCGGACAAGATGGGAGGAAGAAGAAGGTACGCGTACCGTTTCTTTTATATACCCAAAAATGGGCTTGGATCTGTTTTTGAACCGCGACCCACAAAAGGAATGTAGGATTTCTTAAGTATTCACACACAAAGGTTATGCAACTCATGAAAGCACACAGACGTGTGAAAATACAATGCAGTAGAAAGCTATTTTACACTTATCCTAAGAAGGAAAAAATAAAACATTAACCCAAGTACAAACAAATCAAACCGTTTCTTGCCCCATCTCAAGATATATACAAATGGGGTAGCGCCAAACAAGTTACCAAGTGGTAAGATATGCAGAGAGACCCTCATGCACCATTCCCGGTTGATATTTGTGAACTGTACCAGTGTGATAATCATAGTAATGATAATCAGAGTTAACAGAGCTTTCTAAATTTTTTCTCATATATCCAAAAGGAAGATTTTTCTGATAACTTAAACCTGTATTAAAACCAAGAGAACCCGTTTTATTGGACCCGCTTGAGTTGACCACATGTTTAGTTCGTACATCATGATTACATGATTTGACATGTACCGAACTCTTATCAGATCGATTCTTATTCTTTACCGAATTAAGCTTTTCTAAGAATCTAAAAACGTTTTCAAATGCTCTAAATAGATCTTTGTCAAATGATCCATCATGATAGTATTCCTCAAAAAGATTAAGAGTTAATCTTGTGAGATTCCATATCATTGAGCGAAAAGAACGTTTTCTCAACCTTCCTTTCTTAGAGGACCTTTTAATTTTTTTTCTCTAGATTGTTTCTCAACATCTAAGTTTTCAAAAGTCTTAGATGTAATGAGATTATCATGAGAAGCCAAATGACTAGTCCATAATAATATCTAAACAATCTTTAAGGAGTTCTGGCGTGCGTTACAGATGCCGAGAGTAAGTTTCCCATATGGAAAGACTTTAGGGATTAGTCAAACACAAACTTATTAGGTTTATAGTGTTTGCCTGCTCTGATACCAATTGAAAGAGCAGGGGTATAACAACCTCACCCAATATTTCGCTTAGCAATCTGTATGGACTAACTCCAATATAGTTTCAAGAGAATCAACTAGACAGTCAGACTCAATCTTAATAAAAAGTATATCAAAGAGTTATATCTCACTTTCTCGATTTAATCCGCAATCAAACAAATAGAAATTTGCGAGCCTGATTGAATACAAGAGAAATAACTTGAATGGTACCAAAGACCAATGTTCAAGGATCAATCAATTTCAATCAACAACAAAAGGTTGGATTTACCAATTGATCGATTCAACGCACAACCTGTGATATTTAAATTATATAACAAAATATAAAGCGGAAAAGAAATAACACAGACACCAGAAGTTTTGTAAACAAGGAAACCGCAAATACAGAAAAACCCCAGGACCTAGTCCAGATTTGAATACCGCACTGTATTAAGCAGCTACAGACACTAGCCTACTACAAAGCTAACTTCGGTCTGGACTGTAGTTGAACCCTAATCAATCTCACACTGATTCAAGGTACAGTTGCGTTCCTTACGTCTCTAATCCCAGCAGGATACTACGCACTTAATTCCCTTAGATGCTCTCACCCACAACCAAGAGTTGCTACAACCCAAAGTCGAAGACTTGATAAACAAATCTGTCTCACATAGAAAAGTCTATTGAATAGATAAATCTATCTCCCACAGATAAACCTACGAGTTTTTGTTTCGTCTTTTGATAAATCAAGGTGAACAGGAACCAATCGATAACCCGGACTTATATTCCTGAAGAACAACCTAGTATTATCAATCACCTCACAATAATCTTAATCGATTAACGAAACAAGATATTGTGGAATCACAAATGATGAGACGAAGGTGTTTGTGACTACTTTTCTATCTTGCCTATCGGAGATATAAATCTTAAGCCAATCTTACGATTGCACAAAATCACGATAGAAACAACAAGATCAGATCACGCAACTACAGAGAAAATAGTTGTGTCTGGCTTCACAATCCCAATGAAGTCTTTAAGTCGTTAACCTACAGGGTTTCGTGAAAAACCTAAGGTTAAAGGAGAATCGACTCTAGCTTATGCAACTAGTAACACACAGGAGGTGTGGGGATTAGGTTTTCCAGTTGCTAGAGTTGTCCTTTATATAGACTTCAAATCAGGGTTTGCAATCTAAGTTACCTTGGTAACAAAGCATTCAATATTCACCGTTAGATGAAAACCTGATTAGATTCAAGCTAATATCTTTCAACCGTTAAATCGAACTTAGCTTGTTATACACTAATGAAATGTAACTTCATTTAGGTTTGATTAACCGTACCTAAACGTGTACACTTAGTCGTTTCAACAATAGTTAACCAATGGTTAGCCATATGAGCACTTTCATATCAACCTTATTCATCTTCACTATAACTAGTTCAAGTGACTCAAATGAACTAGTTAGAGAGTTGTTCAATTGCTTAGATCTTATAGAAGTATACAAGACACAATCGAAGAAAAATCGATTTTGATTCACTCGAATCAATTCATGAACATTATAGCCACGGTTTGCAAAGATTGCATTCCTTACTATATAAATGTTTTAGTTCATGAACAAACCGATTTTAGAAAGTAGCCTACTTAAGTATGCAAACGGGTACGCATACCTAAGTGGTCGGACCGAGTTTGGTTACACCAGTACGCGTATGGGTGCGCATTCCAATCCACACATCCAAACTCCAGCAGAAATTCACAGACGTGAAACTTACGCCAGTATGCATACGGGTACGCATACTTTCCCGAGTTTCCAACAACCGCCGATACGCGTACGGGTACTCATACTTTAGGTTCCCAGTTTTGGACTTTTACACAAATGTGAGAACACACTATGTTTATATCCAAACATGGTTACTTGATCTAAACCCTCATTTCAATCATTGAAACTTTCTTAGAGGATGTTATAATAATTGTTATTCACAAACTATTTTCATCAAAGCGATTTTCAAGTTATTGAAATAATCAACATGACTTTCGTCACGAGTAAAGATGAACTTGGCCAAAGAGAAAGCTTACCAACGCATAATTCGAGAAATAGATAAGCGAGATAAACTCGGCTCGAAATAGCAAATGTGTATAATTGAAGTCTATATAGCAATATGACTTTTGTCTCAAAATAGGAGATAAAATAGATAGACTTTTGAGTGATGGATAAGTTAAAGTCTCCACATACCTCTCTATTGATGAAGTTCCACAAGTTCCCTTGAGTAGTTCTTCGTCTTCATTCGATGAACGTCGTGGAGTTTAGAGCTCAACTACACTTACTATCCTAGTCCGAGACTTAGCTATAAGTAGACTAGAAATCAAGACTTATAGTTTTGGCAACTAAACTTGACAAACAAGCTTGAGATAGCAAAGCTTGCGAGTTCGACCGAGCAATGCTCTAACAAATTGTTTTCCTCATGAGTATTACTTCGGATTTATTTTCATTTGATAGATTCGGCTGTAAAGATATTATCCTTCTCAGTCTTGGGTGAACTGAGGTTCCATCATAAAATGAAATGTGATAGTTGTTGGTAAAGCTGAACTGGAGGCTCATCGAGGCTTGGCCGTAACTCCTAGGTCTGGTTTCTCTTCTTTCTGAAATAACCGGTGTTGAGGTAGAATATCGACTAGCATATTTGCGTTTTCGGATAAGGCTGAGTTTCGGTTGAGCCTCATCTTGGGATCTAGTTTCGCTTCATACTTTGTCACGTTCTTGTCATGATTCTATGAAGCAGAAAGGGCGACAAGATGTATCTTTGTTGGCGGTTTATGACCCTATGTGGCTCTGCAACGCTTTTGACTAGGTCACGAATTTTTTGGAGCCTTTCCAAGTTTTCGCTAAGTTTGTCATGTAGACAACGAGAAGACAAATCCGACGGAAAAGGAACTTGGTCAATAGGATACATAGCGAAAGAGTTATAAGTACAATAGTAAAGTGAAGTAAACTTCCCGAGTCCCCTGTGATCAGGTTGAGGGCCCTTGACCTAAATGAATTTTGGAGTAAATATTCGTCAAAATCTCCAAGTTTAGAGCGTCATCTGGTCCTTGAGGTCCTTGAGAATGATAAGGTAGACTAGATAGTTGCTTCTTTGATCTGTCGCGTTCGTAATGAGCTTTATCTTCTCCGGTGAGGTCGATTGCAGGTAGGATTCCGTCAGTGCTATTCTCAGCAGTTTTATACTCCTTCTTTAGTAAACATGTACTCGATCTAGATTTGTTGGATCTATCCCTACTGGTAACTCTAAAGGTGTTTTCAGATAAGTCTGGATGTCGATTTGAGATTTTGCAAGATTTTGTTGAGTCTCCGGGAGTTCTCCGTGTTCCTTACCCAACGTTTTCAAGTATTAGCAGTAGATTTTTATGAAAATAGGTTACTACGGCGTTTTGTTATGTAGGAAGAGATCCATGTGATCCCGGACGCACTAACCCATGCTGGTAGGGATAACTCTCTCGGCTAAGCCTGTAATGGATTTACAGAGACAGAATCAATGGAACGTTTTTTTGTTCGGATTGGTGGAATCGTCTTCCTTCCTAAGAGATCATGATTGATATTTGTAACTGAGTGAACAACCTCCCACCGTGGTCGCAAAAATGTAGTTACCTAAAATCTGAGAGAGGTTATAAGTGGGATTCTATGGTTTCTGAAAGTGAGTTACGGGAGGTTGAGAATGAACAATCTCTGCCTAAACCATGCACAGTAGCCTTTCAAAGGCTGCTTCAGTCACAAGGAAGAGGTTTAGGGCTGGTCTTATGGAGGGAAACAGACGAAGAGAGAGATCAGAGAATTCTAAGGTTTGAAGAAGAATTGCTCTAAGAGGTTATGAGAAAGATGATGATAGCTTGGAGAAATAGAGGACCTATTTATGATTGAATTCTCTAATCTCAGGTCAATCAAGATGAGGATTGCTTTCCGTGCCATGCGGATCAATTCTCCCTTCTCTTCAGGAATATAGATAAACTAGGTTGAGTTTATCTCATTATTCCACCGCCTTTACTCTCTTCTGTGGTGAAAAATAGGCCGCGTATTTCTCACACGTTTCGTTGAGCGCCAGACCAAAACCCTAATTGATATCCCCCATTTGTGTGTAGCTGAGTCATCCTTTGTGATGTTGTGTTGAGAGAGATAAATATTCTCTTTAGCTGAGTTGACCAAGATAGAGAGATATTCTCCGATCTGTAAGAATGACTAGGATGAGTCACGTGAAAAGGCATGAGATGCCTCAGAATTCGTTTGAAGAGTCTGAAAATGAGACTTGATTCCTACATGAGGCTCGTGCCTATCATGGGGAATATTCATCCTTGTCCGAGATTTTCTCGAGAGATTTTGCAAAGAGATGTGAATCTCTCCGAGATTTTGCAAAGAGATGTGAACATCTCCCAGATTTTGCGGAGAGATTTAAATCTCTCCGAGATTTTGAGGACAAACCAAAATCTCTACGAAGATTTTCTTAACATATCTGAATCTCTCTGTGGTCAGCTGGGACTCGTCCTGAAGAGAGAGAAAAGGCTTTGTACGCCCGATTAATGTCACCACAAGACTTTGGCTCGCTTGTCTTTGACCATCGTATCTTACAAAGATGTGCTAGGAATCAATTATGTACGTATTTATGGGGACGACATGACCAGTGTATCATAGAAGGATGTTCTAGGAATCTGTCGAAAGGGCCCAGAGGCAGAGTGACCAGTGTATCTCGCGGGGATGTCCTAGGAATTATTCGGAAACCTCAGTAAGTCGAGGCAGAGCCTAGGAATCAGTCCTTGATCTCAAATGGGATGAGTCATGCTTACATGAGACATGTATATCTCCACTCTGGGTCATAAGTCCGCCAGGGACGTTTTTAAGCATCTACAGAGCCTACATGACCAGTAGTATCTCATCGAGGATGTATACTAGGAATCATGGCATCACAATCACCTTTGTCTCGCGAAGACATGCTGAAATTGTGGTTTTTCTGGTTCATAAGTCTGCCGGGGACGTTTTACGCTCTATAGAACCTACGTGATCAGCAGTATCTCGCGGGGATGTGTGCTAGGAGTCACGACCAGCATTGTCTCGCAGGGAAGTATACTAGAAATTGTGGCTATGAGTGCCTTGAGGACCAACGGCTTAATCTCTCCCGTGAGAGTTGAATTTTGTCTATGGTCTTGAAATGACACTTTTGCCCCTTATCCAAATTTCACCATCTACACTTGTATAATAAGATATGGCAGAAGTATGGTTCTCTTATCATTACTATTAAGTTTGAGCAACCTTATTTTCTGGCAAGGCGCGTAGAAGCTGTAATGACCCGACCCTCCACCGATATTGTCCCCACTTAGCCACTGCGGTAATCCAACAACAACTTCCCGGAAGGTCACCCATCCATGGATTGCTCCCGCCCGAGCACGCTTAACTGCAGAGTTTTCTGGCAACTATGGTGCCAATTGTGCTGAAAATACCTCGGTGTTAGGAAATGACAAACCATTACTTATATTCCATTCGGCCAACCACTGCCGAATATCGGGTATTACGATACCACCACCTTAAATTGGAGCCTTCCTCGGCTCCGGAATATACGCAAGCCTAGATTTCCGACATTCCCTGCCCCTCATGACACAAGCACTCGGAATAACCCCATCTAGCATACCTTCCCACCCTCGACAGGTGACCCGTCGTCGGCTCTGATGCCATTTGTAACGACCCGACCCTCCACCGATACTATCCCCGCTTAGCCACTGCGGTTATCCGGCAGTGTGACGTTTTCAGCGGGCATCTCTGCGGTAATCCAGTAACAACTTCCCGAGAGGTCACCCGTACCTGTATTACTCCTTCCCGAGCAAGATTAACTGCAAAGTTTTCTGCCAACTCTGGAGCTAATTGTGATGAAAAGGCCTCGGTATAATGAAAGGACAAACCATTACTTATATTCCATTCATCCAACCACTGCCGAATATCGGGGTATTACAAAAGTAGTACCGAGTATTGTCAATGATATGCGTACTGAAGCAAGATCCGCTATTACTGAAGATGTATTCTTTGATTAGGAGTATAACTTGAATGCTGATGAACAGTATCACTTTAATATGAAATGGTTTCGTCAGGAAATTGATGTTATCAAGATGATCCGTGCAGAATATGTGACTCTTTCCTATGATGATTTTGTGATAGTAGAAGCAAAGATTGAAAGGTTAACTCAGAGAATTGGAGTTGGAGAAGAATTCTCTTCAGAGCATGAAGATAACACTTTTGAATTAGCGAAAGCTGTATTTAACAGATTTCCTTTAGATTTATTTTTTTACTTCTCTAGAACTCTATTATTCGACTTTCGAAAGATGAGATTTTTTATCTGGTTTTGATTTTTGTTGAGTTTCGAACAAGTAGGTGACTAGCACTTGCTATTGAAAGGGTTTTCTTTCTATTTGATAAAGATTTTTATTTAAATCAATGAAACTGAGATTTGATTGTTGAAGGTAAATTAAGAGAATCCTAAATTGCAAAAAAAATTACTGAATGCAAGTATTACATACGTTTTGGAGGAATTGAAATTGCAAAAAAAAATAAAAGAATCCTAAATTGCTTTAAGCGTCAAATTCTATGAGCATCAAGTGCTTTAGGCGTCAAATTCTTTGAGCATCAAGTGCTTTAGGCGTCAAATTCTTTGAGCTTCAAGTGCTTTAAGCATCAAATGCTTTGAGACACTTTCCTAGTATTGTTGCATCTACTATCTTGCCATCTGCAACTACCAACTTGTGGTATCCGTCAATGGTAGCATTGGCAATCATATATAGTCATTCCAAACTAGAGCTTGTCATAGAGTGGCAATTGCTCCTTGTTGCTTTCATGACCAAATATGTGAATTGTAATCATATACGTTTGGAGTTTTAGAGAATCGGTTCAATCCAGTAGTAATTGAACGGGTTATCTAAAACTCATTTCCATGCTATTGTTAGCATCATATAAATGATGTGGCAGATGTGGACATTCTTGTAGTGTCACACGTAAACGTCCATGATAGTCTTTGCCATGATTACATGAGTAGAGAATGTCTTAGTAGGATGTACTTTTTGGAAAGGCATTGAGTTCCTCCTCTTATAAAAATATTGTATAGGTGAAGCTATCCACTGATAATGTCTTACTACGGAGAGTCTCTAATAAGAAAAATTGAGTCCACATGCTAGGAGATAGCGTGGGAAACTCAATGGCAGAGATGTGAATGGAAGGATACTTGCTTGATTGTGGAGCCTCTTGATGTATTACTTTAAATCTTCTTCAAGTTCTTGCTTCAGGCTATTGGAGCCTGAAATTCCTCTTATCAGACTGTAACCACGCTCGTCTTATGATCATGTCATATCCTGGATCTTCCTTGATTATATAAAAATTGGTTTATGTCCAAGCAGATCCCATCTTCATCTTCAAAGTGATGTGACCATAGGCATCCTGGGATTTTCCTTGATGGTCTTTGATTGATATTGGATCATGAACAACTTCTTGTTGAGTAATGCCCATAAATCTGAGAGTTTTGAGTGGTATGATCAGGGACGGAGCCAAGAATCATGGGAAGGAGGTGCAAAAATGCAAAAACAGACTTAACTATAAAAAAATAAAAAAATCTTAAAGGGCTTAAAATGGGCTTTGAAGCCAGCTGACAGGGGTGCAACTGCACACCCTTGCAATGGGCTGGCTCCTCCCCTGGGTATGATGTTGACAGCAGTACCAGCATCAATCAACATTCTTCCAAATTCAAATCAACATTCTTCCAAATTCAATATCCTTGGGACTAGTGGTGGCAAGCAGTCCCCAGTCCTATTTTCTTCTTTGCTTGGTTCAGGAAGTATTTCAGTTTTGGTTGAGAAGAATAATGGTTTTCCTGACGCAACATGGTTGATAACAGTGAGAATGTCTTTCGGTTGTTCTTTTAAGAGGGAAAACATTTGGCCTAATGCTCTTCCACATCTTAAGCAATCATTTGTACAGAAGGACTGTCTTATCCATCAGCCAAATGAATGCTGTTCCATGATTGATATTTTAACGTAAGTGGACAGGACCTTACTCTTGGATTGGTGAGGATTTGACAAGTCAACTACCATCCTATACGTCAACTAATGTCCATCAGCCACATGGTGATCCTGCTGGTTTGTGGGAATCTCAAACTGCTGGACGCACAAAAAGACCTGTTTTGTTATCCAGCAAAACTTCCCTTGCGTGCACATCTCCAAGCCAGCAGCCAGCCACCAAAGAATAATTTTCTGGTCCCATATTCCGAGTGTTATGTTCATTATATAGAAAGTGCCAAAATCATGATCAAATTTGGATATGATTGTCTTAAGATATCCAAAATCAAATACTACTAAGTTTTATAGCATTTGCTCAAAGCAGGGTATCACACTCGTTTAAAATCTAAAAATTGTTATTGAGAATATATTACAATTTATCTTTGTTTTCACTGAAATATCAACTTTATGCTAGACGCAACCAATTTGTTACTTGACATCGGTAAAATATTGTTTTTGCATGCATTATGGATAAGAAGTTAAGAATATTCAAAGGAAAGTAAAGTTTAATACTTTGCTTATTTGTGATATTAATCCAACCCCATGTGATCTCAAAAGATGATCACAATAATTTTCTAAAGGTCAATGAAGTATAATGGAAGTTCAGTTTAGCATAAAAAGTAGGTTTATATGTCTAAGAAAGCCCAGCCTAGCCCATATTTGTTAACTATTCAATTAAATCACCATTATAATTGTACAGTTAATCAAATTGATTAGCATTTTAATCATTATCATCTTCAAATAATATGGTTGTTGATCTAATATATTAAAAATTCTTTGCAAAATGTATGAGAGAATACATGAGACAATGCCAACAACTATAAACGGTCGTGCCAACCACTCAGCTTGTTGCATATAAAAGACAGCTTATGATTAAGACATCATAACATACAAAAACAGGTACATTTTCATCAAGTTCTTGTTTTCTTCCTTTCTAGTTTGCATCGTCAATTATCCCAGAAGAAGAGAATTCTTCTAGTTTTTCATTAATTGTTATTGTGTTTCAAGAAGAATACTAGAAGAAGATTGCATAATGGGTTCCGAGAAATGGGAACAAAAAGTGATGAAGTTCTTTATGAATCCAGTTCTAAGGGTACCATTTTATATCTTCACATTAACCCTTTTGAGTCTTCTTCTTCCTCTCTCATTTCTATTACTAGCTAGATTGTCTTATGTAAAGTACCCTTCACTACCTTCTTCTTTCCTTCTATCTCTCTTTCTCAATATAAATCCTGCTCTACTACAAGCTCTTCTATCATTTTTCAGCGTTACAGCTCTTATTCACGGTTTAACGGGTAAATTCACACTTTTGTATGGATCACCTCTTCAACCTCGTCTTCATATTGCGTGGATTTTCCTTTGTGTTTTACAAGTAACTGTTGGTTTGGGGATTGAAGCGATTGTCGTTTCCGGTGTTTGGCCGGATGACTATGGTGCTGACAAAAGGAGTTTGTTGATAAGTAGGATTGTTTTCTTCATTGGTTTGCATGAAACTATGCTTTATTGGGGAAAAACTGTCGTGAGGCCTGTTGTGGATGATACAATTTTCGGCGGTGCAAGGAGCGAAAAATGGATTGAAAAGGTGGCAATAAGCGCGGGTTTTGGTGCGTTGTGGCTGTGGAGATTAAGAGACGAGGTTGAAACGCTAGTTCTCGTTGTAGAAATTAAAAGAGAGCTCTTAATTGGCTTGGGAATTTCTGATTTTATTAGTTGGTGGTTGTATTATCTTACTGTTACAATTGGTATGTTGAGGGTTGTCAAGGGTTGCATTTGGTTTGCCAAGGGTTTGTTCTGTAGAAGAAGACCACAACACAGCAATAATTGTCCTTGTGAGGATGATGACAGTAAGGTCTAACATCGACCCTTATTGCCCCCCTTTTTCTTTACCTTATTTTCCTTTGTAATTCAGTTTTCCTATATTTTAGTTTGATCAAGAACTTGTAAACACAACAACTGTGATTTCCAATTAATATATCAAGGAACTGCCTGCTCTTAATAGACAATGATATCTGTAGTTTCTCGAACACTGATTAAACAAATTCTCTGCGGCTGACATCTAACTTGAGCAGTTAAGATTCATGCATACAACAAATCAATGGCCAGAACTCAAGACAATGTGTAAAAGGCATGTTTTATATGGTATATAATATGTTAATATAGATTACATTACATGAGTTCTTCTTGGAAAGTAAGTATAATAGGTTTTGCTTATACTCTGTAATATATTCTAATGGAATAAACATCAGACTTGATCAATAATACACCACCTTAAATCTCTACATGGAACCAATATCATGACCACTTGATTTCAAGAACTTCTTGAGTAAAAGATAAGCAATAGCAACTGCCAGACCAATTGCAGCCAACGTGAAAAGGCGGTCACTAGCAGGTGTTGGAACTGTAACCGCAGTTCCTGTATTCGAGTCTGTGGCTGGTACACGTCTTGTTACCGTCACTCCTGCATTGAAGCTGACTCTCAAGGGACCAGCATTAGCATTAACATGGACTTCTCTTGCATCTTCCACAATCCTGTCATCTGCCTCGGGAATGGGTTGATCCTCATGAATCACATCACCACTCTGGGGACTGGACTGGGCTTCACCATCTTTGTTGCTCAAGTCCTCTTCGGAGGTTGGCTGCTGGGGACTGTGTTGGGGAGGAGCTGGAAGCACCTTGCTTAGCATATATTCATGAATCTGAACCATCAAAAGGTTTATGTCAAGGTAATGAGGAAGTACAAAACGGTCCCTAAATAGAGAATATAAACATAGAGCGGAAGCAAACCTCATCAATTATCTTTTGACGTTCAGGAGTCCCATATTTGGGAGCTGCTTCTCGTGATTTAATGGCTAGTTCACGCCTTTGTTCTTTCTTATAGTCCAGAGAACCCAATGCTCCATCAGGGTTTGTTGGCATGAATGCTATTAGTGCTACTAGGGCAGTTCTAACTGCACGGTCATACATCAGGCAGGACACTTGTGGTCACTTGCAGAATTTTGAAACATGAAAATACCCAATGGGGTTTCCAACTCACAAGTAACATGTCTACAAATTTAAACAGATAATGATACAGACAACAGTCGACCAGATAATGACAAAGGTAAAGGTAAACGAATTCAAGCTTGACATATAACTATGAATTTAGGGGAATATATTAGTATTAATGAATATAAGCTGGACACCTAATTATGAATTTCCACTTTAATCTATCAGAGTTTATTGCTATCAAGCAAAACGAAAACCTCAGCATCCATATAGTGGCATGTTTAAGTCCAGCTGTGGTAACCCTAACTCCTAATCTTGTTTCAAATAGTGAGATCAAATGTCATGAATCAACACTGCAGCACAAGGATTCAGTTCTTTAGTCTCGATCGGGATAAAGAGTGAAACACTGCAGCACAACAAATGTCTAGATCGCTGATTAAAGAGTGAAACCCACTCTAACAAGCAATTACCTAGAAGCATAAGTGTTCAACAAAAAACTAATTCTAGCCGTTTGTGGGTCTTGTTTGTTTGCCACAAAGTCAAACACAAAAAAGTAATGAACAGAAGAAGATTAGCACTATTAACTACTGTTAAACATATCAAACTACAAAACAATCAAGTTCAATTCTTTTTGATCGATCAAGTTCAAAAAATTTACCACTCCATGACGGTTGCCAGTGTTCAGGATGATGACTTGATATACTTAAACATATCTTCGTTTGTGTTTCAAATCGTCCATTTGGCTGAAACAAAAAGAACAAAGCTAATAAGCATGCATGAAATGATATACATTCAACCTAAGTAGTAGACGGTAAGGAAAGTATAACAATGGGGGTTAGGTCATTACAGATAACAGCATGAAAGCAGGAGGCTGAAATGGATAATCAGCAGGTAACTGAATCCTCCCATGGTAAATCCCTCCTTCAAATTCAGTATCACGTGGACCTTTTATTGCAAATTGCCATTCGAATATATTTTCCTAAATAAAAACTCAAATCAATGTCAGTACCCAAATTGGAGGTTTTAACCGAGAAAAGTCAGAATTCGTTACATTTCCTAATTACAAAATTCTCAAATCATATCCCCAAGGCCCCAACACTAATTCAGGGTTCAAAAGTTTTAGAAAAATAAAAATAGGGGTTCTTGAGAAAAATTAACCTCGAGAGGGAGACTCATAAAATCATCAGATGGATTAGCCTGCATCTCTTTAACTTCCTGAAGAATTCTCTTCACCGCTGGATTCTTCATATTATACTTCCCTTCAGCCATCCTGATATGATAATTTGATAATCGTGAAAACAAAATTAGGGCTTTCGATTCAGTTCTTCATCCAAAAATGAAACAAAACAAAATCACTCTGACAGAAAGAAAAAAAGAAGACTGCCCCGAGAAAATCAAAAACGAAAGTCACTGGAAATATACTAACTAGATGAGAGAGAAAACGTAACGCCCTATCACCCTTAAAAACGTACGTGAACAAAACTATATCATCTTGACCGTAGAAAGTTGGACCCCACATGCCGATCTGCCTCTTTTCGATAAAACGGAGTCATAAGACTCATGAGATTCACCTGGTCTATTAACTTGACACGTGTTACCTTAGGTGGACCGTACACTTTATGACCCGCCTGAACCCGCCTGAACCCGCCTCGTTCCCCTAAATCTTCATAACAAATCTCTCCCTCTTTATGCTCGTCTCTGGGAGATACAGAGTGACCCTCACTCCCACGATGTCTAAAGCTTCAGAATCTGTAGCTAAACCTAAGGTTAATTATGATTTGTTTTTCAAATTCAATTTCAGATTAATCAATTTCTTAATTTTCTTCCAATTATTTCTTGCAGAAATTTGATGAGCAAACAAGTGATTCATACGGGAACATATCATCTAATTTACTTCGTATAAAAAAACAGATTCAATCGTCGAGATTAGCTTCGATTAAGGTAAGTAACGTTGATATGCCCTAATACTGATGATTATTTTACTCTACCTAAGATGATCGCTGATTCATTTGGTGTTTGGTTACGTAGGAAAAACTTAAACGAAATCAAAAGAGTTTAAAAGTGAATACATCTCAGCTACTTCAATTGGCAACATCAAGAAATGAATCACAAAACATGGTTTCATCTAGAATTGAAAGGCCATTATGTAAGCTAAGTGGTTGTGGTGGTCATGGGTTAGGGGAAAAAGATTATGTTAATTGTCAGGATGTTTATGGCTCGGCGACTACTAAGCTTCCTTTTGTTGAGAAGATATCACCTTATACCACATGGATTTTCTTGGACAAGTAAGATGCTCTTTCCTTTCCCAGCTATTTGAATATATGTACCTAATGGATGCCATTAGATGATTTCTAGAGTTATAATCTTAAGGCATATTGGTAGACTAGTAGTTGATATATGCAACGATTAGGGGTTGCATCATACGCACGTGGTTTTCTGGTTACATTTCTAGGTCTACCGAACATTTTTATTAGTTTTCCATGGAGTTTGAGGTTAGAATTCCTTGGCAGTTGTTTTAGAGAGTTGTGGGTAGTTATTCGAATTTGGACATGGTAGTTATTTTCTTAGTCGTGGGTATACCTGTTCGGCAGAGAAATCGATGTAGGCTGGATTATGGTATTGAACTGAATATTTTGTGTTGTGTGCTGAAATATTTGTTACCAATGTTTTGAGTGATTTGAGGGTGATAAGATTGGAGAAATTTGTGAGAGGAATAATCATGTTTATGCGGGTGTAGGACAGCATTGAGATCTTCATTGTTGTGTTGTAAATATCATTCATAACTTATACAGATGTTTCCGACCCTTTTTGTCATTGTGGAGATTTTATATTTTCTATTAGTTTCTCAATTTTTTCCCATCCCGCAGAAATCAGAGGATGGCTGAAGATCAATCAGTATTTGGGAGGAGACAGATATACTATGACCAGCAAGGTGGTGAAACTGTGATTTGTAGTGACAGTGAGGAAGAGCTTCCTGAACCAGAGGTGGAGAAGCATGAGTTTTCGGAAGGTGAAGATCAGATGTTGTGGTATGTAAATTTCAGTGACTTACAATAATCTCTGATAGCACAACTACAAGATATGATCTGTGTATAACTACTGATTTTGTTCATCCCATTTCTGCCGTTTTTGTGTACGAAGTATATGTATCAAAGTTTTTGTTGCTTTGCTGGCTTTGACAGGAGGGCTTTTCAACAGCATGGGTCAACTCAGGAAGTGTTGAATATTCTGACCCAAATTATTAAGGCCACTTCATATGAAATTCAGGTGTGAGAGTTAGCATAAGAAAGAATGATATTCCTATGGATCTTCGCATGATAACGAATTGTATGTTTTCTTATTGCTTCATTCTAGAGATCATCATAACTTTTTTAGTGCACCTGGGCTTTACAGGACAGGTACAAGAGTTTGCTAGAGAAGTATCAAGAAGAACATCGTAAAGAGGTTGAAAGTTCCGGGAAAACTAAAGTGGGAATAGTTCTGGACAAGAGTCTTGATGCCGCTTTAGATTCCTTTGATAATCTTTTTTGTCGCCGTTGTTTGGTAGTGTTTCTTTTATTACCTAATTCCGCCAAGAATCATTTTTTTTCCTTTTTCTCAAGATAAATTGAGGTGACTTGGTTTATGCAACAGGTGTTTGACTGCCGTCTTCATGGCTGTTCTCAAAATCTGATCGCCCCTGTAAGCCCTAGTGATTTGTTCTTCACTTTCAGTCACACAATTGAGTACAAGTTTACTGTTCGTTTTAATAGGAAAAGTTTTTTGACAGGGTGAGAAGCAACTATATTCTTCTGGACCTGATGAGAATAAGAAACCTTGCGGTGAACAGTGTTTCCTTCAGGTACAGTTCTCATTTCATTTATGCATTCTTCATTTCAAATTTAGGAACCCTTAGATGTAGTGAGCTTCTAAGATGGTCACTGTATCTAAGACGACAATTGAATGTACTAAAGCTGATCTCCTTCTGGTTTAAGTCCTAACTTTCACTTCAGCTGTCTTTCAGGCAAGTAAAGGTGCTGAAGGGCTACCTGAAGGACCAGCCAAGAAAGATAGAATTTTACTTTCTTCTAAATCAGGATCTTGTCCTGGTAATGTTAGCACAGAAACTAAACCTGATGAAAGAGTCAGTGATGGAAAACGAGCTGCTGATTGTATCTCCATAGCTACTACTCTTATCTCCAAATCGGCTGTTGGAGCTTCAAGAAATGTTGAATCTCTTTCAGGAATACCATCCAATGATAATTTAAACAAGCGCAAGGTTTTAAAAGATGTGACTATAACATTAGGTGGTCCAACAATGTGTTCTGATAGACTTCAGCATGCTAGCAAGAAACTAAAAAAATTATCAATTTCAGATGTAACAAATATGGCTACTGAAGGTCAAAGGAATTCGGGTAGTGTTTCTAGCACTGATAGCATGCATCCATATTCTGGATCACTCGATGAGAATGAGAAGAAGAAACGTGATCATGTTTCAAGACTTCCAAGTGAACTTACTGGATATTCTACCACTAAGCATGTCCTGTCTGGCACTGTTGTCAGTGGAGAGAAAGATGCCAATGTTAGAGAACGTTTAGAAAACATTAACATGCATGTAGATTTGTTAAATCAGTCTTCTAATTCCTTAGAAAGCAAAGCAGAAGGATCTTCAAGTAGCAGTGGGTGGAAACCTATTGAGAAGGAGCTGTACTTGAAAGGAGTAGAGATATTTGGGAGAAACAGGTACGTAAGTGTTGCATCACCTGACTCTACCACCTTACATGTTTCTTCCTTCATGATTATTCCTGATAATTTATTATGAGGCTTTTAACAAGTGAGTGTCAACATATTTGATTATGCAACGATTATTACTGTACAGTTGTCTAATAGCCAGGAACTTACTTCCTGGTTTGAAGACTTGCAAGGAGGTATCTACATACATGCTTGGAAATGGGAATGCAATGCTGCAAAAATCTTCTCTTTCACCAAATTCATGCTTTGACGACAGTGGAAAACTTGACACTGACTGTGTGGTGCGCATTAATAGATTCATCTCTTCTCTTTTAAGTATTACAGTAACATTTATTTTCAGTTATTGAGACTAGAAATAGTAACACTGTAAGTGTAACAGCTGCACATATTTTTGGAATCTCTAGCTGTGGCAGTCATTATATAAAGTTTGGCTTGATTATAATTTTGTGCTAGTATTATGAACCTTTTGTTTTATGATTAAGTAGCTGCTTACTTAGTGTTATGTATGGATTAGGATCAAGATATGCCAACTAGATCAAAAATATTCCGTCGGAGGGGTAAAACCCGCAAGCTAAAATATACTTGGAAGTCTGCTGGTCATCCATCAAGTCTCAAAAGAATAGCTGATGGGAAGGACCAAATGGTTAAGCAATATACACCATGTGAGTGCGAGTCTATGTGTGGAAAGCAGTGCTCCTGTCATAGTAACGGAACTTGCTGCGAAAAGTACTGCGGGTATGCTGAATATAGTACTTCACTCTTTCTTTATTAAATACATGGATCTGATGTTAGGGCATTGGGGTATTTCATGTTGACTTCGTGAAAATTTGACGAAGCACAGTCGATTATGCCTAGTTTCCGTTTGTATTTTGAGTTGAGAGTTTCAATTTTCTGTCTGAAATATTTATTCCTTTGAATTCAGGTGTTCCAAGAGTTGCAAGAATCGATTTAGGGGATGCCACTGTGCCAAGAGTCAGTGTAGAAGTCGTCAATGTCCTTGTTTTGCTGCTAGGCGTGAGTGTGATCCAGATGTGTGTAGAAATTGCTGGATTAGGTAATGATTTCATCCTAATATGTAACTTTTCTAATTTACTATTTGATCCAGATGATGTCCATTGATCACAGCTTGTATCAATAATTCTGTACTGATGGTAGTTGATATTAATCAATTTTGTTCATGACCCAAAGGCAAAGCCACTAGGTTTTAAGTAGCTGTAACTAGATTTAATTTTGACGATCTTTTTTGTGGGTCTATGTAATTGAAGATTATTTATCTTCCTAGATGAGATGTTTAGAATTTCGTTTTTTCAAGCAGCTGTGGAGATGGCTCACTTGGCGAACCACCAGCAAGAGGAGATGGTTATCAGTGCGGCAATATGAAGCTCCTTCTAAAGCAGAGACAGAAAGTGAGAAAAGCTTGAAATAATTTGTTGGTTAATTTGGCGATTAATCATTTCCAGGTTATAACAAGCGGTTCGTCGTACCTAATTCTTGCAGATCCTTTTATCCAAGTCTGATGTTGCTGGATGGGGAGCGTTTATAAAGGTGAGAAGGTTTACTTTGTTTTATTTTTGTTGCTACCCCGATTTGAATTCTCATCAGAACTCTGTAAAAATCTATCCCAGAACCCTGTTAACAAAAATGATTACCTTGGAGAATACACTGGTGAGCTAATATCCCACAGAGAAGCAGACAAGCGGGGAAAGATTTATGATCGTGTTGATTCTTCGTTTCTTTTCGACTTGAATGATCAGGTTAGTGATAGGTTTTATAATATTCTTTTGGTTGGGACATCAAAGTTTACTCCCTCTGTCCCTACATATCTGATGTGTATTATGCTATTCACAGTATGTTCTTGATGCTTATCGTAAAGGAGACAAGCTGAAATTCGCAAACCATTCAAAAAAACCCAATTGTTATGCAAAGGTTTGTGGCTTTTAATTATAACCCAAAACTAATTCCTTTATTGATTAAGATAAAACTTCAGATTTTTGTTACTGCACAGGTAATGTTTGTAGCTGGAGATCATCGTGTTGGTATTTTTGCAAAAGAGCACATTGAGGCTAGTGAAGAGCTATTTTATGATTACTTTTATGGTCCTGCTCAAGCACCACCATGGGCTCGAAAACCCGAGTGTTCCAAAAAAGATGATTCATCAGCTCCTCATGCTCGTGCTCGGAAACAATCTCATTGATGAACACAAAGCGTTCAAACGTACGAGTCATTTGCACAACAATTCCATGACTCAATACATTTGAAACCATGATGTATATAGGTAATGTGGAATTTAAAATGGAAGCTTTACAAAGCTAAATAAGGTAAAACTGCATGGTAGTAATAAGATGTTTACTCAACTTGGTTTGATCTTTTCAAGAATATGTTTCAGCAATGGAATTCAATCATATATGATTTGTCAAGTCCCAAGTATTCCAACTTTATTACAATTCAACGAAAGAACTACTAATTCGTACGAAAACAACACCGTAATGTTTAGATAGAATAACAAGTAATGAACAACAAACATCCATTTTGCAGAGACTTACCTAACAGGTTTGAACACAGCTTCAACAAGGTTATGTTTTCTATTAGGAATTCCGAACCCAACCAAATGATTTAGATAAACCTTCCCATCTTTAACAGTGGCGGAAGTTGCTACCCGATGCAAAGGTCCAAAAAATTTACCAACAACTACGGCCGTCTCCCATCCATCTAAACTCTCAACTAGCCTCGCAGAAGGATTTCCTGCAACTATAAGCCTACTTGAATCTAAAAGCTCTAAACCATCGCCGAATCTCAATGAACCTCCAACTAACTTAACTAGCTTAACTTCTTCTGTTTTCGTATTAATCTTGTACAATGCACCGTTCACAGTGTGAATCACTAGCAAAAATCCATCAGGGTGATATACAATCCCATTAAGCGCAATCAAGTTTTCATACCACTCCTTAAAAGTGAACAGCGGGCTTTTGATGATGCTTAGTAGCTCTCCATTTACTCCTACCTTCCATATCTTACTCTGTTTAGCGTCTGTAATATATGCATTGCCTTCTTCATCTACTGCTACATCATCTGCGAAAGCTTTTCCATCACCTGCAACAATGCAAATGCACAAGTAAAAATTAATATTACCACATACCAACACATGACTACAGGAAGAAAACGTGCACATTTTAGGGGACAGAAAATAAACCTCCACAGTTGGCAAACTGGCATTTACTTTCCTAATACCACTATTAATCCAAAATGGATTGATTCTAAGTCAGAAATTTAACTAACAATAGTATATGTTTCCGAAAAGTAGTTCAACCAAACATCCTTTTAACTAACTGTATATAAATGATGAGGTAGGCACGGAAAATTAGCTCTGATCTCCAATTATCTACGGCCAAGAATACTTTAATCGTTCCTAATTTTGTGCATAACTGGGACCCACCAAATTAAACACCAATACCTGTTTGCTTCTGGATGGAAAAAATCAGAAATCAGAAAGAAAGAAAAAAATGATTACCTGATCCACTGAGATGAGTAAGAAACAATCGGTTCCATGTAGTCAAATCATAAGCAGCAACAGCACTGAACAAATTCCCAAGAACATCAGCACTAGCAACAACAAGACGATTTCTAGGCCGATCGATTACAATTCCAAGAGATGCGTTTCCTGACAATTCAGATTCTTTGATTACTGTTCTTTCTGCAATCACTGTTTGATGATCATTGTCTGATACAACAATTTCACCTATACCGCCTTCCATGTATGATACGAGAAATCTACGGTTAACATCATCCCATTTACTACACTCTCTTAACCATCCATTAGATTTGTATTCGTACACGTGTGTTGATGATTTTGATCTCTCTAGCGATATGATGAAACCTAAAGGAACGGCTGAGATCAAAAAGAGAAGTAGTAGACATCTCGTTGAGCACAGAAACGCCATTAGAGAGAAGAAGAGATTTGCGATAGAGAGGGAGGTTTAGTTTTCTTTTGTAGGTGATAGCGAATTTTGGACTGAATGATATTGCACTACTGGGAGTAGGTTAATACTGTAGAACATGGTTGTCAGTCATTAAGGTCAACGGTTGAGATGAGAATTTTGAAATGTAGGTGGAGGAGGGGTGGGATTAGGTGATGATGAGACGATGAAAAAGAATTAAAATGGATGATTACTGATGACGCGATGAAAAAGTTGATCGGAAAAATCAACGTATGGCAGTGCATGTGAGAAGAAGAACTTTAAAAGAGTAGATATCACATCAACGTCATTAAAGGACTTTAATTTCTAATTTTAAACACATTTTTAAATTGGATTGAGATTTACAAAGTAATCAAAGAAGTAAACATTGCTTAAGCTCGATAGAGAAAAAGAGCTCCCAATAGTTAGGCCACTGAAAATTGAGCGCTGTGTTTTTATGACAAAATTATCAATATATGAAGAGTTCAAGTCTGAGACATTGACATGTGCACCTCTGTGGTGAGGACCGTGAGGTACTGTGAATGTAGATGTGGCTGTGAATAGTAAATGCTGTTGTGGAATTAGAAAGTAGATGAATGATGGAGAAAATTGAATGTGTCTAGTTTGGCGTTAACGGCTTTTTCATTCATTTCGATCTTGTTAACTGAAAGGAGACTAGAACTTTCCAATTTTTAGGATGGACTCCATCCAAATTGTTCCGTCCAAAAAGAGGTGGTAAGCTACACAGCATTACAAAATATAACGTAAATAACTAGAATTGAAATGGTAATACAATATGTAGTAATAAAAGTGAAGATAATCAAGATTATCAGCCTGAATCGCAGCACTAAATACCATATCAACACATATCGAAACAATAACCTCTATATGTATTATCTCATGAGATAATTCTATCAAGACAAGCGATTAACAAATTTCAGAGAATTCATGTTAATCCTAAGATGATTTCTAGCCTTCCTCAGAGACCTCCATGAAAGAGAGTTTAAGTCATAGGGGATCGAACCAGTCTTCTCAAGAAAAAATTGGAAAATTTGTAACTTTTCCAAGTCACAAACTCAAAAAAAAAAAAATGGTAAATGTCTAAAGATCCAAAAGGAACAAGGATACCAACAATAGATGATGTTGGGCGGGCTCAAAAAATTATAATAAAAGAATATGGGCAAAGTAGGAAGATAATAGGTTTTAATATCGTTCAATCATCGTACCAAATTCACAATTACACAAACTAGGTGTGTTAGTTTAATAGAAAGAATTAGGTATACAACTTGAGAAGACCATTTTTGTGCGCACTCTTTTAAAGAGTGTATATATGACATGTTAATTTAATTAGTTGATTAGTTAATGGATGACGCTAAAGATGTCATGTAAACACTCATTAGAGATAGTGCACAAACTAGGACTCCAACTTGAATAACGTTGAATAGTAACCGAGCTTGCACCCAAATCCTTACTTATTTTTCAGTCGAGGCAATATAATTTTTATTGCGATCGACCAATTACGTGCAATAAAAATACGCTCACGATTGACTCAAATGCTAGAAAATTGAAATTGCCCTTCCGAATTCATCCTCAAGATAAGAACTTGATCTCAGTTATGGAATAATTGTAGCGAAAAGCGTGCGGAAATCCCACATACTTTAAAGACCCAATGATGGTTATTAACATCGAAAGAATTTTCTTCTTTTTTGTTTTTTTATTTTTTATTTTGATAGGGTTATTTTGTTTTTGGGACTCATATTTTGTCCAACTTTTGAGTTTGGTCTAACATTTGTCCAGCTTGGTGTTTGGTACTTGGAATTGACGTTGACCTCCTTTGACCGTCATTGACCTTATTTTAATTAATTTTGTAAAATAATTTTTATGAGTTTACAAGTCTACCCCCGATCTGGACCAAGCATCCGACGGCTATGCTATAACTATCTGCCCTAAGTATCCTACGATCCCTAAAATCACAGACATTAATCAGCTCTTCATCTTCTCTTTATCAAGCCACCGTAACTTCATCAACATCGCCATCATGAATCTTTTCTGCCTCTTTACTTCTCCACCACCACCATCACAAGTCATATCTTCTCCTTATATCTGTGTGTGATTTGTGTATTATCATCATGTTTTCTATGATCTAAGCTAGTGCTGTTTTGTTTTGATTTTTGGGTAATATGAAGATAGAATAAACACAGTGAAAGTGGTTTATTGTTTGAATACCAACGAGTATGAGCTGATGTTATTGATCCAATTATTAAATAAGGTGATGATCGACATGTAGAGGTTAATTTGTAAGTGGTTTATGGTTGTTTTATTTTTGTGTGGTTTAAGTTCAATTATGGTGAGAGAAATTGTTCAAGACTCAAATGGATTCTGTGTTGGTATCTGTTGTTTTGAAGAAATCTCGTTGATTGTGTTTTATGCTTGACCAAATTTCATTTCAAGACATAACATAAACACATCGATTCAACAAAAAACTATATCAAAACCCAAACATGATCTGAGAATTCGAAGAAAACACGCAGAAGATGAGTTATTGTTTTAGAAAAATCTTTTATTTTAAGGTTTGTTATTTGTTTGTTGGTTGTTTATATTGGGGATCTCCATTGATTAGGGTCTAAAAATTAATTGGTGTTCTTCTGTTCTTCAAATTGGGGAAAATTTATTTCTTTGTTGGTTGTTAATTTTGAAGATTTCCATTGATTGGGGTCTGAAAATTAGTGTCCATTTGATCCACCATCACTACCAACACTCCACCCCAATCCAGCACCACCACAAGTCAATGTTAGGTTGATTAGGAAAATGGTAAAAAGGTTATTATGTAAATATTGGCAAAGTAAAGGGCATACTGGTAAACCTGTTTTGTTTAATTAATTAATTTAATAATTATTAACTAAAAGTCAAGAATTAACTGAGTCAACACGAGTCAATGTCAATTCCAAGTACCAAACACCAAGCTGGACAAATGTTAGACCAAACTCAAAAGTTGGATAAAACCTGAGTACCAAAAAAAAATAACCCTTTTTTATAAGAGCAAGAAAAATGTAGAAAGAAAAAATAGCAAGAGAAAACAGCTATTCAGCTATGTAATGATCCGGCCCTCAACCGATATTGTCTCAACTTAGCCACTGTAACTTTCTGGAAGTGTGGAGTTTTCAACGAGCCCCGTTGTAGTCATCCAGCGGCAGCTTCCCGAGAAGTCACTCATCCCTGAATTATCCCGTCCCAGCACGCTTAACTGCAGAGATTTTGCCAACTCTAGATATAATTGTGTTGAATAGGCCTCGGTGTTATAAAAATACAAACCATTTCCTATATTCCAATCAACAAACACTACCTACAAAATCGGGATATTACAATACCACCACCTTAAATTGGAGCAGTCCTCGGCTCCAAAATATATATATATACAAGCCCAGATCTCGATGTTCCCTACCCATCATGGGATAATTACCTTACCCAACCTAGGTGATCTGTCGTCGGCTATGATACCATTTGTATTGTCCCCACTTAGCCATTGCAGTTCCGGCAGTGTGGGTTTTCAGCGGGCACCGCTGCGGTCATCCAACACTAGCTTCTCCGGAGGTCACTCGTCCCTGGATTACTTCCGCCCGAGCAAGCTTAATTGGAAAGCTTTTCTCCAATTATGGAACCATTTGTGTTGAAATGCCTCGAGTTCAGGATACCTATATTTCAATCGGCGAACCCTACATGCCAAATCGTGGTATTATAAGCTAAAAACTCGACAAAATAAAGATATGCCGGAGAAGTTCATCATAAGTGAGTTCTATGGCGTATCGAGTACTTGATGAGATCATGTGTTAATGATCTAGCATCTCGTTCTATAAAAGATTAGTTTACTGAATTGAAATGTTGCACAAGTAAGGTAATATTCTTAGTTAATCTTCAGATCCTCCATAAAACAGTAGAAGATTTATGCTTCAAATTAATGATAGGTGCAAACAATCTCCCTCAACGATGATTTTATCGAAGTGCATGATTTTGGCGATTTTAAGCTCCATCAACACCTTTTCAGTTTCACTTATAAGAGAGTGATTTCAATACATGATTGTTATAGTTGTAACTTGGAAATTATACGCAAAACCCCTTGTTATAATTACATCACTTGATTATGCTTTTCGTATATATTGTACCATCAGTGTTTATGAAAATGAGAGGGTACCCAGTACACTACCAACTTTTTTGGTCGTGAACCTGTATGGACAAACCTTATACAATCAATATGTTTAGATCCTAATACTACAAGAATTAATCTTGACAAGATCCTTATTCCTGATTATAAATACAAAGATACCTTTGATGACTTAATTGGTCTAGATACAAATCCACAAGGTCAACTTGGAATGATCTCGTCAAAATTCAAGATCCGAATTCAGCAAGATAACATCTTGTATAATCTATAATTTAAGATCTGAATTCAACAAGAATAGGTTTTCTAGGATCTTTACCACTAACAAATTTGTTAGGTAGAATAACGTACTTCTTGTGATATTTCAATTATATGATAAACCATATAATCCAGGATATGATAAGTATTCTATAGCCAAAAGAATTGTTTCAACCTGGAAGGTTTTAGTGTCATCTTAATTAGCTCAAAAACCTCAAAAAGATGAAGTTTCAAATAGCCGAGAAATCATAGAGTTCTGGTTCTTTTTTTTTTTTTCTTTTAAGTAAATAAATATACTAAAACAATCCTGCAAAAGTGAATAATAATATTAATATACTATCCAAACATGTTTAACTAATCCCCCACACTTAAACTCTACATTGTCCTCAATGTTCAAAAACTGAAATTTCTGATTTCTGACAAAACAACCTGTAAAAATTCAAAAATTGTGCAATTCAGTAAGGAATTAGGAAAAACATCATCAATGAAAGTTGTTCACCTATGTATTTTTTATAACGTGTCAGAAGGGCACAGTGTTTCGATAAGTTGTATGACATTTATGGCCTCCGGACTGACAGGCGTGCAATCTGACAGAAGTTCTTAAAATTACCGAAACTCGACTGTCCAGGCCAATCAGTCAAACTTTACAAACTCCGAATTCATATTTTTTTTGGAAAATAAATATGAGTCTGTCCTCTTTAAAATTTGGGGTCAACCACTCAAATCGGACTCTGAATGAAGTCTCGAGAACTGTTTTGGCAACAAGTGCGCAGTCAGAATTTTCTGACGAAAAATAGCTTTCCGTCAAAAATTTCATTATAGATATAGGACTTTGTAAAAATTTAAGATGAGAACGCAAGATATGATATGCAAACTATAAAAACAAATAAAAATAAAAGGGATAGAGATACAAAACTGATGGGTTGCCTCCTATGTAGCGCTTGGTTTAACGTAGTGATCAGCCCGAGATTATTGTTATCGTCCGTACACCAATAATCTAAAAAATCTGGGGATCCTCCTAAATAACAACCTGCAGCTCCAATAACAGCTTCACACAAAATTACTGTAATAAAGTACTAGTGAAACTATTATATGGTGGAAGTTTCCCCCACACTTAGTCTTTTCTATACACTCGGAAGTGGATAGAGAATATAGAATGTGGAAACTTCAATAGGTTCCTTTCGGTCAACATGTACAATGCTAGAATAAAACACATCAAGTGGTGGATACTTAAAGGAAAAATAATTCTTAAGAATTTTAATAGCACATATACCTAACCCTAAGTGAGGTGGTGCCTAAAAAATTAGATTAACAATTCTTTAGGGAACTATTTCGATTAGGGGAGGAGGATCAAAAGATATAAAAATATGCAAAGGATTAGACAAACCTCCCACAATATATTGTATTAATGGATCCTTGTCATTCTTAAAGATTTGTAATTAATTATTTACCTCGTATGCATCGTGGTCCTCTATCAAACTTTTTAACCATTCTTCATCAGTTTCTGCCTCAACCAGAATCTCGGCAGCAACGTTATCATTATAATCACTCGAAAGCTCGGTTGGGTCTTCCACAAATTCGATCAATTTGGTTTCATTCTCAATCACCATCTCTTCAAAACTCTCATCATCCGAATCGGGCCACTCTGCAAGAAAATTTTCTTTGGAGCAAATCCGAAGATCTTCATTTGAGTACGTTATCCCATTTATAACAATAGATATGTCATACCCAGTTTCCTCCTCATTTTGAATAGGAGAATGATATTCATTATGATCCGGAGTTGGCATAACTTCATCCTTGTTACAAGGAATTTCAAAAGGTTGCTCATCTTCAAAATAAGCGTTCTCGTCCTTAGGAATTTCAGAACGGTTCGGCTTTTGAGGCCAAACTTCTTCCTCATTCCTTGTCTCACTGAGTTGAGCAATTTTTATCCCTAATCTTTCCATATTCCTTTGAATTTCTTGGTGCGATTCTTTAGTCCTTTTGTTGTGATCGTTCATCATTTGTTTATCTCAATCCAAGTTACCCATAAATTGGTGCATTAGATCTGCCAGACTAAAAGAATTGTTGGAAGCATAACTATACTCCCATCCTTGTGGTTGCTCACTTACATGCCTGTCATAAGGTTGTGATATGTATGAGAATAACCATAAGGTTCGGTGATTGTAACCAAAAGATTGGTTTTGATTATACCCATGGTATGGTTGGCAGTTGTCACAAGAATAAGATTGAAAACCATATTGAGTACCACTATTATATGTGTGATCTTGTGCTCCGTACGTGTTATGTCCGTAAGGAAATATGACAACTCACAGGATACAAATCAATTAGCAACTGCTCCCCGGCAGCGTCACCAAAATTTGATGGGCCGTCGTAGGCCCAACAAATTAATCAATATATTTCCCACTAATTAACTAGTAATATACCGGTAGTAAGGACCGTTCCCACAAAGAGATGTGCAATTAATAGGTTACTGTGATAAGCAGACTAAAATAAAGTAAAAATAAAAGGAGGGTGTTTTGATTGATTAAAGCAATAAGAAGAAATAGATGATTACGAAATCCTTCGCCGTTACCAAATATTAACTCAATTAACATGCATGTTTACCTTTCGTTAGAATCATATATGACAAACCATAGAATAACATCTAGATCAGTGTCATTCCCCAAAACTTCTTTAATCACTAGATACGGAAATTATCGCCTACCAGATTTTATTCGTCTAAACCACCAAGTAGTAGATCACTCAAGGTGTTGTGAATTTAGGTTGATCCCAGTAGTTAAACTCTTAGATCAAGGTCCACTTGCTGATGTTGTCTTCACTCGCAATTGCTCCACAAAATCCCTCTGCAAGGTCTCGCGATTTCCACTTATGTAAATCATTATTTGACTATTACTGAAAAACCGGGGGTCTAACAACCACACCCAATATTTCGTTTGGCAATCTGAATAGACAAACTCCAATATACTTTCAAGAGAATCAACTAGAAAGTCAGACTCAATCTAGAGAAAAGTATATCAAAGAGTTTTATATCTATATCTCTCAATTCAATCCGCAATCAGCAAATAGGAATTTGCGATCCCGATTGAATATAAGAGAAATAACTTGAACGGTACCAAAGACCAATGTTAAAGGATCAATCAATTTCAATCAACAACCAAAGGTTGGATTTCCCAATTGATCGATTCAATGCACAACCTGTGATATTTCAATTATATAACAAAATATAATGCAGAAAATAAATAACACAGACACCAGAATTTTGTTAACGAGGAAAACCGCAAATGCAGAAAAACCCCGGGACCTAGTCAAGATTTGAACACCACACTGTATTAAGACGCTACAGACACTAGCCTACTACCAATGAACTTCGGACTGGACTGTAGTTGAACCCTAATCAATCTCACACTGATTCAAGGTACAGTTTCGCTCCTTACGTCTCTGATCCCAGCAGGATACTACGCACTTGATTCCCTTAGCTGATCTCACCCACAACTAAGAGTTGCTACGACCCAAATTCGAAGACTTGATAAACAAATCTGTCTCACACAGAAAAGTCTATTGGAATAGATAAATCTGTCTCCCACAGAAATACCTACGAGTTTTGTTTCGTCTTTTGATAAATCAAGGTGCACAGGAACCAATTGATAAACCGGACTTATATTCCCGAAGAACAGCCTAATATTATCAATCACCTCACCATAATCTTAATCGTATGGTAGCGAAATAAGATATTGTGGAATCACAAACGATGAGACGAAGATGTTTGTGACTACTTTTTATCTTGCCTATCGGAGAATAAATCTCGAGCCAATCTTAAAGAAGATAGTACTCAAATACGATAGAAACAGCAAGATCAGATCACGTAACTACAGAGAAAATAGTTGGGTCTGGCTTCACAATCCCAATGAAGTCTTTAAGAGAATCGACTCTAGCTTATACAACTAGTATCATATAGGAGGTGTGGGGATAAGGTTTCCCAGTTGTTAGAGTTCTCCTTTATATAGTTTTCAAATCAGGGTTTGCAATCTAAGTTACCTTGGTAACAAAGCATTCAATATTCACCGTTAGATGAAAACCTGATTAGATTCAAGCTAATATCTTTCAACCGTTAGATCAAACTTAACTTGTTATACACAAATGAAATGTACCCTCATTTAGGTTTAGTAACCGTACCTAAACGTGTACACCATGTTGGCTCAACCATAGTTAACCGAGGTTAGCTATATGAACACTCTCATATCAACCCTATTCATCTTAACCATAACCAGTTCAAATGACTCAAATGAAACTAGTTAAAGAGTTGTTCAATTGCTATATTCTCATAGAAGTATACAAGAACACAATTGAAGCAAAATCGGTTTGATTCACTCGAATCAAATCATGAACATTATAGCCACGGTTTGCAAAGAATGCATTCCTTAATATATAAATGTATTAGTTCATGAGCCAACCGATTTTAGAACTTTAACCACTCAAGTATGCAAATGGGTACGCATACTTAAGTAGCCGGTCTGAGTTTGGGTTAGCCAGTATGCAAACGGGTACGCATACTTAGTACACTTCCAAAACCCAGCAGAAATTCCCGGACCTATACCTTACGCAAGTATGCGTACCGGTATGTGTACTTGGTACACGGAATTTCACAACTACAAGTACGCATACGGGTATGCATACTTTAGTTCCGGTCATGGATCACATACATGCAAGAATGCACACTATGTTTATAATCCAATGATGGTTAAGTATTCTAAACTCTTATTTCATCATTGAAACTTTCTTAGAGGATGACAATAGCCGTTTTCACACACTATTAACATCAAAGAAATTTTCAAGTTATTGAAATAATCATAACGAAACATTCCAAGTCTACACCAAATGATTGTATCACACATACCATGTAAGATGTTACTCGGCGATTTTCACATGATAATCTTTTTGACTTTCGTCAAGAATATAAGATGAACTTGGTTGAAGCGAAAGCTTACCAACACATATTCCGAGAAATATCTGAGCGAATTAAACTCAACTCGAAATCTCAAATGTGTATAATCGATAATTATATAGTAATACGACTTTTGTCTCAATATAGGAGATAGAGTGGAAATAGACTTTCCAAGTGATAGATGAGTTTTAGTCTCCACACACCTTTTGTTGATGAATTTCCACAAGCTCTCCTTAGTAGTTCTTCGTCTTCAATTGATGAACGCTGTGAAGTCTAATGCTCAACTACACAATCTATCCTAGTCCGAGACATTACTATAAGTAGACTAGAAATCAAGAATTATAGTTTTGATCACTAATATTGACAAACAAGCTTGAGATAGCAATGCTTGCGAGTTCGACCGAGCAGTGCTCTAACAATCTCCCCCTTTGTCAATTTTAGTGACAAAACTATCAATACATATGGATTACAAAATAAATAAACTTTGTAGCTTCTCATCCAAATGCTTGATCTCCTTGGTTTTTCAACATTACTCGAAATCTTCGTCACTTTCAAGTACTCCAATGATTCCAAATGTGTTCAAATCCGCATCATTGTTGTTGAAGATCCGTATCTATAACAATGAGAAAACCGTTGCTCTCAATCATTGTTATACAGTGTCATAGTATCATTATACAGCATCAAAGTCCAATTGTATCACAACTTTGACAATAATACTATGGTGATATGTATCACTCCCCCTTAGTCAGTACTTCATCTCAACATGAAAACCACTCCCCCTTACATAATGATCCGTAAACCATATGTATTTGTAGCGTGAACTACACATTAATTCTCCCCCTTTTTGAACTACACAACCCTAAAGTCCAGGTTTGCTTCGGAACTAAGTTTCCCATATTTGGCAAGTATTTTCGTCACTTTTTGGAGGTAGGGATCGGTCCTACCATGGATACCGAAATAAGTAGGGATACGTTCTTAGTTGATCCCCAAACTGTTTTTCCCATAAATTTTGCATACAAACTCGGAATGACTCATTCTTTTTGCGCTATTTTCGTCTTTTCATTCTCTACAACATAGAGTTGAATACTCCTGAATTTGGTCGAGTTCCTCCTGGTCCTTAATCCAAGCTCACATTTATATCCGTTCAGCATTCTTTTCTCTCTTTTTATATGATATCTAAATAAGACAAACAAAGAAAAATAAGAGTAATATAAGGTAATATGAAAGAAGCATAGCAAATAAAAGCATGGAATTGATAACAAAAGTATATCAAATTACGTACTTATCAATTGTCCATATAGGTTCCCAAACGAAAAAGTTGGTGGTGTACCAGTTACCCTCTCCTTTACAAGGAAATTACCGAAGGAGGTGGTTCCGATGATAAATGTGTTAGTGTTGGTGAAGGTGATAAAGAAGTTTAAAAACGTGGGAGTACCGAAATACACCACCAACTTTTTCGTAGGCAACCTGTATGGACTAAACTCGAATGCAATTCCGAGAGTTCAACTTAATGAATCCCAATCAGGAATTATATGAAGAGCTTATATCTCTTTCTCTTTCTCTCACAATCAGAATATAAATAGAGACAAGTCCGTGAACCTGATTATACCGTGAGAGTACTTGGAAGATTCCAAAGATCAATATCCAAGAATCAATCAATTCGTATCCAACAATTGCGATGGACTTATCTACTTGAAATGATTTCAACGCACAACCTGTGATATTTCAATTATAAAGATAAATAATATAATATGGAAAAGAAATAACACAGACACCATAAATTTTGTTAACGAGGAAACTGCAAGTGCAGAAAAACCCGGCGACCTAGTCCAGATTGAACACCAAACTGTATTAAGCCCGCTACGGACTCTAGCCTACTATTAGAACTTCAGACTGGAATGTGGTTCAGACCGAATTGAACTATCACATCAACTCAGTTACAGTCGCGCTCCTTAGGCCTCTTGAATCCCAGTAGGACTTCGAGCAATTGATTCCCTTAGATAACGTCCTTTACATCCTAAGAGTTGTTTCAACTTAATTGAAGAGTACTTTAAACCAATCTGCCTCCCATAGATAATCCTATATGTTATTTTTGTTTGGATCAAAGATCAAGTTGAGGTAGGAAATCGATTAAATAGACAAAGCCTAGCAAACCTCAAAAACCGGTCTTTTGACTCCCGAAGAACATCCTAGATTATTATTCACCTCACAAGTATAAACTTGTGGAATCACAAAGTCTGAGACTAAGAAACTTTATGATTTCTATCAATCTTGTTTGTTGGAGTAAGCACAACAATCATAACAGATCAGGATACACGAACTATCGCGATAAAATAGTTGAACTTGGCTTTACGAATCCCTAGGTGAATTCTTTTTAGTCGTTAAACCCTAAAAGGGTTTGAAGGAGAGGACGACTCTAGTTTACAACTAGGACACACAAGAATAATGTCATGGATTCAAAAATCTCAGTTGTTTGAGGTTCTGCTTATATATACATTCAAGATCAAGATTGCTTTAGATTTAAGATAAGGTAGCTTTGGAGTCAAGCAATCAATAATCACCGTTAGATGAAAAACTTGACTTGAGATTAACATAGCAGAATATACACTCTGGTCAGGATGAACCATAACCGAACCGTGTACAAAGACTTGTTCATAAAAGGTTAGTCGAAACTAGCCAATTTAACGATAAGCTTAACAATTTTCATATAACACTTTAATACTTTAATATTGAGTCACAAATGTGATCAATCATGTATAGATAGTGTTTTTAGAGAGTTGTTCAAATGCCGATTATCTCATAAAAATAAATTTGATGCATCTGAAAATATTCGACAGGGTAAGTACGTGTACTATACCTGTTCGTGAATGTTTTTGTCAGGGTATGTGTACCGGGTATGTATACCCTTAAGACAAAAACGAGTTCAGGAACTCACGGATCTTTTGCATACTGGGTACACGTACCTTATCGGTTTTGAAACCAATAGATTTTTTCCGGTTTGCATACTGGGTATGCGTACCTTCCTGGTTCAAGAGTCCACGGACTTTTTATGGTATGGATACTGGGAATGCATACCAAAAATTCGTTGCCGAACTATAGCTACACCGGTACATTTACAAGGTACATGTACTGCGGCTCGGACTTATAACAATTATCCCAGTATGTGAACTGTTATGCATACTGTCCTGTATCCAGATTTACAGTAGTTCTATATCTCTCTAATAATCAATATAAAACATTCCCGAATAACATCAATTACACATATCATTGTTCCATGCTATTTTCAAATGATTAAATCTTGAATCAAAATTAGGTCAGAAACAATAAATTGTTCTTAACCAAATTCATCAAGTATGAACAAATGTTTTTAAGTTTAGCATATATATTTCGAGAACGATATTCAAGATAAACTTGACTCGAAATTTTTGTTATGCATGTGGAGTCTAATTTAGTCATGCGACATTATCTCATAGATAGTGTTGATGGGAGAAAACGATTTGCTGGTTTTTTAGGAAAGTGAAGAGACGACTGTGCGGGCGGGGACTCCTTGACCGAGCAAATTGCTTAAACCTTTTTCAAACATATGCACTGCACGGGAGTGCTTTGAGTTCGAGAGATCAATATGTAGAACTCCGGCCTAAACCAAGACAATGGCCGTTCCATAGTCAATTCGGTCACAAAGAGGGAGGAGGGTCGATCTGTAGGATGGAAGCTGAGAAGTGTGTGAGATCAATGATGATCGAGGATTGTGAATGTGTTGATGATTTCTGCAAGTTCGTGAACTATTGAGTTCGGATGAGATAAGTTCTGATCGATTGAGTGATAATTTATTGTGTATCGAAATTGCCGTTGTTCAATCGTGGATTCAGAAACTTATTTATATTGCATGAATAGTAGACACATTGATCCTAGTAAGTGTGATGGTTGCTGGAGTTGTTAGAGCACTGCTCGGTCGAACTTGCAAGCGTTGCTATCTCAAGCTTGTTGTCAAGTTTAGTTGCCAAAACTATAAGTTTTGATTTCTAGTCTACTTATAGCTAAGTCTCGGATTAGGATAGTAAGTGTAGTTGAGCATTAGACTTCACGACGTTCATCGATTGAAGACGAAGAACTACTAAGGGGAGATTGTGGAACTTCATCAACAAAAGGTATGTGAAGACTTGAACTCATCTATAACTCAAAAGTCTATCTACTCTATCTCCTATTTGAGACAAAAGTTGTATAGCTATATAGACTTCGATTATACACATTTGTTATTTCGAGCTGAGTTTAACTCGCTTACATATTTCTCGAAATATGTGTTAGCAAGCCTTCTCTTTAACCAATTTCATCTTATATTCTTGACGAAAGTCAAAAGATGATCATGTGAAAATCGCCTGGTAACATCTTACATGATTTGCGTGAGACAGTCATTTGGTGTAGACTCGGAATGTTTCGTATTGATCATTCGATCACTTGAAAATTTCTTTGAAGCTAATAGTTTTTGTGAGACAACTATTATCGTCTTCTAAGAATGTTTCAATGATTGAAATGGGAGTTTAGAACTATTAACCATGATTGGATATAGCACAGTATGCGTACTTGTATGCTAACTGTTGCAAGTTATTCCAAGTCCGGGAACCATAGTATGCATAACCGTATGAGTACTGGTTGGTTTAATGAAAGTCTGGGAACTTAGTATGCATACTCGTATGCGTACTGGTGTAAAGTTCATGTCCGTAAATTCAACTGATTTTGTAAGGTAAGTGTACCTGTTCGCATACTGGCGAACCCAAACTTAGTCTGGCCACTTAGGTATGCGTACCTGTTTGCATACTTCAGTAGTTTATGTTCTAAAATCGGTTTGTTCATGAACTAATACATTTATATAATAAGGAATGCAATCTTTTTCAAACCGTGGCTATAATGTTCATGAATTGATTCGAGCGAATAAAAATCGATTTTGCTTCAATTGTGTCTTGTATAGTTCTATGAGAATATAAACAATTGAACAACTCTAGAACTTGTTTCATTTGAGTCATTTGAACTAGTTATGGTTAAGATGAATAAGGTTGATATGAAAGTGTTCATATGGCTGACTTCGGTTAACAATTATTGAGCCAACAAAGTGTACACGTTTAGTTACGGTTACTCATATCTAAATGAAGTCACTTTTCATTTGTATGTAACAAGCTAAGTTCGATATAACGGTTGAAATATATTAGCTTGAGTTTAATTATATTTTCATCTAACGGTGAATATTGAATGCTTTGTTACCAAGGTAACATTGATTGCAAACCCTGATTTTAAGACTATATAAGGGAGAACTCTAGCAACTTGGAAACCTAATCCCCACACCTCCTGTATGATACTAGTTGCGACTAGAGTCAATTCTCCTTTAACCTTAGGTTTTTTCCAAAACCCTGTAGGTTAACGAATTGAAGACTTCATTGGGATTGTGAAGCCAGACCCAACTATTTTATCTGTAGTTGCGTGTTCTGATCTTGCTGTTTTCTATCGTGATTGAGTACTATCTTCTCTAAGATTTGCTCGAGATTTAATCTCCGATAGGCAAGATAAAAAGTAGTCACAAACATCTTTGTCTCATCGTTTGTGATTCCACAATATCTTGTTTCGCTACCATATGATTAAGATTATTGTGAGGTGATTGATATTACTAGGCTGTTCTTCAGGAATATAAGCCCGATGTATCAATTGGTTCATGTTCACCTTGATTAACAAAAGACGGAACAAAACTCATAGGCATTTCTTTGGCAGACAGATTTATCTATTCAATATACTTTTCTATGTGAGACAGATTGGTTTATCAAGTCTTCGACTTTGGGTCGTAGAAACTCTTAGTTGTGGGTGAGATCAGCTAAGAGAATCAAGTGCGCAGAATCCTGCTAGGATTCAGAGGCGTAAGGAACGCGACTGTACCTTGATCAATGTGAGATTGGTTAGGGCTCAACTACATTCCAGTCCGAAGTTAACTTGGAGTAGGCTAGTGTCTGTAACGGCTTAATACAGTGTGGTGTTCAAATTTGGACTAGGTCCCGGGGGTTTTCTGCATTTGTGGTTTCCCCATTAACAAAATTTCTGGTGTCTGTGTTATTTCTTTTCCGCATTATATTTGTTTATATAATTGAAATATCACAGGTTATGCGTAGTTCAATCAATTAGATAATCCAATCTTTGGTTGTTGATATAAATTGATTGACACTTGAACATTAGTCTTTGGTACCATTCAAGTTGTTTCTTATAATAATCAAGTTCACGGATTTCTATCTGTTTGATTTGCTGATTACATTAAGAAACATAGATATAACTCTTGGATATATTTCTTGATTGAGCTCGCTTTATTAGTTGGTGCTCTCAGAATTATATTGGAGTTAGTCCATACAGATTGCCTAAACGAAATGTTGGGTGTAGTTGTTAGACCCCCGCTTTTTCAATTGGTATCAGAGCAGGCAAACACGATAAACCTAATAAGTTTGTGTTTGATTATTCCTAAAGACTGTCCCTATGGGAAATCACTTTGGGAAACTTGTTCTGGGCATCTGTAACGCATACCAAAAATCTTCAAAGATTGTTCGAAGTTTATTCTTCTCAAGACTGCTGGTCTCTCAGGATAATCTCACATCATATAAGACGCTAGAAATCCTAGATGATGAAAGACAATCTAAAGGAAAAGTTAAAGATTCCTTTAAAAGTGTTCGTTGCATGAAACGTGTGATTAAAATCTCAAGGATATGGAACCTTACTAGACTTCTTATTATTCTTTTTGAGGAATACTATCAAGATGGATCAATTGACAAAAATCTATTTATGGCTTTTGAAAACGTTTTTAAATCTCTGGAACGACTTGTCTTGACTAAGAAAAAGGGATGTGCTGGTAAAAATGCTGATTCTTTCATTCGTGACACACTTTCGTGTTTAGGCAACAACTCAGTCAAAATCGATAAAAAAATATTTTTACAGCTAGTGTTGCAAGTTCCAGCCATTGGAAAAATCCTTCCTTTAATCATAAGAAAAAGGAGTCAAAAATTTCAAATAACCCTGAGTATCATCATTACTATGATTATACTTCTAGTACATTTCACAAATATCGACTGGAGAAGATGCATGAGGAGTCCTCTGCTCATTTTGTCTCTTGGTAACAAGATTGACATCACCCCATTTGTATATAACTTGAAGTGGGGCAAGTAACTGTATGATTTGTGTTTTGTCTTTGTTTTATGGGTTTGATTTATTTTTGAAATTTATTTCTTTCCTTGAAGAAAAAGTCGTTTGACAGAACTTTAAATAAAGTGATGTAGTTCTACTACTATCCTTTCACTGCACTATGTTGATTCTTTTCACAGTGTCCGAACCTTGATGGTTGAACGATGTAAAAAATCCCACCTTTCTTCTGTGGGTCGCGGTTCATAAACGGGTCCAAGCCCATCAATGGGTCTATAAGAATTATGGTACCCGTACCCTTCTTCTTCCTTCTCTTGTCCGCATACGTGGACTTTTCTAGGGTTCATGTGTCATCTCCATTAAAACATCTTTGGATATCCAAGGGAGGCAAAGGGTTTTATTAATCTTCAAGAAGCATATCAATTAAGTTTTTTTCCTTCTTCTTGTTTTCTCATTTTTAGATCTCATGGGGAATTTCAAGGTTTCAAAGAAGGTTTCAAAAAAATTGGATTCATCTTCTTCTAGCATGTTTTTACCTAAAAATCAAGATTATATTAGAATTAGATTTATCAATGATTCTAGTAGTAAGGTCTTTGAGAGGATTTTTTTCTAGTGGGTTCATTCTAGAAAAATAATTGGATATGGTTAGTGGTCATAAAGAAGATTTGATTTGCTTTGAAAGATTTAACCTTGGAAACATCTTTAATGGTCTTGGTGAAGGCTTTGACACTCTCAAAAGAATCTTCTATGCTAACATCCATGATGTTGATCTTGATGACATGGAATTCAAGACCATGATAAATAAAGAAAGGATTCTTGTTAATAGAGAGTTGATATCAAGGATTACCAAAATTCCTTTAGGTAATTTTCGCCTTCCTAAACCAAGGGAAGAAAGACCATCTTATGAAACCATTTCTAATGGTCTTTGTGGCAAGAGTGTTGATTGGGTTGAAGGAAATTTTTATACTAATTATCTTAGTCTTGCTTTGATGTCTTTTGGAAAGCTTGGTATATCTAATCTTTGTCCCTCCACAATTGAGAACTCTCGGTGGAGTCGTGAGTTTGCGGAGTTAGTCTATTTCCTTGAATTGGGATCTCAAAGTCTTGATATTTGTGGATTCATCATTCATCAAATGCTCTCAATGACGTCATCCAACAAGAAGTTAGGCTTTCCTTGCTTAATTGAGCAAATTTGTCGAGCATATTCTATTGCTCCTATTTGCAACTCTATTGGAACTCCCAAACTTGTTCGTCCTTGTACTTTCAAACGTATGAAGGAGAATGCTTGCAAAAGACAAAGATTTGATTCCCTAGACGGTTCTTGTGATCCTACTACCTTGAGTCTTCTTTATCAAATTCAGAAGGTTGTGTGTAAGATCAATTTCAAGGTAAAATGTGTGCAAGAACAATTACGTGTGATTGCTAGTAAGTTTCCCGAAATCAAGGAAGATATGGATATTATTCAAGCCTCTTGGATGGTTTCCGATGATGAAGACGATGATTAAACTCTTTGTTTCTTAATGTCTAGGAAACTTCTTATGAGAATTTATTATTGTGTTTTAAGAAGGATAACTAGGGGTTTGGAATAGCAATTATTATGAGTACACATAGCTATTGCCAACGATTTTCATCTTGCAATGTTTTTAGATTTATTTATTTAAATTATAAAGTTTATTTGGAAGATGATTTTGCAGTATTAATCTTTATTGGTTTTATATATTGCAAAAATTGTTATGGGATATGAGTGTTTGCGTCCGTGAACTATGATTGTCCCATATATATCAAAGTTAAGACTATTATGTCATTATGCAAATATTGATGGAAGATAGGATGAACTTTTGATTCCAAAGATTAAGTCTATTATATGTCTTTATGCAAATATTGATGAAAAATAGAATGAATCTTTGAATATTCCGCAGTATTGATCTTTCCCCGATCCACTTCTATGTGAAAGTGTTGTGCGGCTCCGTAAGATTTCTTATGCTGAGCATTTCCGATTAAATTAATCATAGGTTCTCTTGTGGTTAATTTAATTGAGTTTTCTGGATACAAATTCATGTTTCATGTAATTTGTTAATGTCCAAAGAAATCCTTTTTTTCTTGCAAAAGTAAGTTCGCTCTTGTTGTTCTTTCGGGAATGACATTTTATGGGGGAGAGTTCTTATTTAAACTTGTGCTTAATTTCCAAATCTTTGTGGGGAGTGCGGTTGTGGAATATTGAGGGAGTTTTCTTGTATCTTTATAAACTCCTTGATGAATACACTAAGTTTCGACTATGTGAAATCATCGAAACAAAGTTGATATGTTCTCTTTTAGTCATGAAGTATCTCTATAAGAATTTCATTATGACCCTACTAGTTTTCGTACCTTTGTCAATTTATATTGACAAAAAGGAAGAGAATTATTATGTAGTTCACACTACAAATACATATGGTCTACGGATCATTATATAAGGGGGAGTGGTTTTCATTGTGAGATGAAGTATTGACTAAGGGGGAGTGATACATATCACCATAGTTTTATTGTCAAATTTGTGATACAATTGAACTTTGATGCTGTGTAATAATATTATGACACTGTATAACAATGATTGAGAACAACTGTTTTCTTATTATTATAGCTACGGATCATCAACAACTATGATGCTGAGTGAACACGTTCAGAATCACCGGAGTACATGGAAGTGACGAAGATTTCGAGTAATGTTGAAGAACCAAGGAAATCAAGCATTTGGATGAGAAGCTACAAAGTTTATTTATTTTGTAATCCATATGTATTGATAGTTTTGTCACTAAAATTGACAAGGGGGGAGATTGTTAGAGCACTTCTTGGTCGAACTCGCAAGCGTTGCTATCTAAAGCTTGTTGTCAAGTTTAGTTGCCAAAACTATAAGTCTTGATTTCTAGTCTACTTATAGCTAAGTCTCGGATTAGGATAATAAGTGTAGTTGAGCATTAGATTTCACAGCGTTCATCGATTGAAGACGAAGAACTACTAAGGGGATCTTGTGGAACTTCATCAACACAAGGTATGTGGAGACTTGAACTCATATATCACTCAAAAGTCTATCTACTCTATCTCCTATTTGAGACAAAAGTCGTATATCTATATAGAGTTCGATTATACACATTTGATATTTCGAGTTGAGTTTAACTCGCTTACATATTTCTCGAAATATGTGTTGGTAAGCTTTCGCTTTAACCAAGTTCATCTTATATTATTGACGAAACTCAAAAGATGATCATGTGAAAATCGCCTGGTAACATCTTACATGATTTGTGTGAGATAGTCATTTGATGTAGACTCGGAATGTTTCGTATTGATCATTCGATCACTTGAAAATTTCTTTGAAGTTAATAGTTTGTGTGAGACAGCTATTGTCGTCTTCTAAGAATGTTTCAATGATTGAAATGGGAGTTTAGAACTATTAACCATGATTGGATATAGCATAGTATGCGTACTTGTATGCTAACTGTTGCAAGTTATTCCAAGTCCGGGAACCATAGTATGCATACCCGTATGCGTACTGGTTGGTTTAATGAAAGTCCGGGAACTTAGTTTGCGTACTGGCGTAAAGTTCATGTCCGGAAATTCAACTGAGTTTGGAAGGTATGCGTACCCGTTCGCATACTGGCGAACCCAAACTTAGTCCGGCCACTTAGGTATGCGTACCCGTTTGCATACTTGAGTAGGTTATGTTCTAAAATCAGTTTGTTCATGAACTAATACATTTATATAATAAGGAATGCAATTTTTTGCAAACCGTGGCTATAATGTTCATGAATTGATTCGAGTGAATCAAAATCAATTTTTCTTCAATTGTGTCTTGTATAGTTCTATGTGAATATAAACAATTAACCAACTCTAAAACTAGTTTCATTTGAGTCACTAGGTATCACCGGGGCCTTACGGCCCCGGCTCAACCTCTCATTAGTGTCAAGTAGTTTTCGGAATTCAACACATGATTTTTAGCTTGATATGTCCCATGATAATATTGTAAAATATCAATAATATGGATGTTATCCAAAAATCTCCATTGATATTGACCAATTTATGTTATATAGGTACAGGTATAATCGTTGATGATTTCCTAAAAAAAATTCTTCGTATTGTCAGTTCACTGATTCAAGAATAACTAAATGGTGGCCATTGATTAAATGTGAATATCACTTGTGAAAGATGACAGTCAAAGTATTATGTGACTTTAAGTGGATGATGTTGAGCGATTTTATCCAACAATTTAAGCTTATGCGTGGTTTGAACAAAAATTGAATTATTTACTTGGAACGAACAAATGAACAATTCCAGTATTTAATTTAATAAATTATTCATAAGAAAAAAATTCTAAGAGTTTTAAAGCAATAAGTATAAATTTTAATAAAGCAATCCAGAAAATCTATTTCGGAGAGAAAGATAGTCTGATACCAAAACAATAATAAGCTAGGTGAACAATGCAAAAGCTTTAAAGTTCTTCAAGCAGTTGTTAATGCCTTTGACACGGCCAAAAACATGGTGAATCGTGCATATGATAAATTGAATGATATAAACTAGAGTTATAACATCCCTAGCTTAGATCCATCAAAAACTACTCCAAAAAGTGAATGAATATGTCTTTGACCCGTCCAAGCTTCTCTGTTTGGGCATTCCATAATTTTGGTATACTTGCATTCTTTTTCGAGTCCAAATTTTTCTACGTCGAGAACTGTATTTTCTTTCTAGAATTTTGTTTGGATCGATGCAGCCTATGTTTCTGTTATGATTTTAACTTCTCCAGATTTTTATGTATTGATGTCATGTCCTTGTCGATTTCTTTGATTGTTAAATATCGGTTATCTTCCTCATATTCAATGGAATCTTCATTCTTTAAATAGACCTCGAGCAATGTACTGTCAAGTGATAGTAAGATGCCAATGTTGCGATGATACTTCTCGTCGCTCTTAATCTGATCAAAATCATGCAACATCAAAAACTTAAAAAATGTTAATACCATTCTAATATTTTTTTTTTCATTTTTCATATTGTTTAAATTTTTGTTTTTGATACTTTTGTTTTGTTTTTTTTTTGCATAATCTTCCATACATTTTTTTCGTTTCAAATTCAAGTTTAAACATTTCTTTTTTAGATTCATGACTCAAAACATTTAAATCGATATCGTTTTGTTAATCTAGATACTCCGATTTGTCTTCGTTATCAGAATATTTTGGCTCTTGATTAAGGACTCATAAGAATCCCGTAAGAATTGATTGATCTTTCTGTTTTTGTATGATGCGTTCTTGTTCTTTCCCAGCATCACTATCAGAGCTCTTGATCCTTCACAAAGTTTAATTACCTTGTTTTCAAGCAATGATTGTCTTTTCTTTTGTCTCTGAGCATCACGCTGACTATGTCCATGTCTCAATCTTTCATCAATATATATATATTTTTTATCCATATGGTTATTCAATATACAGTCTACTAATTCAATAATGAATAATGCTAATTAAATAATATGCATATTTAACTTGGAAAAGAAAATTCAACATGTTTTTACTTGTTACATACATTCTCAACATCAATTGTAATACATTTCATTTGTATAATAATACATAAAAAAGACTTCATTTGTACAATTAACATGTTTATGCTAATTAAATAATAAACAACCCTTATCTATTATAATGCATTTCATTTGTACAATTCAAGCAAAGACTTCTTCGCAGAAATTCCACCAAAAAAGTTTAAAATAAAATATAAGAAAACCAAAGTAGTTTACCTGATGGTTAATTAGAAATTAGACTGGCTACCATTCACTGAACTTCGCACTCCAATGATCTGCCAACAGCTTTACACTTTCAGAGACAAAGGAGCAGAGGAAAGAGCATCTCTTCAGCTGGGGATTTCGTTTCGCACGAAAGTTCAGGGCCTAGTTTAAGATCATATACATACAACTGTGAATAAATTGGGTATTTTCCTTCATCGGGTACTAATGCTCCATTCCTATGACGAAGTTTCCCGTGTATTGAAAAGCATTTCAGACCCTTACCCTTTAGAGATTTGTCATCCAGTTTGCAACCAAGACTTCGTCTTCGTCATCCGACAGGCCACATCCCTGAATCATCTGATGCAAAATCTTCAGCAGCAATTGTTCTGTGCACAACCGCAGATACATACAATTAATGCCAAACATACATGGACAAATAAAATAAAGTACAAACCTGCATGAAAAGGAATATCAACACCAAATAAATTAATGAAATGCACATGGATGCGGAAAAATATGACATTTTTGCAGTCATGTTGGGTTTCTATTTTTTCATGTACTGCTGCACCCAAAGAGACAAATAGAAACTATACAAAGGGAAATATTGAGATGTCACAAAAAAGGTCAACAGAAGGTTCAACATTTCAAGTTGCATATCAAAAGAAAATAACTTATTACATATATGAAAGGACTCCAGGAGAAAGGATTGAAAGCATAAATACATGCTTATGGTAATGGAAATGATATGACTAAATGGTTTATCGCTTCTAGAAACCTGAACAACCAAAGAATGTCATACTCCAAATAACAACTTGCTTAAGAAGCATTGAGATAAGAAATGATCAGGAAATTGTACATACTATTTGAGATTCTCAGTGGATAAACCATCATATATGCATTTGATACTTTGATTATTAAAATACAATCAATTATCCCATGATAATTGGAAATGTTGTTTCAGAATATTCACAACTCAAGATGCTAATGAAGATTACATATATTTATCAAGTATTTTTGGGTCCTGAAGAACAATAAAAACCTTTGAAGATGAAGAAGAATACTAATTATATACAAAGATGGAAGACTCTTAAACGTAAAACACACAAATTTCTTTCAAGTGTAAAATCTGAAGATGAAAGAAAAGTAAGTACCTGGCGGGACAAATTTAGTTTCCCGATTAAAAATAAATTGGATTGAAATACTCCGGTCTCAGACATGCGCTCCTCCTCGAATTTGAAGTGAAAATTGGCTTCTTTGAAAAATGACTATCCCTGGCATTCTCAGCTCTTTCCTTCCTGTTCCCTCTCCGTTGAGTAGCTACGTGTTATTGCTTATAACTTATAAGAACATAGAGCTTTGTGACACCACCATCAAGTCTGCAGGAAATGATAGCTGCTAGTAGTTTAGAAGCATTGAAAGGGAATAAAGAAGGAAATAGTTCGGGTTTACTTACATCCCATCAAAACCGGTCTAGTGGTGGTGGTGAGAGACCAACTATTGATTCTTCATTCTCTTTCGAAAAATTTAGTTTACCCAACCATAATTCCAAAGCATGTAATTTCATAATGTTGGATTTATTCATATGCACCGGTGAGTTAATTGGTTGGATCCCAAACGGGAACAATGATGGTGTCGATGAAGCCATTGGGACGGGAATATATTCATCACTAACTTGTATGTGCAACCAAAAGCAGTAAGACCATAACAACTAATGAGAGTTAACACAACTTGGCGTGATTCGAACACGCAACCTTCTGACATGGAGTCAGACGCGCTACCATTGCGCCACAGATTCGTACTCGTGCACATAAATCATGGGTTAGTTTACACAGTGAGGGATTCCCAGAAGGTCCAGCCATGGGATCGTAACTTTGTAAATATAGAAATGATAAAATTGATGTACTGACTTGCAACTCAGGATCCTTGGTTAGAGTTCAGATTTCGTGAAGAATATTTTGTGAAAGTAATGTAATAGATGCACATGCGCATCAGCATCTTTTACCTTTAGATGGTAAAATTTAAAAATAAAAAAAAAACCATACCCTTCACAGTTATTAATTTACATATAACATAAAAGCTTTTAACAATAGTTCAAGAAGTACTTTGTTATTTGAAGAGCGCAAGAAGTACTTCATTCTTCCATGGGTGATCAGATTGATTTCTATTCCAACCACTGTCACTATTTTCTTGGTAAACAAAATTTTAGGGGAAGGTGAATATAAAATTGATCATAAGTGGCAAGAAAATGCACATAAATTTACTGACTCATCAACTTTCCAATAGTATCACACTAAACGGGGCTACTAATGCAATTGTAGCTCAATTCAACTCTATAGTTCTTATTTGATGTCTAAGTGTAATGAAAGAGAGTTTCCTGGGTTAATTATAGAGAGTAAAGACTGTATTTTATCTGTACTCGACCCTAATAGATATCCTTTGAAGGCTCCTCCAGATATTTTACTAATTCAATAACATAAAGAGAGTTTAAAATAGAAATTGAGATGAATACTAACAAAAAAAGAAACTGAAGGACCTTTTGATTTTCTCTCTAAAAACTATAATCAAGAGAGTGAGTGCTGAAAAGGTACCTGGGATTTCGTCAAGGAAGTTGTATCTTTAAAAAATTTGCAGGAAAAAACCTGATTGGAAAACAGTTCAAGAAAATATTAGGAACAGAGGCATAAAGGGAAAACTCAATATATAATTATGGTTGTACCTTCTAACCCGGCGGAGAACCCATGGTGATTTGACTTCACCTGGAAAAAAAAACCTGCAAGAAAAAACTGCAAAAACCTTTATCATTTCTTTTGGTAGTCAATTTTGAGAACTTTCCAATCAAAGTCGGGCCAGTGTCTATGGATTAAAGAGAAAAAAATATATATACAAAAGCTCTTGATAGTTTCATTAATTTTCTTTTTGAAAAGAATTGTAGCATGATACAGTAAAAACTCATATCGAGGAACGAAAAATGACATGAATCTGTAAGAAAATTGTGGAAATATCCCTTTAATAGACATGAACATATTCACCTAGGATTAGTTTCATAACTTCTGCTATCCGTAACTCAAGTTGTTTCGGTGCGATGAGAGTCAGTGTTTTGTTGAATACGTATCTCTGAATACGACGTCAATAGAGAAACTCAAGTATTACTCGGACATGCAAGACTACATCTCTCATTCCAATAGTTTATTAGAATCCTAGCTGCTGCTACTTCCTGCAAGAATGTTAAAAAAAGAAGAAAAAAGCATCAAATTCCTGTTTGAGAGTCAATATTCACTGGAGCTAGTATAAAAGCATATGGTGAATCTGAGAAAAATCATAAAATCTAAGAGATACACCCTTCCTATGTTAGGTGCAAGCTAATTCGGGAATCAACATAATGTCGTACAGGTGAAAAAATAGTTAATCTAGAAAAAACAAATTTACTTTATTTTCTATAACAAACTCAAAAAATTGCCAGGCATATGCGGCATTTGTTAAATTGTTCAATTAACGTTAAGAAATCATGTTAATTTGAGTTAACATCATTAACTCAAGAATACTTTAGTGATATTCAAAACAGATGGAAGGGTTCCAAAAAAAACACACTCATAGCAGCTCTTTTATCCAATTTAATGGAAAATGTACACAAACGCACCTTCAGACAACAACATTCCCGACATCACCACCATCCCCAAAAACCAACTCAGGATTCCACGCTATCCAATCCAGAAAAGTCATGCAAAGGCTGGAATAAGTTAGCTGCATCCAGAAGTAACCTGGAACCTTTCCCAACACTTGTATAGCCCTGCAAGACACGGTGTTGTAGTATAAAAAAAAGTCACACATGGCCAAATGTTACAAACTTCTCCTGATATTTTCATACCATCTTGGTCAGGCAGGAGAAGTCTGTCTTTGTTGATATCTTAAGCTTTTTATCATTGTATATACGTTCTCACTTGAGCTAACCACTGTGAGTTAATAATCCCGTATGGAACACTCCCACCCCCGGTCTATGAGAATTAAAATTATTAGCTAATATTGAAATTCCTAAATAATAGTTAGAATCGTTTCAGTATAATTCATAATGAAAAATACAAAAAGAAAATCACAGTACCAAGGTGTTCTTGGGTTCAAAGCCCCCCAAAAAAGAATAGGCTAAACCAAACCGATCAAAATTAAACAACTTATATCCCTAGAGCAGTCTCCTTCGCTAAGCAAACCTCAGAAAAAATCAAAATCTTACAACAAATTGAAGCTCGAAATGTTGTCGATCCATCTTTGACATTTTTCAAAAATATATAATTACCTAGACTAAATTGATTTTTATTGAGAACGAAAAATTAGGGATTTAAGAGGGATAGTGAGATATACACCTCTAAATCTTGAGGTACGTTGTTGATTACTTTTTTAATGGTTGAATAATCAACTTGGTTATAATAGTGAAATCCTAATGTACACAAACAGTTAACAATGTCTCTTATGGAGAAGACGATTCAGATCAGTGAGGGAAAATTATTATTCCATAAGGTACCTGATTGAGAACTGTAGTTTCTGCTCCTGAACAAATCAATAAAACAATGAGTTAAAATCAAAAATCATGAGCAGGAAATAACCACTGAAACACTATATTGCAAAAAACTCTAATCAAAAACAAATAAAAAATTTATATATGAAAGAGAGAAGCAACCCAAACTCACTTCATAACCTTTCTCTTCTTCTTTTTTCCGATAAATTTCAACAAATATTTAACCATCTATATTAATGGGTTTTCGTGCTCTTACTTTGGTTTTCCCATGTGAGCACATTAAAAAAAAATTCTTGGTTAAGCCTAGCACTGAAATTACCCATTCTATTTATCATCATTTTAGATTTTACATGTATATATGATGCGTTTCTAGCTCCTAACAGAAACAAAAACTAATTTTCCACAGGCGAATAAAAAAAAAAATGTTCAAAAACTCCAATACTTTTTTTTTTTTGTAGAAATGTAAGTTTTCAACCAACCTTGTGCCTGTTGAACAAAGGTACACACCGAAGAAGTCTACATGGTCGCACTGTGGTTAATTTTCCTGCAAAATTGTTCCCTGTAAGCTGATATTTAAATACCTTTGAGACAGTTTCCACACAAAGTCGTTTGCCAGCATCCTTCTGGTCAAAAAGACGTGCAGTAAAAATCATGAAAAACAACAAAAAAATAAATAAAATTAAAACATAATAAAGCTAAGAACGAACCGGTGCCATTTGGCTCACACTTCACAGAGGCTAACCTCGCCTGCAAAATCATAACGGGAAAATGCAAACGCAGTGAGATAACTCAAAAGGGAGAAAATGAATATAGATTTATAATTCATTGAGTATGCCAAATAAACTCATTGAACAATAATCCAAAACAATCTAACTTACAAAAAATCTAAAACAATGTAACAGAACCTTAATGTGGAAGATAGTACTGAAAAGAGTAATCAAATCTTCTAAGAATCCTATTTTTAGAAGAGATAGTTATAGCTAAACCAATTTATTATTTCTTCAGATTAGTTTCCATCAAATCATTGGCTACCTAATCTTCATCACCGGAGTCTACTTTCTTTTTCAGTCTACACCGAGTCTTTTTTGCTGATGTGTTTGGATGTTTTGCTTCCATATCGCTACTTAATGCAAGTTTTTATCCCTTTTAGATGTCTCCTTGTCCTTATCGTTGGTAGTATGTGTAACATTTCTTTCACAACCTCAAGCCAATAGAGAAATAGAATTTTACATGTAAACAATGATTCACATTTGAAAGAAAAAAAAGTTCTACAGCACCAATCGCTTACAAAGCTACATGGTATTCTGTATCGGCATTTTGCCATTTATATGTACTTATATGCATAAGGTTTTTTAGCACAATTCAATGACAGTCAAGATGCAATAATTGTATATTAAATCTTTTGTCTGCAACAATTTTCCATTCCATACCTGCGCTGCAAGAATGTTCAACATTCTAAGCTTTCTTGGCCCTTTTCATCATATTCCCTCTACATGGGAAAGGGAAGTGTAGCAACCTATTGTTGCTTATTAGAAAATGGAGCTTTGTGACTTCATACTTTAGAGCAGGTACTACATGTTAAATTTTAAGTGTAATCCACCGTTGAATGTGTATTTTAATTTTAGATGGTATTTTCTAAAACTCTAGGCAGTTTCCCTTTATCATATTTTTGATTAATGTAGTTAAACTTAATGATGTTAGAATGATGTCACAAAAGTTGTAGATTTGTGTGTTCTCTCATTGTGAGTTGTTTTTGTTCAATTTAAGAATATTATGAATAAACTATGAATATTTTTGCAACTTGATATGCCCAATTTCTATGTTGATCTTGTTAAATCAATATTTTAAGTTTGAGCCATTGTTTTGCTGTGAAATTTGGATATGTTGTATCTAATGGTGTGAGTATTATTCAGTATTTTTTTTTGAGAATGACCATATAAAGTTATCACCATGAAATAATTAGCGTAAGGTGTCTGCAGTTTATAAAATGTATTTTTGTTTGCATATATGCTTGACTGAAATACATCATTACTTGTGATTAATACTTATATGCATTTGTCTCTTTCCTTGTAGCATTTCGAGTTTGAATATTGAACCAGGTGTGAATCTCGGTTCCTTGTTCCGTACCTCTGCGTCATTAATGAGTGTACTGATTAGTTTGAAATATTTCGTCTTAGAATCTCCCAGTGAGTGGCCCACTTTAAACTCTAGTAGGAACGCCCCTTTCAAGGGTATACCTCCATCGCTCATAAAGGATGCGATCCTACATATGTTACTATGACATCACTATTATAGTAAACCAAAATAGTAGGTAATTACAATCTGGGCAGGTTATTTTTGTTGAATCTCGCTGTTGGTATCTTGTATATAGCTAGTTCATCCAGGGACCATAAGAGTACCCCCATAGTTTGCGATTCTACCAGTAATCAAGTACACACAAATATAGAAAAAGAGATTACACGACAACTCAATTACAACAACTAACTAATCGTAACAACCAAAATCCTACAAAATTCCCCAACTGTCTGATAAAGAATGATGTAAAACTGGGAACAAAGAGAATCTCAGATTGATAAGTTATCGTTCTTTACACCAACACACTACAACCCAAACGTCTGCTGGAGTCTGACAGACCTCGCGAACAAAATGTGCACTTGATGTCGGCATTACAGATATGAAATTTGTTATCTTTGTAGCTTTAATTACTCTGCTAGTCACTGCTTTATTAAACACAAAACAGTTAATTTGTCAAAAGCAAGTGGTATGAAAAGAAAAATAGCCTGCTTTAATTTATAAGTGAAGTTTAAATTAAAATTATATTTTAGAACTTAGCTTCATAAATGAAGTTTACATTTGGTGTCAGGAACTCTAATTTTTGATTTCCACTTAGCTCTTGTCTCTTCACGTTTCTCTTTAGTGAATGAGCATGGATTGAATTGAATAGTAAATATACAACTTTTGTTGCATGTATACTTATGTACTATGAATTTCAAAATGTGTTATACAATAGCATGAATCTAAATAAAATCCAACGATTGTAGTTGATATGAACGAAACAAATAAGACATAGTTAAGAAATTAATTCTTGAAATACAGTTATTCCTCATGTACTGCAATTATACTAACGAAAATATATGGCTTTCTCATCACGTCGTTGAATAATGTCAATGCCTCTTCTGTTTTGTTTTCCTGGACATTCTCATCCAAAAATTTCATTACAATAAATGTCAATGTTTGATAGAATATGTATGGCTTTGTTTGTCATGGGGTTAAAAAACATTTATAGATTGATCTAGTTGTGTTGGATTTGAATTAGCTATTATCTTTAGTCTATTACTCAATGGATAACTGTATACCAAAGGGTCATTCAAGTCGTGAGCATTTTTATCTTTAATGACAATAATTGCAGAGAACTTGTGGTTTTACTCTTGTTCATTCAACCTTCCATGCGTATAAGAAGATGCTGAAATCAGGGGTAGTTGTCGGTCGACTATGTGCAGATACATGGGTATCAATACCACATGCACTACTACCATCACCAACCTCACTACCACTTGGGGGATACTTACATTCCAGCGCTAGAACGCAAAATGAACATCCCACGACCTGTAGGGTTACCAAATAATTAACCAATCATGAACATCCTGAAAATCGCACTGGTCTTGTTAACAATGATAGTTTCATTTCCTATCAATTTCCATTGTGAATTTGTAACATGGATTACAACTAATCCATCAAACGCTAATCCACATCTCTGAATCTCTTGGACATGTTATTGGATTTTCGACTAATAATATCAACTATTCCGAGGATTTTCTTTCTTATAAACTAATGGAGCATCTATTAATGAAGGTCAAGATTTGGTTCTTTTGTATGTTTTTTCTTTATATACCCTAACAACATAACAACCTCATTTTCTGATAGCAATGAAGCATAATAATCTGTTGAAGGCTCAGGACTACTTGCGAATTTCGCAGAACGAAGACCTCAAAATACATTTACTCGTTTCTCTTTTCCATATTGCTGACGCAATTCTCCATAAACTTCAGATGTTTTTCTCAGATGCATTTCTAGTCTCTTCACGTAATCATACTGGGTTGTCCAAATTATTTATGTAGCCAAAAGCGAGATTAACTTTTATAGTTATATCATGCTTACTTGCCAAAAGGGATAGAAACTTAGGAGCTAAAATGATTCTCGATCTTTCATTAAATAAATCAAAACACAACACATCATACCCGAAAAAGTTAAAACTGACCAATTACGAAAAGGGTCAAAACCAACCTAAGCTCATGATTGTGGCATCTACTTTTATACAAAACTTTGTTGAAAGGATTCGAAGATTAGGAACTAATTAGTTATAACGACAAATTCATGTCTCAATTCCACACCACAAAAAGCCAACTCAAGGGAAACCTAACTTACTCCAGCTCCTTGTTGCTGTCATACGATAAAAGAGATAACTAAATGCGGAATCTGTGCATATCCGTAATTGCTCTTCTTCATTTATGTTTTCTATGTTCTCACCTAGTCTTAGTAGTATAGCTTGTGGAGGAAGTCTACAATGGGTTGCAATGTTACCACATTTTAAAAAATGTGGCTATGTTTTCTATGTTTTACCTAGTCTTATTATTTTTCCTCTGAAGTATTGAACTTTAAAAGGAAAAGAAATATATTACAGATGTGATATGTACTGGCACTGTTACTATCTATTCTCTGTTTTATTGTTGATTCTCCATATATTTAGGCTTGAGTTAAGTTAGTGTAACCACCTATCCTCTATTGCATTACTACAATAAATATCGATCCAAGCATCCTGAGAAACGATACCCGATTATTGTGAATATTGCTTTTCCAACTTAGTAAGTTCGATTTGTTGTTGGAAGTACTGACCCTATAACTTGATAAACATTTTCTCGGAGATGAATACCTTGGCATATCCCTAGTTCACTAACACATGTAGATATTCACTTGACTGCCCCACCTTATATCAAATGTTCTAAGTGTTGGTTGCAGCGAGAGGTGGAGCTCAACTGAACCACGACGACGGATTCTCTAAGCTGCTAGGACCACACCTGAACCTATGTAACATAGTTGTTAGGAAAAAAACTCTACGACAGTGTGGTCAGAGCGGCCATCGAACTCCGGACACTATGGTAAATAGGGGAATATTGTTCCAAGTCAAATTGTCAATGAACTGATTGACCCAGTAATTTGTAATAAGCACCACCCGAAAAACCAAAAAAAAGTTACTTGATTTTCCATAAGCATTATTATTATAAACTATGCACATTAGGTTTCCAGGAAATTAGAGCATTAATAATCCTTAAAAAATATAAACATAGATTTATAATCCAATGAGTATGCATGATAAATTCACAGAACAACACCCCAAAACATTGTAACTTAAAAAAAAAATCTAAAAAAATGTAACTGAACCTTGATGTATGTAGATGCTAGTACCGAAAGAGTAATAAAATCTTCTAAGAATCCTTTTTTTTTTAAATAGTTATAGCTAAACCAATCCATGTTTTCTGCAGATTAGTTTTCAGAAATCATTGGACGCTTACTCTTCATCAACGGAGTCCACTTTATTTTTCAGTCTGCTCCGAGCCTTTTTGGTTGGTGTCTTTTGCTGCTTCGCTTCCTTGTCGTTATTTAATACACGTTTTCTACCCTTTTAGATGTCTCCTTGTCCTTCTCTTTTGTAGTAAGTGTAACACTGCTTTCGCGACCTGAACCATGTAGAGAAAGAGGGCTTTATATGTAAAAAAAAAATGATTATTTTTTTTTAAATGCATTTTAGTACCAATCGCCGCAAAGTACCTGGTATTTTGTATTAGCATATCAGAATCCTCTATTCCGCCTTCTTGCTTGAAGACTTTTTGGACTGTAAAATTGTTAGATTGGTTGGTTATATTGTACTTCTGGATTACCAATTTGATTCGGTTCACCCACCCATGTGCCTTTTCTCTTTAGTTAATTTGCAACTCGAAATAATAATATGGTGAGCATGGGTTCACAGTACATGTATATATAATTAGATTAACTGTCCATACTAATGTGTCGTTACCTTATTGCATTATTTCAGGTAGTCTACATGTTCCTTGGCAGTGCATTTCATCAACTTTTGTTGTCTTTCTCATTACCGTGAAGCAGTATCTTTGTCATCTCTTACAACCAAATTCAATTTATATTCGTGTATATTATAAGGCGTTAGTAAGTCTCGATAGATTGCCCATCCATTTATTCTATAACGTCGTTCATTCTCACCATAGTATATCCTCTTCAAATTTGTTTTGCATTTGTTACACCAAAGTTCATCGTCTTCGTCGTACTCAACTTTTTTGCTACGAATGTTGAATGCCATGTAGTGTCACTCCCTGTTCTCAACCAAGCCCAGTACCACTGTCGCCTCGCGGGTGATCATTTTATCTTATCATTTACTCGAAGCATCAAATATTTAGATATGTTTTACTATAGCAGGTAAATAAAATCAACCAAATGTACACTTGCCATATTCTCATTGTATTATTTCATGTCAATTGCTTCATGTATGATCTTTGTTTTTTTTTGGGTCATCCGGTTGTGGCTGGTGTAGTTGGTTACCGTGGGTGAATGATGGTATAACATTACTTACCACTCTGCGATTAAGATGATTTCGTTTGAAGCTTTATATAACAGACCACCATCAACCATTTCTGCTTATTTGTCGGGTACAACTGATGTTAATGTAATCGTTTTTAACTTAGTATGTTACGTAAAAATACTATAAAGTATCATTAATATGCTTCTGTTATCCAGGTACATGACCCCATTGATGTATTCCAGTGTTGTTACCTATGTATCATAAGCTGCTAATGATAAGTTTCAGTAATGAGTTTGTCCATAAAAACAAGTTTCTGCTAATCTAATAGGCATAACTCATCAGATATGAATCTTTCACTAACACTCCCACATGTTGTTAAGACATGCTTATTCATTTTGGCGAGACCTGGAGACCAATAGTAGGTACTTATTTCTAGGTGAAGCAATTCTGATTTCTATAGCCACAACAGAAAAAATAAAAAACATAAATAACACAAAACGAACACAGCAAAAAAAAAGTTATAAAAACCCCATTACAGATAGTAGTTATGACACAATGAATAAGAGTATGGGTTTCTTAAGGATGGGTTTGTTTGGGGATCTTTCCTTAATGTGTCCCTGAGTTGGATTAATGTATGATACTTGCATTTATTTTCTTATGGATTGAATTGATGTCTTTCCGTCGTTGTTGGAGTTTCTCATTCTTCAATACCACCTACATTTGGATATAATTTTTACATTATCTAGTATACTTTAGAATCTACTAATGCTAATTGTTTGTTATAAGGAATGTTACCTGAATGAAAATTGTTGAACAGTTCTTTGTATACAAAACTTTTTATCACTATTTTCAAACTTTGACGTGATAATGTTATTGAAACAATTTTGGAAAGTTGATTCCAACATTATGTATAGTTTTCTTTTATGTGCATGAGCAGATTCAATAATTGTCTTTATAATGTCAAGCCTCGAGGAAATACAAATTGAGCAAGTAAAAGTAGTTTACATTCGATTAGTCAAGAATCATAACACATAATGTATTTCTACTTCTAAGCAATCGACTTCTAATCATGGTCATGTATATGTAAAACTTAAATTAATTTGTTGATATTAAATTTGTGTGTATCAAGAGAAGTACAATTCCAACTGATTTCTATGGAAACGTCATTGCACTCGCTCATTATTGTTGACTTCAATGCGCCTAACCCTGAGTTCAACCCCTCCACAGTTCAAACCAAAACTTTGATATTTCCAACTGCTTCCTCTCATTAGACACCTGAATAATAAAACAATTAAGCCTACTTTATGTGAGGAAAATAACATGGATCAAGATCTTACGTCTGAATAACAAACAAATAATTTTTATGTTTGCGATAAAATTAATCAATGGAAAATTATTTTGAGAAAAAAGCATATACCCTTTAATTTTTTTATAGATGCAACTGTAACAAAAATAGAAACATTTAGAATCTTTTATGCTGAAAAATTTCAGTATTATCAAAATGGCATGATCAGTCATCAAGCGGTTAATCTATAATATAGTTAAAAAAACTGTAACTGTATACCATATACCTTATAAAGCTTTCTTTTAGCATTTTCCAATCCACCGATACCCTCTCATGAAACATTAGGCAATTCCACAACATGAAAAATAAATATATACCATCGCTCACAATCAGTACTTTTACTATCTCCTAAGAAACATAAAATGTACATTGTACCCTGTGGAACCTTATGGAGAATTGGAAATAATCACCCCAAAATGATGACCAATTTGATAAGATTTTAGAATCTGAGATCCAAACTTACGAAAATTAACATCTCAAAGCCACATAAACTTAGATGTCCAGACAGTAAAATAAATGGCAATACGGTGCCAATGAAGAAACTACAATGAGATTCTGCGAGGTGTAATATGGTAATTGAGGAAAACACAGCTCTCTAAACTACATTGTCTCCCTTTAGCTTGTTCCACATAAATCCATTATGGTCATCTATTGAATCCCGTCGCACCTACAGATGAAGCTATATTGGTCACATCAAATTGACCGTGACTCAAATTAATCAAAATAAATTTGAATGATTTTAACAATTGGAAATTCACAAACACTTAACTCTTATTGAGGAACCAATGTGAATAGCTTAGTTTATGTGGAGTTTACTTTTTTTATTGAGACTTAAAATACGACATTGAGCATTTTCGAGACGTTGTGGTGTCATTGTGTTAATGATGGTCATTTGAATGGGAATCAAAAAATATAACCCTTTTATCTTCTTCCATTAAGTTTGGCTAAGAAGTATTAGTTAATTAAGATTTTGGGTTAGATGTTGTTATAGTTGTAACTGGTACTTACTCTAAAACAATGAGAAAGAAGAAAGAAAAACTATCTTTTAGTATGTATTTTCCTTCTTCAATATTGGAGGACATGAGGATCAAGCGGGTAAAGGACTAAAACAATTGGTTGTGGAGGTAAAACATCCCATATTACAGTTCAAACTTCAATGTAATGACTACATATTATAGCATTCTGAGAAGTACCATTAAATTATAAGACATCATAGAGAGTTTGATTCCTTAACTGCATTCTTAAAAATTTGAATGTCAGGCCTTATTGTTCTCTTCACATTCATCAGATCGAGTATCTTCTTTGGGACGGCTCCTGAAGGGAAAAACACATTTGAAAAAATTGCAATATTTTTAGAGCCAGAGATTTACTGTGATCTATCTTAATCCAACAAAATTTTTACCATTTGCATCCACACTAAGTGTAGAAAGTCTTCCAAAACCCTTGTAGTACCAATAAAATTGCTACTTTGAGAGAGTTGATTTACCTGTCCCTCTCAAAGATAGAAAAAAGAAACCACTAAAGAAAGTGGAGTAACAATACACCAAATTCCAAATGTAAATCAACTTTTCTTTACCTGCAACCCAATATCATGTAGTTGAGTATTGAAGGTGGTTTCCTTGGCATAGTGTATTCGTGTTGAGTTCATCACTTATCTCAATTACCCTATATTGAAGGATTAAGTAATATCAATTACTCTATATTAAAGGATTAAGTTATCTCAATTACTCAATATTGAAGGATTAAGTTATAAATGCAAGTCACACACCAAATGTACACAATATACAGTATAATATGAAAAGAACTTTCCTCAAGCTCTATCAAGGGTTGCTTATGTGGTATTAGAAAACGACATATGTTTTCCCATACAGGCAGATCCTTATGTAATATAGTAGAAAACTTAAGTCTATTATATGTCTTTATGTTATGGGAAATGAGTGTTTGTGTTCGTGAACTATGATTGTCCCATATATATCAAAGTTAAGCCTATTATGTCATTATGCAAATATTGATGGAAGATAGGATGAACTTTTGATTGCAAAGATTAAATCTATTATATGTCTTTATGCAAATATTGATGAAAAATAGAATGAATCTTTGAATATTCCGCAGTATTGATCTTTCCCTGATCAACTTCTATTTGAAATTGTTGTGCGGCTCCGTAAGATTTCTTATGCTGAGCATTTCCGATTAAATTAATCATAGGTTCTCTTGTGGTTAATTTAATTGAGTTTTCTGGATACCAATTCATGTTTCATGTAATTTTTTAATGTCCAAATAAATCCTTTTTTTCTTGCAAAAGTAAGGTCACTCTTGTTGTTCTTTCGGGAATGACATTTTATGGGGGAGAGTTCTTATTTGAACTTGTGCTTAATTGCCAAATCTTTGTGGGGAGTGCGGCTGTGGAATATTGTAGGAGTTTTCTTGTATCTTTATAAACTCCTTGATGAATACACTAAGTTTCAACTATGTGAAATCATCGAAACGAAGTTGATATGTTCTCTTTTAGTCATGAAGTATCTCTATGAGAATTTCATTATGATCCCACTATTTTTCGTACCTTTGCCAATTTATATTGAGAAAAGGGGGGAGAATTAATGTGTAGTTCACACTACAAATACATATGGTTTACGGATCATTATGTAAGGGGGAGTGGTTTTTATATGAAATGAAGTATTGATTACGGGGGAGTGATACATATCACCATAGTAATGTTGTCAAAGTTGTGATACAATTGGACTTTGATGATGTGTAATAAAACTATGACACTGTATAACAATGATTGAGAGCTACTGTTTTCTCATTGTTATAGCTACGGATCTTCAACAACTATGATGCTGAGTTGAAAACGTTCAAAATCACTGGAGTACATGGAAGTAACGAAGATTTTGAGTAATGTTGAAGAACCAAGGAAATCAAGCATTTGGATGAGAATCTAGTTTATTTATTTTGTAATCCATATGTATTGATAGTTTTGTTACTAAAATTGACAAAGGGGGAGATTGTTAGAGCACTGCTTGGTCGAACTCGCAAGCGTTGCTATCTCAAGCTTGTTGTCAAGTTTAGTTGCCAAAACTATAAGTCTTGATTTCTAGTCTACTTCTAGCTAAGTCTCGGATTAGGATAGTAAGTGTAGTTGAGCATTAGACTTCACGGCGTTCATCGATTGAAGACGAAGAACTACTAAGGGGAGCTTGTGGAACTTCATCAACAAAAGGTATGTGGAGACTTGAACTCATCTATCACTCAAAAGTATAACTACTCTATCTCCTATTTGAGACAAAAGTCGTATAGCAATATATACTTCGATTATACATATTTGATATTTCGAGCTGAGTTTAACTCGCTTACATATTTCTCGAAATATGTGTTGGTAAGCTTTCGCTTTAACCAAGTTCATCTTATATTCTTGAAGAAAGTCAAAAGATGATCATGTGAAAATCGCCTGGTAACATCTTACATTATTTGTGTGAGACAGTCATCTGATGTAGAATCGGAATGTTTCGTATTAATCATTCGATAACTTGAAAATTGCTTTGAAGCTAATAGTTTGTGTGAGACAGCTATTGTCGCCTTCTAAGAATGTTTCAATGATTGAAATGGGAGTTTAGAACTATTAACCATGATTGGATATAGCACAGTATGCGTACTTGTATGCTAATTGTTGCAAGTTATTCCAAGTCCTGGAACCATAGTATGCATACCCGTATGCATACTGGTTGGTTTAATGAAAGTACGGGAACTTAGTATACATACCCGTATGCGTACAGGCGTAAAGTTCATGTCTGGAAATTCAACTTAGTTTGGAAGGTATTCGCACCCGTTCGGATACTGGCGAACCCAAACTTAGTCCGGCCTCTTAGGTATGCGTACCCGTTTGCATACTTGAGTAGGTTATGTTCTAAAATCAGTTTGTTCATGAACTAATACATTTATATAATAAGGAATGCAATCTTTTGCAAACCGTGGCTATAATGTTTATGAATTGATTCGAGTGAATCAAAATCGATTTTGCTTCAATTGTGTCTTGTATAGTTCTATGAGAATATAAACAATTGAACAACTCTAGAACTTGTTTCATTTGAGTCATTTGAACTAGTTATGGTTAAGATGAATAAGGTTGATATGAAAGTGTTCATATGGCTAACTTCGGTTAACTATTGTTGGGCCAACAAAGTGTACACGTTTAGGTATGGTTACTCATATCTAAATGAAGTCACTTTTCATATGTATGTAACAAGCTAAGTTCGATATAACGGTTGAAATATATTAGCTTGAGTTTAATTATATTTTCATCTAACGGTGAATATTGAATGCTTTGTTACCAAGGTAACATTGATTGCAAACCCTGATTTTAAGACTATATAAGGGAGAACTCTAGCAACTTGGAAACCTAATCCCCACACCTCCTGTATGATACTAGTTGCGACTAGAGTCAATTCTCCTTTAACCTTAGGTTTTTTCCAAAACCCTGTAGGTTAACGAATTGAAGACTTCATTGGGATTGTGAAGCCAGACCCAACTATTTTATCTGTAGTTGCGTGTTCTGATCTTGCTGTTTTCTATCGTGATTGAGTACTATCTTCTCTAAGATTTGCTCGAGATTTAATCTCCGATAGGCAAGATAAAAAGTAGTCACAAACATCTTCATCTCATCATTTGTGATTCCACAATATCTTGTTTCGCTACCACACGATTAATATTATTATGAGGTGATTGATATTACTAGGTGGTTCTTCGGGAATATAAGTCCGATGTATCAATTGGTTCCTGTTCACCTTGATTTATCAAAAGACGGAACAAAACTCATAGTTATTTCTGTGGCAGACAGATTTATCTATTCAATAGACTTTTCTGTGTGAGACAGATTGGTTTATCAATTCTTCGACTTTGGGTCGTAGCAACTCTTAGTTGTGGGTGAGATCAGCTAAGGGAATCAAGTGCGCAGAGTCCTGCTGGGATTCAGAGGCGTAAGGAATGCGAATGTACCTTGATCATTGTGAGATTGGTTAGGGCTCAACTACATTCCAGTACGAAGTTAACTTGGAGTAGGCTAGTGTCTGTAGCGGCTTAATACAATGTGGTGTTCAAATCTGGACTAGGTCCCAGGGTTTTTCTGCATTTGCGGTTTCCTCGTTAACAAAATTTCTCGTGTCTGTGTTATTTCTTTTCCGCATTATATTTGTTTATATAATTGAAATATCACAGGTTATGCAAAGTTCAATCAATTAAATAATCCGACCTTTGGTTGTTGATATAAATTGATTGACACTTGAACATTTATCCTTGGTACCGTTCAAGTTGTTTCTTATAATAATCAAGCTAACGGATTTCTATCTGTTTAATTTACTGATTACATTAAGAAACATAGATATAACTCTTGGATATATTTCTTGATTGAGCTCGCTTTATTAGTTGGTGCTCTCAGGATTATATTGGAGTTAGTCCATATAGATTGCCTAAACGAAATATTGGGTGTGGTTGTTAGACCCCCGCTTTTCCAGGAGTTAAAGAGTGGGAAAATGGGAAATTGTGGTTAAACCAGTTCCATGTCATGCAGAGACTTGGTTGATGGTCCAACCACTACTTTGCTAACTCCCTCAAATGCTTGCATGACTTACTCACATTTCTCATCGTGGGTGTACACACGTGTCGTAGGCTGCCATACCAAAACCCTAGTGAATATCCCCCATGTGACGTGATTGATGTCTCATGAATGTGGAGTCTGCAAGGAAGACGTGTATTTAATTAGTCAGTTGTTGACTTGGCTAGACGATGAGTCTTAGCCTTGATAAGTCGAGCATAATAAATGGATGTGGTATGCTCTGAGACTCATGGATTGGGCATAAGGTGTCTGATTAGACAGAATAATGGAAAGACGTTGAGTCTTGATGAATTATGATATATTATTTTACTAGTCGAGGTAATAATGATATTTTGATAATTTGGATCAAGTGTCCGATGAGATTGCTCGATCAAGGATTTATTTTGATATGTCGAGTATTCGACAGGAAATCAAAGATATTGCAGAATGCTCATTTTTGATCTAATATATCATGAATGATCGAATGACAAAGTAGGAATCAGAAATATTGGATGGTCGTCCGTTCGAACCATGTTGCTAAGTTGAGCAAAAATGTTGGTAGCAGGACCAAACATTAAATATAAATTAGAATATTGATTGCTGGATCAATAGAATTCTCGAATGTTGATAGTTGAATCAACATGAGAAATATTGCTTGGTCAAGCAATTAATAATTGAATCAATGAGTTCTGAACCCAATTGATCGTGTATTTTGCTAACTTAAGCAATTTAATGTTGATAGATGAGCAAAATAAATATTGCTAGTTTAAGCAAATATTGCTCGAATTATTGGTAGTGGGACCAAATAAAATATTAATTAAAAATACTGGTAGCTGGACCGAATATTGTATAATTAATTAGGATGTTGATTTCCGGATCAACATAAAATTATTAGTGTTTGAACTTGCTCAGAATTATGATTTGCAGAGCATTTAGTTTGAAACCCTAATTTTGATCTATTGTTGATCAATTGATGATTTTACTGAAAATCAACCAATGAGTGAGAGAGGGACCGGCTACATAGGATGATGGACGACCATGTAGCGCCTAGGTGCTCGAATGAGCATGCACCAAAGTCCTTTGTAGACCAGTTGGTGAAAGGATGATTAAATGCTCGTTTAATCATTATTAAAATAGTACTCGTCTGAGCATTACGTAATAAAACCTAATAGGGTGTGGGACCGGCTTCTATGTCGGATAAGGTAGCACACCCGTGTCATCATATTGTCCGTGACTCAATTTTGAGAATTTTGATTTTTCTAGTGCGCGTTCGAGCAATATTTTGGATTTTCACAAGAGTTTGATCTTGACTGAAACTCTCGATTTTGCTTGAATGAGCAAGAAGAACTTTGCTCGCACGACCAATATTTTGAGAATATTAAAATAATGATATTTTAATTTTTCCATGAGGAGCCTGCTCGTGTGACCATTTGACTTCTTGGCTTTTGGTAGTTTGAGTAATATTTGAGAAATATGGAAAAAAAACAGGGTTCTTTTCTCAAAAGAGGGAGTTTCATGAGATGAGAGAAGAAGTAATAATAATGAAATAAGGAATTAAGGAGGTGTGGGACCGGCCACGGCCAAGGCATGGCCGGCAGGCCCGTGTGCCCAGTCCCGTGCTCTTCCCTATTTTATATTATTATTTTTTATCATGTGAGGAAACATGTAGAAACTATGAGTTTTGCTCAAACAAGGAGTTTTCATGAGACAAGGAAAATAATAAAATTGGTAAAAATAAAATAAAAGGAGGCGGGACTGGCTACGGCGGCATGACCGGCCGGCTATAGGGCCAGGTCCCGTGCGCCTCTTGTTTATTTTATTTTATATTATTTTCTTTTCCTATTTTGCATAGGTTTCCTCGTTCGTCCATATTTTTGAATGCTCGTTTATACATTAGGGTGCTCACTTATGCATATTTGGGTGCTCATTCGTGCATTATTGTTAAGTACACTCGCACTATTTTCTCGGGGCTTATTGGGTGCTGGCTCAAATGTCCGAAAAGTGATTATCTATTACCAATCCACGGAATTCAGTTGAGAATAAGCCATGAAATGGAGTAATGAGATAGATTGAATATCTATTACTAATTCATGGAATCCAACTGAGAATAAGCCATGAAACAGAGTAATGAAATAAAATTGATTATTTTCTAGGAATTCAATTGATGAATGTTGCGCAAGAATTAATCTATGAATTACTCTATACTAGCATGCAATATGTCTAGGAGAGTTTATTCGAGAATCGAGGTATGAGATGGTAGAGACATCATACTCGTTTCTGAATATTAGTTATGTATAGTTAGGGAACATTGAGACATCCTGAAGATGTTAACGCTCTATACTAGCATGCAATATGTCTAGGAGCCGTCCAATCATTAAGATTTTATACATATGTATTCTATATAGTCAGGGAACATTGTGACATCCTAAAGACTTTAACGCTTTATACTAGCATGCAATATGTCTAGGAGCCGTCCAATCATTTTCGATTCTATATAGAAGTGTTGATGAAACATGCGAAGTGTCGAAAGCTCAGTTCAGAGGCTTTACGAATCACATATTCATGCCTGCTCTGAGAGGATGTACGCTCAGTCAGAGATTATGACATGAGCTTTCACGTCTGAATCCTAAAACATGAATTTAACATCCGTGTCTGAAGTTGTGTATGAAATATGAAAAATTATGATTTTACGATTTTAGCCTTTGTCGGAAATCCACCATCAATATTAAGTCCCCTGCTTAGTGAGGGGAAGTCAGGTTCCACAGTAAGCACTGGATGGTAGTTTTCCTGATTACAAACGAAATAAGCAATTGAACTTAGTCGTAAGAGATATTACCAGAATTCTCGATTTGCTTCAATGTAACGCGCGATCAATAGCTTGAATGGGAGCTCTGTAGTATGCTAGAGCTTCGTCCTGTGAGTGTGGAGAGATGAGGCACTGCTGATTTGGGTGGTCGGACGCCCAATTTTGGTCGGTTTAGCGTTTACGGGCCCGACCCAAAAGGAATCTTTGTTTAATTAGGTTTTGGAAATAAAAATTGTTATAAAAGGGAAAAAAACCCTCTTTTTTTTCCTCTTTTTTTTCACCAGCCGGCCGACCACCTTCTCCCTCCACTTCCTCACGTCCGAGCTGCAGAAAAGAAGAGAAAATTTTCGCCGGAGTTTGTCGCCGACCAACCGTTGCTGCCACCGTCCGGCCGACCAGATAATTTTTTTTAAATTTTTTTTACGTTCATAAATTGTTCATGTTAAAAAAAAATCATGTGCATATGTATACGTATAAGTGTGAGTTTTCACAGGAGATTTTGTTTTGGAAACGAACGTCCGCCTGTCCGTTAGTTTGAGAAATGAACAATAATCCCTAGTATGAGAGATTTATTTATTTTTTTAATAGACATGGTCTAATTGTAGTGAATGAAATTTTTTGTCTATGAGCTTTCAAGAGAACAAAATTTCATTTTCAACATTTAAGCCTTCACAAAATAACATAATCTCCCGTTCCAAAGGCGGGCGCTCGTCCGAGCGAGAAAAGTTTTTTTATTTTATTTACCTGTGTTATTCACGTCAAAAAAAATAAAATAAATAAATAAGAATTACGTGAGTTATTCACGATTTTTATTATTATTATTTTATTTTATTTGAAATTTACGTGAGTTTCACGTTTTTTTTTTTTTTTTGTAAAATCAAATTTTGATTTTTGAACAATAGTTGAAAATAGACAATTATTTGCGATGAAATAATATCTTTATGCGAATTTTCACAATTTGATAGTGGATGTTCACACAATAGAAAATCAGTGGATGTTCATACAGTGAAAAATTATGTGAATTGCTCAAGATTGTATATAAAATCAAGTTTTGATTTTTTTTTAAATAACGAATTTTGTTCGTCTTTGCAGGTTTGAAGAAACGAGCAAGTTCTCGAAGTTTTTGTGTCATAATCACTATTGTTAGTGAAATTGTAAACAGGTAAAGTTGGATTGTTACCATTTTGTAGACGCTGATGTGAGCATCCTTATTATCCCATTATTGCGTGATTCCATTGTTTTGCTGAAATTTGCATCTTGTATGAATGATATACTAAAGTAGAAGTGTTGTATGAATGCCACAACTACTTTGCAATGACTTCTGATTCCAGCCGTGATGACACTTCTATTGATGGAGAAGAAGAAGAAGTATCTGAAATTAAGAATACTCCGAACCTGGATGATGACTTCTTCATAATTCAGTACAGACCCAAAAAACGTCTCCCAGGTTCTTCATTTCGCCTTCTTGTAAATCCCAGAGAAATTACTCAAAGAAAGTTGGTGTCTCCTTAAGCGATAATTCGATTATATCTGCAAGGTGGACACTATTCTGCTTCACTTATATAATTCAAGCTTTCCAGAAAACCTTTAGCAGAATTTTCTGGATGGGCGAGACACATGCTAAGTCACGATCACGTTCGAGTTATGTTGAATTGTGCAAAAGTAACTGAGGCCATTCGAGCAGCTGGAGACTTATTTGTTTATCATGGCGTACGAGGTCTAGTAACCTTGCTCGCTCACTGGTGTGTCCCTACTCACACCTTTGTATGCAGGTGGGGAGAATTCACCGTTACTTTGGACGATGTGGAAGTCCTGTTACATCTTCCTGTTACAGATAATCTTCCTGGAAAGCTATCAGCAGAAGAAATGGTAATGTCTGAAACTCTGACAGCCAAGATGCATGAATTTAATAAAACCTCCAGCAAATGTTGTTATGCCCAATGGTTAAGATATTGGTGGCCAAGAGATAAGGTTCCTGACAGGCCTGCTGACGGTACATTAACCATTGCTACTTTCTTATCTTTATGGTTGTCCAGAGATGTACTTGAAGACAGTGGACATTTGTTGAAACCATTTTTGATTCCTTTTTCTATTAATATGGCTAAAGGCGAGAGGCTTCCTGTTGGTAGTCTGTTCTTGGGCTCACTGTTCTCCAACTTAGACTCCTTGGTTGTAGACTCCAGCCTTTCTAACGGCTTCATGAAAATTGAATCTTATGTTAATTCAATGTTTCTCCAAGCATTATTGTGGGAGCGTTTCAAAAATTATGCACTCATACCTCATAGTGTCTTGCAAGGGACGAATATTGATGTCCGACGTGCTCTCTTGGAGAAAGATAATGCCAGAATCATGCGTTGGTCTACAAAACAACCTCGATCCGACGTGTGCCTCGTTGACTTATTAGACAATGAATCTGAATTTAATTTTCATCCATGGGTATCCGGTTTTCCTCTCGTTTCTCAATTGATCACTTTTAATGCTGGAGAAAACATCACCTTGAAGTATGGTACAAACCTCAGTGATGGTGAAAGATCTTTTATGCTAAGTTGTACTCCTGGCCATTTAGTATCTGTAATGGGAGAGAACTTTCCTGTGGAAGAATACGATATTGATAGAGTAGCACGATAGGTGGGTCTTGACCAGTGTGTTCCCAATGTTTGAAGGAGTAAACCATCGGCTGAGCAGCTTAGCACTAGTTTAGATTGCACGCAAGTAGATAGACGTGAATATTTCTTTCCCTATTCTGACCGAGTCACATATGCAACTCCGGGTTATGTAGACTTCTAGAATGGGTAACTCGAGTGTTTCCATAATTTCATAATGGTTGTCCAGTCTCCGGCACAAGAACCTCCTACTATTGAGATGCCTTCTGCTCGTCCAAGATTGAAGCTAATTCCGAACGATAACGGAAAATACTCCTTGGGTGTTCACAAGTAAGTTTTTCTCTTATCGTTTTTTGTAGAAGTATGACAATGACTCCTTTAATCATCCCATTAATCATGTTGTTGGACGGACGTGTGGTGAGGCCTCGAATCGATGTAGACGTCATGGATATTGAACCAAGTCCCCAGGGTGGTGAATTCAGAAGTAAGAATTACAGGATGTTACCGAATATTGTAAAGTCCCCAGCTGTCTCCTTGGTGAGTCATTAATGCTCCTTCCACCATGAACTTTTCTTGTCCATATAATTAGGATAACAAAATAAATGTTTGTTACCTTGTTTCAGAGTTTTGATCCATCAATTATTGATGGTCTCCGACTCGGGCAAGCAATTCACGAATCCAGTACCATCGATGAAGAGGAAATCAATGTAAGTACTTCTTTGTACCGCCAATTATGATTCTTCTTGAATGAAATAATAATGATTATTTTTTATGTATCTAATAGGAAATTCTCATGGATAAACAAGATGCTAGTGACGCCCATTCATCTTCAGAAGATGGTGAGAAAGAGAATTCTCAAGAGTCAGAACCGAATGAAGGTAATAACGCTCCTAATGGTGACACCGGCAATATTGATTCTTCGAACGGTTTAGAGACCACTCAAGTAAGTTTTCATCTTGTATTTTATTCATATAAGTATAAAATTGCTGATTTGTAAATGGATGAATGAATGAAATTTTTTTCCGAAATACGTCACCAGAAAATCCAGAATTCAGTATTTTAGCAAAAACGATGTAGAATCTTCGTCCGACATCATATTTTTGCGATCTACCCCAGTTTTATTATGCCCAAAAAATTTCCTAGATTTTGAGAAGAGGAATTTTAGGTTTCGAGCATGTTTAGGGTTCGACATTGATGAAACAGTAAACTTTTAGGAAGTTTTCAGAAAATTTTCAGCCGTCAGGTTGTTAGATGTTTCATCCACATATTTTTGCTTGTTTATCCAAATGCTTTGAATTTTGGATATTGTGTAGAGAACATCCATATGAAGAGAATGACATATGACTGAACCTTATATTCCTTACCAATTGCTCCGAGTTCGTTACTTTATACAGGGAAGCGTAAAATCACTTCAGACTAGCTTGATGTAAAACGTCGTTTTGTGACTTTACACTATTTGCTTGTGTCTTGAATGCATAGATGAAGAACCTTGATGATGTTAGATCACTTACATTCTGAATTTTATGATTTCCTTTTGAATTCCATGCTTGAAGTGCTCTAACTCATGTAATCGTCGTATTAGGTGCTAAACGACAAAGTCGAGGATAACCGAGCTAATAATGATGATACGAGAAATATTGTGGACCAAGATGGTGATGAAACCATCTCTGCACTTCAGGGTCGTGAGGATGTCGCTACTGAAGTCATCAAAGAAGTTGAAACCCAGGTTGTCGTCGCTTCAGAGGTGGAGAAAACCAGTCTGGTGGTTGAGACCCGCATGGTAGTTCACGAATACACAAATGCAAGAGTTGATTTTGATCATCCATTCAGCGATCCACTCCTGTATCACGAACTAGTTGGTGGATTTAGCGTTCCCACAGGATATGCTAGCATGTATCAGAGAATATGGGAAAGCTACGGGAATATCGACGTTAATTACCTAAAATCCCGAACGTGTTTACTTCTTGATAATGCAAGTAGGAATTATCTTGCGCGTTATAGATGATATCCGAACCAGATCTAGAAGTAATGTTTCCAAAGAAGTACTCTTTGATTGGGAGTACAATTTGGAAAATTCTGAGAGACTTGGTTTCAACTTGAAATGCCTGCGTCAGAGAATTAACTCCATCAAGGACACACACGAGAAGAATGTACCTTTTCCTAGCGATGCTTTGATGGAGAAGGAAACCAAAATTGCTAAGATGACTGAAGAGATGGAGATGGAGAAAGCATCTTTGCGAGACTTGAAAGTTGCAGAGGAGCAAAAATCTTACTTTGCCGGTTTCCTTTGATTTTTTCTTTCATAATCTCTTGAACTTTGAACTCCTGAGAGATGTGAGGTTTTATTTGGTTTTGATTTTTTGTTTGGTTTTGGATGAGTAGATGATTGAGGATTTTCTTTTGAATTTGATAGAGATTTTTTTTAAGTAAAATGAACTTTGATTAATTGTTGAATTCAAATACTGAATGCAAGTATTGCACACGTTTTGGAGGAATTGAAAATACAGGTGAAATAAAATCCTAAAATGCAAATTTTAGATGCTTTGGGCGTTCGTTCCTTGAACATCTAACACCTCAAACGCTGAATGACTCATACGCCAAATGCTTTGAGCCAATTTTCCTGAATTATTGGCACACTCGTCTTGCCATCCATGTCAGCTAATTTTTAGTATCCACCAATAACAGATTTGATAATCATGAAAGGCCCTTCCCAATTGGAATTCTTTGCAGAATGGAGATTGCGCTTAGTTGATTTGAGAACTAAATCTCATTCATGGAATTTGTTAGGCTTGATTGTTCTTGCTCTGAATATCTTATGCTAGTTTGGCATTCCTATTATAGTGGGATTCCATGCTTGTGCAGTCATCGAAGTTTTCCGATTTTGTGGCACATTGTGATGAAAATTCTTGATTCCGATTTTGTGGCACATTGCTAGTTTGGCATTCCTCATATTTGGGTAAGACTATTCCTGAGAAGGACATTGTGATGAAAATTCTCAGATCACTGCCATCCAAATACGATTCTAAGAAGCATGCCATCGTTGAAGGAAATAACTCGCAACTCTTTCCAGAAATACTCTGGTTGGGAAATTAAAGATCTTTGATCATGAGCATACGTCCAAATCAGGAAAGGATGTTGCTTTCAAAGCACAAAAGAACACTAAATTACTTTACAAAAGTAAAAGTGTTTGTATCTCTGAAGATGATCTTTCTGAGGCTGATTCATCAGATGAATATCTTGACAAGTCAGTCTCCTTGATCACAAGACAATTTAGGGATCTTCTTTTGAAGAGAAGTAAATGGTTCTCCAGAGATAAACCCAGGTCATCAGTAAAACCTCATAACCGTGTTCCTCCTAAAAACAGGGATAATGATGAAACTGATGACGAGGATATGCCATAGTGCTTTAAGTGTAAAGGTTTTGTCCATTTTGCAAATGAGTGTCCAAATCGTAAAAAATACACTGGGAACAAAGGTCTAGCTGCAACTCTTGATGAAATGTCTGACAATTATGATTCTAATGAAGACGAAAAGTCAAGTGTCGCACTTCTGTGTGAAAATATTGATTTTGATAACTGTAGCAATACATACATCAATCTTGATATTCTTTCAGAAGATATCTCAACCAATCTGGAAGAAAAAATTGATCTACCTGTTTCTATTGGAAACTCTTTTTCCGATCTTTCAGGTTCCACTATGTGTGTAGCCGCATACACATCTCGGGCATGTGAATCTTCTTCCAGGTTGACATGTCCTTATTGTTCTCTTAGTGGACATGAGTTATTAAAGTGTTTCAAGTTCAAACACAAAATGAGATATGTCAACAAACTTCAACGAAGAGCGAATCGATTAGCAAACAAGCTAAAACTTGTGCAATAATCATCAGAGGCATGTAAACGCATCTCTTCTTCAAATAAGTTAGTTTCCAAAGAAAATACTAGATCATTAGAAAGAGATTTATGGTCTAAACGCTATGGGGAACAGGGTTCTATGAATTCCATTTGAAAAGGATATGGTGGACAGATCATTGTTCACCCCAGCACAACTTAAATTATGTTGGTTTGTGTATCTTGTCTCATGTGCCTGATCAAAAGATACAAGATTTTGCACACCTCAGGCTTTAGGAAAAGAAAACTCTTTTAGATTATTTTGATTTTGTTTTTGTCTTTGCTCTGTGAGCATTGTAAAGTCTGGAATTCATGCTGCTTTTCTTATCTAATTGATATTTGAAAAGTCTTCCCTGTTTAATATATAAAAGAGGGTTAAAACAGATAATTCTGTTTTTTTAGGGTAAGAGTTGTGCGTATGTGAATCCTTTGAGTGTATAAAGGTTCCGTAACCCTACATTCCTTTTTCCTTCTCTAAGAAACTCTTTTGTCATAAGTTTTGCTTGTAGAGCTTGTTCTGAGAATTCCCTCTCAAAAACCCATATTACTATGGAGACTCCAAGCATTATAACTTCTGATGGGAAAGATGTTAATATGATTGTCAAGCCATCAATCATGAAGGAAAAAGACATTCCTCCTGTTTACCCTAACCTGAAAACAAAAAGGAGGAATGTGAGAAAACCAAGAGCTGTCCCTTCAAATCTTCAGAAATTTTCTGGTGTTCTTGAAGAATTGAAGGAATTAAGAAAGGAAGTGCAGCAAATAAAGGCTTTTGTGTTTAAGACTCTTGAAATTCAGAAGGCCCTGGTTCGACATCAGTCAAGAAGGTTTGTTGATATCAACTCCTTTCTTCATGAACCTTATGTCCCAATGGTTGTTGACGACAAGGAGTTCGGGGACGATAAAGAATTTTTCAAAGGTCTTAATGTCTAGGAAACTTCTTATGAGAATTTATTCTTATGTTTTAAGAAGGATAACTAGGGTTTGGAATAGCCATTATTGTGAGTACACATAGCTATTTCCAATGATTTTCATCTTGCAATGTTTTTAGATTTATTTATTTAAATTCTAAAGTTTATTTGGAAGATGATTTTGCAGAATTAGTCTTTATGATTTCATATATTCCAACTTGTTATGGGATATGTGTGTTTGCGTCCGTGAACCTTGATTGTCCCATACGTGGTCAAAAGTTAAGTCTTTCATATGTCGGTATGCAAGTATTGATAAAAGATTGAATGAACTTTTTACAAACAAAAGTGAAGCCTATTATGTCATTATGTAAATATTGATGGAAGATAGGATGAACTTTTGTGTACAAAGATTATGTCTATTACGTCACTGTGTAAATAGTGATAATGTCCAAAGAAATCCTTCTTTTCTTGTGAAAGTAAGGTCGCTCTTGTTTTTCTTTCGGGAATGACATTGTATGGGGGAGAGTTCTTTTTGAACTTGTGCTTAATTGCTAAATCTTTGTGGTGAGTGCGGCTGTGGAATATTATAGGGTTATCTTTTATCTTTATAAACTCCTTGATGGATGCATTTAGTTTCGGCTATATGATTGCATCTAAAAAAAAGTTGATATGTGCTTTTCTTTTGGTCATGAAGTATCTCTATGGAAATTTCATTAGGATCCCACTAATTTTCGTACCTTTGCCAATTTTATTGACAAAAAGGGGGAGAATTAATGTGTAGTTCACACTACAAATACATATGGTTTTCGGATCATTATGTATGGGGGAGTGGTTTTCATGTGAGATAAAGTATTGACTAAGGGGGAGTGATACATATCACCATAGTATTGTTGTCAAAGTTGTGATACAATTGAACTTTGATGTTGTGTAGTAATACTATGACACTGTATAACAATGATTGAGAGCTATTGTTTTGTCATTGTTATGGCTACGGATCTTCAACAACAATGATGTTGAACTGAACATCTTTAGAATCATTGGAGTACTTGGAAGTGAGGAATATTTCGAGTAATGTTGAAGAACCAAGGAGATCAAGAATTTGGATGAGAAGCTACAAAGTTTATTTATTTTGTATTCCATATGTATTGATAGTTTTGTAACTAAAATTGACAAAGGGGGAGATTGTTAGAGCACTGCTCGGTCGAACTCGCAAGCTTGTTTGTCAAGTATAGTTGCCAAAACTATAAGTCCTGATTTCTAGTCTACTTATAGCTAAGTCTCGGATTAGGATAGTAAGTGTAGTTGAGCTCTAGACTCCATGGCGTTCATCATGCAAAGACGAAGAACTACTCAAGGACCTTTTGGAACTTCATCGACAAAAAGGTATGTGGAGACTTGAACTTATCAATCACTCAAAAGTCTATCTATTCTATCTCCTATCTTGAGACAAAAGTCGTATTGCTATATAGACTTTGGTTATACACGTTTGCTATTTCGATCCGAGTTTATCTCGCTTATCTATTTCTCGAAATATGTGTCGATAAGCTTTCGCTTTGGCCAAGTTCATCTTTACTCGTGACGAAAGTCATGTTGATTATTTCAATAACTTGAAAATCGCTTTGATGAAAAATAGTTTGTGAATAACAACTATATAACATCCTCTAAGAAAGTTTCAATGATTGAAATGAGAGTTTAGAACATGTAACCATCTTTGGATATAAACATGGTGTGTTCTCACATTTGTGTAAAAGTCAAAAACCGGGAACCCAAAGTATGCGTACCCGTACGCGTACTGGCGGTTGTTCGAAATTCGGGTAAGTATGCGTAAACGTACGCATACTGGCGGAAAGTTCACGTCCGTGTATTTCTGCTGGAGTTTGGAAGTGAAAAACAAACTCAATCCGGTTACTTAAGTATGCGTACCCATATGCGTACCCGTATGCATACTTAAGTAGGTTACTTTCTCAAATCGGTTTTTTCATAAACTAAAACATTTATATATTAAGGAATGCAATCTTTGGAAACCGTGTCTATAATGTTGATGAATCGATTCGAGTGAATCAAAACCGATTTTGCTTTGATTGTGTCTTGTATACTTCTATAAGATCTAAGCAATTGAACAACTCTCTAACTAGTTCATTGGAGTCATTTGAACTAGTTATGGTGAAGATGAATAAGGTTGATATGAAAGTGCTCATATGGCTAACCATTGGTTAACTATTGTTGAACCAACTAAGTGTACACATTTAGGTACGGTTACTCAAACCTAAATGAAGTTACATTTCATTTGTGTATAACAAGCTAAGTTCGATCTAACGGTTGAAAGATATTAGCTTGAATCTAATCAGGTTTTCATCTAACGGTGAATATTGAATGCTATGTTACCAAGGTAACTAAGATTGTGAACCCTGATTTGGAGACTATATAAAGGAGAACTCTAGCAACTGGGAAACCTAATCCCCACACCTCCTATATGATACTAGTTGTATAAGCTAGATTCGATTCTCCTTTAACCTTAGATTTTTCACGAACCCTGTAGGCCCAACTATTTTCTTTGTAGTTGCGTGATCTTATCTTGCTGTTCCTATCATGTTTGAGTACAATCGTAAGATTCGCTTGATATTTATATCTCCGATAGGCAATATAGAAAAGTAGTCACAAACACCTTCGTCTCATCGTTTGTGATTCCACAATATCTTCTTTCGTAGTCAATTAAGATTATTGTGAGGTGATTGATATTTCTAGGATGTTCTTCGGGAATATAAGTCCAGTATATCAATTTGTTCCTGTTCACCTTGATTTATCAAAAGAAGGAACAAAACTCGTAGGTATTTCTGTGGGAGACAGATTTATCTATTCCTATAGACTTTTCTTTGTGATACAGATTTGTTTATCAAGTCTTCGACTTTCGGTCGTAGCAACTCTTAGTTGTGGGTGAGATCAGCTAAGGGAATCAATTGCATTGTATCCTGCTGGGATCAGAGACGTAAGGAGCTCAACTGTACCTTGAATAATTGTGAGATTGATTGGGGTTCAACTACAGTCTAGACCGAAGTTAGTTTGTAGTAGGCTAGTGTCTGTAGCGGCTTAATACAGTGTGGTGTTCAATCTGGACTATGTCCCGGGGGTTTTCTGCATTTGCAGTTTCCTCGTTAACAAAACTTATGGTGTCTGTGTTATTTATTTTCCGTATTATATTTTTTTATATAATTGAAATATCACAGGTTGTGCGTTGATTCGATCAATTGGTAAATCCAACCTTTGGTTGTTGATTGAAATTGATTGATCCTTGAACATTGGTCTTTGGTACCGTTCAAGTAATCTCTCTTATATTCAATCGGGATCGCATATTATTTGTTTGATTGCGGATTGAATTGAGAGATTGAGATATAAACTCTTTGATATACTTTTTATAAGATTGAGTCTAACTGTCTAGTTGATTCTCTTGTAAGTATATTGGAGTTAGTCCATACAGATTGCTAAGCGAAATATTGGGTGAGGTTGTTATACCCCCGCTTTTTCACATATTGGTAATCAAAATATATGCAATGAATAACAATACCAATAAGCCTAGCGATTTCCCTTTCGATTCATAAAACAAGTTCATGAATTTACTTCCTTTAAACAAACGTAAACATTGTTTCCTAGGATGAAATCTTCACCTTTACCCATACACATAATCACAATAGCATTCATAAGATTATGTCGATGTCATATCTACGAAGTTCAAAAGATAAGCGTTATACTTCGTAGTATAATTCCTTAATACTATGATCATATGATCATGTCTCACTACTAGAGTAAAATATTCATTCACAGCTTCGCAGTTATGTTTTCAATATAGCACGACTTGAAAGATATGTTAGGAATGAAACAGTTCAAGTCAATATTACTAACCTCAAGAGAAATGATGATGTCGTCGTTGTAGCTCGTTAGTTCTTCACGTTCTTCAGGTCTTCGAGTAATACTTGTATGTCTCATATTCCTAGACTTTCTAGTCTAACCTATATGAAGTTGTCTCTAGTACATAATCAAGCGACTCTTAGATGAGTTTTGATTCACTAAAATATGACAACCAAACTTGACATACCAACGCTTGGTGGGTTCAACCGAGCTATACTCTAACAATCTCCACCTTTGTCAATTTTAGTGACAAAACTCTTAATACATATGGATAAACAAATTACAAGAATTCATTATACATACGCTTGATTCCAAGTTTCAACAGCACAATAACCTGCATATATTCAATTAATAAATGTCGTTGTTGACATCCGAATAACAAAGCTAATACTCCACCTAGAGGTAAGATAGGTAGATATTCAATCCAAACATCTTTGTTATTCCCCTTTTGTAGTCAAGATAACTACACAACAATATGATATGTTTCTCCCCCTTAGTCAATGCTTTACTCTTTTGTTAGATATAACCTTTAAGCACAATTGTCCTTTCCATAGTGATTGCAAATCACTTGTTTACTCCATATATTTCTCCCCCTTTTTGTCACAAAATGACAAAGGTTCGAGAACAAAAAGGTCAAACCGAAAGGATCTTACAAATCTAAAAGACTTTTATAACCTATAAGAGTTAAGCACGAAGGTTTCACATAGCACTTTAGATAACCAATATTAAAACCGAAACTACAAGTTATTTAGTTTTAATATGTTATCAAGGAAACAATTGCCCGAAGAAATTTTCCCTAATAGATTAACAAATTGACTAAGAAACTCAGTTCCCTTGTTAAACCAATTGTAAACATACAATCGCTTATTTCGATAAGACCAAAATAAAGATCAGAATTAACTTTATTTCTCTCATCAGGTTCTAATTATTCAGACAATAACTTAGACCTTTCTCTTTAGAAAAAATAAGTACTAGGTTAGTTAACTAGTATTTCTTGTCAAGGCATTCGATTAGACTTGAATAACCGAATCCTTCAATTTGATAAGTCTTTTTAAGATCAGAATTAACTTAGTTTCTCTTATCCAGAATCGAATTGGACTAAACAAATGATCCCATATTTTGTTAAGCCATAAAAAATACATACAAACCAAAATAAATTGACTTGCACAATTATTTTCTTAACCGGAAACAATTGAAACAAAAATAGACATTATAACACCGCAATTGCACCGAAATTTCGTTAAGCAAAAACACTTGATATCGAATAATAAAGAATATACCAAACAATAAGCCAAATAAGTTGACACAGTTTTTCTTAACCGGAAACAATTGATTCATACACACACATCCATACACACATAATGGAATATATATAAATTGTACCGAAATTTTATTAAGTAAAAGCAAAATATATGCAATATAAGCAGGCTTTTCTTTAACAGGAAAACGATTAACTAACAAATTCGTTACCTCAGATTCCGCATCCTCTTCTCCCCAGAAAGATATATCATTAAGCGCAAGTTCAAGTTAAAACTCTTCCCCAGTATGTTTTCATCCTCTCGCAAGAACAAAAGAACAACAACAAAGAGCAACCTTTACCAGAGAAATGTTGAATCGGTTTTAACTAATGCGTGCCAATAGCAAAAGCATAAAACCCGAAACACATATGTTTATGCTAAACACAACTCATGTAAACACAAATTGATTTAACACATTGTGACTTTTTACATATGAGTTTCAATCAGAACACCTTATGATCCTTTGATAAAGCCTACCAACATGGGCTAGAACCTAATCCCGCTAAATCAAAAAGTCACATAAACCATAAGGGTTCACATCATATGAGATCAAATATTAAGGTTATGAAAACTGAAATCAGACATCCCATAAACCGAAAACACATAGCAATAATATAGACATTCAAGCACATGCTATGTAATCGGAAACTATCACAAGAAAATTATAAAATAATAATTTTATTCATAAATAATTAATAGTTTTATTAAAAAATTGACCTTATACAATAATCGAAGTAAATCAAAAACTAATGTCTATTTTTCTTGAAAAGATCTTTAAACAGTTTTTCTCAAAGATCATCTTCAATATCCTCAAATTTCTCAGGATCTTCATCAACAGCATCTCGACTGATTTCTCAGATTCTGCACACAGTACCTTGATTATGTTCACATGCTAAAACATTAACCTTTCAATTAATATTCCGAGCATACTCCCTATTACCGATTCCAAGTTTAATCAGCTTTCTTTGGTTACGGATAACAGTTCTTAGTAATGCTGCCTGTCTGTGATGAGTTTCAATAGTACTAAGGAGGACTTGACGTAGATTGAGAATATCAATCTTAGCATCCAAACTGTTTTGAACAAGAAGATGAGTCATATCTTCCCTTTCTTTTCCTTTATCTTCACAACCATATTTCTTGAAGGAATCACCAAGATTAATAGTTTCATTAGAAGCCATTCCACTCAAAGCTTTCAGAATCTTATCTTGAGATCTGGTTTGAGGATACATCTTTTAGTATAAGTTCTCAAACAGATGAGTACATATACTAGAGAATTTTAACACATACCAAACATAGGTGTCAGCCTTAAATAAATAATTCTGACCAGATTTGAAAAGATTTTTGCACCTTATGTGTTATCAAATCACAAAGATTCTTTGAAAAGAATCAATCTTCTAGATCATGTATCTAAAAATAATTTAGACAAGAAACCTTATCCTGTTTACACAAGTAGTTGTAAGACAACTTTTCTACACATGAAGACTTATTAAGTATCTTCAGGTAGATTGTGTATACTCTCTATGTTGAATAAGAGATATTAAGAGGATACAAGATGCCCAGATACTTGTGTTTCCTTACATCAAAAGACTTGGGCATTGTAAGGATGCACTTTTCAACACGTTTAAGTGTTAGGGTGAGAAGAACCTTCCTTACCAAGTACCATTGAAGTAACATCTCCCTTCTTATAAGGACATGATCTTGTGCTCTTGTGTAGGATTCGTTTTCATCCTTTTTAGCAGGAATATTGCGTGATGCTATTTCTTTGGGGTAAAAACTGATTCTGCTGATTTTTGTAAATTTGGATGTGTTGATGAGAAACGAATTCAAACCCTAGACAAATGCACTGCACGGGAGTACTTTAGATTCGAGAGATCAATCTGTACAATCCTGGCCTAAACCAAGAAATGGTCGTTCCAGTCTTGCTTCGTTCACAAAGTGAAGGAGTAGGGTTGATCTTAGGGAGGGAAGCGAAGAAGGTGTTTGAGATAAAAATATTGAATTATGAAGGTGTGGTTGTTTTATGACTTGTATCAGAATATGGAACTGGCTTGCAGAATGTAAGCTATCAGTTCTTGGGGGTTTCTTGATACCTGTGTTGATAACACTTCTGTTCTGTGTTGAAATAGGTTGAAATCCTATTTATACAAGTCATTGAGCGCACCCCTGATCTCGTAGGAAGTGGAAGAAGTTAAGTAGGGGAGAATTGGGGTTGTGTAAAAAGTGGTGATCACCACGTTTCCATTACGAGGGAAAACTTGGTCACACTTTCACCCACTACTCCCATTGCTGTTAACCGTCCGTCCTCTCCTGACACTTTCTCGTAATGGGCGCGTTGCATGGAGAACGTTGTAAACCTCCAGACCAATACCCCAGTGAGCATCCCCTAGTTTGTGACATGTTTGATGTCTCGAGTAAATGGGTGAAGTCATGAGACTCACCGCTAAAAGCAGCACATAGTGCTTTTAGGTCAAATAATAAATTATTTGTGAAATCAATATTTATAAAACATTGCTTATAACCGATGTATATAAGGAATCGTTTTAAACAAGTAGCTGAAAATAATCGATGTGCAGGAAACATCGTTGTTTTAGTGTTCGTTCAAATTAGTCGCGAATTGAACGTCTTAAAGAAAGGTAGCGTGACTGGCCAACTTTGGGTGATCGTTTGAGAACCTTATGGGTGAGCTACCACTTGGTCGATCGCTACCTGTGGAGGAGGGGTGGACGATGATCACAGCGTTACCCTGTTGGCCTCCTTAAAATAAATCTAAACCATCCGACTAGGCTAGCGAAGTTAGATGAACGAGATGATTTGCGGCAGTTGCATATTGCCGTTGATGTAATTTAGGGTTTAGAAGCCGTGCGGCCAACCCTATTTTGGCTGATCGATTGAAAGCGCTGGGCGCTAGTTTGAGCAGGCCGATCGGCCATGTGCAAAGGTGGGTTGCCAGCGAGCACGCTGATATCTCCGATGCTGCCTAAAATTGAATCTAAGCCACTCGGTTTGGCCGGCGAAAATGGATGGTTGTGATCGATTTGCAATAGTAGCATGTTGTCGCAACGCAAGTTAGGGTTTCCAAAATAGCGCATTCATCCTTCTTTGACCAAGCAATTCCATGCGCTCTTTGTGTGCCGTGGGCAGGTCGATCGACCAGGGATTGAGTTAGGTGGCCGGTGATCACGTTGGCGCCTTTTTGATTGCCCAAAACTCGATCTAAGCCGTCCAACTTGGCTGGCTAAGTTGGACGGATATGATGATTTTAAGACCGTCATGGTCGGTCTAGCTCATTTGAGCACTTTTTTAAATAGCGCGATCACCCATGTTTTGGCGAGCATTCAAGGGTGTAGTGGATGAGCTAAAGGAATTTCGACCGGTTGGATGTTAGTTGGCCCGCTGGTTGTCATCATGATGATCGCCTAGTTCCGTTAGGAGTAAACTAGGCCTGTTGAATTGTGTGGCCAAATTGTGTGGCCGTGATCGTTTTTTAAGACTGATATGGACAGTCTAGATTTTCCTTAAGGAATTTAAACGCGTTCGATCGCGCTAACTTTTAATTAAAAAGTGTGTAAACATGTTGATCTCTTTGTCAGAGGGTGGTGTAGCCTATGTGAGTGTTTTCATGCAGGTCTCAATACTGACACTTCGGGAGATTCATGCTACTCCGCTGCGAGTGAACATTAATCGTCATGTCATGCCAATATTGAGAGTTCGGCTGGGATCATTGCATAGGAAAATACCAGGCAGGTCATGCATTAATGAATACTGCAATAGGTTGAAATTTTAAAAATATCTTGTATTGTTGCTTCACGCACCATTCTGGACAAATTTCGTAAATATGTTGAATTGCTCAATACATATGTAAGTGAATGGGTTTATGCACTCATTACTTTCAAATGGCTTTTGGTCCTTTGCAGGATGACATAGTATTAAATACATGGTTTCACGATTTTATCCATGAACCGAAAACCACCATCAACATTAAGTCCCCTGCTTAGCATGTAATAGTGACGTTATTGCGGGGTAAGCACTAGATGGTGACAGAAGAAGAAATTCACAAGAGAAGTTCGGCGTACATTACCAGGATAAAGGCTGTCTCGGTTCTTGATCAAGATACATTTCTTTTCAGCATACGTCAGTTATCTTCAGGTAGATAAGTATCTATTTGATTGTTATCACGCGTCTGAAGCCTTTATTCACGGCAGGTAGAGACTCCTTTTCTTCCCGGTATCCTGCTGGTTTGTGGAATATAAATAGAAACGTTTGAGCCTTTCTCCCCACTCCGATCATTACAGAATTGTATTATTTTTCATTCCATGTATTGCTCCATGTGTCTCATGTAATTTGATTTTTAATTTTTTTTTAATTAATTGTTGATATAATCATGATGCCACTTCGCAGTATATGATGGGAACTGCCGATGATGATTATTCTTCAACTTCTCCAGAGAAGAGTTTTGAAGTCGATAAACCCAGGGCTAACGCATTCGAGGAGGTGATGGCCAAAATAGATTCTCCATTTCGCGAAGCTGGTCATGTTATACAGGGTATGTCTCTTGTGCACTTATACGTTGTTCGAGAGCGTGTTCAAGCTTTTCTGGCTTCAGTTAGTATAGAGGAGAAGTGGAGACGTGATGAAGCGTCTCATCCCCCGAGTGCCAGGGCTAAAAGATTCGCGGCTCGATTGAAGCGGCGGAGGGTTGAGCATAAGCAATCTCCAGGTGGGAATAAGTATGATTACCCTATTCATAATGATATCATAATTCTCGACTCTGATGTGGACGAACCGGAGCATCCTCAAAATACTGTTGGGTAAGATGTCGGTGCAGCTTCTGAGGAAGAGGTCGAAGTAGCTTCTGTAGAGGATATCGAAGCGACTGCTGGAGGGAAAGCTGAAGTGGCTGCTGAGGAGAACATGGGAGCGGCATCTGTAGAAGATGTTAAAACGGACTCCGAAGCAGATGTTGGCGAAGCTTCCAAGGAAGATATTGGAGCGTCTCCTGGGGTAAATATTGAAATTGGGAGAGGTGTTAAAGCGGCGTTAGAATGGGAGGTCGAGGCGGTTTCTGGAGTGGATGTGGGGGCGCCTTGTGAAAAAGATATTGAAGTAGCTTCCAATGAGGACTTCAGTGAGGGCGCCATTGATCTCTGTGTTAACACCAACAATTAGATTTCCCACTTTGCTATTTCTTTTCAACATCTTTTCGTAGCTTGCAGACATTTTTGGTATTCAGTGGTTTTTCTGTTTATGTGATTGGAGCCTGAACCTTATCAAATAATAGTTCTTCTATTCATGTTATCTTGATACTCTAGTTGTAGCGCTCTCCAGTAAGGTTTCAATAGAATCTCCCTATTCCACTGAGGTGCGTTCGATGGGAACGCGACACTCGGTGATGTGTTTTCCTTTTATGTGACCGGATATCACTTCCATGATAATTGCATATAACCCAAATAATGATAGCTCGAAGTAGGGGATGCAATGATAGAAATTAAGGATTGACCACGAACCTGTTCACCTCCAATTGATAGCGCGTTGCAATCCATGTGGTGATTGAGGGGCTGCTTCATCATTGAAGCAGGTTGCACTTCAGGGTACAAAAGGCGCTTGCCTTAAAAATCATACACTGATCGCTTGACAATTTCCTTGCCCCTTTCTTTCTTCACGTATTCTCCTTTTCGGTGCTTCTTGAAAGATATGAGATGTTTCTTTTAGGGTTTTGTCTTTCTGGTTTCAATTGATGGGTAATGATTAGGGTTTAGGCTTGCTCGAGACTTTGTGTCATGATTCAGGGGTAAAGAGATCTCTAAAAGGAAACGATATTTCGATTAACTGACAAATTGAAACCCTAATTATGAATGCAAGCAGTACAATCATTTTAGAGGAATTACAAATATTGCATGAAAAAGGAAATTGCTAGAGAAAATACTAAAGAGAACGCTAGAGGAAAAGGTAACACAGCGTTTTAGGTATTGAAAGGTTTGAGCCATCGTGAGTGAATTTTCATGCCTTCCAGTTTGTCGGCATTGATGAGCTTGCAGTAACCCCCTAAGATGACGTCTGCCACTAGGTACGGCTCGTCTTTCCCTTCTGCAGGTGAATCAGACTGAGTGGTAACTTTCACTACCATATCTAAAACTTGGAATGGATTTGGGCGTTGCGGCATTACTTTCCCAGATTCCTTATCTTTAACTGTGACAGTTTCTAAACTCTTGATAAAATACTTGAAAAGACCAGCATCCCATTCACGTCTCCCAGTAATGGATGGGTTGATAATCGGATCGAGTCCCCAAGTTTTGATGGGAGGAGAAGTGACTGGTTGCAAAAGGGGTTGTTCGATGAGACTTACTTGTTCCCGGAATCTGCGAACGAATGCTGACGGGCTCTCTCCAGGAAGTTGCATCATATTTGCGAGTTGTTGATACGGCAACAAGTAGTCCTCAAGACTGGATGGCTTGTTGGAGATCCTTTCAGGTATAGACACCGGCAAAGGACATACTCCTAGCTTCGCCTTGTTGTCGTGTATCCATGAGCGCCCCAGGACCATATCATAATTCGAGTACTCTTTAACTAAATGAAATTTAGCGTGTGTTAGAGCATCTCCCACCTTGAATTCAAGACCAATGTACCCGTAAGCATCTCTAGCTTCTCCTTATGAATTTTTGATTATGGTTGGGTAGTGAACAGCTTCCTGCTTTGAAATCTTTGCAGCTCTCAGAGTCTTGACAGTGACAATATTGAAATCAGATGCTGCATCAATCAGTGTGCTGTCAAACTCGACATCTTTTGAGTGAACGGTGGTTAGGAGTCCCCAGTTGCATTTGTTAGTCATGCTTCCCAAGAAAGATTGGGGTTTGGGAGTGACTTCCCTGACTGGAAACAAATGCTCGCCTGATACGACACGGTTGAGGGCTCCAAATATGTCTTGACGCTGCACCTTGGAGAAATACAAAATTTCACATAAATGCTCCATCATAGACTGTACATTTTTATGGACGGAGTCCCCAGAAATCATGCAGCTCCTGACAGGAAGAGGGTCCCTGTGAACTCCTTCATTTCCTAATTGAAGTTATCCTGCATCCATCTTCTCTTTGAAAATGCGCTTCAATTTGTTGCAGTCACTGGTTGGGTGGTTGACAAACCTATGGTAACGACAATATTTGGGATTTTCCATCTCTTATTCGGTTGGCGGACTTCGGAGAGGAGGTAGCTTGATGGCGTCATCTTGAATCCATGCTTCCAGGAGTTCAATGACTTCATCCATTGGAAATGGGAAATCTGGAGCAGTATCTCAATTTTCTTGTTGTTGCACAGGCGTCTTAGCCGCAACTTTCTGGGATGGAGTTGTCTGCGCTGGTGCTGCACGCTTGGGTTGTTGTTCCACTGCTGGAGCTTTCCCTTTCCCTCATTTACCTACTATGCTTATAGAAGGACCAGTGTTATATTGCTTGTTGACGAGGCGCCTATTTCCTCGAGTTTCGCGTGCATCTTCACCCCTGGACGGTCTGGTTATTTCTAACAGCGCTGGTGCAGTCGTAGCCGACCGCTTAGCAGCTTCATGGAGTTCAGAGAATGTCTGGAAATGCAGGTTTTCCAGCAAAGCACGATAGATGGGAACCATACCGTTAATGCATGGCTCCACCAACTGTTGTTCAGTCACATTTGGGTCGTGACAATCTAATGCTTGAATTCTGAATCTCTTGACATAATCATATGGATGTTCATTGTTTCATTGAAACATTCTCCCTAAGTCTGAGAAAGTGATTTTCTCAGACACGAAGAAATACTTCTTGTAAAAAGCGGTGACCATCTCGCACCAGTTGGATATGTTGTTTGGTGCGATATTGTTGTACTAGGTATACGCTCTTACGGTAAGCGACTTTGAAAATTCTTTCAGGCGGAGGACATGATTGTATTCGTGTTCTCCTAAGGATTCAAGAAAACGAGAGATGTGTTCACGAGCGTTACCAGTGCCATCATAGAGGGAAAACTGAGGAGAGGAACTCTTTGCACATCAGGAGGATACGGAGGTTGGTGCTGGTGCATGTCCACCGGGTTTTCTTTGCCTCGATTTTGGAGGAGACGCTCCAGATCCTCACGTGTGATGAAGTTGGACAGCTGATTCCTTTCCCGTGAGCGTTCAAGAACAACACGAACTTCCTCATCTATGAAGGCACACCCTGTTGAAGTGCTTGCGCTAGGAGTGTTAAAAGTACTCCTCATTGGCTCCATGGGTTGACGCGGATTTTGTGGTACTCGCTCCGTTAGCGTCTTGAGGAAAGTGAGTACCTCTTTCTGAGTTGTAGCCATGTCCGTCTGAGCCTTAGCGAGAACTTCTTGTCTTTCCATCAAATCGACAATGGTGATAGGGGGTTGGCTTCCTCAGGCTCCTCCGGTCTCTCGTCCTGATGAAGAAATGGTGGCAGACCTGGTGACGATTGGAGGTGTCATGCTTTAAGAAATATTATGAGTAGCAGCGGCTCTGGCTCTGGTAATAGGGGGCGTCACGCCAGAGGGGATGCTTCCGGCGTTACTGGTGTTGGTGCTAGAGGATGTAACACCATGCGATGTGTTGACCGTGCTGGCAGGCGGTACATTGCTGTTAACGGCAGGGATATTGGCACCAGGAGTGTTATCAGCGCCTGCAGCATCAGGATTGATAACTGACCCAGACCTAAGATCCACCATCTTGAATTTGAGAAAATTGAAGTGAAATTGAAAATTGATCTTGCAACCAAAATATTAATCTCCCACTGTGATCGCCCGTTCTTTTGGGGTAAAAACTGATTCTGCTGATATTGGTAAATTTGGGTGTGTTGATGAGAAACGAATTCAAACCCTAAACAAATGCACTGCACGGGAGTACTTTAGATTCGAGAGATCAATCTGTACAATCCTGGCCTAAACCAAGAAATGGTCGTTCCAGTCTTGCTTCGGTCACAAAGTGAAGGAGAAGGGTTGATCTTAGGGAAGGAAGCGAATAAGGTGTTTGAGATCAAAATATTGAATTATGAAGGTGTGGCTGTTTTATGACTTGTATAAGAATATGGATCTGGCTTGTAGAATATAAGCTATCAGTTCTTGGTGTTTTCTGGATACTTGTGTTGATAACACTTCTGTTCTGTGTTGAAATAGGTTGAAATCCTATTTATACAAGTCATTGAGCACACCCTTGATCTCGTAGGAAGTGGAAGCAGTTAAGTAGTGGAGAAGTGGAGTTGTGTAAAAAGTGGTGATCACCACGTTTCGATTACGAGGGAAAACTTGGTCACACTTTCACCCACTACTCCAATTGTTGTTAACCGTCCGTCCTCTCCTGACACTTTCTCGTAATGGGCATGTTGCACGCCGCACACTGTAAAACGCCAGACCAATACCCCAGTGAGCATCCCCCAGTTTGTGACATGTTTGATGTCTCGAGTAAATGGGTGAAGTCATGAGACTCACCGCTAAAAGCAGCACATAATGCTTTTAGGTCAAATAATAAATTATTTGTGAAATCAATATTTATAAAACATTGCTTATAACCGATGTATATAAAGCATCGCTTTTAAACAAGCAGCTGAAAATAATCGATGTGCAGGAAATATCGTTGTTTTAGTGTTCGTTCAAATTAGTCGCGAATTGAACATCTTAAAGAAAGGTAGCGTGACCGGCCACCTTTGGGTGATCGTTTGAGAACCCTATGGGTGAGCTACCACTTGGTCGATTGCTCCTTGTGGAGGAGGGGTGGACGATGATCACAGCGTTACCCTGTCGACCTCCTTAAAATAAATCTAAACCATCCGACTAGGCTAGCGAAGTTGGATGGACGAGATGAGTTGCGGAAGTTGCATATTACCATTGATGTAATTTAGGGTTTAGAAGCCGTGCGTCCAACCCTGTTTTGGCTGATCGATTGAAAGCGCTGGGCGCTAGTTTGAGCAGGCCGATCGGCCATGTGCAAAGGTGGGTTTCCAGCGAGCATGCTGATATCTCCGATGCTGCCTAAAATTGAATCTAAGCCACTCGGTTTGGCCGGCGAAAATGGATGGTTGTGATCGATTTGCGATAGTAGCGTGTTGTCGCAACGCAAGTTAGGGTTTCCAAAACAGCGCGTTCATCCTTCTTTGAGCAAGCGATTCCATGCGCTCTTGGTGTGCCGTGGGCAGTTCGATCGACCAGGGATTGAGTTTGGTGGCCGGTGATCACGTTGGCGCCTTTTTGATTGCCCAAAACTCGATCTAAGCCATCCAACTTGGCTGGCTCAGTTGGACGGATGTGATGATTTTAAGACCGTCATGGTCGGTCTAGCTCATTTGAGCACTTTTTAAAATAGCGCGATCACCCATTTTTTGGCGAGCGTTCAAGGGTGTAGTGGATGAGCTAAATAAATTTCGACCGGTCGGGATGTTAGTGGGCTTGCCGGTGGTCATCATGATGATCGCCTAGTTCCGTTAGGAGTAGGCTAGGCCTGTTGAATTGTGTGGCCAAATCGTGTGGCCGTGATCATTTTTTAAGACTGATATGGGAAGTCTAGATTTTCCTTAAGGAATTTAAACGCGTTCGATCGCGCTAACTTTTAATTAAAAAGTGTGTAAACACGCTGATCTCTTTGTCAGAGGGTGGTGTAGCCTATGTGAGTGTTTTCATGCAAGTCTCAATACTGACACTTTCTGAGATTCATGCTACTCTTCTGCGAGTGTACATTAATCGTCATGTCATGCCAATATTGAGAGTTCGGTTGGGATCATTGCATAGCAAAATACCAGGCAGGTCATGCATTAGTGAATAATGCAATAAGTTAAAATTTACAGAATATCTGGGATTGTTGCTTCACGCACCATTCTGGATGAATTTCGTAAATATGTTGAATTGCTCAATACATGTGTAAGTGAAGGGGTTTATGCACTCATCACTTTCAAATGGCTTTTGGTCCTTTGTAGGATGACAGCGTATTAAATACAGGGTTTCACGATTTTAGCCCTGAACCGAAAACCACCATCAACAGCTATATCCTTGATTACATTTTGATCCTAGGATGGTATGTTCTTTGTATTCGAAACCGTGTGGTCTTGATCTGCCATTAAATAGATTGCAGATGTATTTTGTTTAAGACATTCTATATGTCCCCTTAAGGTATCCATCCCTTTTTTAAAATGTTTTTCTAAACACTTATAGAGGTATACCTTTCGACATGTCTCTGTAAGAAGATCTTCTACAAGGATTTTATTCCTTATTTGTGAATGTTCCAGCGATTGCATAAGATATTCACACTCTGAAGTTTACTGATGTACTTTATTGCACAAAGCCAATTTTTGTTCCAAATAATCTGCTAGATTATTTTGAAGACTGAGTGTTTCTCGTTTTCCTTCACAGATTCTTACATTTAATCGAACAATAAGTTCTAGGACATCATCCAGGCTATCAATGGTTTTTCCTGCTTCTGAATAGGTTTCAACATGTTTGAAAAACCTTTCTAATATTTTACGAAATTCAGAATTTGGGCAGGATAGTGAATCAAGTTTCTTCTCTCTTTTTGGAATAGAAACAGAAGATTTTTCACCAGTGATTGGAGTCGGATCCAAAACATGTGTTGGTTTTGGATATATTCTTTTCTGATTATGATCATGATTCTCAATCAAGTTATCAGTTCTGGACTTTCTTCTTGATTTTCGAAAAGACTTTCGAGACCAATTTCTATTGACCTTCTAAGAGAACTTATTCTCACCATCTTGATGCTCGTTAACTGAGTTCTTAATAAGTTTAGCATTGCTTTTCTTATTTTGACTCATTTCTTATAGGTTGGATCGCACCAAACACAGATTGTTAGATCTTTTCGTGTTTGCATGCTCTGATACCAATTAAAAAGACGAGGGTACCCAAATACACCGAAATCTTTAAATTATCCACCTATAAGTCCTCTTACCGAAAGTGGTTGTCTATGGACAAAGTCGAGACAATAGGACAAATCTGTATTCACACTTTGTGTGATCGTCTATGGATACGAGATCGAGACAATACAACAATCAAAGTGTGATTACTTGATAATAGGTTCAGACTTAACCAAACTCTATAGGATCACTATCAAGTAATACAGAGTTAACGTTTGTATAATTTACTTTAAATTATAATAACAACAATTATAATTGCGGAAAGGAAAAGTAAATGACACAGCAAGATTTTGTTAACGAGGAAACCGCAAATGCAGAAAAACCCAGGGACCAAGTCCAGAATTGAATACTCTCAGAATTAAGCCGTTATACAAAATCTAAACCAAACTTCGTATAGTTGAGACCAAGCAACTAAACCTAGTTCACTTAGTTTCTTCAGTATCCCTGCACTTCCGACATTCAATAAGTGCACGCACTGGAACAATTCCTTTGGAACGTATTCAAAAAGTAAAGGAACAATAAATTGTTTGGTAACAACTTCATTGATTCTTTCCAGATAAAGATATTTCAAGTCATATGCAAAGGCTCTTCCGTTTAAACTAATAAAATACTTTGCCTGGTTAGATCAATCCAATCTCTATTACCTAAGTAATAAGATTCAGATTTGTAACAATCAAAATAGAACCCAAGAGAACTATTAGGTGTTACCGATCTCACACAACTAATCAATCGAATAAATCCGATTCTAGTTGGATCCTAGCCGATCAAGGTTTGTGCTACACAAAGATATGAGAAACCAATAAGAAATCTTCTTCGTCTTCAAATCTTCTTTAATCTTCGATTAAACCTGCACAACACCACTTGAATCTCTTATTATCAATCACAAACAAAATTGAGTCTGTTAACAATGGGATTATCACAAGATGTCTTTAGGTATATAAACAGTTCTAAAGATCCCGTCGACACTTCGATCTAGTTTGAGTGAATCTTATATCAGAAGAGAAGATTCTCAAGAATAAACAAACTAGGTGCAATCAAAGTTCAACAACCGTTAGTCAATCAAATCAATCGAAAACTAATAAACTGCAATTATCTAGTTTCCCACCAACGATACTCGTAGAGCTTCTTGATCCCACAGAAGTCTTTAAACGAGCGGTCGTAAGAGATTTCGCCTAATTAGGGTACTTTCCTCTCCGGATAGACGGCTCCACCAGAAATAACAAAAAGATGAAGTTTGCCTGGCTCTTAGGATGTTTTGCAAGAAATGCAAACTTAGGTATTTATAAACCAAGGATGTTTGGACACAAAGGAATTTCCAAAACCTAAAGTATTCTTAAGATATGCAATAAATGCCCAAATCGGTTTTCATAATTCCTGGAAATGCATTGTCCAATATTTTCCAAAATATCTCAATAGAAAATATCCAATTAGTAAATGCACATTACTAATTTTTATTCTCTAGAGATATGCATTTACTTGCTGGTAATTAAAGCATGTAAAACTAACAACCTTAATTAAAAGATTCATAATTTATTTCGGACCGGGATCTCCTTGATTAATTAAGGAATAACTTTGAACAATAAAAGATAAGAGTTATTGTTCGTGTTCAAAGTATGTTGACATCTTTTCTTTGTAAATCATCTTTCATATTTACAATCTTGGAATCGATTATACCACACTTCCAAACAAGTTTAGAATTGGTTCATCTGTATTCCAAGACAACTATGTGATTGATCAAATATCAAATCACAATCATGAGTTCAATCGGTTCTACCAATCACTAGGATCGGTTACATCAGTTACCAGGATCGGTTACGTCAATTACCAGGACCGGTTACCATATACTCATGGTATTGCTTGTGATCGGTTACACAAGTCACTAGGATCGGTTACACCAATTACCAGGATCAGTTACACCAATTACTAGGACCGGTTACACCAATTACAAGGATCGATTACACAACTCTTTTATGATCGGTCACACCAATTACTAGGATCAGTCACACCAATTACAAAAATCGATCATACCATCTCAGGTGATTACTTAGGATCGGTTACACTAATTAATCAAAACTAGTCATACCAAATCATAAGTTAGGCATTGTGATTAGTTATACTAAGATGCATAACAAGTTATGATCGGTTTTACTAACTCACACATATTGGTAATCCAAAGATATGCAATGAATAACAATACCAATAAGCCTAGCGATTTCCCTTTCGATCCATAAAACAAGTTCATGAATGTACTTCCTTTAAACAAATGTAAACATTGTTTCCTAGGATGAAATCTTCACCTTTACCCATACACATAATCACAATAACATTCATAAGATTATGTCGATGTCATATCTACGAAGTTCAAAAGATAAGCGTTATACTTCGTAATCTAACTCCTTAATACTATGATCATATGATCATGTTTCACTACTGGAGTAAAATATTCATTCACAGCTTTGCAGTTATGTTTTAAAAATAGCACGACTTGAAAGATACATTAGGAATGAAACAGTTCAAGTCAATATTACTAACCTCAAGAGGAAGGATGATGTCGTCGTTGTAGCTCGTTACTTCTTAACGTTCTTCAAGTCTTCGAGTAATACTTGTATGTCTCATATTCCTAGACTTTCTAGTCTAACCTATACGAAGTTGTCTCTAGTACATAATCAAGCGACTCTTAGATGAGTTTTGATTCACTAAAATATGATAACAAAACTTGACATACCAACGCTTGGTGGGTTCAACCGAGCTATGCTCTAACAGCTAGTTTAAGTATATATTGCTCGTTTGAGCAAATATTGCTCGTTTCATGAATTATTGGTAGCGGGACCAAATAAAATATTAATTAAAAATACTGGTAGCTGGAACGAATATTGTATAATTAATTAGGATGTTGATTGCTGGATCAATACAAAATTATTAGTGTTTGAACTTGTTCAGAATTATGATTTGCAGAGCATTTGGTTTGAAACCCTAATTTTGATCGATTGTTGATCAATTGATGATTTACTGAAAATTAACCAATGAGTGAGAGAAGTACCGGCTACATGGGATGATGGCCGACCGTGTAACGCCCAGGTTCTCGAATGAGTATGCACCAAAGTCCTTTGTAGACCAGTTGGTGAAAGGATGATTAAATGCTCGTTTAATCATTATTAAAATAGTACTCGTCTGAGCATTAGGTAATAAAACCTAATTATGGAGAGATGAGGACCGTCCAAGGGGTATGAGACCGGCCCTTGGTGGTCGCTCGATCAAGTTACCAGTTGTTTGAAAAGAGTTTCAACCCAATATGAATTATGAAAGATTAATTAGGTCAAAATCATAATAGGGTGTGGGACCGGCTTCTGTAAGCCAAAGGGCTGACCTTGGTCGGTCAAGTTAGAATACCCGTGTCACCATATTGTCCGTGACTCAATTATGAGAATTTTGATATTTTCTGGTGCGCGTTCGAGCAATATTTTGGATATTCAGAAGAGTTTGATCTTGACTGAAACTCTCGATTTTGCTTGAATGAGCAAGTAGAACTTTGCTCGCACGACCAATATTTTGAGAATATTAAAATAATGATATTTTAATATTTGCCGTGTGGAGCCTAGTCATGTGACCATTTGGCTTCTTGGCTTTTGGTAGTTTGAGCAATATTTGAGAAATATGGAAAAAACCAGGTTTTTTTGCTCAAACGAGGGAGTTTCATGAGATGAGAGAAGAAGTAATAATAATAAAATAAGGAATTAGGGAGGTGTGGGACCATCCACGGCCAAGGCATGGCCGGAAGGCCTGTGTGCCCGGTCCTGTGCTCTTCCCTATTTTATATTATTATTTTTCATCATGTGAGGAAGCATGGAGAAACTAGGAGTTTTGCTCAAACGAGGAAGTTTGCTCAAACAAGGAGTTTTCATGAGAAAAGGAAAATAATAAAATTGGTAAAAAATAAAATAAAAGGAGAGACAAGACCGGCCACGACGGCATTACCGGCCGTCCGGTGGGCCCGGTCCCGTGCACCTCTTGTTTATTTTATTTTATTTTATTTTATTTTATTTTCTTTCCTTATTTTGCATAGGTTTCCTCATTCGTCCATATTTTTGAATGCTCTTTTATGCATTTGGGCGCTCACTTATGCATATTTGGGTGCTCGTTTGTGCATTATTGTTAAGTATACTCGCACTATTTTCTCAGGGCTTACTCGATGCTGGTTCAAATTCCTGAAAAGTGCTTATCTATTACTAATCAACGGAATTCAGCTGAGAATAAGCCATGAAACGTAGTAATGAGATAAAATATATTATTTTCTAGGAATTTAATTGATGAATGTTAAGCTAGAATTAATCTATGAATTGCTCTATATTAGCATGCAATATGTCTAGGAGCGTTTATTCGAGAATCGGGGTATGAGATGGTAGAGACTTCATACTCGTTGTGAATATTAGTTCTGTATAGTCAGGGAACATTTAGACATCTTGAAGAAGTTAACGATCTATACAAGCATGCAATATGTCTAGGAGCCGTTTAATCATTAAGATTCTGAAAAAGTGGGGGTACAACAACCTCACCCAATAATTCGCTTAGCAATATGTATGGACTAACTCCAATATACTTTTAAAGAGAATCAACTAGACAGTCAGACTCAATCTTAATAAAAAGTATATCAAAGAGTTATATCTCAATTTCTCTATTCAATACTTACTCAAGCAAATAGAAATCTGCGAGTCTAATTGAATACAAGAGAAATTAACTTGAACGGTACTAAAGACCAATGTTCAAGTATCAATCAATTTCAATCAACATCCAGAAGTCGGATTTCCCAATTGATTGATTCAACGCACAACCTGTGATATTTAAATTATATAACAAAATATAATGTGGAAAAGAAATAACACAGACACCAGAAGTTTTGTTAACGAGGAAACCGCAAATGCAGAAAAATCCAGGGACCTGGTCCAGATTGAACACACACTATATTAAGCCGCTACAGACACTATCCTACTACAAACTAACTTCGGTCTGCACTGTAGTTGAATCCCAATCAATATCACACTGATCCAAGTTACAGTTGCGCTTCTTACGTCTCTGATCCCAGCAGGATACTACGCACTTGATTCCCTTATCTGATCTCACCCACAACTAAGAGTTGCTACGACCCAAAGTCGAAGACTTTAATGAACAAATATGTCTCACACAGAAAAGTCTACAGTAATAGATAAATCTGTCTCCCACAGAAATACCTACGAGTATTGTTCTGTCTTTTGATGAATCATGGTGAACAGAAACCGATCGATAACCCGGACTTATATTCCCGAAGAACAGCCTAGAATTATCAATCACCTCACAATAATCTTAATCGACTAGCGAAACAAGATATTATGGAATCACAAACGATGAGACGAATATGTTTGCGACTACTTTTCCATCTTGCCTATCGGGGAAATTAATCTCAAGCCAATCTTACGATTGCACTCAATCACGATAGAAACAGCAAGATCAGATCATGCAACTACAGAGAAAATAGTTGGGTCTGGCTTCACAATCCCAATGAAGTCTTCAAGTCATTAACTTACAGGGTCTCGGTAGAAACCTAAGGTTAAAGGAGAATCGACTCTAGCTTATACAACTAGTATCACACAGGAGGTGTGGGGATTAACTTTCCCAGTTGCTAGAGTTCTCCTTTATATAGTCTCCAAATCAGGGTTTGCAATCTAAGTTACCTTGGTAACAAAGCATTCAATATTCACTGTTAGATGAAAACCTAATTAGATTCAAGTTAATATCTTTCAACCGTTATATCGAACTTAGCTTGTTATACACAAATGAAATATACGACATTTAGGTTTGTGTAACCGTACCTAAACGTGTACAAGTCGTTGGTTCAACAGTAGTTAACCAAATGGTTAGCCATATGAGCACTTTCATATCAACCATATTCATCTTCACCTTAACTAGTTCAAATGACTCAAAAGAACTAGTTAGAGAGTTGTTCAATTGCTTAGATCTCATAGAAGTATACAAGACACAATTGAAGCAAAATCGGTTTTGATTCACTCGAATCGATTCATGAACTTTATAGCCACGGTTTGCAAATATGCATTCCTTAGTTTATATATATTTAAGTTCACGAATAAACCAATTTTAGAAAGTAACACACTTAAGTATGCGTACGGGTATGCGTACTTAAGTAACCGGATTTGAGTTTGTTTTGGTTTCAAACTTAGCAGAAATTCACGGACGTGAACTTTCCGCCAGTATGCGTACCCGTACACATACTTAGGTAACCGGATTGAGTTGGTTTTGATTTCCAAACTCAGCAGAAATTCACGGACGTGAACTTCCGCCAGTATGCGTACAGGTACGCATACTTACCCAGTCTCCATCAACCATTTAGTACACACACAAGTATGCATACATTTGGTTCCCGGTTTTGGACTTATACACTAATGCGCGAACACATTATATGCTTATATACAAGGATGGTTACATGTTATAAACTCTCATTTCAATCATTGAAACATTCTTAGAGGATGTTAAATAGAGGTTACTCACACACTATTTTTCATCAAAGCAATTTTCAAAATATTGAAATAACCAACATGACTTTCGTCACTTGTAAAGATGAACTTGGCCAAAGCGAAATCTTACCAACACATATTTCGAGAAAAAGATAAGCGAGATAAACTCGGCTCGAAATAGCAAATGTGTATAATCGAAGTCTATATAGTAATACGACTTTTGTCTAAAGATAGGAGATAGAGTAGATAGACTTTTTGAGTGATAGATAAGTTCAAGTCTCCACATACCTTTTAGTCGATGAAGTTCCACCAGTTCCTTGAGTAGTTCTTCGTCTTTGTATGATGAACGTCGTGGAGTCTAGAGCTCAACTACACTTTCTATCCTAGTCTGAGACTTAGCTATAAGTAGACTAGAAATCAAGACTTATAGTTTTGGCAACTAAACTTGACAACAAGCTTGAGATAGCAACGCTTGCGAGTTCGACCGAGCAATGCTCTAACAGATTCTATACATATGTATTCTATATAGTCAGGGAACATTGTGACATCCTGAATACGTTAACGCTCTATACTAGCATGCAATATGTCTAGGACCCGTCCAATCATTTTCGATTCTATATAGAAGTGGTGATGAAACATGCGAAGTGTCGAAAGCTCAATTGAGAGGCTTTACGAATCACATACCCATGCCTGCTCTGAGAGGATGTACGCTCAGTCAGATATTATGACATGAGCTTTCACGTATGAATCCTAAAATATGAATTTAACATACGTGTCTGAAGCCGTGTCAGAAATATGCAAAATTATGATTTTACGATTTTAGCCTTTTTCAAAAATCCACCATCAACAGATAGAAAAGTGAAAAATTGAGAAATAGGTGCTTCAGTCTTCACTTACCTTTTATTGAAGAAGTTCTCCAGAGCTCCCGTTGATCTTCGCCTTCAAACGGTATACCGCAGTGATACCCTATACTCAACTGTACACTTCTATCCTAATCCGAGACTTGACTAAATGTATACTAGAAATCAAAATATAGTTTTGACAACTAAATTTGACAACAAGCTTGAGATAGCAACACTTGTGAGTTCGACCGAGCAATGCTCTAATAATCTCCCCCTTTGTCAGTGACAAATCTATCAATACATATACATATAGATTAAAAAAAATAAAGCTTCAAAACTCTAGAATCCACCATGCTTGATTTCCTTGGTTCTTCAACTCCTTGAATTCTTCGTTACTTCAAATTGCAATGATTATGAACGTGTTCAACTTAGCATCGTTGTTGTTGAAGATCTGTAGTGATAACAACTTTGAAAACAAATATTCTCAATCGTCGTTATACAAAAACATAATATTATTATCTGTTCCAAAGTTCAATTGTATCACAACTTCGAGATGTCCTTTACAGCCTAAGAGTTGCTTCAACTTAATTGAAGAGTACTTTAAACCAATCTTCCTCCCATAGATAAGCCTATATGTGATTTCCGTTCGGATCAAAGATCAAGGTGAGGTAGGAAATCGATTGCAATAGACAAAGTCTAGCAAACCTCAAAAACTGGTCTTTTGACTCCCGAAGAGTAGCCTAGATTATTATTCACCTCACAAGTATAAACTTGTGGAATCACAAAGTCATAGACTAAGAAACTTTATGTTTCTATCTATCTTGTTTGTTGAAGTAAGCTCAACAATCAAAACAAGATCAGGATATACGAACTACCAAGATAACAATAGTTGGACTTGGCTTCACGAATCCATGGGTAAAGTCTTTTTAGTCAGTAAATCCTAAAAGGGTTTGAAGGAGAGGACGACTCTAGTTTACAACTAGGACACACAAGAATAATGTCAGGGATTCAAAAATCCCAATTGTTTGAGGCTCTCCTTATATATACTTTCAAGATCAAGATTGCTTTAGATTTAAGATAAGGTAGCTTTGGAATCAAGCAATCAATAATCACCGTTAGATGAAAAACTTGACTTGAGATTAACATAGCAGAATATACACGCTGGTTAGGATGAACCATAACCGAACTGTGTACAATGTCTTGTTCATGAAAGGTTAGCCAAAACTAGCCAATTGAACGATAAGCTTAACCATTTTCATATAACATTTTAAGACTTTAATCTTGAGTCACAAATGTGATCAATCATGTATAAATAGTGTTTTTAGAGAGTTGTTCAAATGCCGATTATCTCATAGAAATAATTCTGATGCATCTGAAAATATTCGACAGGGAAGTACGTGTACTATACCTGTTCGTGAATATTTTTGTCATGGTATGTATACCCTTAAGACAAAAACAAGTTCAGGAACTCACAGATCTTTTATGGTTTGCATACTGGGTATGCGTACCAAATCGGTTTTGAAACCAACATATCTTTTACGGTTTGCATACTGGGTATGCGTACCTTCCTGGTTCACGAGTCCACGTACTTTTTATGGTATGGATACTGGGTATACGTACCAAAAATTCGTTGCCGAACTATAGCTACGCCGGTACGTATACAACGTACATGTAATGCTGCTTTGGACTTATAACAGTTATCCCAGTATGTGAAAACAGATATTCTCAATCGTCGTTATACAAAAACATAATATTATTATCTTTTCCAAAGTTCAATTGTTTCACAACTTCGAAGTAATACTACGGTGATATGTTTGTCCCCCTTAATCTGTACTTACATCTTTTGCATAATTGGTGAAACCTATAGATGTTTATTCACTCCCCCTTACATAATGATCCGTAAACCATATGTATGTAGTGCGAAACTACTAATTAATTCTCCCCCTTTTTGTCAATAAAATTGGCAAAGGTACGAAAACTATGAGATCGTAATGAATTCAAACAAAAGATACTTCAAGACTTTAAAGGAATACATATCAACTTTTATTTAGATGATATCACAGAGCATAAAATACTTAGCGCTCATCTAGGAGATTAAGATACAAACATCCCCTGTAAATTCCACATCCACTCTCCCCACAAAGATATAGTAATTAAGCACAAGTTCAATTAAGAACTCTACCCCATTTGATTTGATTCCCAACAGAACAACATGAGTGATCTTACTTTAATGAAAAAGAAGGATTTTGTCGGACATTAATAAATCACATGGATTTGTATCCTAAACATCGACATAAATTAGTCTCAACGCCAGTTACGAACAAGGAGACAATTTTAATCGATATGGCTCAACATAAGAAAATCTTACTGAGTAGATAGTGCAGTAATTTCACAAAAGTGTGATCACAAATAAATCAAAACTGCGAAAAATTCTCACAAAGCTTGTTCTAGTTTCAGTTCATAAAACATAATAGACTTAACTTTTGAGCATATATGAGATATCAGTTCAATTCACAAAAAGTGACGGACACATATATCTCATAAGACTTTGCAATACATTAAACCAATAATGATTAAATACTGCAAGTTCATCTTCCCAAAACTCTAGAATTTAAATAAATAAATCTAAAAACATGCAAGATGAAAATCATTGGAAATAGCTTGCGTAATCACAATATTTGCTACACCAAACCCTAGTTATCCTTCCTGAACACAAGAATAAATTCTCACAAGAAGTTTCCTAGTACATAGTTACAAAAGAAGCATAAAATTCAAGGGTTATTCATTATCTTCATCATCGGAATCACCCAAGGAAGCTTGAATCTTGTCTATTTCATTCTTAATGTCGGGAAATTTTGTAGCAAGCACACATAGTTGTTTTTGCATACCTTTTACCTTGGTGTTGATCTTACAAACATCCTTGTGAATTTTTTGTAGAAGACTCAATTTTGTTAGATCACAAGAACCCTCAGGGGGTGAAATAGATCCCATTTTTCTTTTGTACTTGTCCGTTTGAAGGTACTTCTACGAACCAACGTGGGAGTTCCTATTGAGTTTCCAATCAAATCAATGGGAAAATATTGACAAATTCGTTCGATAAGGCAAGCAAATCCCAATTTCTTGTTGGATAATATCATTGTTGCCATTTGTAGAATAATCCATCCACATATGTCAAGACCTTGAGTACCCAATTCAAGATAATAGACTAACTATGAAAAGTCACGACTCCAACGAGCATCTTCCACCGTGGAGGGATAAATGTTTGGAATACCAAACTTTCCAAAGACCTTAAAAGCCATGCTAAGATATTCGTTAGGAAACTTTCCATCTTTCCAACCAAAACTTTTTCCACAAAGGAGAAGTGAAATGGTTTCGCAAGAAGGATTTTCTTCCTTTGGTCTAGGAAAACAAAAATCACCCTGGAAAGATTAGTGATTCTTGAAATCAATTCTCGATCCACCTTAATCTTGTCTCTTCCAATCATGGTCATAAAGCACAACTTCTCAAGATCAACATAAAAAATATTAGCATAAAATACTCTTGTAAGTGTGTCAAATCCTTCACCAAAACCATTAAATATATTACCAAGATTGTACTTATCAAAACAAGATAAATCATCACAAGGAACATACCCTTCTTCCAATTTCCTCTCTAGAATGAATTCTTTAGTATAATTTTTCTCATAGGTCTTATAGCAATCTTCATTAACAAAGATGATTCTAGTATCATCTTTTTCCTTTTGATTGGGTGCATAGACTTCTTTAGACTTTTTCTTAGGTTTTCTATTATCACCATTAGTGCTTCCCATACTTGCCAAATAAAATAAATTCAAAGAAGAGGATAGATCTTACTTGGAGAGCTCCTTTGTAGATAATTGCTCAAAATCAATTCCTCCCTGGCAATATTTTTAGTTATTAAGAAAAGAAGACAAAAAATTGTAAAGAAACAAACTCCAATTCAAGAGGACATCGTATCAGTTCGGTAACCCTAGACTCAACCTCAATTTTTGTTCATGACCGCAAGGAAGAAGAAGGAGAAGGGGAGTACTGTACTCTTTTAAAACACCCTAATGGTATTTTGTTGGTTCGGATACGGGAACCCATACATATTCCGTTTAATGTATTCAATCATACTGTATTATGATTTCCAGACGAAACTTAATAATTGACAGCTAATAACATCAATATAATAAGATAATTAATTTTATTTTTAGCTCAATGAATGAGTTTCAGAGCACAAGAGTTATTGATATTCACGGGATTAGAAGTGCTATAATTTATTATGACCTTATAACACCATGAAATTGGAGCTAGCTCAACAATATGTGATGTTTTACTTTGATCATGATTGATTACTAAGATCCTTCCTTTACTTGGAGTCAATTACCAAGTTATCAGGATCACAAATACTTGATAGATATATCATGGAACTTAAATTTAGGACAAACATAAACAAACGTTTACTACTGCTTGCTCCATCTCAAGAATTATTTACATGATGGGGTGATGCCAAGATATTAACAAGAGGTTGAGTGAGCAAAGTACTCACAAACCATTTAGGCTAGACAGTCTTTTCGATTTGTTTCTTCATCCTCAAGGTGATCAAGAGATGATATTCCGTAACCATCAGGAGTAGTCAATATTGTTGCAGAAAGAGTGTAAGTTTTTTTGACAAGCCCAATTCCACACTGAAAACAAGTTGTATTAGTGTTTGAAAACTGCGAAAACTTATCCTTACTCAAGATCAACGCAAGGTGTTCCAAGAACGTAAAAATCTTTTCAAAAGATAGAAAGAGATCTTCGTCTACATACCCTCTTTTGTTGCATTCCTTAAAAAGACTGTTTAAATATCTTTTAAGACATCATAGCTTATTACTTTTAACATGACGTTTCTTGTTTTTAATCTTTGCATATAATTCTTTATTTTTTCCTATCGATTCTTTATTATCAACCAAGATATCGGGAATCTTGATTGAATCGAGAGCATCCTAGGAGATAGAAGATCTTGAGGAAAATAATCTCTGAAGAATCTTTAAGGAATTCTGGTGTACATTACAGGTAAACAGAAAAAGTTTCCCAAAGTAGTTTCCCATAAGGATATACTTTCAGGATCAAACAAACACAAACTTATTAGGTTTACCGTGTTTGCCTGCTTTGATACCAATTGAAAATATAGGGGTACCAAAATACACCACCAACTTTTTTGTAGGAAACCTGTATGGACCAAACCCGAATAAAATTCCGAGAGTTCAACTTAAAGAATCTCAATCAGGAATTATATGAAGAGCTTATATCTCTTTCTCTCACAATCAAAATATAAACAGAGACAAGTCTGTGAACCTGATTATACTGCGAGAGTACTCGGACGATTCCAAAGATCAATATCCAAGAATCAATCAAGTCGTATCCAACAATTGCGATGGACTTATCTACTTAAATTGATTTCAACGTACAACCTGTGATATTTCAATTATAAATTTAAACAATATAATGCGGAAAATAAATAACACAGACACCATAAATTTTGTTAACGAGGAAACCACAAATGAAGAAAAAAAACTCGGAACCTAGTCCAAATTGAGCACCAAACCGTATTAAGCCGTTACAGACTCTAGCCTAGTATCAGAACTTCAGACTGGAATGTAGTTGAAACAGAATTAAACCATCACAGCAATTCAGTTACAGTCGGGCTCCTTACGCCTCTTGAATCCCAGTAGGGTTCCGCATAATTGATTCCCTTAGCTTATGTCCTTTACAGCTTAAGAGTTGCTTCAACTTGTTGATGGTGAGTTTTTGACAAGGACATAAATTGTAAAATTGCTCTGCCCTGGTTGCAGAAATGTAATGAATCCCTGACCCGGCATCAGGATTAAGGATTTTTATGTATAACTTGTATTCCGCAAGAATCAATAATGCATATCCGACCTCTGGTTTAACCGTCGCATAATATAAATACACACACACACACACAAACACACACGCATATATATATATATATATATATATATATATATATAAGTGGAGTATTTCATTACTGGCACTCTATCATATTGATTGGACAGCTCCTAGACGGATTGACCGCTAGTATAGAGCAATATTGTCCTCAGGTTGCTACTGATGCTGGTGAAGACTACCCTTCAAATGGTCTCTGCCTGTACAAAATATATATGCTACTAAAAGTATTATATTTAATACATAGTCATATCGAGTATCGTCTCAAGTTGCAAACTCCCACGACCGAGTTCCTTGAACATGCTATAGCGGCGCTATCGTATTCAAATTCATACTGAAATAGCATTATACTTCAAATCTAGGCCTGACATATTGCCACAAACTCAAACCCTAGGTTATATCCATATGATGATCACATCATAAGGATTGCGGCACATTGGCTAAGCATAGTCAAGCCCATAGCATATACTGCATATCCAACAGTACCTTAGCTAGTCATGGTTAGAGCCACAATACAACTATTACAGCTCACGGCACCTCGGCTAAGAATGAGAATGGACTAATGGCCTAGTTGGAATAATACCAAAGCAATTGGCTAAGTTCATGGCGTGGACAAACACGACTTGGCAAAATATGGCATGTGGCATAGCCACTACAGCGACATAGCATAATGCGCACGTCATTATCGCGCCTTGGCATCTTTGACCAAGGCCATAGCATAGGATGTGCGTCATTATCGTGCCTTGGCATCTTTGGCCAAGGCCATGGCATAGGACGCACACCATTATCGCGCCTTGGCAGCTTTGGCCAAGGCCATAGCATACGCCGTGCGCCATTATCGCTCATTGGTAGCTTTGGCCAAGGCCATGGCATAAGTCGCGCGCCATTATCACGCCTTGGGAGCTTTGTCCAAAGCCATAGCATAGGTCGCGCGTCATTATCACGCCTTGGAAGCTTTGTCCAAGGCCATAGCATAGCATGCGTCATTATTGAACTTGGCCAGCCACGACCAAGGCCATAGTGTAAAGTGCAATATTTTAGGATCTTGGCCAGCTCCTGGCATAACCATTATAAATCGAAGGGCCACGGCCAATCAACGGCCTAAAAGGGATCTAATCTTGTCTCATACTCCTTTCATGATAGCTTAGCTCCATTCCTAATCCAACTTGGTTATCTTAGTTGAAACACGAATCCCATTTTAATAGCCTTGGACGAATTAAGGCCAAACCCTAATTCTCAGTCATGGACTATTCAGATCATTCATATGCCATAATCGACCAATATCGAGCCATGGCCAACTGCATTAGCTCAACCCCTATGAAAGGACATAGACATGCTACAATGTTATGCACACATTATAAAAATCTATGGCTAGGATGAGATCCGATAATTTTGGTGTGGTAGCATAGGGCATGGCACGCCACTTCTAAGGCCGCAGCTTATCTGGCGCCATCGCGGACCCACAATATGCCACACGCCTTCTTGGGTGTAAAGTGCGTCACTACAGCTCCCCTAGAGTGTGGGCTAAGCAGTGGCCCAACAATTTCTCTCTTATTGGTCGTGATCAAGGCAAAATACGTCACTGCGGGCCATGACAGCGCCCTTATAGGCCACTACGCCACTTACTATTTTATCGTCATAAACAATCCATTCAAAGTCCACGCGATAATTTGACACTCCAATATCTCACGTAAAGATTATGGCCTGGGATATTTCTCTCCGTGTGGCATAAAGTGCGGACATGATATGCCACTTTTACGTCATTGGCATGCCATGCTAAATTATAGCATCTTAACTAGCCACTAACGCGCCAAGCCATCCTCTTGCGCTTCAACATGACATGAGCGTATCATGATGCCGTGGTTGGCCCTGGATAAGATATTTTCACATCAGTTCTATGCCTGCAAGTCATATGGCATGTCAACGGCTATGATTTAACCTAAACAAGATGAGATCCATGTCTCATCTAAAATACCTAAGAAACATCAAAATATGTCACATGGAGGGATTCTTCATGGGGTATTGGTCTGGTGGTCTACAAACACATGCGGGATGGCAACACTCCATGTGAAAAGTTGAAGTAGTGGTGACGGTTACAGCAGTTGGAGAGATACTGGATCGGTGAAAAGGGGTTTCCAGAAACTTCCCTAGTTTATCTCACCTTATACCCATATTCTCCATCTCTCCATAACCTCACGACCTCCACTACTTGCGAGAAAGGCAGTGTGTATTCCAAACTACTATAAATAGGCCACTTAGCCTATTCAGAAAAATGAACAAGCTTTCATACCCAAAAGCTATGTTATTCTTCATAGTTTTCAATACCCAAAACACACAATTCAATACCAGTTCCATTTTCTCAAAACTTTTCTGCTTCCCTCCCCTAAGATCAACCCATCTTCCTCTCCTCATGACTGAAGAATGATGGAATGGCTACTATCGTAGTTTAGGCTTATCCTGTTCGATTTTGATTTTCGAACCTAAAAAGAGAGTACCACAGCGATGCATTTGTTTTGCCTAGAAGTAATTTTTAGGTACTAACACAACTTAATTGAAGACTTTAAACCAATCTTCCTCCCACAGATAAGCTTATTTGTGATTTTCGATCTGATCAAAGATCAAGGTGAGGTAGGAAATCAATTGCAATAGACAAAGTCTAGCAAACCTCAAAATCCGGTCTTATGACTCCCACAGAACAACCTAGATTATTATTCACCTCACAAGTATAAACTTGTGGAATCAAAAGTCTGAGACGAAGAAACTTTGTGATTTTTATCTAACTTGTTTGTTGGAGTAAGCTCAACAATCAAAACAAGATCAAGATACACGAACTATCAAGATAATGATAGTTGGACCTGGCTTCACGAATCACTAGGTGAAGTGTTTTTAGTCGCTAAACCCTAGAAGGGTTTGAAGGAGATGACGACTCTAGTTTACAACTAGGACACATAAGAATAGTATCAGGGATTCAAAAATCCCAGTTGTTTGAGGTTCTCATTATATAGACTTTCAAGATCAAGGTTGCTTTAGATTTAAGCTAGGGTATCTTTGGAATCAAGCAATCAATAATCACCTTTAGATGAAAAACTTGACTTGAGATAACATAACAGAATATACACTCTGGTTAGGATGAACCATAACCGAACCGTGTACAAAGACTTGTTCATGAAAGTTTAGCCGAAACTAGCCAATTGAACGATAAGCTTAACAATTTTTATATGACACTTTAAGGCTTTAATCTTGAGTCACAAATGTGATCAATCATGTCTAGATAGTGATTTTTGAGAGTTTGTTCAAATTCCGATTATCTCATATAAATAATTCTGATGCATCTGATAATATTCGACAGGGTAAGTACGTGTATTGTACCTGTTCGTGAATATTTTTTTCATGGTATGTGTACCGGGTATGTATACCCTTAAGACAAAAATGAGTTCAGGAACTCACAGATCTTTTATGGTTTGCATACTGGGTATGCGTACCATTATCGATTTTGAAACCAACAGATATTTTTCGGTTTGCATACTAGGTATGTGTACCTTCCTGGTTCACGAGTCCACAGATTTTTTATGGTATGGATATTGGGTATGCGTTCTGAAAAGTCGTTGCCGAACTATAGCTACGCCGGTACGTGTACAGGGTACATGTACTGCAGCTTTGGACTTATAATACTTCTCCTAGTATGTGAACTAGTATGCATACTGTCCTGTATCCAGATTTACAGTAGTTCTATATCTCTCTAATAATCAATATGAAACATTCCCGAATAACATCAATGACACATATTACTGTTCTAGGCTATTTTCAAATGATTAAATCTTGAATCATAATTAGGTCATAAACAATAAATTGTTCTTAACCAAATTCATCAAGTATGAACAAATGTTCTTAAGATTAGCGTATATATTTCGAGAACGATATTCAAGATAAACTTGACTCGAAATTTCTGTTACACATATAATGTCTAATTTAGTCATGCGACAATGTCTTATAGATAAAAAGGTAAAAACTTGAGAAATAGGTGGTTCAATCTTCACTTACCTTTTGTTTAAGAAGTTCTCCAGATCTCCTGTTGATCTTCGCCTTCATACGGTACAACCCAGTGATATCCGATACTCAACTACACACTTCTATCCTAATCCGAGACTTGACTAAATGTAGACTAGAAATCAAGATATAGTTTTGATAAATAAATTTGACAACAAGCTTAAGATAGCAACACTTGTGAGTTCGACCGAGCAATGCTCTAAAAAAGTTGATATTGGTGGTAAAAGTAATGGCGATGTTGATGTTGGGAAACGAGGTACATGTATTGTTGTTGGGAAAGGTGATGAAGGTGTTGATTCTGGAAAAGATGATGCAAGTATTGATGTAGGTTCTCGTGGGAAGGGTAATGTGCCCAAGAGTAGGATGTATTCAGATTCTATCACGGAATATGTTGATGTTAGTCCAAAGCTAGATGTTTGAGTCGTCATATCTGATAATGAGGATGAAAACTATCTTGTGAACGCCTGTGATGAGGAGGGTTCTGGTGATTAAGAAGCCAAGAAAGGCACTAATGAAGGAGAAAAAGCTATTAAGGAGAATCCTTCCATTGAGTTTCCTTCAGAGAATGGTGGTGATGGTACTTCCGAGACTCGGGGAAAGTAAACTTTGAACTCTATGACAGAGAATCCCTCCAAGTCGTCATTATTGGTATTTACAGATATTTCCAGTGATTCTCTCGGAGCGCTGGCATCCTAGTCATTCGGGTCAATGTTGCAAACCAAAAAATTACAAGTTGTTCCTTCTCGGGGTCCTGAAATTCATCAGGCCATCCATACTCTAGGATGTGCCCCATAGGTGTATATGATTCTACCCTTATTTGCTAGTATTATCCGTTGACCCCCTTTGCTTGTATATGCAGATTACAAACTACCAATTGATTATGTATGCTACCTACGAAGATGTGTGTGAGAGGATTGTGTATCCGGATTCGGAGTTAAAGGATGAGCATGTTAGGGTTCGAGAGCTGAAGCAGCAAATCACCGAATAAAAATGAAGCATCCCCTTGTTTCTTTCTTTATTTTTTGCAAGATGCCTCCTGTTATTAGAGTCCTGAGTCACAGTCCTTACTGGAAATTATGATCCAAAGCTTAGAAAGTGATGCACATGAAGAATATCGGGTCCATCGTCGAGAGATCAGGCTGTAACAAATCGACATCATCAACCTGGAGCAACGAATTATTAATTAGGATAGCAAGATTGACCGTTAAGAGGATAAACTTGCGAACTTCCATAAGGTTTGTGATGATCGTCGCCTCGTTGCCAAATCTCTAGAAAATAAGTGCTAATCCATGGCTTTGAAGAATCAAGACTTGCTTTCTGATTGGATTAGGCTTACTCGTCGGAAGAACGATGTTGAAACTGTGATAAGGAACATAGAGGCTGAGTTAGAGCGACATGGCCAAACTAATCGGGAGTTGAGCTGAGAACAAGCAGAGTTATATGGTCTCCGAGTAGCGAATAATAGTTAGAAACTTTGCGTGGAAAGACACATAAAGCACTGTCTCATCACAGCAGCAGATGCTCTAGCTATGAAATTTAATGTACTTGATATTGCCCTCCTCCGAGCCAAGGGAAACCTTGAACTTGTTTTCCCTACACTTGACGGTGTTTAGAGTTGTCTTTCTTTTGAGCCCTTCTTATCCTGATTCAATTGTTTGTTCTAACCTGCTTGTCTTTTTTGGTGTAGCCTAGCAAGAGAAGGTAGAGAAGTTGGAGAATGAAATTGTTAGAGCACTGCTCGGTCGAACTCGCAAGCGTTGCTATCTCAAGCTTGTTTGTCAAGTTTAGTTGATCAAAACTATATACTTGATTTCTAGTCTACTTATATCTATGTCTCGGATTAGGATAGAATGTGTAGTTGAGCTTTAAACTTCACGACGTTCACCAATTGAAGAAGAAGATCTACTGAGGAGCTTGGAGGAACTTCATCAACGAAAGGTATGTGGAGACTAAAACTTATCTATCTCTCAGAAGTCTATTCTATTCTATCTTCTAATGAGACAAAGTCGTATAGCTATATAGACTTTTACATTATACACATTTGATATTTCGAGTCGAGTTTATCTCGCTTATCTATTTCTCGATATATGTGTTGGAAGCCTTTTGCTTTAGCTATGTTCATCATATTCTTGACGAGTTTAGTTGGAAACAATTTATTTGTTGGAAACTAAATATTAAGTCAAAAGATGATCATATGAAAATTACCTTGAACATCTTATATGATTTGTGTGAGACAGTCATTTGATGTTAGCTTGGGAAGTTTCATATTGATCATTCGATCACTTGAAAATTACTTGAAGCTAATGGTATGTGTAAGATTACCATTATCGTCTTCTAAGGATGTTTCAATGATTTAAATAAGAGTTTAGAACGATTACCTATGTCTGGATACAACACGGTATGCATACCCAGTATGCGAACTGTATTGTGATGATTCACGCCCGAAACTCTTGTTTGCGTACCTAGTATGCGAACTGATTTACCTGAGAAGGTCTAGAAATCTTGTTTGCGTACCTAGTATGCGAACAACTTTACCTTAGTTGGGTCCGGAACGGTTTTTCGCGAACCGGGTTTGCGAACGGCTTGACTAGGCCAAGGTCCGGAGCTGCTGTTCGCGTACCCAGTTTGCGAACACAATGGTTAAGTTCTAAAATCGGTTATGTGTGATTCTCATACTCATGAACTAAAACATTTATGATTTAAGGAATGCAATAATTAACTTTGCAAACCGTGGCTTAATGTTCATGAATTGATTCTTGTACGATTACAAATCAATCCGGTTTCATTTTAATTTGTTCATGAATAATTCTATGAGATATTGAACAATTGAACAACTATATTTGAAAACAATTGGATTCATTTGATTATCTATCATGATTGATTGATCGTCATATTTGATCTAGAAGTGTTACATGAATGTAGTTAAGTCAAAAGTGTTCATATGGCTAACTTCGCTTAACTTTTATTGAGACAACCCAATATACACGTTTAGGTACGGTTACTCATATCTAAATTTAAGTATATTTCATTTGTATGTAACAAGCTAAGACCATCTAACGGTGGAGATTAATTGCTTAATTTCTAAGCAGACTTAGCTTGAATATTAAATCAGGAGTTCATCTAACGGTGAATATTGAATGCTTTATTACTAAGCTATCTTATCTTTGATTGTAAGCAACCCTGATTTGAAAGGATATATAAGGGAGAACTCTAGCAATTGGAAAACCTAATCCCAACACTTTCCTGTGTACTAGTTGCAAACTAGAGTCGATTCTCCTTTAACCTAGGTTTTCCAAAACCATTATTAGGTTAACGACTTGAAGATTTCATTTGGGATTCGTGAAGCCAGATCCAACTATTTTCTTTGTAATTGCGTATTCTGATCTTACTTGTTCTATCATATTGAGTTTTATCTTCTCTAAGATTTACTCGAGATTTATTCCCGATATGTAAGATATAAAAAGTAATCACAACAGTTCTTTGTCTCACACTCTTGTGATTCCGCAATAACTTTTTCTGCTAATCAGTTGGGTTATTGTGAGGTGACTAATATTTCTAAGCTGCTCTTCGAAAGTATAAGACCGGATTATTAGTTGGTTCCTGTTCACCTTGATCTTTGTATCAAAATACGGAACAAAAAGAATAATGGATAGACATATCTGTGGGAGACATATTTGTTTATAAGTCTTCGACTTTGGGTCGTACCAACTCTTAGTTGTGGGTGAGATTAAGGGAATCAAGTGTGCAGAATCCGGCGTGGTTCTAGAGGCGTAAGGAACGCGACTGTACCTTAATCGTGTGAGACTTGGTTAGGGATCAATTACATTCCAGTCTGAAGTTAACTTGTAGTAGGCTAGTGTCTGCAGCGACTTTATACAGTGTGGTGTTCAAAGATAGACTAGGTCACGGGGTTTTTCTGCATTTGCGATTTCCTCGTTAACAAAATTTCTGGTGTCTGTGTTATTTCTTTTCCGCATTATATTTGTTTATATAATTGAAATATCACAGGTTATGCGTAGTTCAATCACATTTGATAAATCCGACCTTAATTGTTGGATAGAACTTGATTGACACTTGAGTATTAGTCTTTGTTACCGTCCAAGTTATTTCTCATATCAATCAGGCTCACGGATTTCTATCTGTTCGATTTGCTGATTGTATTGAGAAAGAGATAAATCTCTTTGATGTATTTCTTGATTGAGTCTCACTTTTAAGTTGGTGCTCTCGTAATTATATTGGAGGTTATTCCCTACAGATTACCGAACGAATTATTGGGTGTGGTTGTTATACCCCCGCTTTTTCAAAAATTACTCGTTTGAAGGAGTCCGAGACTCGCCTTTTTGGGGATCTTGAAAAAGCATGTTCCCAGGTCGTGAATGAATCCCAAAATCATCAATCGGTGCAGAGATTACCAAAAAGGCTTTTGAGGACCAGATTTATGGTTCGGTGAATTCCGAGGGGAAGAAGATTCTGGATGCCCTAGCAGTGGGAAGATTACTAAGTTACCCTTAATTATTTTAATTTACTTAAATACCCTTTACCTAAATTTAAAACATAAACCTAACCTAACCTAATCAAAATACAATATCATTTTCAAAATAAAAAATCATTTTCATTCCTAACCTAATCTAATCATTATCGAACAGTTTTGATTTTATTTTTCGTCGGCGATTAATTGTTGATTCATAAATCTTTGATCATTGATTAGAACCACAAGTATAAAATGAGTCATGTAAAGCGTTGCGCAAGAGATTTAAATCCGCATCTTAGAACCCGTTCATTGTTCTTCGTTGTTTTTTTTATATATATTTCAGAAGAACAGTTCGGCTGATATTGAAATATCACGTTTCAGCCGAACTCAGTTTACAATGAAAAGGACCTTTAGTTTCAGTTGATTATCTGATATATTATTTTCAGCCGAACCTTGTTTATTTCGGATAATATCCATGTTCAGCTAGTTCGAAAAGTTAGATTGCTTGACGAACCTATAAAAATGTTCAACTAAGGCAAGGTTCAACTGATACGATATCCAAACCACAAGCCGAACCTTTAGCTTGTAAGGTTCGGCTCATACTGAAAACGTAGTTGTATAACCTATAACTTGTGTTTTTACACTACCATCTTCGGCTTACTATGATACAGCCTATAACTGTATCATAGTAAGATGAACATGACTCTGTAAGTGGCAACTTATAAAAAACCAAACTACAAAGTACAAGTTCGGCCGACAACGATCGCAGTTCGAATAAGTCAAGCATCAAATAATGTTTTTATACATTAGGTTTTCCTTTGAAAGTATCAGCCGAACGGTTCTTCCCAACAAGATTTGGCTAGTAATTCTATAGTCGAACCCAACACTGAACATTTGTAAAAGTTTGTAAAAATTCAACCAAAAAAATGGAAATTAAGCATCGTCTCCAAGTATACTTGTGAATCTGATTTGAATTACATATTCTGGTCACTTCTGATCACTAACCAAAAAAGATTCACTTCTTCTTCTTCCTCTCAAAAACCCCAACTCTCTCACACAAATATGATTTCTCTACTAATAACTTAATTTTAATAAATCATTAATATTAACATCTAATCATAATTATTAATACTAATTAATTAACCACATAATTTCCGTTATCAAAAATGAGTGGATAAGGGGTGATGTGTTTTACAACCTGGTGACCCTATTTTGAGGTATGCCTCAGAACATCTCCGTATGCCTCAAAAACAAGATTCCTGGAAATCTGGAATTCGACTGAGCTGAGCCCGTTTATGCGAAACATCAGGCCCAAACTACAACACCATGACAAGCAAAGTCCAAAACAATTTTTTCAACGACTGGGATAATCTGATCGATCAATGTTTCCTTAATTTTCGGGATACTCCTAATCGACGGTTATGGTATGTTTAACAGCAACGAACGGTATCACTGTTAACAGGATAGTTATCCTTAATAGCAAAACGCTACAAAAAGAACTTGGAGAAACTTTACTCATTCCGTGGCGTTAGTCTCTTGAGCGACCGATTTGATTAGGGAACAAAATTTCTCACAAAAAAAGGTTGGTTGGTTTTCAATCTTTCATTTCCGTATTAATATCTCTTTGTTTTCATTCAGATTTAGTTTCTTTATCTCATGATGTTTATGTTTATGTTTATGTTTATGTTTATGTTTATGTTTATGTTTATGTTATGATTTGGGGGAAATTTTATTCTCTTGATGGAAATTTGTTTCTCGTTTAGTGGATTCGATTACGTGCTGATGACTCAATAAACTGCAGATATTCGAATGATAGGGTTTTGGATTTATAGGTTTTGAATCATTTCTTCATTTTTTATAAAAAAAAAATTGTATTTCTCTGGGGGGAAAATCAAATAAATGGGTAAATCTGATCTAAGATTATTACCAATTTTATTATGTTTACTTATTTTCTCATTATGTTGATGAAGGAGTGTGATTTATTCGGAAACAAGATCTAGGTGTGTAAATATGCTGTACAATTGTGGTTTTAATTTTACAATCTGCATTGCAATTTTACTGTGATTATTACGAGGTTCAAACACTATATTGATGAAGTTATGAATCAAAATAGTTTGTTTTAAGGGAAAATACTATGAAATTTATAGTTTCATCATACTAATGATATTGTTACTCGTTTAATTTTTTTTGTCTGCAAGGTACCTCAGAAATCAGTATGTTTTTGGTTAGAATATTTGTGCATATAGCACAAAGAACAGGAAAGATCTGGTTCTAGAAAATCAGTTTAGTTTGCTTTAGAGTATTAGGCAAGCCAGTGGGAATAGATGTTCTGTAGTGCTTAATGTGCTTAATGAGTATGACAATCCTATTCATAGGTGGTGGGAATCACTGAATTCATTACGCGCTTTGTTTAGAATATCACACACTAGTGGCTGTGCTCAGTTGTGTGGTTACTCTGAGTAACATTACTTTCCGTTGTCTAATGACTTTTTGAGTTAACTAACTTTCGTGTTTACAGCCCCATTTTGAGTTAATTTCAGTGTTTCGTGTTTCGGTGAATAGTTTTCTTCTAGGTTCTTGACACGTTCTTGACACTTTTGAATTAGAAATATGGAAACCGTTTTCCTTCTGAAGAGGTCTTTAAGTTTGATGGATATATCAAATTATGAGTGGTTGACTTGTATGGTTCTGCCACTACTAGAAACAAGAGGAAGGGAGAAGAAAGTACAGAAAATCGTCCAATATTAATGCCCTTATTCAGTAAGTGAAAAAGAAGTTCTAACATTTTCCATTAGTGAAGAGCTTGATTCAGGTATTCAGTAGCTATCATAAGAGGAATTAATGTCCACTAGGGTGAGTGTTGTGTATCATCTTTAGTTGACTAAAGTGACGAGCATTTTATGAGCATAGCATGAGAAATACCCTATCGATTTTTACAGATGCCCATCTATTAATGACCAAAAAAATGTTTCCAACTGACACTCCTTGTTGTTAACACGCAGCAGTCTTCAACTTGTGCGATCCAATGGCTGGTGGTAGAATTGCTCATGCAACTTTGAAGGGACCTAGTGTGGTCAAGGAGATCTGTATTGGGATCGCTCTTGGTTTGGTTGCTGGTGGTATGTGGAAGATGCATCACTGGAATGAGCAGAGGAAAGTGAGGTCATTTTATGACTTGCTTGAAAAGGGTGAGATCGGTGTTGTTGCAGAAGAATAGTTTAGGCTCTTCTTTTTGCACCCTCTATCGTGCATTTATACATTTGACAGCGTAATTTTCCTCTATTGTTTGTTTATGGGTTTTCGTCTTTTTGGAAGCTCAATCCAAATATGAGCAGATACTTTGTTTTAATCGTGATAGAAATAAGTTCAGTATTGAAACATGAGGATTTTTCTGACAATTTTATGTTTCAAGCATTTTCGTACTATGTTCATTTTTGAGGTGTAATTTTTTTTTAATTTTTTTTTAAGCAAAGGCCTTCAAAAAGGCTAATGGTCTTCCCCAACAAAAGGCCTAATCCACACAGGAGGGACGGACCAGTACATAGACGACTTGTTTGTTTTTGCCTATTTGGCTAGTTCATGAGCAACAAAGTTACAAGTTCTTGGTTGAAAGATTGCATCAGTTCTAGGATTCCCATCAAAACAACCACTAGAGAATTGAGAAACCAGGTCTTGAGCATCACTTTCCACTATGATATGTGTTAGCTTTAACTCCACAGCTCAGATAGCTCTAGCCTCAGCCTCTTCAGCAGATTCCACCTCAAAAACAATAGAAGTACAGAAGGAAACCTTGCTAGAGAAGTCCCTCATCACATAACCTGCACCACTATCCTTAGTAGTGTCATCATAAGCACCATCAGTGTTACATTACTAGCAGCTTTCCAAGTAAAGAGTTGAATACGGTAAGGAACATTAATTTTCCAAATGCACTTCCAAAGTTTATTACTAGGGGAGGGTCCGGACCCTCTTAATCCCAAGTAAGCAGATTTTGAAGAAAATATGCCATTCTTTGAAAGCTCCCAAGCCCTCCTATTAGGAGTGCATAACTGGCTTAAGGGAATGGTGATGATCTTCTGAACAGAAGCATCATCAAAGTGAGTATTTAGTTTATCTAAATTCCAAGATCTAGTAGCATCATCAATAAAATAAGAAACTTTAACACCAGGGTCAGGAGGGACCAAAGGATTGGGGGAGGCAAAACCTAAAGTAGGCATCCATTTATCACACCATGGATCAATAAATTTACCATCCATAACAATCCAAGAAATAAAGGGTTTAATCATCTCTTTAATAGTACGAAGGCATCTCCAAGTCGAAGCAATCAGCAGGGAAAGCATCATTAAGAAAGTCAGTCCTAGGAAAGTAATGAGCTTTCAGCACAGTACCTAAAAGGCAGTCAGGATTCTCTATGATTTTCCAAGCATTTCTAGCTAACATAGCCAAGTTATTAAGTTCAGATTTCCTAAAACCAAAACCACCTTTAGACTTAGGGGAGCACAAAGCATCCCATCCTAGAAGATGCAATTTTCTATCCTTAGGGTCAAGAGTCTCACCCCACCAGAATTGACAAAGGTGAGAATCCATTTTTTTGCAAAGATACTTAGGGATAAGAAAAGCATCCATTTGGTAAAGAGGAATAGCCTGACCAACATGCTTAACCAAAGTAGTTCTAGCAGCTTGAGATAAAAGTCTATGAAGCCAAGAGGTAATCCTAGCATCAACAGCTTGGAAAATACCCATATGGGTCTGGATCTTAGAGGTCTGAAAAGCAATAGGGGGTACCAAGATACTTCTCTCCTAGGTCTATGTTATGGATGTCAAGAATGTTAGACAAATGGTTCATAAGAGGAGCATGCAGCTTTTTACTAAACAAAATTCCAGATTTATCAAAATTGATTTTCTGGCCAGAAGCTAAGCAATACTTTTGGAGATAATCTTGAATGGTTCTAAAATCTGTATCAGTAGGTTTAGAAAACAAGAGAGAATCATCAGCAAATAAGAGGTGGGTCAAGCAAGGGGTATTCTTACAAACTCTAATTCCTTAAACTAAGCATTTACTGGTAAAATTATCAATATAAGCAGATAAGGCTTCAGAGCAGATGATATAGAGATATGGAGAGAGAGGATCACCCTGCCTCAGGCCTCTCTCAGGTTTGATAAGGCCAGTAGGACTACCATTCAATAAAACAGAATATGAGACAGTGGAAACACATTGATAAATCAGATTAACCTAGTGATCAGATAAACCCATTTTAAGTAAAACTTTACTAAGAAAAGACCACTCTAACTTATCATAAGCTTTATACATATCAAGTTTGATGGCAGCAATGCCCTCCTTCTTCTTATGATCGTTGACAGCATAGACATCCTCATTGGCTAGCAGGATATTATCAGAAATACTTCTTTTAGGGACAAAAGCACTTTGATTTTGGGATATGATATTGTCCATCAGAGGTTTGAGTTTATTGGCCAGGGTTTTAGAAAGGATTTTATAGATGTAGTTACATAAGCCAATTGGTCTATATTGGGAAACTAATTCATCCAGAGGGACCTTAGGGATTAAGGCAATGTTGGTGGTATTAAAGACTTTTGCTAAATGACCAGTTCTAAAATAGGTTTGGGTCATATCAATAACAACTTCTCCAACAATATCCCAGTTTTTCTGGTAGAACAAACTAGTGAAGCCATCAGGGCCAGGAGCTTTTTTACCACCCATTTGAAAGACAGAATTTTTTATTTCCTCAGCAGTGAGAGGGAGATTTAACAAATAGTCATTATTAGGGGAGAATTTGACAGGTAAGTTTTCTAAAACTTCATCTTGAAATTGCTGAGGTTGGGAGGAGTGCAGGTTTTTAAAGTAATATACAAAAGAAGTACCTATACTATTCCTATCAGTAAACACGGTACCAAGAGAATTTTTAATCCATCTAATGGCATTCCTTTTTATCCTAAAGAGAGTGACTCTATGAAAATAGGGAGAATTCCTGTCTCCTTCCAGAAGCCAAATCTCCCTAGATTTATCTTTCCAGTAAAGCTCCTCAAGGTTATACAGATATTTTAGTATAGACCTTAATCTAGAAGTAGAGGAGGAGTCAGAGGGATTGTGGGTTTGGAGATCAACCAGTTCTTCTCTAGTGGTTTTGATATTGGTTTGAAGGTTACCAAAGGAAATCTTGTTCCAGTCCCTAAGGCCTTTTTTAGTGTTAAGCAGTTTAGCTTTAAGTTTAAAAGCAGGGGAACCAATCACATTGACAGACCAAGCATTAGCTATAATATCCCTACAGGTAAGTTCCTCCATCCACATGGCCATAAAATGGAAAGGTTTAGGCATAAAATTCACTTCAAAATTGAATCCAATATGCATGGGGCAATGGTCAGAGGAGTCCCTAGGAAGATTATTAACACAAAATTTAGGACATAACAGCTCAGCATAAGGATTAATAAGACACCTATCAAGTCTTTCAAGAATGAGATCAGGACCTTGTTGCATATTAGACCAAGTAAACCTAGGGCCAGAGAAACAAGGATCATGTAAGTCAAAAACATTGCAGAAATTCCTAAGATTAAAAAAATCAGTGTCATCAACCTCTAGACCACCATTTTTGTCCTCAGGGCCTAGAAGAGCATTAAAATCACCTACAAAGAAAGCTGGTTCATCTACTGGTATAGGTGGTAAAAGGCATTGGTTTTCCCAGAAGGCTTGTCTAAAGGCACTGTTAGGATCTCCATATATGAAGTAAATGTGACAGCTTTTGGAATGTATGATATCCTTAGTTGTGACATAGATGCCCCTATTATTAGTGGAAACAGTGGTAAAGTCGATTTCCTTCTTCCAAGCTAGCACAAGACCACCACTTCTTCCTACACATGGCACATGAGCAGTACAAGGGAAGCCCATATTCCTCAGTTTTCTAGCAGCAAAATCATTTTGCTTTTTTTTTTTAGACAAGAAAATAATGTCCGAGTTAACATTCCTAAGGAGGATGCTAAGTTCCTTATTAGCCGATTTTTTACCAAGACCACGCACATTCCAACAAACAATGTTCACATTATTGACAGGAAAAGAGGAAAGATCAGCATGAGAAGAAGGAGAGATAATAGGGGTAAAAGAAGAATGAACCTGATTAGCAGAATCCTGGTTTCCATTAGATTGAGAATTGCTATTTCCACCAGCAGAGATAGTTCCTTGGGTAGCATCAAGGTTCAGATCAGCAGCCTCATGAGAGGAATTATTGCGGACACCATTACCATTTGAGGCAGCATCAGTAGGTACAGTGAAATTTCCAAAATCATCAGGAGAGGGGTGGGTATTGAATTGCATTGGGACAAGTTGAAGGTGGAAATGTCACCCAATTGGGTGATGGGAGGGCAAAGAGTAGAGTAATCTGGTTCAGGGCTATCAATTTTTGGAGAGATGGTAATAGAATCAACCAGGAGAGAAGAGGAAGATCTAGTTATCTTTCTGAGCTCAGCACGGGGATTAATTTTTCTCTTTAAACTAGAAAGAGCATCATGTTCATCTGCTAAAGATATAGCTTGCTCTTTTGATATAACAACTTTTTGAGTAGGGGTTGCCGCCGTCTTAAATCTTCTAGTTGAGTTACTGGTACGGATCGGTCCTGAGTTGCTGGATTCAGGGCAATGATTCAGAGCAGGAAAAACCTCAGATGGACTGGAGACTTTCTTCAAGATAAGTGGTAAGCCATTGACCAAAGGAATAAGTTGCTTGGTTTGATTTGTTTTTTACTTCATGAATCTTGAGAGTAGTAGATTTACTACCAAACAGGCCCATGTTAATCAAACAATTGGGAGATTCCTGGTTAGTAACACTTGAGGTTTGAGTAACAGCTGTAGCCTTTCCTTTACCCACATAACCATTTGATACCAACATTTGACTTTGTGTATCTGGTGATATTTCAACTTGAGTCATTAGAGAATCAACAGCTGAGATGTTTGGAGAAATTATTGGAGGCTCCTGTGCTTGAGTAGATGGCATCATGAGTCTAGAAATTAGTGGGTAAACATATTTTGATGCCGACGAGCTAGCTTCCTTGATAAGCCTTTGTTTTGCTAGCCAAATAGGACAAACAGTATCTTTATGATTAATAACACGACAAGAGTGACAAAAATTCCTTGGGACTTTGAAATACCTGCATTCAATGAGAAATGGTTCTTCTCTTCCTCTAGTAAGAAGTGGAATACCAGTTGGGAGATCTCGATTGATGGGGATTCTCACATAGATTTTAACATTCTTTTTGAGAGAATGACTACCATAAAGATCTTTAGCATCAAGCAGTTCTCCAAGATTGAGAGTAAGCTGCTTCAGATCTTCAAATTCAACACATTCTTTAGGAACATTGCATAAGATAAGCCACATCATTTCATCATCAAAGGAAGCTTAAAAATTTGTGGGCCAGCCAGTTGGTGGAACCAATGGTAAGACTATCAGGAAGCCACAGGCGAACCAAGGGCGTTGTTCATTGACCCTGATGAAATCACTTTCGGTTAAGAATCTGATAAGAACTTTGTTTCTTAACCCGTTAAAGTTGGTAACAGTAGGAGTCTGAGCTAGAGGCCATTGAGAACAGATATAGTATCTGATAGAAGAGGTGGGCACTAAAGTCTCACTGCAAATGTAACCCAACATACACCATTTCCAGTTAGTGTCATTCTCAGCTAGAACAACTGTTTTATCGATGTAAACTGGTTCAAATAGGGAAGCAGGGAGATTTTTGAGTAAGGTAAGCTTCTCAGCCATTTGAGAAGAGAGGTTTTGAATAGAGGTAGCAGAATGGGTTTCACTTGTAGAATTTGAATCCTCCATATAGGTAATAAAATAAGTGGTGAACTTAAGGAACAAGTGTGTATCTACAATTCTAGGATTGGATGTTGGGAAAATATATATTTGTATTTGGAGTTGATAATGCCAAGATACAATGGGGATCAGAGAAGAATAAATACAGGTCATGAAGATATTCAAAGATAGGTAAGCATAAGCCTGTCTAGAAGACTGAACCTTAAAAAAGGAAAATCTGATAAGAAAATTATAGGTTCTGTTGGTAAAGTAGGGATGAAATTATGAAAGATTTAGGTTGAGTAAGTGTTGGTAAGGTTCAGCAGCAGTGGTGTTGGGAATTGTATCAGTGGTATCTGCAGAATCCGTGATGGTAGTGCCATGCTGATAATTCATTGACGTAATCGTATCCGACAGGTAGGATAATAAGACATACGAAATAATGATGGAGATACAAGAAGTATAATAAATATAATGCTCATGCAGGGGAGGTTTTGTTTAATAGGATTTACGGTACACTTTTAATTTATTGTGTACTTTTGAACTGTGTAGCATAATATGAGTGCTTCCAAATGTAATAATGGTAGATGGGGTGTAATGGGGGGTGGTATGAAATATCAATGGGTGAGCTAAGTAGGTATTTATGAGGTCAGGATTGGTTTGAGTAGAGTATTGGTTATTTTGGGGTGTAGGATTTTGAGCATTGATTAGGAGGTGGTAGGTGCTATGGTACTTCATACATCTACTCGACATGCCCCAAAAGCCAATGGTGCCTCATAACAGGTGTTGCAATATCTGAACCTGCACAAAATCATAGACCAAGATTAATACCCAAGAAAAAAATGCTAGGTATGGTGGCTTGCCAATTTCACTCATAATGGTGGAACCATATAGGCTAGAAGTGGGTAGAAGATTAGGTTTGGTGTATTGGGGCGATAAGGTCGAAGAGATGCAATTAAGCCAGAACTGAAAGGTTAGAGAAAATTGATTGTATGGGATAATTTTCAAAGCGTCATGATGGTTATGAGTACCATGTATGGGATATTGAACCGGCGTGCATGGTCTAGAGACATGACTCTTAACCAAACACCATAAATGGCTATGAATGATATTAATTAGGGGCTATAAAATGGTTTTATCAGGTGATCGGAGAGATTATACCTAGAAAAGGCAAAAATTAAGAGTAGGGAGAGAGTTTTAGAGAATGGACGGTATCGGTAATCAAAACCTCCCTGGCAGCACACAAGATCCTCTTCCCGTCGTTCCACCACCAACATCAGCAGAATACGAGCAAGCCAAAGCTCTTTCCATGACACTACAAGATCAGGAAATAGAAAATTTGAGAAGAGATCTGTCAGAGGAATTAGACCGTCGTGCATTGGAGAGAATTCGTCAGAGACGAGAAAAATGAAGAGATTGTTGCACAAGAGTTGGATCGTCAGAGACGAGAAAAGGAGAGGATTGATGCATTGTTTGAGGTTTGGAAGGTGAAGCACTTAGAGAGGGTTGATCGGAAAGATGAGGAAAGAGCAGCAAGAGAAGAGAAACCAAGAGTTGTTGGGAGTGCCACTGAAAGTGATTCTGAAGATTTTGAGAATGGGTTTGAATACCCAGTGGAAGAGATGAACACCAGTGAAGAGGATTCCAATGCTGCAGAAGAGCGGAAGAAGATGGAAGCTTATCACGACAGGAGAATGCGCAGAAGATTTGATGATGAGAGAGCCAATCCAGAGGTCTTTGCCAGAACCATGCGTGAAGGAGAGTAAGTGATGATGAAGAGATTTTGGAGGATGAAAGTGATGAGAGTGAAGGAAGTGGTAGTGATGGGAGTTCATCATCAGATGACAGTCAGGTATCTCCTGCATCGTCAGGAAGTGATTATAGCGAACAATATGCAGGGGAGGAGAATTGGGGCTACGATGAAGAGGACTTTTAGGAGTCCCTTTTGGAGTACTGAAAGCAGCCATGTCTTCAGAGTTGGGACTAATTTTGAAGATGATTAACAAGTTTTTAACCAAATGGCTTTCTCGGTACTTAGTCTTCTCCTTCTTTCTGTTACTATGGATGATGATAATCTTGAAATTTGTTTGCTTCTTCTCTTGGCGGCCGGGTTTGCTTTTGGTTTTACTAGTGGTTTGTTGTTGATAAGTAGTTATGCTCTCAGGAGTGATGATGGGGTAATTATGGTTGATAAGTTTGAAAGTATTTTGCTTAGATTGAGGACTGCGAACCTCAGGAATTTCAATGGCTTGTAATAATTGGTGATGTGTGTTCTTGTTCTCTTGTTCTTTTCCAGTTATGGTAGCAGTAGTGTAAAAACTTTGAATGGTATTTGTTTGCTGATTTTGAGAGTTAAAATAAGTGTTCTTGTTCCTGTTGATTTCAGTATTGATGAAAGTAGCCTTGTAAATACAGATTTTTATGCTAATCCTGATGAAGTAACTTAGAAATCCACAGATAGTAGGTAATAGGAAATTGAATTGAGTAAGGCAGGAAATGTTTAGAGAAGGTAGGAATTGCATTAGAGAAATTTCCAAAATATTCACTGAGAAAAACGTCTTACATCATGCTTACTGAACAGAGCAAAACCAAGCTTGAATAGCTGTAGGTTTTGTTCTCGCCCGGTGTGAATTCTTTTGGATGTCACTTTGGACCTCATCCATGGGAAAATGCATTTCTTATTCTGGATATCTGGATTCCACACCGTTTCGTAGTTAATGAAGGGCGCGTCTTGGTTGTATTACTACTGCTAATGTTACACAGATTCCGCTAGTTGTTTGTTTGCCGCCTTTATAAAGCAACATGCATACCAATTACCAAGTATTTGATTTCACAACTCTTTGTCATGTTCTAACTTTACTACTTGGCGTCGCATGTTTTAACTGTATTACTTCACGATGGGGATCTGATCACCTTCTATGCAGCACCTTTCTCCCAAAGCTCAGTGTGGGTGAACTGTGAACGGCTTGAAAATTCTCTGTAGCTTTGTCATTTTACGTTCTACATTTACATTTTGTATATTTTAGGGCAAGAGCCCTGGTTTTCTGTTTCTGTAGGGAGAAAAGAAGAGTCCTATTATTGTAGCACTACAGAACTCCACTATTCTCTGTTAGAGAAATTGGCTCACCAAATGAGATTGTATCAACTTGAAAAGCATGATCCCCGATGTAAAACTTTAAAAGCTCCATAGTATTAGTATAGGCTTCGTTTGGTAAGGCCCAAAAATGCACCTTGGACTTGCTCTCTTGCCAATTCCCAGCAGTATGGTCTGAAAGACTCTGGATACTGGATAGCGGAATGATAATTGGTAGATTCTAATGGTTTTTATACCTTCAATTCTTAATCTTCCAACGTTCACAGAAAATCTTGTCTAGAAACTTGCATGTGATTTCACCCCTGGATTTACATTGATCCTCATCATGGACTTTTTTTATTTTTTTGATCGGCGCTTCATGGACTTTAAAAGAGTATGTGGTCTTGTTTTTTCCGGAGGCAACAACAAAATGTTCATTGCGTATACGTTCTTTCAGAGATGTGTTCGTGAAAGCAGTTTTTTTTTTTTTTTTTTTTTTTTGATTAAAAGAGAAGTTGTATTAAGAGGATTAATAAGATCAAACTTGAAATTTTGTTGTTCATAGAATGAATTTTAATTTTCCCGATATCATTTTGTTGATAGAGAGTTATGTGAAGTTGATCTTCCATTTCGTCGTGCCCTACTTCCAAGTTTCAAATGAGGAGTACTGAACTAATTAGTAGAAACAAAATGTTTATTTTTGCTTGAGAAGATAGGAAAAGTGATGGACCATACGGACCATACATGTGTAGGAATGGGGTCTTAGTCAAGTGGTGGGATCCACAAGGACCGTTCATTCATTCATCTGCTATCTCTTTAAAGTTACAAAATGGGACCCAAATTGTTTTTTCATTTTCTCTGCACATCAAAATGGTTCCTAGTGATTGGCCTATGTTCACAAACATGTTTAACTCTTTTAGGTAAAGAGTAGCTTCCACCATTAAATCTTGATGTTGATCAAAAAGTACAGTCAAGATATTCATCTCAAAGAGTTCAAACGTTATGTTCATATCTTAACTCACCGTATCCTATATGTTTTTTCTGAACTGGCTCATTTTCAGAAATTGGCCATGGATTACTACTGGTCATTTACTATACAGACGCAAGTATGAATCCATTATTATTCTTCCTTCTCCACTCAAAAAGTTATTGTGTTTGACAATCAAAAGCATAGGTTTGATTATAATATATTCCTTAAAATAAATAATCTGTGTAGTGGTAATCCTTTTGGTTAATTATGACACATGATTAAGACAAAGATCAGAATTAAAAAAATCCCTAATCATGTAAAGAAAATCTGAAATCTCCCACCTGGTCGTGGAAAAGGATTGACATTTTCTTTTTGGTCAAAGATCTCCATAAGTCTGCCTTTTATTTTACGGATTCTGCGTATCATGCTTTTTGGCTGATCATCAATTCAATATATTAGTCTAACTCGAGTGAAGTATCGTATTATTATTCTTTAGACCGCCCGTCGTTCCGGTGGAGATTTCATTTAGTACGCATAAGATTTTTTTTAAAGGGAAAGCAAAAACGTGAGAAAACCGTTGTCAACTCATTCAATAGTAGTAACTCAATATAATTTTCCAACTCGGGCTAAAATAACCTTGCTAGCCACACAAATGTCTCCCACGCTCAAAATCGAGTCTTAACTTGCTGTAAGGCGCATGAAAACCTCCTCATCTTCCTCTTCTTCTGCAAAAAATCTTAAACCCTAAAAGTTAACAACTCAATCAAATCAGCCAGACTGGTTTTCTAATTGAAAAAACTAAATTTAAGGAATCAAACCCTACTTGAATCAGATCTGGAAGCTTAGTTGGTTCACATGGGTAACCGTGAAATTTCACGTCAGCATATGTCACGGAGAAATATTATGCATGTTCAAACTTAAAATCAAATAACTTGTGATCAGCAATGGAATCCTTAATTTGTAATTATAATTTAACGGACAAAGCTCTTCCCTATATATAATATAATGATCAAATTCAAAATTAAGATTTCATCAAAAAGCGATAACGTACTTTGAGCTATGTTTTCCTTACAAAAATCAATGGAAGTTAAGGTTAGTGGATTGTTAAAAATGTTCCTAGATTTCGAAAACTTTCTAAGCCTTTCATGGTCATGGCGGTGTTCTCCAAGTTTTAGAAAAAGAAGAAAGCAAGGCTGCAAGAGAAGAGTTTTTGTTCGTGCGTATGGATTGGCAAAAAAAATTAGACAATGTTTTCTGGTTTTTTCAAGAAGTGTGCGTTGAGTTTGTGTTTCAATTAGGGCAATTTCATCCAAGTCGGCCAAATATATTAAACATGTCCTAGTTAATGAGTTAACAATGATTTTCGTTCTCTTTGGATCCGTTTTTGCTCTCCCTTTAACAAAAATCTATTTAAAGGAGAATCCTTTAGGCTGAGGCGGCACCATGCTAAACAAATCTGGTTAATTTTGGGCTTAGGCATCTTATTTAGGACTTATTAAATTTTGCTTACATCCAAAGGCGATATGAGATGTCTAATTTGAGCAAAAATATACAATTATCCTCTACTTATCTCTAATTCTAATTACTATAAATAGAAAATTCTTTTTATTTTCATCACTTTTTCCGAACAACAAAAAAGATTAATACCTTAAGCAACAATTTTTTTCCATTTCCATCAAAATCTTTCCGAAAAATCCTACTCCAATCTTTTTTTCTAACTTCAAAAAAAAAAATCCATTTTTATCCGCTGATTTATTTATTTAAGGTAATTTTTCATCAACCCGATCCATCAATATCATCGTTTTTTATTGATTTACACATCTAAAGTTCGATTTTTGCAAATCTAAATTTCTGAAAACTGTAGATCCGTCGTATCCATTGATTCCTGTATTGTTCTCCGTGTCCGTGAAGATCATGCAGCGGAATCGATTCACAAAATACGTCCACAAACACCGATTCTGTTGATGTTCTTCATATCTAAATTTGACTACCATAATTGGTTTATAGGTTACTTTAATGTCGACCGATTTTGTCATGCAAATTTATTTTATTTTGGATTTTGTGTTGTGTTAATCTGTTCATTTTCATGTGTTTATCCACCGATTTCTCTCACTAGTCTTTGAGATTCCCATATTAGAATCAATATATATTCATATGTCTTAGCCACTGATTCCTAAGCTTTCAGTTTTCTGTAGATTTTTCTAGACAAAATCGGATTACATATACGTGTCTTCTATACCGATTGTGTGGGTTTTATTTTACTAGATTTTTTTCCAGTCAGAATAGGTATATATGTGTTTGTATCATCCATCGATTATGAGGATTTATTTTGTAATCTTTTCTTCTTTAGTCATACTTATTCCTTTTTGTTTTGATTTTCCTTTTTGTAGACATGAATTTCAACCACCTTAAATTTTTCAACCGAGATGTCCAACTAGAGGACGTTAACAGGAGGACAGAGGTAATCATGAGGACCCAATACAAGTTTGTGTTTGGTCGAGAGATCAAACTAGAGAACGCATTGGCTGTGGAAGATAAACTTGCTTATGAAGAACTTAAGGAGCTTAACAACTTTGCAAAAATAGGAGAAGAGAAATTAGAACTCGGATTGAGATGGAAGAGCCGTATCAACTTGGTGATGAAGCTTTAGCAGAACTTGATGTTGCTGATGCTGCCAATGTTGGTGGTGATGGTGGTGTTGCTGCTATCGATGGTGATGCTACTGCTCCAAATGCTGCAACTCCCTGATATTGATGCTCCCTAATGCTTTATTATGCTAGTTAGATATAAGTTTAAGTTTTTAAGACTTTAGTGGTTTGTAATTATCGAAAGACTTGCTTGGTTGATGGTTTTCTTTAATTATGGTACAAGGGTGTGTTGCTACAATGAACTTATGGGTTTAAATATAATTATGGAATGTAATAGGTTTATGTTACAATGAGTTTATGCATGCCTCAAATTGTGTTTTGTAAATACAAGCACATACTCAGTTTATATGACTATACCTATAAACTGATTCTCTGGGTTTCATCCTTGAATCAGTTTTTGTAGGTATTCGTATAATCCGATTCTTCAAGCCTTAAAATGTAAGTTTTTTGTATCTTTTTCTAGATAGAGTCGGATTACATGTGCAACAATATGAACCGATTATGGCCAGTGAAAAGTTCAATTATTTTTTTTGATATTCAAAGCTACAATCGGTAAATGTTGACAACTATAAGGATCGAATGTCTTTGGCATCAATCCATAATCGGGGTTTTTTGGTATCCACGAGGGCCAATTGTGCCCAATTATTCCACCATTTTCGAAAAAACTAGTTGTTGGGTCTTCCTCTATATAAGAAGGACCTCTTTTCCAGACCCTATTTGGCATTTCGAGATTCTGCATTCGCCGAAGACACAAGGAGCTATTATTCCGGAACCCTTTAGTTTGGCGGATCCTTATCTTGCTCAAAAAGGAAAGCGGGATCTTTCAGCAGCGAATTCCCCATACAGATAGAGGCCCCTATCAAAAAGATACTCCGAAGGCTTCGGGATCGAGGTCTCATTAGTTGGGTTAGCTGCTGATAGAGAGAAGTGTGTAGAAGCAGTTCCTTCAGATGAATCTAGTCGGTTAGATGGATCCTTAGATGTGGAATTCGTTAGCACAAATGGTATTGGTTTAAAGCGAGAGGGACCTGGGTTTGCGGATTGAGCAGAAGCTGCTGGGCTTGACTTCGAATTTAGAGATTTGTTTAAAATAGTCACTAACTTGATTGAGAATAATGGTTTAAATTATTTATTTCTTACTCTGTGTGCCGCCCTATTATTCCTTGGTGCAGTTGCTAAATCTGCACAATTCCCCCTTCATGTATGGTTACCTGATGCCATGGAGGGGCCTACCCCTATTTCAGCTCTTATACACGCTGACTTCTCTGGAAAACCCCCATGCCAGTAGTTCAAAACAGGATTCAATCCTTTGCATGAGTTCCCCGGAATGCTGTTGGCATCTTCGAGCCAACCTGGAGTTCTTCTTCCAGTAAGACCACTTTTCCACTTGCACCTGTTGACCGAGCTGACGTTGTATTCTCTTCTCCAAACTTGCATATTGTATTCACTCCTACTCCATCCACTACTCAAACATCACACACCTACTTTCATATACTCTACAAACACACATTTCATACCTCTAGAAGGATGACATCATTTGACTCCGCCAAAGATTAGACTATAATCAAAATATGGTACAATGAAACCCGACATAAAGATGTCATAGCAGAAAGGGTTACACCCGAAATATTTTGGGGCAGGTGTGTATCAAATATGTGGTAGATTATTAAAATACAAAGTGAAGAACATGGCGAGAAATATGTGATAGGTTCCAACTTATCCAAAAAGGGATAACTGATTATGTAGGCATACAAGAGAATATTGTTTGCCGTAGCCCTCTAGGCTTGTCGATCCGAGAATTTGTAAGTATTTTTCGAATTTATGTTACATAATAAAGGTTGTTTGATCTTCCACTTCAACACTATCAAAGTAAGTTTGTGTTTTTTGTTTGTGTAGGAAGAAGTCACAAAAAGGCACTACTTGGAGGAAAAAATGAGAAGAATTCATATTTATGAAGTCCAAAATTCCAGAATTATATGTCACTCAATGTTCCTGACGGAGATTCTTCCAATGAAGGTGGAAATTTTTAGAAGTTTTAATGTACATATGGTGGGTAGATCTCTATGTAAATTCTCACGAGACTATAACTCGTCCACTAGGGTCATATAGGGGTTCAAATGCTTGTTGCACGTGCTAAGTGATCTGTGATGCCTACGAAAAGTGAGTTAGATTAACTTGAAATGAATGAGTATGAATGAAACATTTCTTTATAAAGTTGTCATAATCGATTTATACTACATTATTCATCAACCGATTTCATGTGTTCTTCGTGAATTTAAAACACCAACCCAGAATCGGACTACGAGTGCATGAACATTAACCGAATCTGTGTTGGTGTTTAGAAGAAAAAAATAATCATTTGTTTTATGTTTTCAAGTTCGATTAATATTAATTAATTTCACATCTAACACAGCTAATTAACAATTAAAATGATTAATTAACATAATTACTCAAGGATAAATTAGGAACGCGCGATTGGGGGATACTTAAACTAATTGGGGGATATAAATTACTTTCCCCAACCAATAGTGTCCGCTAATGGGTGTTTTTGGGGGCGGAAATCCTAAAATACCCTTCCATCTAAATTAAAATTTAAAACTAAAAATGAAAATGAAAATCAAATCCTAACAAGTTTTTAAAGATAGGTTAAATTGAATTGTTGTTGAGCAAGAAGAATAAGATGAAGAAATGGCTTCATTGAGAAGGTACATGATACCCAATCATATTTAAAGTGTTGTTGTTTCAAAACTTCGTTAGGGTTAGAATCATAAACTGAAACTTTTTCAATCCACTCTTGGCTTATGTTCATGATGAATACCCTATTGTTTTTTGTGTCGGCATAGTTTTTAGGATGAATACCATGCCGATACTAGTGCCGGCATGGTTTTTAGGATGAATACCATGCCGATATCTGGTGCCGGCATGGTTTTTCAGGATGAATACCATGCTGATACTAGTGTCGGCATGGTTTTTAGGATGAATACCATGCCGATACTTGCTATTTCAGACAGATTTTCTGTATGTTTTTGTCCTCAAACCGGCACGGTACACTTGCGAATCGACCATGCTAGCACTACTGTTAGAGCATAGCTCGGTTGAACCCACCAAGCGTTGGTATGTCAAGTTTGGTTGTCATATTTTAGTGAATCAAAACTCATTTAAAGAGTCGCTTGATTATTTACTAGAGTCAACTTCGTATAGGTTAGCTAGATAGTTACTAGGATATGAGACTTACAAGTATTACGTGAAGACTCGAAGAATGTGAAGAAGTAAAGAGCTACAACGACGACATCATCCTTAAACTTGAGGTTAGTGATATTTAACTTGAACTGTTTCATTCCTAACGTATCTTTCAAGTCGTGCATATTGAAAACATAACTGCGAAGCTGTGAATGATTATACTCTAGTTAGACATAGTATTAAGGAATTACAATACGAAGTATAACGTCTATCTTTTGAACTTCGTATATAAGACATCGACATAATCGTATGAATGCTATTGTGATTATGTATGGGTATGGGTGAAGATTTCGTCCTAGGAAACAATGTTTTTACATTCGTTTAAAGGAAGTACATTCATAAACTTGTTTTGTGAATCGAAAGGGAAATCTCTAGGCTTATTGGTATTGTTATTCATTGCAAATCTTTGGATTACCAATATGTGTGTTTAGTATAACCACTCATAACTTGTTTATGTATCTTGGTAAAACTATTCACAATGCCTGGCTTTTGTATTGGTATGACTTTTATTAGTGAAACCGATCTTAAGTAATCACCTGAGATGGTATGATCGATTTATTGACCAACTCTAGACATTGGGGAACCGATCCTAGTAAGAGGTGCAACCGATCAAAAGAGGGAATCGATCCTTGTAAGAGGTATAACAAGTTTTTAGTAATTGGGGAACCGATCCTATGACTTGTGCAACCGAATACAAGTTTATACCATAAATATGTGGTAACCGATCCTAGTACCTAGTAAACTAACTTTTGGTAACTTGCGTGACTAATCTTAGTACCCACATGGAGGTAGAACCGAAACTTGTTTTGGTAGAACCGTAAAACTCATGATTGGTGATTTGATAGGATAATCAATCACATAGTTCTTGGAAGTCAGATGAACCAATTTTAAACTTGTTTGGAAGTGTGGCAAATCGGTTCCAAGATTGTAAATATGAAAAAGTGAAAAGACGAGAGTACCCAAATATACCTCAATCTAAAACTTTTCCACCTATAAGTCCTTTCTCCGAAAGTGATTATCTATGGACTGAGTCGAGACAATACGACTAATCGGTTCACACTTCGTGTGATCGTCTGTGGATACGAGATCGAGACAATACGACAACAAGATAACTTGTGTGATTGACTATGGATACAAGATCGATACAATACAACAACGAAGTATGTTTACTTGGTAATAGGTTCGGACTTAACCAAACACAATAGGATTGCTATCAAGTAAATATGAATTAACGTTTGTGTATTTTACTTCTAATTATAATAAAACAATTATAATTGCGTAAATAGAAAAGTAAAAGACACAGCAAGATTTTGTTAACGAGGAAACAACAAATGCAGAAAAACCCCGGGACCTTGTCCAGAATTGAATACTCTCAGGATAAAGCCGCTATACAAAATCTAAACCAACTTCGTATAGTTGAGACCAAGCAACTAATTAAACCTATAGTTCACCTAGTTCCGTCTATATCCCTGCGCCTCCATCTTGCAATAAGTGACGCACTTGGAACAATTCCTTTGGTTCGTATTACAAACAGTAAAGGAACAACAAATATGTTAGGTAACAACTCTTTTCAATCAAGTGATATGAGTTTGACAAAAGGCTCTTCCGTTTATCCCAATAAACTCCTTTGTCAGGTTCTTAGATCTATCCAATAACAACTACAAAAGTAATTGTCAAGATTTTGCAATCAATACTTTGAATCACAAAGAAACGTATTGATGCCGATCTACTCAACTAATCAATCTAGATTAACATAAAGATAAACCGATTATAGTTGGATCCCTAGCCGATCAAGTTTTGTGCACACCAAAGATTATGAACCCAAATCAGAAATCTTCTTCGTCTTCAAATCTTTTTAAATCTTCAATAAACACCTGCACACAATCAACTTGAATCTCTTGTGATCAATCATACACAGAACGAAGTCTGTTAACAATGGATTATCACAAGACGTCTTAAGATCTACAAACAGTCTAAAGATCCCCGTCGAAACTTCGATCTAGTTTGAGTGAATCTTATATCAGAAGAGAAGATTCTAGAGCATAAACAAACTAGGTGCAATCAAAGTTCAACAACCGTTAGTCAATAAAATCAATTGAAAACTAATTATAAACTGCAATTATCTAGTTTCCCACCAACGGTACTCGTAGAGCTTCCCAATCCCAAAGAAGTCTTTAAAACGAACGGTCGTAAGAGATTTCGCCTAATTAGGGTACTTTCCTCTCCGAATAGACGGCTCCACCAGTAACAACACAACTAGGTAGTTTTGCTGGCTCTGAGGATTAGTTTGATCGAAATGAAAACTTCAATATTTATAGACCAAGGAAGTTTGGACACCAAGGAATTTCCAAAACCGAATATTCTCAAAGATATGCAATAATGGGAAAACGGTTTTCATAATTCCTGGAAATGCTCTGTCCAAATATTGACTGAAATCTCAGTAGAAAATCTCCAACTAGTAAATGCACATTACTAATTTTTATTTTCTAAAGATATGCATTTTAATTGCTGGAAATTAAAAGCATATAAAATTAAAAACCTTAATTAAAAGATTCTCAATTTATTTCGATCCGGGATTTTCCTTTAGCTATTAAGGAATATCTTTGAACAATAAAAGATAAGAGTTACTGCACATGTTCAAAGTATGTCGACATCTTTACTTTGTAAATTCTTTTTCATATTTACAATCTTGGAACCGATTTGCCACACTTCCAAACAAGTTTAGAATTGGTTCATCTGACTTCCAAGAACTATGTGATTGATTATCCTATCAAATCACCAATCATGGGTTTAAACGGTTCTACCAAAACAAGTTTCGGTTCTACCTCCATGTGGATACTAGGATCGGTCACACTAGCTTTCCAAAAATTGGTTGACTAGGTACTAGGATCGGTTACCACATATATATGGTATCTAACTTGTATTCGGCTGCACAAGTCATAGGATCGGCTACCAATCACTAAGATTTTGTTGCACCTCTTACAAGGATCGATTTCCCTACTGGTGATCGGTTGCACCTCTTACTAGGATCGGTTCCCCAATGTCTAGAGTTGGTCATACCAATTACAGTAAATCGATCATACCATCTCAGGTGATTACTTAAGATCGGTTTCACTAATAAAAGTCATACCAATACAAAAGTCAGGCCTTGTGAATAGTTTTACCAAGATACATAAACAAGTTATGAGCGGTTATACTAAACACAGATATTGGTAATCCAGAGATTTGCAATGAATAACAATACCAATAAGCCTAGCGATTTCCCTTTCGATTCATAACACAAGCTTATGAATTGTACTTCCTTTAAACGAATGTAAAAACAATGTTTCCTAAGAAGAAATCTTCACCCATACCCATACATAATCACAATAGCATTCATACGATTCTGTCGATGTCTTATATACGAAGTTCAAAAGATAGACGTTATACTTCATATTGTAATTCCTTAATACTATGTCTAACTAAAGTATAATCATTCACAGCTTCGCAGTTATGTTTTCAATATGCACGACTTGAAAGATATGTTAGGAATGAAACAGTTCAAGTCAAATATCACTAACCTCAAGTGGAAGTATGATGTCGTCGTTGTAGCTCTTTACTTCTTCACATTCTTCAAGTCTTCATGTAATACTTGTAAGTCTCATATCCTAGTAACTTTCTAGCTTACCTATACGAAGTTGACTCTAGTAAATAATCAAGCGACTTTTTAAATGAGTTTTGATTTACTAAAATATGATAACCAAACTTGACATACCAACGCTTGGTGGGTTCAACCGAGCTATGCTCTAACAATCTCCCCCTTTGTCAATTTTAGTGACAAAACTCTTACATCATATGGATAAACAAATTACAAGAATTCATTACACATACGCTTGATTCCAAGTTTCAACATCACAATAACCTTTAAGAGTTTCTGGATCTTTTCAAGTAGCAAAGCCCAGCTGTTTCTGAAAATAGTCAAGTTGTTTACCAAGAGTTTCAAGATGAGCAAGAAGATATTTTTTGTTAGAATTTGGTGAAATCCTTTTAACCGTTTTATTACTCGATTCACTTCCAATCATTTGACATATAGTCTTTTTAGAGACAGACGTAATGCTTCTCTTGACATAAAAATCATCTCCCGCAATGAATTCACAAATCTCTGTAATTATGCATGGAAAACCGAGATGCCTCTTTATTCCTGAGGAAGAAATAAAATCTAAGATTTTTATCATCTGACTGACAATGATTCCACAGATGTCAATTTGAGAGTTTCCTGTTAACAGAAAATAAACAAATTCTGCAAAATCTTTGTCCCAGGCTGACTTATCTCTAGTACTTGCAAATAGGGTTGCTAAAGCAAGTTTACCGAATACCCTTAGGTGGAAGGGTATATCTTTTGTTGGTAATCTACCGTTTTCCCACTCTGTCGATCTTCCAATGAGATGTGTTGAAATGATATCGTGCTCAATTTCAACTCCAGTAATCAAGTGATTACATTCCACATTGTACTCAATAGCATTAGAAATTATTTTACGATCAACATAGTAGAGTCCTTGACCAACAAGAGTAACAAAGGTAAGGTTTTTATGATCAACATTATGAATATTCGCATAAAAAATTCTTACCATATCAAGTGAATATTTTTCAAAATCAAAAAGCTTTCCCCAGTTTCGATCTTGAACAAACTTTACATAATCCTTATCTTGGACATTTGGATCGAATTTCTTTTCAGTAGTGAATTCCATCCTCTTGAGAGTTTCGTATTTCCTGAAGCATGAGCTGTCAACAAAACTAGTAAATTCATGCTTGTCATCAATACTGTTAGGAAATCTGATCCATACCGATATCATCGTATCTGACTCGGTCATCAGATGATGTGTCTTTTGATTTCCTCTTTCTCATACTTGCAAAAATATGAAAAACCCTAGTTACGGTTTCGATTAATCTTCCCCAATATGTTTCTGAACATAGCAATAGGTTATCTTTTATAGGAAGAATAGATATAAAAACCCGGAAATAACTAGTTTTTGGAAATTCTATCAAAATCAGAAACCGAGGCTTGTGGGGAAACAATTCCGATTTTATATCTAGGTCTTTCTTTTGGAAATCCGGTTTTTCATGGTGTGGATCTTTATCTCGGATTGATTCCATGTTTTTGTCCAAAAATCTGTTTACTCTTTTATTAACAGAATTTGATAACATCATTTAAAATTCACTCAAGAATTTTCCACTAGAGTATGCAGAGATAACTTTGAACAAAATATGATATTTGTTAAAAATACCATTAGAATCATAAACCCTGTAATATTTCAAAAGATCACTTGCTTCATTAAAAAAGTTGTGAGGTGTATGAAGCAATCCATTGTTAATAGAATTATTAACTGAAAAATCATTCCTTGTAAGGTTACACGGTTTCCAAAATCGCATCCTAGATAGCGATACATTGACAGTCTTAGATATGAAAATGTACATATATATACTTTGGTAGGATATCCAAAATATATTTAAGATCCCTGATTTTTCAAGAGCACAATAGCCATGGTTCATGTAATAAAAAATTATGAGAGGAATCTTATGCATTTTCGAGATACAACCTGTCTCATAGACCATTGTATCAATGTCACAGTCAGCATAGAACACAATGATATACAATCCTATGATATCCGACTGATTATATAAGTCCCCCAAGACATACATAGACCATTGTATCTGTTCGGTAACAACTCTTTTCGATCAAGTGATATGAGTTTGACAAAAGGCTCTTCCGTTTATCCCAATAAACTCCTTTGTCAGGTTCTTAGATCTATCCAATAACAACTACAAAAGTAATTGTCAAGATATTGCAATCAATACTTTGAATCACAAAGAAACGTATTGATGCCGATATACTCAACTAATCAATCTAGATTAACACAAAGATAAACCGATTATAGTTGGATCCCCAGCCGATCAAGTTTTGTGCACACCAAAGATTATGAATCCAAATCAGAAATCTTCTTCGTCTTCAAATCTTCTTAAATCTTCAATAAACACCTGCACACAATCAACTTGAATCTCTTGTGATCAATCACACACAGAACGGAGTCTGTTAACAATGGATTATCATAAGATGTCTTTAGATCTACAAACAGTCTAAAGATCCCCGTCGAAACTTCGATATAGTTTGAGTGAATCTTATATCATAAGAGAAGATTCTAGAGCATAAACAAACTAGGTGCAATCAAAGTTCAACAACCGTTAGTCAATCAAATCAATCGAAAACTAATAATAAACTGCAATTATCTAGTTTCCCACCAACGGTACTCGTAGAGCTTCCCAATCCCAAAGAAGTCTTTAAAACGAGCGGTCGTATGAGATTTCGCCTAATTAGGGTACTTTCCTCTCCGAGTAGACGGCTCCACCAGTAACAACACGACTAGGTAGTTTTGCTGGCTTTGAAGATATGTTTTCTCGAAATGCAAACTTCAATATTTATAGACCAAAGAAGTTTGGACACCAAGGAATTTCCAAAACCGAATACTCAAAGATATGCAATAAGGGCAAAAACGGTTTTCATAATTCCTGGAAATGCTCTGTCCAAATATTGATCGGAATCTCAGTAGAAAATCTCCAACTAGTAAATGCACATTACTAATTTTTATTTTCTAAAGATATGCATTTTAATTGCTGGAAATTAAAAGCATATAAAACGAAAAACCTTAACATTGTGAACCTTAATTGCTGGACTTGGTCTCAACTATACAATTTATCTTGTTGTCGTATTGTCTCAATCTTGTATCCATAGACGATCACACGAAGTGTGAACCGATTAGTTGTATTGTCTCGACTCAGTCCATAGACAATCACTTTCGGAGAAAGGACTTACAGGTGGAAAAGTTTTAGATTGAGGTATATTTGGGTACCTCGTCTTTTCAACTACTACCGGCATGCTCGATAATTAACTTTCTGTGCCGGCAGTGTACTTACAATTTCAAAATTGGGGGATATTGTGTATCGGCATGGTGAAAGTATGAATACCATGCCGATTTGGTCCCTGCCGGCATGGTATTCATACTTTTACCATGCCGACACTGAGTTTTTCAGGCGGAACAATGGCGGATTCAATGAAAAAAATAAATCAAATTTCAATATATTAATACCTATATATGACTAATTGGAGCACTTGTATATTCAGCTTGTTTACTTTCCTGGGTTGGATCTTCACCTAAACCTTCATGATCATAAATATCTTGATTTAATGTTGTTGCATCAACAAATTCAATGATAATGATTTATTCTAATGATTATCAAACTAATCTATTAACTTACCTAATTATATTTAACCACTAAACATGATTAGTGAGGGGTAGATTAGAAATTAGTTAAAATAAATGGATAAGGGGTGACTCTGATTTACTATTTATATCCCATTTTTGTCTTTTTCCTCTATTCCCCAATTAATATAAGTATCCCCAATTGCGCGTTCTGAATTAGCCATTAACGAAAATAGATGATTAAGGGTTTTTTATTTTACTTCATAATGACCCGATCTCGTATTTTAGTGATAGGTCCCAAATAAAATGCATGTACCCTGACTTAGCTAGGTAAATAAATTGAGTGATAATTTGTTAGAATACGGGCATCAACTCAAGACCAAATGGCAATGAGTGGAGAGGCCCTAAGAGATTATAAACTGCAGGATCTTAGATTGTCCAGACAATGTGGGACTAATAATCTCAACACGCCCCCTCACGTGTAGCCTCGTTGGGTCTAACACGTGAACAACTAAACCGGGTGACGTAGAGTAAAGGCGCGGTCAATGATTCGTCGCAAATAGTATGCTCTGATACCATGTTAGAATACGGACATCCAACTCAAAACCAATTGGCAATGAGTGAAGAGGCCCTAAGAGATTATAAACCGCAGGATCTTAGATTGCCCAGACAATGTGGGACTAATAATCTCAGTCAAATGAATACACAAGTTTTTTTTTTTCCTTTTTTTACGAGAAATGTGAAGTATGAAATGCCAAATTTGAGACCTTCCATCCAAAGAAATAAACATGTATAAGAGAAGTGATATTGTCAATACGCACATCTAATTATTCAGAGATGCTAATATGAAGATAGCATGCACACATGCGCATGCACACATGCGCATGCATAAGAGACTTGTGAAATCTATAAGAAAAAGATTCATCTTGGCACCCACAATGGAGAGATGATGTGTCAATCTTATGAGAAATATGATTGATTCTAAGTAGTTTTGAGATAGTATGATTTGAACTTTGAAACATCTTCGGTGGTTCCGGATGAATAAAGGAATAAAAAAATATTTATTCGAAAAAACAAGAGAGAAGATTATTTCTTCCAAGGAAAATTAGATTTGGTAATTTGTAATTAAAACCAGTCTTCTAATAAATTAAATTTATTTTTAATTAGAAAAAACGAATTATTCTGCCAAAAAGATCGTAGGGTGATGTCAGCGTTGTCAGTGCTATTTCGGACCCGACTCAAGAGATTTATTTGGGGTTTCGAATCAATTGATAGTTATGCACGTCCCATCCCCAATGGAATCAATGCTAGGCTTTTCCTATTTTATTTTATCGGATTTATCAAAAATGGAAGAATGCTTAAAATTATGGACAAAGATCCTCTTTGTGAACTTTTAGAACAAGAGGATTCTCCTAGAGGATTTTTATCCCAAACCATACCATGTTATCCGCCGATTAGTTTAAGATGTTAGAGTTGGAGAAAAAATTCAAGAAAAATAGGAGTGTATCTTAAGTGCATATTTAAAGGACAATCATATAGGGTGACGTGGCGGCACCTCATCCCTCTTCACACCAATGCTAAAAATCGGAGTGTCATATGACAATTAAATGAATAAACACGTCTTTTGGATGAGAGATGTGTAACAAGAAAGGAATACCGCATTTGAGGTAGTCCAATAATCGCGTATAAGAAGAGTGATATTACTAATAGACACGTCTAATTGTTAAATCTATATGAGGACACTCTAGGGAATAGAGGGCATGTTAATTCTATATGAAAAGATACATCTGGCTAAAAATTTAAAGGGTTTTTTTAGTTCATCTCTCTAGCGTAATGTACAAAAACTGAGTTGGCTATTAGACATTTGGTGGTTGTAACAAGATTTACGGTGTTCAAACTCCACTCACATCAGGGCAGGGGATTTCTCTTTCTCATTGCTTAGTTACTTGAGTTTGTAAGTAGCAAACCTCTTTTTTAGAAAGAGGTTCTTTAAAAAAAAAAGTTACCCCTATTAAATAAATCATTGTAAATTGTAAATTTTATCCTCTTAAATTTTCTCGGTAAGTGTATTTCAGTCCAAAATTAAATTTTAAATGGAAAAGTTGATACTATTAACAAACTGTCAAATCACTATTTATTTTTTTAATAAGGGATGAATTAGAAAAATTATAATAAAAAAAAAAATAGAGTTATCCAATTGAAATTTGATGTATCAATCTCACAAGAGATATGATTGATTTAAAGTAATTTCCAGATTGAGTATAGATTGAATTTCAAAGCCATCTTCAGCAACTCTGAATTGACGTAAAAAAATTCGTACAAAAAAAGAGAGGGTAATTTTCTTTGAGAGAAAAATTAGATTTGAAAATAAAAATAATTTTCTAATATCAAATTGGGGAAACTTTTATCTTGTCTAATTACTTGTTTGTTTGGACTAGAAACCCAACAACAAGATTGAATACATCAGAAAGCCTAAATATGATATAGTATAAGTTGACTACAATAATAACTTTTTTTTTATCCAAAAAAAGAAATTAATTTCAAATTTTCCGCCAAAACAATAGAGAAAAAAATTATGCAAAATCCAAATTCCCAAAATATAGGTTATTTCTTATTTATCACACAAGTAACTCTTTTATCTCTCTTAAAACATAGGTTGGAAAATCTAGTTTTAACAAATAGAGATGACATTAGGAGATTGGATAAAATCAAGTTTTTACCTGTAACATTAGTAAAAATTAAGTTTTTATATTGGTGAAAATCACATTTTCCCAGTAATAACGTTAGATGAGATTCGCGAAAAATCAAATTGTCACTCGTATTAGGTTTCCAGAACAAAACAAAATTAGTAACATTATAAGAAATTTATATTTTGCCAATAATAACGTTAGGCTAAGAGCACCTCCAATGGAGTATGGGTTTTAAAAAATATTGATGCCACCTAGGATTTTAGAAACTCTCAACAAAAAAAACCTCTCCAGTGGAGGTTGGATAATAAAAATTTAATATGAGGTGGAAGTTTGAGTTTGGAGGAGAGTATGGGTTTTTGGAGACTCCCATCCATACCCATGTCATCAATTTGTTATTATTTTAATTAATTTTTTATATTTTGTTTATATAAATAAGCGACAAGTATATCAACATAGATATGGATACAACTACCACTGGAGATGCTTATCAAAATAAGATTTGTATTTGATTCTATGTTATTAAATACCATTTTTTTTTTGTCTCCATATGTGATAAATACTCATACTCCATTAGAGATGCTCTAAGAGTTAGTAAAGAAGTTGTTAAATTCATTGACCGTTAATATATGAAAACAAAAAAATAATAATGATTTTAGAAAGATATTAATGGAACAAGATTAAATTTATAAGTTTTTAGTTACGTGAGTATAGTAATAAGGGTTATATTTGACGTTACAAGAATGTCAAAATTGTAAATTAGTTTATCTGGTTTAGTTATATCTAGTAGTCATGCACTAATAATTATATAATAAAATCAAGCCAAACAATAACCAAATCATAAGACTATATTCATTATGGAACACTACTAAAAGGGACCTTTAAAGTAGTAATCCGAGCATATGGATTTTTCTGTTCAGATATTTGTTCGTTATTTTTGGGTTAAAGGCGCTATCAATGTGTGTAACTCACAATATTAGGCATCGGTTGGCCGAACGGAGTATAAGTAATGATATACCTTAAAATTATACCGAGGCTTTTTCGGCATAATTGACTCCAGAGTTGGCGAAAAATGCCAAAGTTAAGCGTGCTCAGGTGGGAGTAATCTAGGAATAGGTGATCTCCTGAGAAGTTTTTGGTGGATGATCACAGTGGTACCCGTAAAAAAGTTCCACAATGTTGGATAACCGCAGCAGCTAAGTGGGGACCATATCGGTCGAAAATCGGATCATTACAAATGGTATCGCCGATAAAGGGTCGCCTATCGAGGGTGAGAGAGTACATTGAACAGGTTGGGTTAGGTCTGGTCTCATAAATGGTAAGGAACGTCAGATATGTTGACTTGTATATTTTTCGGAGCCGAGGACGACTCTAATTTAAGGGAATGAGATTGTAACGCCCAACATTCTGAATTAGTTGGTCGAATGGAATATAAGTAACGTTATACCTTAAAATTACACCAAGATGTTTTCTACACAGTTGGCTCCAGAGTTGGCAAAAAGCTCTATAGTTAAGCGTCCTCGGGGGAACTAATCCATAGATGGATGACCGAATTGGTGTCCGTAAAAATTCCACATTGTTGGCTAAGTGGGGACAGTAACGGTGGAGAGTTGGGCCCAACAATAACGGTGATGAATCGTGTAATTACAAATGGTATCAGAGCTGACGAAGGACCACTTTTCGAGGGTGAGAGAGAACTATGAATGTGTTGGGTCAGGTACTGGTCTAATGAGTGGTAGGAAACATCCAATATCTAGGCTTGTATATTTTTCGGGGCTGAGGACGGCTCCAATTTATAAGGGGGTTGAAATTTGGCCGAGTGAAATATAAATATCGATATACCTTAAAGTTAAATCAATGCTTTTTCAACACAATAAGCTCTAACGGTTGGTAAAAAGCTCTGCAGTTAAGCGTGCTCACGTGAGAATAATCCCAAGGATAGGTGACCTCCTGGGAAGTTGTTGTCGGATGACCACAAGGGTGCCAAAAAAAAATCACACACCGCTATATAAACGCAATGGCTAAGTTGAGACTGTTAGATTTTGTTCCGTTAATTTCCAGAATCTTCCTGAACGGGTCAGAAACATTACTTGGGGTGTTTCCCAAGTTATGTGGTTTTCTAGTTAAGTCGTTTATCTAATTTAGGTAGAAAACTAACCTAGAAAGTTTTTGGGGGACAAGTTTGTGTGATCTACAAAAGGACCCGTGGGGTTAGAGTTATAGATATCTTCTTCTTAGAGTGTTTACAAGCGTCTGTTTGTGAGAGAAGAAAAGGGAAGCTAGGGTTCTTATTGTTAGAGAACTTTGAGTGACTAGTTTTTGTGAGGTAACCATTTTTGTAAGAGTTTTTCAAAGAATTAGTGAATCTTTTGTTTGTCGAATTGTTTCTTGTTTCTTCTTAGTTCCCTATATTGTGTTTAATCGTTAGAACATCTTATTCGAGACGAACAAGTAGTAGTGTTTCCTTGTTAAGGCTCTATTGGATTCTACGAAGACAATATCGGTGGAGAATCGAGTCATTACAATGTTTATTGCATGAGAATTTTCAAAAGCGAGAACCCAAACTTATTCAATAATTTGTGGATTGAATTTTTGATAGTAAAAATTAGTCAGGATAAAAGGGACTACGAAAACAAAAACTCTTTAAAATTGTAGGGCCAACTTTATGGCGCTCATGGCCTAAATCAATTATCACCATGAAAAGTATCCACGAGATAAACTATGGATTCCTCTCGGTAGGTGCAAAAAAATCGTCTAAATTTAAGTCATGCATATACATCGGACGAGTACTGCTTTCACGGTAGGAAGTCGACGAAGAATCCAAAATTGATAAATGAAAGTGAAATTAGACGTAACTATAGTGAAATTGCAGGATTATTTAAATAAATTTGAAGTAATTTAAGTAAAATTGAAGAGATTTGAAATTCAAATGTTTTGAGTTGAGGCGATTGCATCAATGGACATTAATGCAGTGAGAAATAACTGTAACACTGTCTCTCAATGGATAAAGTCCTGGTTCTCTAATCCAAGTTCTCAGAATGCAGAAAATTTTAACAGATGGGTCTCTATTCTCATGATTGGATTAGGCATAATTTTGAAAGACAAATGTGAATCTATGTTTCAAGGAAAATCTCTTAAACCCATACAATTCCATATGAAGAGTTAACTATCATCTCTCCTCCAATGTACCACTAATTATGAAGCATTTTTTCTGATGACGCTATTACATCTCGCTTTCCACGTATGCTAGATAATGATATTACTGAATCAAGGCCGTGACTGTTTTATTATTACTCTACGGTAAGATATATTTCCATAAAAAAAATTTTAACTTCCGGTGAGATGACAAAATTGACATGTTTTGATACAATGACGGATGCTATTGCCTAGTACCTAGCCGCTAGCCAACTGGGGCCTGAGCATTGGCATTGTTCCAACTTCCAACTTCCAAGTAAGAACAATTAGCTAAATATCAAAGTCGACACTTTAATTTGGCGAGATGTTGCCAAAACAGCAACAAAAACATACAAATGAAAGTAGGGTTACAGGACCACATTACACCAACCCTGCAACCATCATATTTCATTCAACGCTTTCTCCAACTCGTTTGGTTTTTCACCCTAAGAAACCGGGTTGTATATTCCACAGTTTCTCTCTTCTTTTATCATCACTGTCGATGCGAATCGAGTAAACATAACATTACTGATTTTGTACAGAGTGAAAAAGAAAGAAACGCCAGTAAGTAAAAGAGGACAGTATGGGAAGGATCATGAATACATAGGTTATATATAAGTACTACTACTAGTTATGTGGGCACATTAATACAGGAGCTGAATAGTCAGTGCTCATCAGTCAAGGTTGAAGTAACTCTGTCTCTTTTTTTCTTTCTTTACTTGTCCTGGTCTAGGAAGTAGGAAAACACTCTCACATTGAATTTTTGATAGACCCCATTCATGGCCATGGTTTTACTACATAACTCTGCAAATAATGGAGGAACACGTGAAGGAATGTCATCTCAATACTTTTTAAAATGATTGATTGATAGATGGGATGGCGGTGGTAAAAGCTACGAAAGAATGAAAAGCTGCATTCATTCAAGAACGTGCCAACCTCTCTGGTCTTCCTGTCTTCTGACGAGTCTTTCTTCTTCTCATTTCGTTTCCCCAGTGAACATATATTCTTCTCTCTTTAGTCTCTCTCTACTCAAACTCCTATAATCTTCTCTCCCTCTTTTTCAGTTTTTGTATCCAACACTTGAACAGTGTGGTGTACATTATACAATTTTGTGCTTCCGAAATGGAAATATTAGAGATTCCATATCAAGTAATTCAAGAGTTCAATTGGAGCACTTGATTCACAGAGATCATAAAAATCCCATTCAAGTTACTCCTCCTAATTATGTGCAACAGTTGCAATTTTATATTGCAAAATTCATTTTTGGCATATAATACAAAAAAGTACTAATTTAGTAGCTAAACTATGATTTTGATTTGGCTTTTGTTATGCTTTCTAAATAGATTATACTATCTTCTTGAGGAGCATATCTATTTTGCCCTGTGCATAGATATATACACTGGTAACACGAAACAGATGACATAAACCTATATGGTAGTCGCTTTACCATAAAGTCTACCTCTCGATCCAAAGTGTACATCATTCGAGGGTGCTAACAAGGGACACTAATTTATTTAGAAGTGTACTAAATTTTATACTTTTGTACCCCTATTAGGTGACTTATTTATTTTTAAATTTTGTCCCATAATAGATGACATATATCACTCAATAAGGAGATATTTTTAAAATTATCCTTTTAATTGATTATAAAAAATATAAGCGATATGCATAATTTGATATGCATGTTTATATTCTTTACGTATGTGTTTTAAAATGTTTTTCAATGGTATAAAGTTTGTGAACATCCATGGTGTAGTTTGAGAGATAAATCATTTTAAAATTTCACTAGTCATTATCCATAAGGGTATAATTATAAAAAATACTTAAAATAATTTTTTTCCTTTCCTTGCCTTAAAAATTGTGCAAACTTGAACTAAGTCATCTAATAGTGTGACGGATGGAGTATAAGAGAAAACATTTTTTTGTCTTAAGATTGGTACGCCCAAAGTAACTTGATACCCCTATTAGTAGCCATGCTTAAGTCAATTCATATGATCTTAAGATTAGTGGATCATCCAAAAATATCATTGTGATTTTGAATCTTGGCAATTTTAACTTGGAGACTCAAAATCTCACCAAAATTATATAATAAAACATGGATCACCTCGGAATACGTCGATCCATAATTTGGAATTTCATGTAAAAGTTGATATGTGGTACAAAATTTGCCTCGTGATCTAAAATATGACTTGTGAGTTTGTGACTCTAACTTATTTAGTGATCGAAAATTTACCTTGTTTAAAAAGACTAAATTTTGCCTCAAAATATACCATAGGATTCAAATTTTGATCCCAAGATCGTGGGCGAAGCCGGCAGATTGCAAGGATGTACACTACACTTACACCCCGTGCCCAGCTAGCTCCAAAGCCTAATTTAAGCCCAATTTTTTTTTCTCCTATTTACAAGCTTAATTTTGCTTATTTGCACCCCTTAAAATTTATTTGCAACCAAAATAAATTTTTAAACACCCGATTCAGAAATTTTGCCTCCGTATCTGCCCATAACCCACACACTTACTTGTTTAGCGATTGAAAATCTTTCTCATTTAAAAAGGTGAACTTTTGCTTCATAATATACCATGTGATTTAAAATTTGTCTTATGATCCAATAATCTATCACGTCCTCCGCAAGGGCGGAGCCAGCCCATTGCAAGGGTGTGCACTTGCACCCCTGCCCAGCTGGCTCCAAAGCCCATTTTAGGCCTTATAAGAATTTTTTTTTGAAAAACAAGTCTGTTTTTGTATTTTTGCACCCCTAAAATTTTTGATTACACCCATAACAAATTTTTGCACCCCCTCCCATGATTCTTGGCTCCGCCCCTGGTCCTCCATTGATTGCCTAATGACCCAAAAATTATTTGGCGACACATAAGTTACCGTGTGACGCAAAATTTGTAGTTTAACCTGGAAACTGTGGAATGACGAAAATCTGAGTTGTTATCTAAAGCGTATACCACTATGAATGTGACCCCTAAAAGTATATGTTCTAAAATTTACTTGGTGTTCCTATTTTGTTGCAAAAAAAATAAATAGAAAATTCTACGACCTAGATCTGCTATGTGATTTACCTCGTTGTACGAAAGTCGCACCTTAGCCCAAAATTTGTCAGAAAAATTCAAAGGCATATGACTCGAAATCTACTACTGTGTTGTGGGCATTGAAATATACGATGTGATCAAAATCTGCACCATCACCCATAAATCTACCTATATAAACCAAAATCTATCATGTAGGCAAAAATTTACCTAATTTTATCTATTTCGTGATCAATATTGTCATTGTAAGTTGCAATGTGTCGTTTGTCTCGCGTCCTTTCACTCAAGAGATGCTCTCAGAATCCAAAATAAACCACTTGAAGCTGCAATCTGTACTATTTCATGATATTAATAACATGTTCGTATACCACTAAGCAAAAATTGTTTGGGTACACAATTATGAATGACTTCTAAAAACTAAGAAGTTAATTTTTGTGAAGCCAATTATTGTTATTTCTGATTTCTGAGGCTAATTTCTGTTTTTGGATAAGCAGAAACACTTCTTGCACATGCCATACAAAATGAAATAGGGCTGTGAATAGGAGGTACCAGTTAATTTCGGGGTGTATCATTTTAAAAATATAAAATGTTTTCTCTTATATAAAATTTGGTACACCCTAAGTTAATCCGGAACCCTATTAAAACGATCTTGGAATCTATGCCATAATAAGATTTGGTGCCATATCGCATATCGAGATTGATGCAGCTGTGCGACATCTAAACCTTTTCCTTTTCCTTTTCTTTTAAGTCTTTCCTGTGTATTTTTTTCTTGTTTTCTCTTTTTTCACCCTTTTCCTGATATTTTCAGCTAAAACGAAAGGGAACTTGCTATTTCTATCTTAATATCACACTCAGCATCATCCTACCAGTTGTTTGTTGTTTGAGTAATTTGTAGTAAAATGGCAGCACCAACTACTTTCATGATCACTATCGGTAGTGGAGAGAGTGACTAAAAAAATTCAATTCTCGTTATTACTACAATTCTTTTGCTTGTTGCAGACCCACAAATCTCTCTCTCTCTGGGTGGTGATGATACAATGATATCATACAAAGAAAAAGATGGATCCTTATGAAAGCTCAGTTGCTAATGGCTGATTTTGAGACACGTTTTCTTCACTTCCCCTACATTTTTAAGGATCAACCCTAGTACTGCTCAATAATTTGTTTCTCATTTGGCCCCTCTCTCTCTCTTCCTCTCTGAATTACTATAGCTTCAATGGAAAATATGTACAGTCTTGATCCTGCGACAACTAGTACTGGATTTCATCACCAAGGACCACAACTAGTACTGGAAAAACTTCTTCATGGTCAATTTGAAGCAACAGAAGGAGATAATGTTCACGAAAGACACACTAGTACTATTATGGATCATCATCATCATCACCATAATCATCAACAGATGTCTGATGTTATCAAAGCTCAGATCGCTAGTCATCCTCTATATCCTGACCTTGTTTCTGCTTACATCCAGTGTAGACAGGTATGTATCATGATCATCATCATCTACTAGTAGTATACTACTCTTAACATTTTCTCTACTACTACTACAGGTTGGAGCACCACCAGAAATGGCGTTGCTTTTAGAAGAAATAGGGCGAGATCAAAGTACTAACAACCCGCTGCTTTGTGGTGGTGGTGTTTGTAGTTCTAGTCATGAAATCGGAACTGATCCTGAACTAGATGAATTCATGGTATAGTTGGTCATTTTATCTCTCTCTCTCTCTCTATATATATATAGAACTAATTCAAGATAAAAAAGAACTCAGTTATTGATTATGAATTTTTAATACAGGAATCTTATTGTAAGGTTTTGTTAAGATATAAAGAAGAGTTATCAAAGCCATTCGACGAAGCAACAACGTTTTTAAACAACATAGAGATTCAGCTTAGTAATTTGTTATTGTCCAAAGGAACTTCTTCAACCCCTACTAATATAGCTACTACTACAACCTCTGGTACTGGAAGTGGAAGTTATCACTCACCTGGTACAGTTTTATCTAATCATTATCTATACTGTTAGGTCTCTAATTCACTTTTATTTTTACTGTTAACAACTTTATTATTTTATTAGGTTATTTTGTTCGCGCAGGTTTGGTTTATGTATACATAGGATGATTATTCTAAATTTAGGGTTATGGAATTCAGACTCATCACAGTAGCCTTTAATATACTGAGATTGTTGGCCAGAGGGAGGAGTAGAGTTCTGCATTGTACCTATGACCTGCTGACCTAGTCTTGTGAATTTAAGGACCAAAACAGCACTAAAAGAAAATTTTACTCCATCCAGCTAATGAATCCAGCACTAAAATTTCAGTAGATATTTAGGAAAACCATGAACATAGTTGTTGGTGACTGTGTGAGTATAAACCCTGAATTACGAATATAGGCTTACTGTTGGTGTAAGGCGATATTAATTTTCTGAGTAGTTTTGACTAAGAATGAAATTGTAAAACTAGCTGTAGAGATATAAAATCTGGTCAAGGTTTTTTAGTTGGAGGAGTTTAATTTCAGAAAGGGATGAGGGATATAAGTTTGTGCTCAAGCACCATCACCAGCATACAGCAGCTAACAGTAAAACTATTAGTTTCTTCTGAACTATACTGAAATGCAATGGTAGCTATATATGTAGTATTTTGTTTACTAGTAATATCTATCATCCTTGCCGAATGTAGTTAACCTGTTGCACCACACAGCTCTTTTCCCCAAATTAAGCATTTGTTCTTGGAGTATTAACAACTACTAGCTAGATGCCAAAATAATAGTACGATCTATATCAAATGGCAACCACAATTGGAGCATTTACCCATTAGCTAGTCAGCAAGTCCTCGACTAAAAGTTTCTTTCTGTAGTTTGGATTGTACACACCCTTTACTATTTCCGGTTTTCCATTCACCCCGGTTATCTGGTATTGCTCCATTGTCTAATTTTCTGCTTTTCTTCCTTGTGAGATTGCAAAAATTTACCCAGTTTTTATTTTTATTTTTTGTATGATTCTTGACATCCTTTACATTCAAGTTATGAGCAGCAATGTTATTGGTTGAGCCAACTATTAACATGCTATTTTTATCTATTTTCATGAACCCTGTCATGTCATCCAATTATATTTTGCAAAATGCAGAGTCCACTGTAAAATGTTCTACAAATCAAGCTATAATGTTTTAGATATGTGTTGGATCACATGTTACTTATATAGCCTGTAGTCAATTGTTTCTTTTGTTGGCATATACCAACTAGTCATCAGGCCTCTTTAATGTTTTAGTATAGTTCGGTGACTGAAGAAAATGATTTTGAAGTGCATTTCACAGTTTCTAAAATCTTGATTTTGAAGTTCTGTCGACCACCATGATACATTCATGCACAGTTTCTGTATCCATGTGACAAAAAATTGCAAATTAATTTGTGAAAGTCTTGAGATGTGATAACTTATGAGCTGCCAATTTATGTGTTAATTAATACGGCCGGTGTCAATGCCTATCCACTCTCGTTTACATTCTTATGTTTGTTCAGTAATACCTTATTGGCACTCTACAAATTTAAGGTTCAAAGCACTTCCATCTGGTTTTATCATTGTGTTGTAGAACGTGTGTAGTAAAGATTATTCCTCCTTACAGACGGAGCAGCGGGGTCCTCAGAAGAGGAGTTGAGTTGCGGGGAGGCAGAAGCATCAGAAAGCCATGAATCATCTGCTCCTCGTGCAGCCGATCAGGAGCTGAAGGAAATGCTTATGCGAAAATACAGTGGATATCTGAGTAGTCTTAGGAAGGAATTCTTGAAGAAAAGAAAGAAAGGGAAGTTGCCAAAAGATGCAAGAACAACATTGATGGATTGGTGGAATACTCATTGTAGATGGCCATATCCCACGGTATCCCGATTCATTCTTTACTTTCTTTATTAAGAAATCCATTGCATAGCTAGTTAGTTGGTATATCTCAGCAGAAGTTAATGCACTAGGTAATATCCGTTTTGCGGGGATTGAAACTATTATGAAAATAGATACTTGAGATCTTTTTCACCTGAATAAAAATTGGTTGCATAATTGCAACAGGAAGAGGAGAAGATGAAGTTAGCTGATGTGACTGGACTAGACCAGAAGCAGATAAACAACTGGTTCATTAACCAAAGAAAGCGGCACTGGAAACCGTCTGAAGACATGCGCTTTGCTCTAATGGAAGGTGTTGGTGGTGGTGGAGGAGCTCCAATGTATTTTGAATCCAGCGGAAAAGGACCAGCAGATATCAATGACTTGTGTTGATGAAATATAACTCCGGAAATCATCAATTATCCTTGTTCCTAGTATCTTATTCCGTATCCTTGGCCAAAAAATTTGTGTCAATTTATTTAGGGCAATGCATATATCTCCTAGTACATCTCAACCTGCAAATATACATAGGAAAATAACAATTGTGTTTTTCTTTTACTTCTCTGCACATTGCAAGTGTTGAGCTTTATTATCTGACACAATATTCGTCACTTGTGATTGAGAAAAGAAAACATGGTACGCAGAGTAGATAAATATAGATTATGTAGTTTTCAATCCAACTTTTTGAATAATAGTAGCTCACGTGTCTATGTAATTGCCAATGCTAGAAATATATAAAGAAAAGCTCAGTGGAAGTGATCTAAAACCAATTGAACTACCAGATTTTCGCTGCAGCATTCCTAGCAGGAACAATGATATTATCTCGCCTAATATCCAACATGCAACTATAAATCCTTAGGAACTTAGAGTTTTTTTTTTTTTAAGACTGAAGATCATGTTCATACTTCATAATCATGTTACTCGGAAAAAACAAGTGAAAAGGAAGGACATACCAAACGTAATTTTATTGAAGTAAAATGGAAATTACACTTCACACACTCACAACATTCACAAAAGGAATTTTTATTAAGTGGCACCTCTCACTTTTGCAGGTTGATTCTGCGTTGAAGACAGATACAAATCCAAATTCTCACAAATCAGTGCTCCATGAACTAGTACTGGTATTTATCCTTACTTTTACGTGCAATAATCACCGAATTTATGACGTCGTCCATCGGATGAAAGATAGCGAGAACCTCGAAACCTGGTAAATCACTAGGCTCCACAATTGGATATAGGAAACCACGAGCACCATGAGCACTCCTCAACATTAATAAGGACCCTGGTGCCATGTACTTAGCTAAATGATCAATGACTTTGCGTTTATCTTCTTTGTTCAATCCAACTAAAGCAGCTAAGAAGACAACTTCGTAGTCGCTTAAACCTGCAGTAACATCCATAATATCAGTATCATGAAACAACATTCGCTTCCACAAGTCGGGATCTGCAGCGACCAAGTTAGAAGCCAAAGCATTGGCTGACCGGTCAATATCATAATTGTGAAACATAGTGTTTCTCAGATGGTATGAAGCCAATACTATCGATGTGAGAGGCAGAGGTCCGGATCCGATGAAAGCGATGTCACTTGGGTTTGGGTTTGTGATATAATTGCTAAGTATAGTATACTCAAGATGGCCAAGTTTGATGTAATTGGTGTAGTATGGAAAAATGTTAATATGATCAAGTGGGACATTGAAGGAACCTAATAGGGCTGAGAAGTGTGACTCTAAGAGACCTTCGGCTTCTCCACATAGACGAATGAGTTTGGAACGGATTCCTTGGACTTTTCCTGATAATTTGGTTACATCAATTGGAGATGGTGGCATACAAGTTAGGACTAGTCGAGTGAAAAGTGTGTTGACATCTTTTGAAGGTTTGAGGCTTTTCAAGGTTGATAGGTTGTCATAGATCTCACAAACATTTTGAATTAGCACTTCTTCTTGATCACAAGAAACCAAAGAACCCATGGCTGACAATCTTTGTAGTTTATGAAAATTAAGAGCAACAATTTGACGTTTCTTCAAAGGGGATGAAGTATAAATCGACCAATCAATCACTACAAAGATTTATTGATGCTGAAAAAAATTGTTACTTTGTAGATGACTGTTTTTGCTTTTTTAACCTCCAATGTGGTGGCTATTTATGGACAGCATTTGCAGCCTAGTGAGCACACAATATAATATAGTTGTTGTGAGCATGAGCAAGACACGCTCCTTTGGTTTGCTTTACCTAATCGTAGTGTGCGCCACACTAGTTGGATGACTAGCCTGACATTCATTTTTGAGTTTTCCTGATTCGGACTCCCATTCCTGTAGACTAGAGACTGGGAGAATTTGCTGAAGAACTTTCTTAATTACGGTTGACAGTTCACTTCGCCACGTTTTAAGGCTTCAATTAATTAAACTAACTACATTTACTTGGGCGGGAAAGTACTCGGTGATTTTTATAATCCATATGGCCTCATATCTTATGGAACGACAATATATGTTGACATATAACAAACCAAATAAACAAAGCAGAAAAATAATTAATAACTAATGGTTTGGTTTAGACAACAAATTAGGAATACGCCAATACTTTTGATAATGCAATCGCAAAGAACAAATGTAATAAACGAACAACGGATCTTTGCTAGGATAGTAGTGTAGTAATTGTGTTATCACAGAAAGCCAGAACCACAAAAGTGGAAAACATCAAAACGTATCGCAACAGTAATGTTAATTTTGTCTCGAAGTGGCGTATTCATTTTGTAATCCAACTTTTTGATTGCAAATGTCATTGTCATTATGATTAGGTTTATCACTTGTGATAAAAATACCTAGATTAGGTTTATGTGACATTCAAAGATCACTTGTGACTGTAATACCTAAACTTCAAAAAAGATATGTTTTTCTCAAGACTCATTCATGTGGTGTAACAATTGATGTTTACTAACTAAACATGGACATAGAGGCAGGCCGCAGGAGTAGCAGTTGTTTCTTCTCCTTTACTCCTGCACACTTACATTTTCTGCCAACACAATACCAACAAATTTTGACCCATTTTAGTTAGTTGGCTTTTTTGAGTTGTCTTGACGGTGTTTTGAGTTGGTTAAAATTTCTGCTACTTGGTGCTTTGCCCCATTTTGTATCGTGTGACTAGAAAGACCTTGTTTATCCTTTTGCATTTCTTTTTGTTTTTGAAGGTAACTTATATGTTAAACCCCAGAAAACAAGATTGCTACTCCCCCGTCTACCCGTAGCAATCTTGCAAGATTTTTTTTTCTTTCTTGCTAAAAAATTGATTGCAAGAAAGAGATACCCTCTGGTGGTGGTAGCATCGGAGGAATAGGTGATCGTTGTTTTCCACATTTTGTTTACAAAAAGGACCAATATTGTTTAGGAAATCCATTAGGGGAAGTTGAAACATTTGGCATGAGCAAAATAGTAGGGGCATTTGGAGGAAGACCGAAACATGCTAGTGAGGATAGCAATATTCTTAAGAAAGTAATGATCGTTCATTGGACTCGGAATGAAGACAATTTTCTGGTGAAAAATCAAATATTATTATAACTGGGAAAGAGTGATGCTTATGTAGCATGCCACTGTGCTTGTAATTGTAAGACCACCGCCTAAATAGACTTTTTGGTCGACCGAACCTTTATATGGTCACTTCAATGTTAATTGTCAGTCACAACAAATATACAAAAAAATCAAAATTAGTTTTAAGATTTTTCAAATCTCATGAAATTAAGGTTTTTCACGAAAAAATCAAGCAAATTGATAAGAAATTTCCATCAAACACAACCAACTGAATAGATTACCAGTTCAGAATTCTTCAAATTAGCCATTGAATCGACCAGAATCGATCAATTTCTTCTTCAAATTACAAAAAAAAAAAAAAAGGAAAAAAAAAACTCTGCCAATTTTATAAACTTAATCGAATTGACTCTTTTACACTTTGATAATTTGATACAAAGAAACTAACAACAAGTATCAGATAAACTATCCCGTCTTTTTAGTTTCTGCCGATATGACAGTTTGAAGATCGATTTTTGCTGAAAAAACAGAGTATCAAACTATCCCGTCTGTGAAGAAGACGACGTGTTATGGGTGCGGTGCATCACCCAGATATGGATATCCGCCTCGACCCGACCCGGATTTCAATAAAGAAAATCAAACAGAATCATCTTTCAATCTGTTCTTACATAATTATACATTTGGATCGAATCGGTAGCTTCAATTGTTCACGCAATCGTAAAAAAGAAAACCAACCTAAAAACTAGAGAGAGATATAGATTGTGATACATCTAATAAAACCCAAAATCAAAGTCTCATCACTATTTACAAAAACAAAGATTCAGAGAGTAAGAAAAGTGAGCTTACATGAGTGGAATTTGTAACTCCTCAAGTTACTGCAACTATTAACACATTGTTTGATAACTGTGAAACCTAGATAGTGGTAGAGGAATGTATAGAAATGTTTTGTTTTCATAGGCTGGTTTTGTAAAAGAACAATTGAAAATTTTAAATTGAAGATTTAAGGTTGCTGATACATTTTCCGAATGATTTGCCGGCAGGGGGTTGTTTCTTCTTCTGAATTTATGCAACGGCAGAAGTTGTTTCTTCGTTACCCTTCGATTTAGAAAGAGTAAAAACGATGAAGACTACGGAAGTAAACGCATATATTTGCTAGGTGTTAGCCAGGTGTAGGGTTTTGAAATTGCACTCTGCTACATCCACGTGCTAAGATAATTAGCTGATCACCTTAGTAGCGTAGGTACTAAGTAGTTTTTTTTTTTTTTTTTTTGGTCAGTTATCTTGATAGGTCATTCATAATTAGCTGCAGGTATTGTACTATCCATATGTGGGAGTGTTTGGGCATGATGTTCCACAATTCATAATTAGCTGCAGGTATTGTTAAAAATATTTTCATATCAATAAAAGTGATACTTCTTTTATTTGCACAATTTTAAAAAGAAACTCGTGAGAGAGTAGTTTTTTTCCTAAGAAAACTAAACAATATATGCTTTAAAGTATCTCCTTTTTAGATATAAAAATTAAAATAGAAAGTATATCTTTTTAAAAAACGGAGGTTTTTTCTAAGTAACTTTCAAATATTATACTACTGCAAGAGGTGTAAAATGTGCTGGCACACCGAGCAAATCCCATTAAGAAGCGAGCCCGCCGTGCTACGTGTCGTGCTATGCCAGAAATTAAGGCGTGCCGTGTTGTGTCGTGCTTGAGAGCGTGTTGTGTCGTGCTGTGCATGACACATTTATTTTACATTTTTCAAAATAAATATTTTCAGCATATTTAGATATTATATGTGTTTTTATTGAAATAATTCGACATAACGAAGATAGAATGTCAAAAAGTTGTTAAAATAAACACTCTTTTGTGAAATATACAAAAAAATGTGTTGTATTGTACCATATTGTACAATGTTTTATACGTGTTATGACGTGCTCTGTTAGCGTGCTGTGTCGTGTTGTGCCACGTGCTATGCCACTGTGCCGATTATCCTAGCCCAGCCCAGCACATTAAGCTAACGTGTTGTGCCGTGTTGGGCTAACTCACGTGCAGTGCTGGGCTGTGCCCGTGCTGACACAGCCCAGTTTAACCTCTAACTACTGGTTTATAAATATGAATTGGTGGTCAATTACTTGGAAAATTGTAATCTAAGTTTTTAAAATTTCACTTGAAAAAGACTTTTGATAAAATATAACCAAATTTTTGGTCGGCCTCCCCACTGCTGCAGCAGTAATCTAGTATATATCTGTTGTCATGTTACATGTGACCTAAATTGCAATTTCTAAAGCGTTCACGACGCAAAAACCTGTGATCTGCCTATTTTTCTGTTGATTACAGACAATGCAGGTGTTGGTCACTCTTATACTTATTTGGTAGTAGACACCATTTTTTTTAATAGGAAAATGATAATATATTAATTAAAAAGATGGAATATTGTTTTGATCACTTTCAATCATGTTAGTGATCCACACAGGCCAATTATTGACCCACTCTTTCTTATTAGTTAGAGTTCTTGCAAGTTTGGCTAAAGAATCAGTCAACTCATTTGCATCTCTATAGGCATAACTACATTCCCAAAATTCAAAATCTCTAAGCATAAAAAAAATATCTTCTATAATATTATTGGTAGTCCACTTCACAGCAGTTGAGTGACCTTGAATAACCATGATGACATTGTGACAGTCCCCTTCAAGATGTATTTTCCTTGCTCCCCTCTCCTTAGCCCACATGACTACTTCAAGAGCTCCCAAAGCTTCTGCTTGTTCCGGATCTACTACAGCTGCAGGGATACATCGCACTCCATTGCACCTACCTGTAGAATCTCTAGATATTAGACCAATTCCAGACAGTACTTGTTCATTGATGAAAGAAGCATCAAAATTAATTTTTTCTATATGACTTAGGGGGGTTTCCAGATATGTCTCATAGGATTAATAATAGACAATTGAGCTCTAGACATATTTACTGATGTCTGCCACTCTTCCAGATTTTTAGCTATGTCATCAGCAATAACAGTTGCATTAACATTCACATTATCAAAAACTTTTGAACATCTTGCTTTCCAAATGAACCAAGCTATGAAGCTTGCATACATGAAGCTCTGTTGATCCACCTGCACATTGATAGAGTTAATAGGGAAAATAACACACAACCACTGATAGAAGTTATAGTTACTTATAGTCTGGAAGAGATTACTATTGACCAGATTCCAAATACTAGCAGCAACAGGGCAATCTATAAACAAATGTTGCACATTCTCTTGGCTATTATTACACATAGGACAAGTGGTGTTCTTATGTCTAGTAAATCTAGCAACTTTATCCCTAGTAGGCAGGCAGGAATGAAGGCATTTCCATATGAAATGTTGTATTCTAGGTGGAAGTTTAGTCTTCCAGAATAAGCTCCAATTAATACTCATATTATTTCTAGAAGGTTGGGCCACTAAGGACTCATCTAGGATAACTTTATAAGAAGTTTTTACAGTGAAGGTGCCATTATGAGATAGAGACCATCTCATTCTATCTTTCCCTGTGAAAGTTATTCTAATACTAGAGATCTCCTTGACAGTGTTCTCCTCAAAAAGAGCTTGAAGAGTGTCTAACTTCCAATTTTTAGTATCCCTATCAATAAGCTGGCTGACTTTTTCCATCTGACTAGAGTAAAAAGTAGACTCAGGAGGTCTATTCCTGTTGGGTATCCAATTATCTTTCCAAATGTTGATGTTCTCCCCATTTCCTAACTCCCAGACATAATGTCTTTTCACTATCTCCAAGCCATGGCAGATCCCCTTCCAAACCCAAGAGCCCTGTTAAGGTAAAATATCAGTGAGAGGATTCAAATTATGAAAATACTTGCAACTTAAGATTTTAACCCATAATTCATCCTGATTGTTTAACATTCTCCATGCTAACTTAGTAAGGAGGGCTAAGTTTAAAATATTAGTTCTCTTAATGTTTAAGCCTCCTAAAGCTTTAGGAAGAGCTACATCAAGCCATCTCTTAGGATAAATACCCCTACCTCTATCATACTTCCCCCATTGAAAGTTCATCTGCACATTATCCATTTTATCAGTAATATTTTTTGGCATATGAAAAACCGCCAAATGATGGTTTGCTATATTACCTAGGATAGATTGAATAAGAACAGTTCTACCAGGAGGAGCTACAAACTTACCTTTCTAGATAGCTAAGTAACTCTTACAATTATCAATCAGATGACAAAAAGATTGAGATTTATCTCTTTGCAGTAGAAGAGGTACTCTCAGATATTTCTCCTGTAAGGCCATTCTTTTAATTTGCAAAATATTAGAAATAGTGTTTTTGATGTTACCTGGGACTTTAGAGCTAAAAGCAACAACTGATTTTTCATAGTTAACAGCTTGACCTGAAAACCTAGTAAATTGATCAATTATACCAGCTAGATGGTTAGCTTCTCTTATCCTAGCCTTAATGAACACTAAACAGTCATCAACACAGAATAAGTGTGTAACAGGAGGACTATCTTTGGTGACTTTAAAGCCATTAATAAGATTGGCATCTTCAGCACTTTTAAGGGCTCTAGAAAATGCCTCCATACATAGGATAAACAAGTAAGGAGACAGGGGGTCTCCCTGTCTCAAACCTCTTTGAGGATAATATAACTTACCTGGAGCTCCATTTAGAAGAATAGAGGTTGAAACTGTGGATAAGCACTGAAATATCATATTACACCAAGAATCACAGAAACCCAGAGCTTTAAGATTAGAAATCAGAAAAAACCACTCAACTCTATCAAAAGCCTTAGACATGTCAAGTTTTATTGCTATACCTCTGTCCTTAGCTTAGTTTTTTTCTTCAAAGAATCAATTATTTCATGGGCAATAACAATGTTGTCCTGTATAAGTCTACTAGATATGAAGGCAGTTTGATTAGGAGCAATGATCTTATGGAGAATTCTTTTTAGTCTAGAGGCAAGCAATTTTGAAATAATTTTATAAGCAACATTACATAAACTAATTGGTCTGAAATCAACAACATTTTTAGGGAAAGAAGTTTTAGGGATAAGAGTAGTAAAATTATGATTAAGTTATTTCAATAAGAACTGAGTTTCAAAAAAAGACCTAACCAAATTAACTACATCATGCCCAACAGTAACCCACATCAATTGGTAAAAGCCAGCAGTGAAACCATCTGGACCAGGCATGATCCAAGGTTTCATGTAAAAAAAACTTTTTTGACTTCATCATAAGAAGGAATTGCAATAAGCATGCTATTATCTTCTACAGAAATACAACTAGAGACATTGTTAAGATATCTCCTAGGGTTATCAGGATTGGTGGTTTTACTTATACTAGAGAAATGTAACAAAAGTTCATCAGCAATGTCTTCTCTATCTGTGAGCCATTCCCATATCTTATTTTGTAGAGAGTCTATCTGAGTCCTTCTTCTTCTAAAATTTGCTTTTTGATGGAAATAAGCCGTATTCCTATCATCAAATTTTAAATGATCATCTTTGTTTCTCTGTTTCCAAAATTCTTGTTCAGCATCATACCAAAATTTCAGTTTCTCAGTTAATTCCTTAACTTGTTTAGAGTTTTGAGACCTTCTATTTCTAGTCAAGACAACTAATTGAGACTGGATTTTAGATATTTGAGTAGTAATGTTACCAAAAGAGTTATAGTTCCAGTCCTTGAGAATATGCTTAGTAATAGACAAACATTTAGTGAGCTTGAAGGCGTAAGATCCATTAATACTACAATCCCAATTATTTTTGATTAGATCAGAGCAAGCATTATCATTGAACCAAGCTTTATTAACCCTAAAAGGTTTCTTAGTAGAATTACCATTTTAGAAGTGACAAGCATAATTGGACAATGATCACTACCTACACAAGTAAGATGATATAGAGTTGCATTACTATAATTATCATGCCAGTCTAGAGTTACACAGGCCCTATCTAACCTTTCTAAGAATAATTCATCATCCCTTCTTCTATTGGTCCAAGTATAGGGATTCCCAATATGGTTCATGCTGTGAAGACCTCTACTATGGATTAAAGCATTATAATTGTCTAAACCAGTTTGAGATGGTGTATTACCACCTTCCTTTTCATTCTGAGCTAGAATAAGATTAAGATCACCTATTAGGATCCAAGGGTTGTTATGATAGGCCCTTATGACATCTAAATACTGCCATTGAGAATGTCTATCATTATCATTTAAAGCTCCATAAATAAAGTAAACTAGAGAATCATTATTTTTAGAGTCTAATCTGATAAGACAATTCATAATGTTATATTTAACATCCAGAACTTTAAGATCTATCCTATCTTTCCACATCAAACACAAACTACCAGAGAGCCCAATGGGGTTATGAAAGATAACATTTTGAAACTTGAATCCAGAGATTAAAAAATGGGGGATTTTGTGTTTCCCCCTCAAAAAAGATAGCTAATTTGCATTACCCCCTTTTTAAATTGATAATTGGTGAAACCCCCTATCCGTTATAGCTGCCGTGACAACCTGTTAGGTTGGCACATGCTAAGCGCATGTGTGAAAATTTCCATGGTTAGACATCTATACCAATCCACACGATCACATAGTAAGAATGAAAACAAAATTGAACGGCTATCGTTATCTCTTCTTCTTATTCTTCTATATTTCTTCTCTTCCTCGTCTGATACTGTGCCGCCATTGGAGCCACCACTACTGTTTTTGTAGTTCTAGCAGTTAATTGAAGCTACAAATCAACGATATTGTAGAAGCGAGTAGACTATAAAGAGAATGCCATATATAAAAATATATGATAGAATTGAAGAGAAAACCCTAATTTGTGGTCATGGTGGCAATTCTGGATCTGTTAATAAATTGATAGGGATTAGACTGTGTATTTTTTTTATTGGAGTGGAATTTTTGGTAGGTGCATATGCTGGGGCTGGGTTGTACGGCACTGGTTCTTCTATATTTCTCCTCTACCAGCAGAATTTTAGATCTCCGTATCCTCTTCCAACAACAACTGTATCACTAGCACAATAGCTATATACAGAAAGTACTAGAAGAAATTATGATATTCGTTATTAATTATGATGATATCACTTACATTTTTATAAACAGGAATTGCAGGCCTATAGAATTGATGCCACTAGCAACTTGTAATCATTTTCCTTCGAATTTACTAATAGCACTGCACATGAGCTTATTCCTCGAATTTAATTGTCATGAACATGAGTATTAGTATCTTTATCCAATGAATTTGTGTCAAAATTTAAGGATTAGGTTTTTCTATTTTGTTATTAATGGCGGCTCTGGTTTTTCTCTACCGAGAAAGAGAGTTTTGACTTCTAACATTTCTGGGTTTTACGATTTTTACACTTTAATAGTACACACGTGCACTGTACGTGCTAACTTAACTGTACTGTCACGGCAGCTATAACGGATAGGGGGTTTCACCAATTATCAATTTAAAAAGGGGGTAATGCAAATTAGCTATCTTTTTTGAGGGGGAAACACAAAATCCCCCTTAAAAAATGCATTCTTTTAATTTGGTTTTTGGTTTCAGATAAAAAAATGATATCAGGATTATGGGCTCTAATCAAAGCTTGAAGATGATTTCTAGTATCTTTATTACCAAAACCACAAACATTCCAAGAGAGGATTTTCATATTTTCAAGACAAGTTTTATAGACAGTAAGGAAAGTAATGAAGTTATTTCTAAAAGAAGAGAAATTTGTAAAAGATAACAATTTAGAGGATACCTGGTTCTCTCCATTTGTTTTGCCAATGTGTTTCGAATCATCAAAAACTTGTTTCTTTTCCTGGGTGGTCATCATCATTGTTGTGGAGTCTTTTTGTTGAGTCAGAGTATGAATGGAAGAAGCAGGAATGGTTCTGTGTCTTTTTCCTAGTCTTGGCTCTTCTAAGTTTTCAGATTGCCCAGCTACATTTACATCGATCACCTTGCTACCATCAGAATCCTTAACCATCCAGCCATCTTTAGGAGGAATGAAAGGGGTATGCTTAATGACCTTCTTATTTAGGGCTGCACATGGGACGGTACGGGTTTTTGCCTAGCTCAGTACCTGTACCTCCCTATGGCCGGTACCTGTACCTGTGCAATACGGGACGGGACGGGACCTGTACCTGTTTAACTCGGTACGGGACGGGACGGTACCGGTTCTTTACCCGTAGCGTATGTAAAATTATAAAAAAGAAAATAAAGCAAAAAATCTTTTAAGTTCTAAGTTCAAATGAAGTTATGAACCACACCAAAAATTCCAAAACCCTAAAATCAAAAACCAAAAAATTACAATCAGTTTCACATCTAAAGAAATCAACAAAAACTAAATAGAAATGAATAAAAACTAATTAGTTTTCAAAAACCCTAACTATTATTAGACGTTATTACTTGTTGCTCGGTACTACGGGACGGGACGGGACCGGAATAGCCTAGAACCGTTACTTGTACCTATTCTAGGCACGGTAACAATTTTTGGTACTTGTACCTGTCCCGTCTGACCGCGTTTCCGAGACGGTACCGGTACGGTTCCACGGGACGGGACGGTTCCTGTGCAGCCCTATTCTTATTAGTTGAGCTTGAACTTGGAATGGAATTCTTGACTTTCAGATTGGACTTTGAGTTTCCTGTCTTCAACTTTCCAAACTTCATGGGTTCACTGTGAATATCCACCAGTTTAGCAGCAATGTTCTTGCAGTCAGCTTCAGAATGCTTTAGTATATTTTGTGGGGTTGCTTCTCATAATAAAATCTGATCCATCTTGTAGATCCAGCTGCTGTGACTGCTAAAGCACCTCTTCTCAAAGGAGTAGAAAGCTTGATTCTTACACAAACTTTGAAGACCTCTCCTGTTGGAGGTAGACCAGATTTTGGCTCAATTGCTCTTACTTCACCCAATAAATCTCCCATATCGTAGACTGCTTTCTGGTTCATATGCTCAGGTAGTAGACACCGTGGGTGTAGAGTTCAAAGCACTTTTGTTTGACTTATTGTCATGTTGTCAAAGGCCTGTAGTAAGAATTATTAATTTTTTCAGATGGAGCATTGGAAAGCCCGGGATCCTCTGCTCTGCGTGCAGCTGTAGGAGCTGAAGGAAATGCTCATGTGAAAATACAGTGGATATCTGTGTAATAACAGGAAGGAGTTCTTAAAGAAAGGAAGATAGTTGTTAAATTGCTAAAAGAGGCGAGAACAACATCGACAGATTGGTGGAATACTCATTGTAAATGGACATAAACGACAGTCTATCCTGATTCGTTCTTGAAGATACAAAACATAATTTTATTTAAGTTGAAACAGGAATTACATCTCACACACTTCAAGGCACAGAAAATACAGAAGTTTATTTAAGTGGCCTTCTCCACTTTCACACCAACCTCTACTAACAGAAAAGAAAAATACGATAAGAAAAAATTATCCAGATGCTCACAGTAATTTGTCCAACTCTTTCTGATAGAAAACTGTATGAAGTAGTATCTGATTATTCCCACAGTAAGTGTCCAAACCTTATTGATCAATTACCGTGTGAACTAGTACTGTTTTACTTTATATTCTTAATCTTACGGGCAACGACCACTGAATTTATTACCTCGTCCATCGGATGAAAAACCGCGAGAACCTCAAAACCTGGTAAATCACTAGGCTCAACAATGGGATACAGAAACCCACGAGCACCATGAGCACTCCTCAACATTAGTAAGGACCCTGGTGCCATATGCTTTGCCAAATGATCGATAACTCTGCATTTATCTACTTTGTTCAAACCAACTAAAGCAGCTAAGAAAACAACTTCATAGTCGTATAAACCGTTAGTGACATCCATAATGTCAGTATCATGAAATAACATTCGCTTCGACAAGTCGGGATCTGGAGCGACCAAGTTAGAAGCCAATGCATTGGCAGATATGTCGATATCGTAGTTGTGAAAGGTAGTGGTCCTCAGGTGGTTCGAAGCCAGTACAATGGATGTAAGCGGCAGTGGACCGGAACCAATAAAAGCAATGTGATTTGGGTTTGGGTTTGTGATATAGTTGCTGAGTATAGTATACTCAAGACGACCAAGTTTGATGTAATTTGTGTAGTATGGAAAGACGTTGATATGATCAAGTGGGATATCGTAAGTACCTAATAGGGTTGAGTAATGAGCTTCTAAGAGGCCTTCAGCTTCCCCACAGAGACGAATGAGATTGGAACGGATTCCTTGATCAGTGACTGATAATTTGGTGACATCAATTGGAGATGGTGGAATGCAAGCTAGGACTAGTTGAGTGAAAAGGGTGTTTACATCTCTTGAAGGCTTGAGGCTCTCCAGGGTTGATAAGTTGTTATAGATTTCAGAAATATTTTGAATTAACAGTTCTTCGTCGTTACACGAATTCAATGAACCTAAAGAACCCATAACTGACAGTAAAATGTTTGTAAGATAAATGTAGTGGTAATTGTATCACTGCGTCTGAAGAAGATTCTTTAATATTTCAGATGACTCTGTTTGATTAAGCAACCTCCAAACTAACATATTTATGGACAACAGTTGGGGGGCTATGGAAAGAGTTAGTTAAGCTAACGTATTCCCTTCGAGGTTTGCTACAGCCTACAATGTTATTGTATCCTATGTGACACCACATAGAGGCCATATTTTACACTATGATATGTAAAAATGTATATGCTGATGACATTTGTCAGAAAAAATAAACAAAAGAGCAATTACACATGTTAACTGTTGACATATCAAACTCCTAAAACAAGAATAAACATGAAGTACCTGATAAAAAATGCATATTAATATCATAGATGATACCCCACGAGTAATGCAACAACAAGGATGGGTGGTGTGTACCGTAGTAGTGTCGTCATAGAAAGGTAAATGAAACCCCCCTCAAAATGCAGTAATTGTAGCTCGGCGTAGTAGTGTCGTCATAGCACAGGTAGGGCTGCACACGGTTAGGTTTTTAGGCAAAACCGTCGACCAAACCGTACATACTACGGTTTTCAATTTCAAAACCATAACCGAACTGTTTTGGAACGGTTCGGTTTAAAACCGATCTGAGTTAACTCGGTTATTTTTAACAGTTATACGGTTTTCACCGATTCCACCTGGATTAAAAAAACAATAAAATTAAACACCTTCATTTCCTCTTCCATTAGATAAAAATCAATCCAATGTTGTAACTCTAATTGATGGTTCATTCCAAGACTTAATAGTTTAATGATCTTACAGATTTGACCATTGGTTCCAATTTCATAACTAATGGACTCTTAACAGATCTAATTAAACTACACAGAGCTTGAATCAGGAGAAGTTTACATGTCCTGACCATGGTCAATTTCATCAACACATAATTACAAAGATACAAATTAAACCTTCAAAAATTTATAATCATATAACATCCGTAAAACCTATCAACAACCTAAACACCCAACCACATCTCTCACTCCACGTCGAGAGTTGCGCTAACCTCCTCTCTTATTGGTCGGTCAACGAAACCCTCGTTCCTGATTGGCTGAAAAACAAGTTAGCCCCCTTACATTTCGTTGTCATTAATTTTAAATCAAATTGGTTTGATCTAATGCTCCAGATTGGTCTAAATTTTGTTAATATTCTTATACCGCATTTACTTGATTTTAATAAAATCTAAACCGTCAGATTAGGAACAAGAATTAATAAAAATAAAATTTTAAACCGAGATTTGTAAAAAAAAAAAAAACTTAATAAATTTTATACAGATTTTTTGCGTATTTTTTGGGCTAATAATCTCATAAATACAAAAGAATCCATATGTCTTATGTTTAGTTAAAGGAAAAAACTGTCTTATGTTTAGTTAAAGGAAAAAAGGAAATTATTTTTAGATGCATAAATTTGGTTTGTAAGATATCTTGATATATGTTTTATATAGAAGATTTGTTTTGTAAGGTATTTTGATGTTTTATATGGAAATTTAAACATTCTTATACGTTTTTTTTTTCTTTTTTTTCTTTTTGATGCTTAAGAGTAAATATAGATTTTCTAAATATATGGTAAAATACTAAAATTATAGTGATAATTATACATGATTATAGTATGTATTTTAAGTATCCGTATTACTAATACTTACTGTTTTTGGTGAGAGTTTAGCTAACTTTGGAAGCCCAAGATTTGTTTCGGTTCTTCCTTAACCACGGTGAAAATATTTCTTTTCTCATTCCAGAAACCTAATTTTCTCTTTCATCAACGGGGTCGTTTTTTCTTATTACTCATCCGTAGATGTTCATATTTGTGGTTCCTGATGTGGGCTCTGGTGGAAAGTCACAGAAATTGTTTTTGGTATTATTCAGTTAATTGATGTCTAATTAATTTTTGTTTTTTTCGATTTTAAAACATCGATTAATAGATTCGTTTTGTGTCCTTCCTGATTTTGATCAAGTTTCAGTTTTGTGGTTGCAGTGGACGATGGATATGATGGGTGAAAATGATCGTCATCTGGGGTCCTCTTCCTGATGTACTTTTGTCCCCCCCCTTTTTTTTCTTCTTAATTTTCAGTTTTTTTTTTTTGTTTCTTCTACAGCTTACTGGTAGGGTGTGGTGTATATTGATTTCCGATGATCTTGACCGCTCCAAGGTAATTCATTTGTTTGTATATTCTTTGTAATAATCATTATGCTCTAGAATTGGTGATTTTGATTTTAAGGTACTGGCTCTGCCTTGAATGTTTGTCATCGAAGTATCTACCAATTTTCGTATTGCATGAGGTATACTGCTGCATAATTGTTAGAAAAATTGACACTTTAATTCCCATCTATGAGTTATTGGTTTTTGCAGCATGTCTCACCTACCGAAATGCTTGCCAAATAATGACGCAGCAGTATTCATGATGACAGCTCAAGCAGCGGCGATGAGAGACTGAAGCAGTGGTGATGAGGTGAGGAGCTCCAAGGTAATTCATTTGTATATCCTTTGTAATCATTCAATAAATGTATGAGTCTGAGCTGTTTCATTTCAATTACTTTGGTAGTAACTCGAAGATTAAATGGGAATGTAGTGGACTAGATTGTAGTCAGAGCTGCACCTGATTTCATGTTGGTTGCTTAAATTTTTAGTGGTTCTTTACTACCTAGGTTACTCCAAGTGTGTAGGAATGTAGTGGACGAGACTAACAAAATGAACTCAATATTGTGAAAATGATCGTCATCTGAGGTATACTCTTCCTGATGTACTTTGGTCCCCTCTTTTGTTTTGTTTTGTTTTTGTTTCTTAATTTTCAGTTATTTAATTTTTTTGTTTATTCTACAGCTTACGGGTTGAGGGTGTGGTGTGCATCTTCTTTCAGATTGGTAACGGAAGTGTGTAAGTCAAACCCAACCTTGGTATGTCCTGGTATTTTCGATAGCTTTTTCATTATTAAACCTTAGTTAGTATGTTTGCTTGGCTTTATTTTTCCCGTAAATATTTGTTTATTATTTTTTGTACCAAGGGAATTGCAATGAAAATAACATCGGTTGTGGGATGAATTAGTGCACACAATTAATGATGTGATTGTAGAGAACTATACCGACAGTGGTAGTAACAACGTAGAGAACGCTGTAACTTTTTTCCCTTTGACTTGAAAATTACTTTCCATGGCTACTCATTATTCTTACGTTTTTATCCAAGAGATATTAATTCATTTAGATTTATCTATACCGGTCCTCAGTGCTTCAACCAATAATATGAAACTAAGCAAATTGATTGCTTAGTTCATCAATTTGCCGAGTTCCTCTAATATCAGTGTTAGATGACGCTTCCTGGCCTACCAACTTCTGCAAAGAGTGCCTTCTCTTTGTTTGACTAGAATTGTTCTACTTCATATCTCATCACTTTCATGTGGAAGGACCAGTATGGCTGCAACTGGATTTGATATGGAACTTGGTTTTAAAATCTGAGTTCTTTTCTTGGCACCTAACTAATGCTTGAGGTGGAATTTAGTACCAGCAATGAAGTAGGAAAGCTTCTGTATTTTTGTGTTGCGAGTGTAAAACTGATATTGTATGGCCATGTATTTAACTTATTGTTGCATTTTAGGTACGCTTAGCCTTTGTACTACATCTACGTCAAGAGTATTCATCAATCTGGATGTCCAACAGGTGCATGGATTCAAGACGTTGTTCTTAGAAATAAGGTATGTGCCAACAGTCCGTATGGCCAGTAGACATACATTTTTGAATATAGTTAATAACATTGAATATAGTCAATTGATGAATGCATAGGTGGGTGTTGATTAATGCATCAGTATTTCTCTAACCGTGTTGAAAACAAATCCTAAGCTTAAAGACATTCAAACCCATGACTAGACTTTTAATCAAATTCTGACATGAATGTAATTCCAACTACCTTAGAAGAATTTCTGGACAGAGTTATCCAAAATTCATATCTATCCAAAATTCATATCCAAATATGAGTGAGAGAATCGCTTAAGGAGAATACTTCGCAAGGAGAATCTTCCTGGCTTTCCATTCTTGCAGTGTAACCGAAATAAATTCACGCAGGACTACATGAAGGTAGACTGACTTGAATTAAAAATTAGAGAAGATGAAAATAACAATGGCGGCCATTGTGTCATCTTTTCTATATTCTTCCATGTCTGTTTGCTGCTTCATGGCGCTAATTAAAGTCAGGATAATTTCATTACTGTTTCATAATTTTTTCTCCTATTAAATCTTCTTTGAGAAACAAATCTATGGATGTAGATACTTACCATTCCTATTGAATATACAGATTCCTATTTTGATGATAATTTTCGTTTTAAAATCTTATGGCAAATTTAGGCGACGAAAATATGCTACCCGGTGAGCTGTTTCTCTAATAAAAAAAATTTCTTTAATTTTTGGCAAAAATTGTATCACTTTTTAAATCTTATGCCAAATTTAGGCGACGAAAATATGCTACACGGTGAGCTATTTCTCTAATAAAAAAAATTCTTTGATTTTCGGCTAAAATTGTACACTGATGTGTATTTTTGTTTGCATTACAGATGTAGTTGGAGATCCTGCCATCGTTTCTGGTGGAGAAGTATACCAGGTAAAATCAGTCGTCCCGTCTCTCACTTTGTTAACTCCTTTTCTCTATTTTATTTTAGATTTCTTTTGTTTTATCCTGCATGTTTTTATTTAGTTTCTCAATTCGAAACAAACAGTAATTAGGTTTTGCTCCTTAGTTCTTTCCCGGGTTTTGAGTGTAGTTCTAATCCACAACCTTCGAAATCTACTGGTGGAGTTTAGTTGGTATCAATAATTCTTTCCATCATGTATTCTATTAATTCCAGTGCATTTGAATTGTTAAATTATTTTATTATTTTTTTGGATTATTTTCTTTTTCTGTGTGGTTGTAATTTTTGGCGTTATTAATTTTTAGGTCACATGCTTGGATAAAGATTTCCACCAAACTATATTCTATAGGTAATCTGGGAAATTTGTTTTATCCGAGAGGATCTTCGGCATGTAGTAGTATCTATATGCGCAACTCTGCAGTAGATAATGTTGACAGGTATAAATCTTTCTCCACCACCTCAATGCTCTCTTAGATGTTTTTCTAATTGTAACCCAAGTTATGGTGATCAGTTTTGTTAATGAATTGAATTGAATTGTTTTTTTTTTTTTGTTTTTTTTTTTTAAAATTTCTTTTATTGGTGATACTCAGTAGAGAATGTTCAAGTCCTATCCAACTTACCAACTCTATCCCAATTCAAAAACAGCCAACTGAGGCAAAATCTTGCAAAACGAATAGATTGAAGGCTTAAACGGGTATGTAAGGAGGGCATTCTACTTTTATTTACAAGAAAAAATTACCCTGATGACTCATGCATGTTCTGTTTCTGCTTATCATAATATTTACATTATATGTAGGAAGCAAATGAAGATAGTGTATTATGCTCAGCAAAGCCAATGAATAAGCTTGAAAAAGTGCGTGCATGCATAAACACTGTGTGTTAAATGTGTGTTTGGTCATACAATTTTGCAGTCCAGATGCCTACCGAGGAGGCTAAGTTAGTCGAGATTTCAAAACTTCAAAAAACATTGGACATGAGCATGGAGATGGAAGCTTCTAAATCAGCACCTTGACTGAGTGCAATAAGAGTTTGTTGCCTCAAAGTCATCTGGAAACATCTACAAAGGGAATATCATCTGCAGATTGTAGAATTACTGAATTGGGAGAGTTTTGCAAGGAACATTCATGTATGAAGGTGTGGTTTTGCATTATTGGATTTATAAATATTTGAAATTTTAATCTACTCATTTTTATCATCTTTATCACTTCTTAGATGTTCTTAGCATTCGATAGTTATTTTCTCAAGCCTTTTTTTTTTTAAAGTTTCATAGCAAAGGATACTTTTGCTCCGTTTTTTTGTCCTTATGAAGAAATCAGAATCAAGTTTCATACACATACAGTAGAACGTGAATTTTCCAGCCTCAACTCTGTAAATGGATTCAAAGGATAACAATGGATTTCACGAGTTTCCTTCCAAATTAGATTGGGATGTGTTGTGGGAAATTAAAAGGTATAAAGAATTTGGAATGCAAGAAACATAGGAGGTATGGTCGTTGTTATTGCGCTTTTTTTCTTTTTCTTTTCTTTTTTTATCTTCAATATCTTGAACACCTATGCCAAATCATTTCGTGATCTGTACTCGAAGAAAGGATGGAGAGAAAAACAGGTCATGGTATAAGATATATCGTAATGCTCTCAATGCTAATCAACTTAAACTTGAACCAAGTGAAACAGTTGAAGGTGAGCTAGAAATGGCAGGCCAGTTACTATATATTGATGATATATACAGTGGGGCTGATTCCCGTCCATCATTGTACCATGGTTCTTTCTACCGTGAGTTGAGTCTAATTGGTAGAAAAGCACATGCCTTGGACACCATCCAGTTGGATACTTGGATATCTTCAACATATATCTTATAATGATTAGAAAAGCTATTTGAGAAAAAAAATTGTTCATCATTATTTATTGGTGTCCTTTAATTCTGTTAAAATTTCAGGCATACAAAGGGGATGAAATTTCTAGGGATGATAGCACAAGTCTTGGCCACAAACATGTACGTACTAATTCATTGTAGATATTATTATTTCATTTATAGAATAGAAACATACGGAATGAGAGAAAAAGTTTGGGCCCATCACTTTCTTACTGAAAACTCAGCGGAAATGCTATTCACCTCCCTATTCTCCACCTCCCTACTCTGCTCCCTCCAATCTACACCACACATCTAGGATTTGAATCACATTCAGGTACAGGTGGGGTTCACCATTTCCCAGATGTGGGGTTTAGATTGGAGGGAGCAGAGTAGGGAGGTGGAGAATAGGGAGCTGAATAGCACCACCGAAAACTCAGCTCATGTAGCATTTTAGGGATCATCCACCTCACTAATATTTAATTATTTTTATGTTTGAAATAATATTGACTACCTTAGACCTTATTTTAACTGATAAACTTATGCCCGTGGGTGGCACACAATAAAAGTGGTGGTTGTGAGGTTAGATACATCTTGAATTGTTTTAGCTTAAGAAACTTATTCATTCTTTTCCGTTTAACATAAAGAAATTGGTGTTGAATTCGCCAATGGCTGTTAAATTAGTTTGCCTAGCCCTCCATTCTACCAAACTCTTTTGTATAATAATGTTGTCAGGAAGATGTCGGAATTCTATTGGTGGGCGGGATTCCATATGCTCTAGATCTTTGTCAATCAAAATTTCTTTTTGTGAGTTTCACTCGCTCCTTAATTAATCCTATTTTTATCATTTTGATTTTAATTTTGTTTCTCTTTATGAACTTAACTTTAGTTTAAATGCATATCATACAACATTACTGTTGAGAAATTTTTCATATGTAACTGGGAATGCGAGGCTTTTTGTTTTGATTTTGCGAGGCTTTTTGTTTTGTTTTGATTTTCTTATTATTTCATTCAATCAAACTACATGTGGTTTTTATTTCAGCCTAATGCTGCTCATCTTCTTCGAATCTTATGTGTAATATTTTTGTAATATTAATAGTTAGGTATTGACTTCTGTTATTATTTCTCATTTTCCAGCAATACATATGTTCAATGAGATGAACTTAAGGTAAAGTTTTTTTGAATTACTGTGACACCAGGCCCACATGGTGTGTTGAAGATTTGTTCAATCATCTATTTACATGTCCTGATGAAGAAGGTAAGCTTTTTTATGCCTCATAAGATGATTAGATGCCACAATATTTCGTACAAGGGTATTCTTACAAATAGATGGCTAACAAGAGCTAGTTACATCAAACAAAATGGAGAAAGCAACAACTGTTGATTCCATAAGAAGGTTCCGCGAACTATAGATCCATAAGAGGGTTTAATGTTTTGACTATCGATATTCTTTGTATCCATTAAACTTGGTTTGATTTCTGTATGTATTTTTGATTGTATAAACTCATGTGCTCAGTTGTGGAATATATTAGTCAATGCAGATTTTGGGTACTGTGTTACATCAAACAAAATGGAGAAAGCAATAATTGTTGATTCCATAAGAAGGTTCAGCAAACTATAGATCCATAAGAGGGTTTAATCTTTCGACTATCGAGATTCTTTGTATCCATTAAACTTGGTTTGATTTTTGTATGTATTTTTGATTGTATAAACCCCTGCACTCCTTCACAAATTCATGAGGTAATTATTAAAACTTTGTATCGGTGTTTTTTTCTTTCAAGATAAAACAATTAATTTTGATTTTGATTGTTGTTTCCATCAAAAAAAAAGAAGAAGATATATTTACCTTGAATCTGGTTCTAATGGGTATCAGAAACAACGGATAGTTAGCATGGAGGACATAATTTGGCTTCAATGCTCATAAAATATAAGACAGACCTGGAAAATTCTCGGATGGCTTCATATTTCCGAATGTGCTGGCACATCTAGGTACAATTATCGTGATTCTTGATCACTGGCAGCAATATCTTAAGATCACAATCTTGATACTTCAAGAGATTATTACCAAAACATAATAACGATAAGATCTTATGAAGAGCGTGTGTAAACTCTTCAGTTCGTCCGCTCTTGAGCAGTTCTTTGCTCTAATTAGTAATGAGACATAGCTAAACTTGAGCTTTCCCGTTGCTTGATTGTTGAGCATCATACTTGCATTTTTCTTTGTTGGTTTTGTGTTGTCTATTTTTTATTTACCGATGTTATAACTTTGTATTGCGCACATGATTAGTATATTACATAGTTGCATCAGATTACATCAGCTCTGCACTCTATATTTTATTTTTATCCAAGAAAATAGAAAATGGATTCATAGATCCTGATTCATACTGAGGCTTGACCGAGATAACATTTTTCCTTTGGTGTTTTATGGAATGTATGGACTATGAAGATGTTCCGAAGGAGAACTCCAAATATATTTTACTGTGTGGATAGTAAATTATATTATTATATCTCCCATTGTAAATTTTGATTTTTATTGTGGTATACTGGTAAGGGTAGTCATGGTTTTGTTTACCAAGATGTTTTCTGTAATGGTTGTTTAGATCTTATGGCCTAGCAGAATCTTGCTTGGTTTCAATGATTGGTTTTCATGATGGATAATTAGTTTTTGTGTTTTCCGTATTATCATCATACAGAGGCTCCGTTGGAGCAGTTATTATCGGATGTGAAAGAAGATATATTCTATGAAATTCGAGTCTGTCTCAACTGCAGCAGCTCGATTGCATCATTTAATTTTATTTTCAAAGTTTTTAGTTAATTCACTTGGAAGTTTTTTAATTTTTTTATATTGAAATATAGTTTATTTCCGTTTTTGTTACGCACATGGATAATTTTACTTTTGTATTTCGGTTTCGACGTAGGATGAGAAAACTCGGTCTTGGTCTATTTTAGAGATTAATTTCTTAGCCACTTTTGGTTCATAGTGGTGGAGTGCATGGTTGACACTACTACGCCTTTTATTAGATCAACACTCTCCGATAAATGGTAAAGTGGTTGGCCTGCTAAATCAAGTTTTTGTTTTATTACCGTGGTTCCAAGTTTCACAAGTTTTTTTTTTTTTTTTTGAGATTTGCATGCCATTGATGAATCGTCTATGGTATTTTCCATGTTGCCTCAGATACTTCTCTGTCAAGCTTTTGATGTGGCCAATTTTTATTTGGTATAGCATCAAATCAATTTTCATTCTTTTAGGATAAATCTCTAAATTTAGAGGGTGAAAGATGCTTCTAGGTTTAAATTTGATGATAAATGGGTGACGAAAGAAGATAATATGAAGAGAGCACTTGAAGAACAATATGATGGGGAGGAAGAGGTGATTTCAATCATCATTTTCGATGCTTTATAGCATCACATCTGCGCTAATCTTCTTTATGGCCAGGGTGGATAAATTGTTTTATCCAAAAAAGCTCATCTCCATTTCCTTTGCAGTTTCCTTTTCGATCTCCTACCCCTGGGTTTGCTTTCAAAGTGGGTTTGTTTCTATTTTTATAAACTTTCCTTTTGATTTCTGTTGTGAGTTTATTTCAATCCTGCCTTTGATTTCAGTGGTGGGTTTTGTTTGAACTCTGCTTTTAGTTTTAGATCTAAGTAGTTGTTAGTTTTTCCCTGTTTAGAACTAGATTTATTTTATGTCTTTTTTAAGGGATTTGAATTCAGGGCTATTTGTTAGAGTTTTTCATATGGATTCAAAATCTTTGTTAATGAAGTTTATCATACGAATACAAATCACAACAACAACAGCTTCACAGATATCAGAAACTCCATCATCAACAATATTACCGAAGTCACCAAAGACACCAACAACAACAATATTGACACCAAAGACACCAGTAGAACATAGTTACAGAAAACCGATTTCGTTGAAAACTCAGACTACCTCCAACCGATTCCGCCCAAAGAGAGTCAAATTCGATTATCTTTGTTACATGTGTTACATTAGTTTAGGAAAAAATTATGGAAAATGGTTGGATCTATGGATCCTTTTATACCTTAGCCACATGTGTTACCATGATTATGAGAAAACCCTTGAGGAATGGTTGGATTTTTGGATCCTAACATCTCTACTTTTAGTAGATTTGTTATTTAGTTTGGATGTGTTTCATTTTGTCCAAACAATGCCATTTAAACCTGTCCTGTAACTAAGGAATTGGTTTTGAATAGTAAGATTTTTACTTCAAAATTTGGTTTGATACTATGTTGTGAAATGTCTTGCAAGTCATTGATGTCTGTTGAAAAACTTTGAGTCAGTTGAAAACTCTCTGGTCCGTGTTGTAACCTTCCCGATTTGGAATCATGGCATTATGAATGTTAATGAATGAGGCTTGTCTCTTTTTTCGAAAAAAAAAAGGATAAATTGTTTTATTATGCAATTATTGTGCTGCATCCCAGTTTCAACTATATGCATGTATGTAGGTGTCTCTTCCAGTAATGTTTGTGCAAGTAACACAAAGGATGTTACAAAGAGTTTCCGCATAAATGGACGTTATCTATAACTAATATTACATACATTTATAAATTTTGTTATTTTATTTCACTGCAGAATGTACCACACATTTTATATAAATTTTATCTTTGATTCACTTGGCCATGAATTTTTTTTATTTATTCTCCAACTATAGTGTTGAAGCGTGGACATACTACATACTATTTATTGGTTGGAAAGTAGCAATTGTTAAGAGTTCTCGAAAAATATATGTGGTTATTCTAATCCTTTTTCTTGATCTTCTTTCTCTTGGTATATACATACTCTCTTGGTAGGTATACTTTCGGTATACTGCTTGACCAGTGATGCTTCCAAGAAATGGCAATATCTTACCCTTCACCTTCTAAAGATCAAGTGACCCAGTGAGACATAATTGAGTGCATCCATCCTTGGATATTCCAGAAAAGTTCTCATATATATCTCATCAGTTATTGAAAATGAATAAATGAGTGAAAAATTGTGAAGCCTTAAGCATCATAATTTGTTGAATTAGCTACCTTTGTAGCTGTACCGTTAATCAATGGATAAAGTTTTTGAACTGTTAATGCCTTTGGATATAAACTCTGCTCCTGTAACAGATAATATATAAAAAAAATAAACAAATTAAAACTCGATTGAGATAATGGTGTATCGTGTATCAATTTTCCTTATTTTCATGATAATTCCCACTTAGTAGTAAACATTTTGAAGTCATTTTCAAGGGCGTTAGTCCATTTCAAAGTTAATGTTGAGACTATTAGTCTTAGTCCCACATTATATGGGTTATTTAAGATCCTGCGGTTTATAATTCTTATGGCCTCTCCACTCATTGCCAATTGGTTTTGAGTTGGATGCCCACATTCTATCAGTTAAAAAATTATTGAAAATGAAAGGACTTTTTTATTCTCTGCGATATCTGAAGTACCCAAGCATAAAACAACATATCTACCTTGAGGTGCTTAATTTTCCAAATACAATTTTAACTGGGATTCCATGTCAATCGTGTTAGCACTAACTATGAACAACACACTGATCCATCTGCAGGTGTATCATTACCGGCTGACATGATTACAGTACATTGAACATATACATAGGATAGTGGTAAGCATATTTTCATCCTCAATAATCTTATTCATAATTAAGTAAGTAGACTTGAAGTTAGATTGTTCTAATGGTTTGTTATTGTATTATAAGTTACGTGTTTCTGCATAACAGGTTTTGAGCCACATGACCAAGAATGTGCATATGGATACAAGGGGATTTTATCATTACTCAGTTAGTTCATTTGTGTATTACTCTACACATGTGTTTTGTTGCGATGGTGAATGGATCTTCCTTTTAGTAGGTGCATATGCAACTTACTTTTATAAATGCGCCCAAAATTTCTTAATTCGAATGGCCATTTTATGGAAGTGACCGACTTTGTTGAAAGCGAGTTAAAAAGCATCGTCACCCAATTTGAAGAAATTTAACCCTGAGGAAGTTTAACCAAATGTCTAGATGGTGTCTTGTTAAATGGAACCCTTTTAAGCCAGGTGAGGGGAACCCCCCCCCCCCCTCCTAATCAAATAGGTCTAATTCCCATCGCACCTGGTCCGTAGCACAGTTATATATCAGGAAAAAAGTAGTACATGCTTACATGCAAAAGTACAATTACCTTTTTGATTTTTTAGGTATTTCTAATAAAAAAATGCACTTTCTATTTAAAGATGTCCCCATGAATATGACCCACGGGTGCGGGGCGAAGCCCCGCCACACCAAATCAGCAGTCTCCACCGGGCATGGTGTGTAGCACGGGTTAAAAGTACAGTTACTTTTTCGATTGTTTAGGTATTTCGAATGAAAAAAATGCACTTTCTATTTAAAGATGTTCCCATGCATATGGCCCACGGGTGCGGGGCGAAGCCCCGCCACACCAAATCAGCAGTCTCCCCCGGGTCTGGTGTATAGCACGGGTTACATACTAGGTGAATCATTAATTTTTTTTAATTTTTTTTTATCAGTAAAGAATTTGGTGCTGGCGAGTTTCTAACTCAGGTCATTGGTATCATCACCCAGTGACTTTACCACTGTACTACAATGACACCGGCAGGTGAATCATTAATTGGCGTGGCATTAAGATTTTATATATGCCAAATAGAAGTCTAGAGTCAATAAAATGGACCACAAGAAACTTAGTTATTGATTGTGGCAGTGTTTTGAATTCTTTTGATAGTTGGAAATGCACACATGTGCATAGAGATGTGAATCATGTTGCCCATAATTTGGCTAAACATGGTAGAGACATATTATCTGAAGTAGAGTGGTTAAGTCCTCTCCCTGCTTGGGTGATACAATGTACCCAAAGGGATGAACTCCTGTATTTTCACAATAAATTCAATTTTTCGTATTAAAAAATAATAATTGAGGATTCACAATCTGTTATAAACTAATTTAAGGATGAGATAAACTCTACTTGTTTGAAAATTAAAATTAAAAAGAAGAATGGAAACCAATGCATAGGAATATTACTAAGCTATAAAAATATGAAAACACATGCATATAGCATTGGTTGAATTATCGAAGTACTTAACCTACCAAAATAAAATAAAAAAGGAATTGTATCTCTTCTTTTAACATACAAATAAGGTATAATTGACTTCGGTCATGTCTGATTGACCTAGAGATTGCTCATTTAAGTATCTGGCACCAGTAGAGAAGTTAAGCTACATACACGTAGTAGGAACCAGGAAAGATTCCATGAACTTATGGAATCAGACAGCAATCACAGGCTAGCATTTATTAGTTAACCTCATGACAATGCATTGTACATGCAAAAAAAAAACAAAAAACTTTCATTATCTCACAGTATAAATATAGAGGCGGAGAGGCATATCCTTAAGGCCAAGCACCATGGTGAAGGATTTCCCTTCGTTGTACTTAATTGCAACGAAGTCCAACTACTACGGTCTTCTGTGTAGATTAAATGTAGCGATATTCCTTAGCTATTTTTGAAAGTTGATCACATCTGATAAGGTATGTAGAGTAGAGAAATCTAAAAGTGGGAAGAAAGCAAAAAAGACGAATCAGGCGAAAAATCGGGCAATAACTCAGGCGAAACCGATTCAAAATTTTCCCCAATCGATTCTTCAATTTCAATCTTCTGCATGTCCATGATTTAGTTTTCTTTGTTTTCTTCGCCCTCTTCCGCTGGTTTTCCTTATTTTTAATTAACCATCCTCGATTTTTTCACTTCAATTTCCTGTTTCTCTGCAAAGCCTATGAACCCTAGTTTTTTAGACTTCTAATTTTTTATATTCCATCTCTGATTCCCCTGTTTTTTCTATGATTAATTATGTTTAATTTAATAACCTAATTATTCTTTATTCTCTTGCAGATTTCATCCCTTCACTCCAACCCAAACCTGATTTAGAGGACTAGGTTTTTTGCGGAAGCAGTTGAGGCATTTGCGACGGGTTTTCCTTGTGGTTCGTTCTCATAAAGATTATTCTCAGATTAAGAAGATTTTGGTCCTTAAATTAAAGATTGTTTTTAGAGCCCCTCAATTTTTATCAAAATCTCTTCGATTCCTCCACCTGGTCGTGCAAGTAAACCCATCTCAACACTCTTTTTGCAATCATTACTATCTTTTGCTTCTCTAATTGTTTCGTCAGTAATCACTAGCAGCTTTTCCTCCAAGTTTTTTGACTAGTCGTGCCTTAGTCTCAAGTTTGTAGCATGATGACCACTTGCAATCTGCTAAATTTCTATCCATTGTGTTGCTCATATTTATACAATTTCATCATAATCTTCCCTCCTTCACGAACTGTTCTCTCCTAGAGAATTTTACTCCAACAGGAAAAATTTTGCACCCACCTTTTCTCTATAAAACTTTAATCACCTATTTCAATCTGCTAGTGTTGTCTACTGACCTCAATTCAATGGAGTCTTCTTCTTCAAACATTGAAAACCTGTCCTCTAATCTTCAAATAAACTATAATTTTTCTCACAAGACTACTAGACATGTTAGTCTGCAAGGAAGGGGGAGATTTGTTGAGTCTTATGCTCTTATTGGTTATGTCTGTAGAGAAGCAATAATAACTAGAAATGTTGTTAGTTTTGCTGTCAGACAAAGATGGGGTGCTGAAAGGGAAGTTATTATCATCACTACTAATCGTAGAAATGTCTTCATCTTCCGTATTCATTCCAGAGATCGATGTTTTTCAAAGAGTCCTAAGAGGGAGACCTCAGTCTGTTGGTCGTCATCTACTTGTTCTTTTACCTCGGCAGTTTCATATGAATGTGCATAATGCAATATTTCAATTTGAAGTCTTCTTCATTGAATTTATATTGACAGCTGACTTGGATAGAGACAATATTTCTCAATTGATTGCTTCTCAAGCTGGAGAGTCTATAACTATCTACAATAGAGATGCTACTGGTGTTGTCAAGGCTAAGGTAAGAGTTGATGTTAACTTACCTCTAGTCAGAAAAGTTCAGATCACTCTTGAAGAAAGATTAAAGTGGCTATTTTCTATTTGGGCTTTCTTTCAGCAACTTGCAGGAATTGTTATGTCTTCAACCATAATGAGAATTATTGTGGTCTAATTGCAAATATTGCTTGGTTAGCTGTTTCTGCTTTAAATCTTCAAGGTGTTGATCCTTTTGGTGACCAAGTAGACAATAATGATATGGAGGATAATAATGGAAGACGCATGCAGCAAGAAAATGTTCATGAAATTCCTGAAGATGAAATGGTGTTATTGAAGTGATTAATGAGGTTGAGAATGTTGAGAATGAAGGAAATGATAGACAAGAAAATGTTGAGAATGTTGACAGGGGAGCAGAAGTGGATAGAAATCCACTCAACTCTCCAGTTGCAGTCCAAGCTATTTATTTTTCTGAGTTAAATAAGCTAATAAGAGAAGAACATGTGAAGATGTAATTTCTGACATAATGGACATGGATAACTACTCTACAGAAATTACTATTGCTTTTAATATACTTTCTGAAGAGGTTTCTAAAGATAATGCAATGGTGGTGATAGAAAGGAGTGAATCTTCTAATGGAAAAGTGGTTGCTGATGCTTCTATTGAGTCTGAACAAGGAAATACTTTGCCTGCTGTTGTTTCTTCTGTGGATGCTGGAGCCCAAGTCCTCCACTATAATCAGGTTCTTTTCATAACTATAAAACTCAACTTTAACTCTGCATTTTGTGATTATATTTGTCTGTAGCGGTTTAATACAGTGTGGTGTTCAAATCTGTACTAGGTCCCGGGGTTTTTCTGCATTTGCGGTTTCCTCGTTAACAAAACTTCTGGTGTCTGTGTTATTTCTTTTCCACATTATATTTGTTTATATAATTGAAATATCACAGGTTATGCATAGTTTAATTAATTGGTAAATCCAACCTTTGGTTGTTGATTGAAATTGATTGACACTTGAACATTGGTCTTTGGTACCGTTCAAGTTATTCTCATACCAATCAGTTCACGGATTCCATCCTGTTGATTTGCTGATTGATTTGAGAAAGGGATATAACTCTTGGATATCTTTCCTTGATTGAGTATGATTGTCTAGTTGATTCTCTTGGAATTATATTGGAGTTAGTCCATACAGATTGCCGAACGAAATATTGGGTGTGGTTGTTAGACCCCCACTTTTTCAATTGGTATCAGAGCAGTCAAACACGCTAAGACCTCATAAGCTTGTGTTTGTAGCAATCTGACTCTATGGACAGAAGTGTTATCTCTGACAAACGCATCACCAGATACAAAAGTTATGTTTCTATGTAATCTATTAAAGAGAAAGACTTGTCGATCTCACACATAGATAAACATTCTGTTCTCATGAAACAGACAAGTATTGATAAGTGTTACCCTGATTATCTTACTGACGAGTCTAACTCTGAAGTAGAAAGGGAAGCAGCCCAAGAAAGTGCAGCAATTATAAAACTAGTTAGAATCCAGGCAGTTGAAATCAATAGGCTGAAACACAAGGTGAATATGATTATTGGTATGGTAAAGGATCGTGATTCCCAACTAAGGATTCTTTGTGAGGAGGCTAAACTCAAGGAAGATTCCCTGGAAATAAACCGTCTGTTGAGTAATCTCTCTATTCAATGTAAAGGATGTTCTATGGAGTCCACTATACCAATTGCTTCTGATTCAACTGTGTTGTTAGAAAATGTGACTACATGTAATCATGTTTCTCTGATGAAACCAGTTTCAGAAGCTAAATTGCAAACCCTTCCGTTTGCTAAAGATGTGCGTGCTATTTCCACTAATCAAGGAATCACCACATCTCACGGAAGGAAGAAATCTTCCAATGTCGTTAATCCTACTCACTATAATCACTCCGGTGATCAGAAAGTATGTTTCTTTTGTGATTCAAAAAGATGGGTTCAACGGAAGTGCAAATTGAGGTTGAATGACAACAATTTTGGTCGACTTCAACACACCTTAGATTTAATACTCAAAGGTGTAACTGACATTCGAACGTCTAAACCAATTGGCTTTAATTCTAACCCTGTGAATCCTTCCAGGAAAGTCAGTTCAATCTGCTCGACCAACGTATGAACTCATAATAGTAGCATTAATGCAAATCGGTCAATAAGATTTCAGAAAAGTCCTCCTCAATCTAAGGTGGAGGATGTGGTTCAAGATATGAGAGAAGTACCGAAAGGTGAAAACAACAATGGAGCTATGAAGGAAAACCTAAATCTGATAATTGAAGGATACAAGGATCTTATCAACAGGCTGTCAATTTCCTCTAAACAAACCTCTTCTGGTAAGGATTCAAACTTCTTCTCATACTTTGATGATAGCAAGTTCTATGATACTTTTTCACATCAAAAAGGGTTTCCTCCAAAAATTAGAAGGAAAAAGAGGATTAACCATGAAAAATATCCATTTGATGAGCATAAAGCTCATACTTGTGCTAATTAATCACACGGCTTGAAATCTAACTCATGAAAAATCCTGTTGAGTAAGTTATGCTAATAATCAGGTATACATATCAGTAAAGTGTTTTCTATTTAGTCGAGCTATTTTCTTTTCGTTTATAGCTAGACTATTGTCCATAGACAACTCTGCATAAGTATTGATTTGTCTCTATAATCTCTTCGAGTGCTTTTTTTTGTGTTAAAAAAAAATTAAGTTTTTTATTGAGCCAAGATTTGTGAAAAAAAAAATCACATAGCAAATTTTTGTTGTATTCTTTTTTCCTTGTGAAAGGATTTTTTTTTTTTTTGGTTTCCTCTTATGGGTTAAGTTTGTGTTCGTACGGGTACCTTTGACATGTCAAGAAACGAATCTTAAAACCCCTAAAATTATACTCCTTGAGAAACCGTTTATATACCTAACCTATTGAAGTTGAGTTATCTCACTCTAGGTTGTTTTTTTATCAAGAATGTCATCTCCTTCTCGCTCTTGTGATTTTACGAAAGGGTTTCTTGACAAAGGTATGGGTTACGGTTTCAAAGGGAAGAAGAAAAAAACCCTAGTAGATGCTGACGATGTCAAAGCTCAAAATCCTGATGATTATTCTGATGTCTCATGCTATTATGCATATACTCATCAAGATGTAGAGCATGAGGAAATGGTTTCTGCTGAAGTGGTTCATGATTTTCTTAAATACTTTGAGGAAGCAAAACTGCAGCTCGTTGATACTATGAAGGACCTTGATGTATTACGAACTGAGTTGAAAAAGGTTAACTCTGACCTTGTTCTCATGAAGACATATGTTAAGGATCTTCTCAATGAGGATATCTTCTCCGAAAAAGCAGTAGATGATGTCAATCACAAGCTCAAAGGTCTCAAGACTCGTGAGAATTCCGAAGCGTTCTTTGACTTTAGTTGAGTTTGTTTTCGTTTTCTTGGAGTTAGATTTTATTTTGTCTAGGAAACTTCTTATGAGAATTTATTCTCGTGTTATTAAGAAGGATAACTAGGGTTTAGAATACCAAATATTGTGATTGCACATAGCTATTGCCAACGATTTTCATCTTGTAATATTTTAGATTTATTTATTTAAATTCTAAATTATTTGGAAGATGATTTTGCAGTATTAATCTTTATTGGTTTTATATGTTGCAAAAATATTATGGGATATATGTGTTTACGTCTGTGAACTATGATTATCTCATATATGTCAAAAGTTAAGTCTATTGTGTCATTATGCAAATATTGGTAAAAGATAGAATTAACTTTTGAATATTCCACAATATTGATCTTTCCCTGATCCACTTCTATCTAAAAGTACTATATGGCTCCGTAAGTTTTCTTATGTTGAGCAGTTCCGATTAAATTAATCATTAAGGTCTTTTTGTGGTTAAATTATTCAAGTTTTATGGATACAAATTCATAATTCATGTAATTTGTTAATGTCCAAAGAAATCCTTCTTTTCTTATAAAAGTAAGGTCGCTCTTGTTGTTCTTTCGGGAATGACATTTTTGGGGGAGAGTTCTTAATTGAACTTGTGCTTAATTGCCAAATCTTTGTGGGGAGTGCGGCTGTGGAATATTGTAGGAGTTATCTTGTACCTTTATAAACTCCTTGATGAATAAACTAAGTTTCGACTATGTGATCATCGAAACCAAGTTGATATGTTCTCTTTTAGTCATGAATAATCTCTTTGAGAATTTCATTATGATCCCGCTAGTTTTCGTACCTTTGCCAATTTATATTGACAAAAAGGGGGAGAATTATTTTGTAATTCACACTACTTACATATGGTTTACGGATCATTATGTAAGGGGGAGTGGTATTCATTGTGAGATGAAGTATTGACTAAGGGGGAGTGATACATATTACCATAGTATTATTGTCAAAGTTATGATACAATTGAACTTTGATGCTGTGTAATAATATTATGACACTGTATAACAATAATTGAGAACAACTGTTTTCTTATTGTTATGGCTACGGATCTTCAACAACAATAATGCTGAGTTGAACACGTTCAGAATCACTGAAGTACTTGGAGTGACGAAGAATTCAAGGAATGTTGAAGAACCAAGGAAATCAAGCATGTTGGATGAAAAGCTACAAAGTTTATTTATTTTGTAATCCATATGTATTGATAGTTTTGTCACTAAACTTGACAAATGGGGAGATTGTTAGAGCACTGCTCAGTCGAACTCGCAAGCATTGCTATCTCAAGCTTGTTTGTCAAGTTTAGGTGATCAAAACTATAAGTCTTGATTTCTAGTCTACTTATAGCTATGTCTCAGATTAGGATAGAATGTGCAGTTGAGCTTTAGACTTCACGGCGTTCATCGATTGAAGACGAAGATCTACTGAGTAGAGCTTGGAGGAACTTCATCAACAAAAGGTATGTGGAGACTAAAACTTATCTAACACTCAGAAGTCTATTATATTCTATCTCCTATTGAGACTAAGTCGTATGGCTATATAGACTTTTACATTATACATTTGATATTTCGAGCTGAGTTTAAATCGCTTATATATCTCTCGAAATATGTGTTGGAAGCTTTTTGCTTTAGCTACGTTCATCATTATACTTGACGAGTTTAGTTGGAAACAATTTATTTGTTGGAAACTAAATAATGAGTCAAAAGATGATCATGTGAAAATTGCCTTGAAACATCTTACATGATTTGTGTGAGACAGTCATTTGATGTCGACTCGGAATGTTTCATATTGATCATTCGATCACTTGAAAATTACTTATAAGCTAATAGTTTGTGTGAGGCAGCTATTATCGTCTTCTAAGGATGTTTCAATGATTGAAATGGGAGTTTAGAATAATTAACCTTTGTCCGGATATATCACAGTATGCATACCAGTATGCAAACTGTTGTAGTATGATTCAGGTCCGGAAACCAAGTTTGCATACTAGTATGCGAACGGTTTTAACTGTTAAAGTTCGGGAACCAAGTATGCATACCAGTATGCGAACGGTTCTACCTGAGTTAGGTCCGGGACGATAGTATGCATACCGGTTTGCAAACCGTCAGACAAGACCAAAGTCCGGAACTTAAGTTTGCGTACCCATTTGCAAACTAAGTGGTTAAAGTTATAAAATCGGTTTAGTATGATTTCATACTCATAACCAAATACATTAATAAATTAAGGAATGCAATCTTTGCAAACCATGGCTTAATGTTCATGAATTGATTCTTGAATAAGTACTTTGTACAATCATAAATCAAATCCGATTTTGTTTCAATTGTGTCTTGTATACTTCTTTGAGAATATAAACAACTGAAGAACTCTATGAGTAACACAATTAGATTCATTTGATTATCATTTGATCTGGAAGTGTTAGATGAATGTGGTTAATACAAAAGTGTTCATATGGCTAACTTCGGTTAACTGTTATTGAGCCAACTCAAGTATACACGTTTAGGTATGGTTACCCAATCTAAATGAAGGTATATTTCATTTGTGTGTAACAAGCTAAGACCATCTAATGGTGGAGAGATATTTCTTTGGTTTTAAGCAAACCTAGCTTGAATCTTAAATCAGGTTTTCATCTAACGGTTAATATTGATTGCTTTGTTTTTAAGCTATCAAACCCTTATTTGAAGACTATATAAGGGAGAACTCTAGCAACTGGAAAACCTAATCCCCACACTTATTTGTGATACTAGTTGCGACTAGAGTCGATTTTCCTTTAACCTAGATTTTTCCTAAAACCATTATATGTTAACGACTTAAAGACTTTATTGGGATTCTGAAGCCAGACCCAACTATTTTCTCAGTAGTTGCGTGTTCTGATCTTACTTGTTCTATCATTTTGAGTACTATCTTCTCTAAGATTTGCTCGAGATTTATCTCCGATAGGTAAGATATAAAAAGTAGTCACAAAGCTCTTCGTCTCATTCTTTGTGATTCCACAATAACTTGTTCTACTACTATATAGTTAAGTTATTGTGAGGTGATTGATATTTCTAGGTTGTTCATCAGGAATATAAGACCGGATTATCAATTGGTTCATGTTCACCTTGATTTATCGAAAGAAGGAACAAAACTTCATAGGTTCTTCTATGGGAGATATATTTATCTATCAGAATAGACTTATATGTGTGAGACAGATTTGTTTATAAGTCTTCGACTCTGGGTCGTAGCAACTCTTAGTTGTGGGTGAGATCAGCTAAGGGAATCAAGTGCGTAGAGTCCTGCAGGGATTCAAAGACGTAAGGAATGTAACTATACCTTAATCGGTGTGAGACTTGGTTGGGGCTCAACTACATTCTAGTCCGAAGTTAACTTGTAGTAGGCTAGTGTCTGTAGCGGCTTAACACATTGTGGTGTTCAAAATTGGACTAGGTCCCGGGGTTTTTATGCATTTGCGGTTTCCTCGTTAACAAAACTTCGGGTGTCTATGTTATTTTTTTCCCGCATTATATTTGTTTATATAATTGAAATATCACAGGTTGTGCGTAGTTCAAACAATTGATAAATCCAACCTTTGGTTGTTGATTAAAATTGATTGACACTTGAACATTGGTCTTTGGTACCGTTCAAGTTATTCTCATACCAAACAGTTCACGGATTCCATCCTGTTGATTTGCTGATTGATTTGACAAAGGGATATAACTCTTGGATATCTTTCCTTGATTGAGTCTGATTGTCTAGTTGATTCTCTTGGAATTATATTGGATTTAGTCCATACAGGTTTCCGAACGAAATATTGGGTGTGGTTGTTAGACCCTCGCTTTTTCAACTCCAAAGACCTGAAGAATGTGAAGAAGTAACGAACTACAACGACAACATCATCCTTCCACTCGAGGTTAGTAATATTGACTTGAACTGTTTCATTCATAACGTATCTTTCAAGTTGTGCTATATTGAAAACATAACAGTGAAGCTGTATATACTGCACATATTGTATAATACTCTAGTGATGTGACATGGTCATAATTGTATGATCATAGTATTAGGGAATTAAACTATGAAGTATAACGCTTATCTTTTGAACTTCATAGATATGACATTGACATAATCTTGTATATACTGTTCTGATTATGTGAATGGGTTATGGTGAAGATTTCATACTAGGAAACAATGTTTTACATTCGTTTAAAGGAAGTACATTCATGAACTTGTTTCGTGAATCAAAAGGGAAATCATTAGGGTTATTGGTCCGGCTATTCATTGCAAATCTTTGGATGACCAATATGTGTGAGATGGTAGAACCGATCTTAACCTTGGTTATGTATCTTGGTATAACTAATCACAATGCCTGACTTATGATTTGGTATGACTTGTTTTTATTAATCGGTGTAACCGATCCTAAGCAATCACCATGTATTGGAATGATCGATCCTTGTAATTGGTGTGTCCGATCCTGGTAATTAGTGTGACCGATCAGGAGTGTTGTGTAATCGATCCTTGCAGTTGGTAACCGGTCCTGGTAACTGGTGTAACCGGTCCTGTTAACTGGTGTGACCGATCACAAGCAATACCATGGGAATATGGAACTGATCCTTGTAACTGGTGTAACCAATCCTAGTGACTGGTGTGACCGATCACAAGTATTTCCATAATAATGTATAACCGATCCTAGTGATTGGAAGAACCGATTGAACCCATGTATGTGATTTGGTATTTGATCAATTACATAGTTGTCTTGGAATACATGGAAACCAATTCTAAACTTGTTTTGAAGTTTGGTATGACCGATACCAAGAATGCAAATCCATGTTAATTTGAAATAAGGATTTACAGTGAAAAGATGTCAACATACTTTGAACACGTACATTAACTCTTATCATTTATTCTTAAAAAATATTCCTTAGTACACAAGGAGATCCTGTGCTGACATAAATTAAGAATTTTTTAATTAAGGTTTTTGGTTTTATATGCTTTAATTACAACCAATTAAATGCATATCTATAGAGAATAAAAATTAGTAATGTGCATTTATTAATTGGAGATTTTCTATTGAGAGATTTAGGAAATATTGGACAAGCATTTATTGGAATTAGGAAAACCGAATTTTGCCATTCATTGCATATCTTGAGAATATTTTCGGTTTTGGAAATACCTTGATGTCCAAACATCCTTGGTGTATAAATACCTAAGTTTGCATTTCTAGCAAACTATCCTAACAGCTAGGCAAACTTCATTTCTTGTTGTTTCTGGTGGAGCCGTCTATTCAGAGAGGAAAGTATCTTAATTATGTGAAATCTCTTACGACCGCTCGATTAAAGACTTTTGTGGGATCAAGAAGCTCTACGAGTACTGTTGGTGGGAAACTAGATAATTGGCAGTGTTATTAGCTTTCTATTGATTTGATTGACTAACGGTTGTTGAAACTTTGATTGCACCTAGTTTGTTTATTCTTGAAAATCTTCTTCTAATAGAAGATTCACTCAAACTAGATCGAAGTATCAACGGGATCTTTAGAACTATTGTTAGATCTAAAGACATCTTGTGATAATCTATTGTTAACATACTTTGTTCCATATGTGATTGATCACAAGAGATTCAAGTGGTGTTGTGCAGGTTATTTGAAGATTAAAGGAGATTTGAAGACGAAGAAGATTTCTTATTAGTTTTCGTATCTTATTGTGTGCACAAACCTTGATCGGCTGGGATTCAACTAGAATCGGATTTATTCGATTGATTAGTTTCGTAAGATCGGCATCGATTTATAGCTTCTCTTTGAGATCTATATTGATTGATTGCAAATCTAAACTTGACTACTTTGGTAGTTATTGGATAGATTGATCTAACCAGGCAAAGGAGTTTATTATATTAAACTGGAGAGCCTTTGTGTATGACTTGAGATATCTTTATCTTGAAAAGAATCAATAGAGTTGTTATCAAACATATTTATTGTTCATTTACTGTTTGGAATACGATCCAAAGTAATTGTACCAGTGCATGACTCTTGAAGTCGGAAGCGCATGGATACTAAGGAAACTAAGTGAACTAGGGGTAGTTTCTTGGTCTCAACTATACGAAGTTGGTGTAGATTTTGTATATAGGCTTAATTATGAGAGTATTCAATTCTGGACTAGGTCCCGGGTTTTTTATGCATTTGCAGTTTCCTCGTTAACAAAATCTTGCTGTGCCATTTACTTTATCTTTCCGCATTATTATTGTTTTATTATAATTAAAGTAAATTGCACTTTACGTTAACTCCATTATACTTGATAGTGATCCCATAGAGTTTGGTTAAGTCCGAACCTATTATCAACTATCATACTTTGTTTGTCGTATTGTCTCGATCTCGTATCCATAGAAAATCACACAAAGTGTAAATACCAAAGTTATTGTATTGTCTCGACTTTGTCCATAGAGGATCACACTTGGTAAGAGGACTTATAGGTTGAAACAAAAAAATTATGGTGTATTTGGGTACCCTCATCTTTTCAATTGGTATCAGAACAGGCAAACACGAAAAGATCTAACAATCTGTATTTGTTGCGATCCAACCTATAAGAAATGAACTCGAGTTCACAAGAATCGATTTCAGTTAATGTACTGCCAAGATTTGACGGAACAAACTATCTTTGGTAAAAATCTGCTATGAGATCTTTTCTTCAATCGCGCAATTTTAATACTTGGCTATTAGTCATTAAAGGATATAATCGTCCGAAAATTGAAGATTCAGAAATTGAGTTTAAACGCTTAGTAGATTATACAGGGGAAGAAAAGCCATCTGCTAAACAGAATTCAGATGGTTTGAATGTTATTATACATGCTGTAAGCCGTGATCTACAACATCATGTATCCACATGCCAAACTTCAAAGGAAGCTTGGGATAATCTTCAGATCGTATTCGAAGGTAACACATCAGAAAAGAAAGCAAGATTTCAAACTCTCACGTATGATTGGGAAAACCTTCGAATGGATGACAACAATACTTTTGAAGAGTTTCATATTAAACTCTCTGAGATAATAAATGCTTATTTCTCTTTTGGAAAGACTATTTCTGAAAAAGATCTAGTATGCAAATTTCTCAAGTCGTTTCCATCCAGATACGAGTCTAAGAAACATGCAATCATTAAAGCTAACGATCTTTCTTCCTTATCAAGAAGTTCTCTCGTAGGAAAACTAAAGATATTTGTTCAGGAGTACTTGTCAAAAAGGGAAGACAAAAATTTGGATTACAAAGCCAATAAAAATCCGCCGTCTCAGTGTCCGGAAAAATTTAAAGATCATGAAGCTTTAGATGATGAATATGAGGTTGAATTAAATCTTCATTTTTCTCTTATTACTCAGCGATTCAATAAATTGTTGAGATATCAAAAGAGAAATCTCCCTGTATCAAGAAGAAATCATGTTTCTACCCCAAAAATTTAAGATACATGGGATGACGATGATATTATTCCTCAATGCTATAAATGTCAAGGCTTTAGTCATATTTCTCCAAACTGTCCTACTAAGGATATTCGATGGAAAAGAAATGCATACACTGTTACTCTTGATTATTCCCATGACGAGGACAATCAAGACTGTATGATAAACCATATTGCAACCCTTGTAGAAGTCAATGATTCAAAAATACTTTCAACCTTAGATACTCAAGAAGAGTTCACTTCTAAGATTTTTCAACAAGAATTTCTTTGTGAAGATAAAAGAATTCAGTCTCTTGAATCTGAAATCAAAGGAATAAAATCATCGCTTGATCAAATCAGAATAAGTTATCTGAATGATAAAGAAAAACTTAACAAGCGTCTTGTGAAAATCGAACTCTCTCTATGTTCAGAGAAAGAACGAGTATCTAAACTCACCAATGATATCAACTGTTGTCAAGATGAAATCATAAAATTAAAAGCTGAAGATTCAAAATTAAGGAATATACTTGTCTGTCCTTGTAAATAAACTCTTGATGTGAATATTTCAAAAATCGATAACAAGAAAAGGTTGAATAAACCTATCAAACCTAAGGGTTGTAGTCGGAATACATTTGGATCTTGTTTCCGATGCAGACAATGGGGGCACTATTAAAAAATGCCCTAGTATCTCACAGAGAGACAAACTCTGTTGATCTAAAAAACCAAGATCTAATCCCAAATCAAAAATCACCTCAGAGAATCAACTTGAGAAATTGAATGATGTGATTTTTAGAAATCAAGATTTTTAGAGCACTGCTGGGTCAAACTCGCAAGTGTTACTTACGGTCAAAGACCTTAAACACTCCCTATGAGTTGTGGTACGGTAAAAAACCTAACTACACTATCTCAGAGTGTTTGGCAGTAAGTGCTACATTCTAAAGGACCGTGAACAGAAAGGGAAATTTGACTCAAAAAGCGATGAAGGTATTTTTCTTGGCTATGCATCTGACAGTCGTGGTTTCCGGGTTTTTAATCTCAGAACCCAAGTCATGATGGAATTTTCAAATGTTATCATTGATGATCTAAGTAATTTTCATCATGATGACTCTCCTGCTAAATCGCCTTCAACCGAGACAATTGAGAAAATCAAAGAAATTCCAGAATCAGTAGAAGTTATTCCAACAGTTACTGATCTTGATGTTTCTAATCATGAGGAGAAAAGCCTAGTCAGGCTATTCCTATTGAACAAGAACGTGCCTCTCCGCGACATCTTTGGGTTCAAAGGAATCATGATACTAACAGTATTATTGGAGGAAGAGATTCTACAGCTAAGACGAGAGGACAACTTCAAAATATTTGCAATTTTGGTTGTTATCTATCGCAAGTAGAGCCAAGAAACATTGATGAAGCTCTTAGTGATCCCTTTTGGGTGAATGCAATGCATAAAGAGTTAAATCATTTCCAAAGACAAGATGTATGGAAGCTCGTACCTTGTCCCTCCAATATCAATATTGTCGGTACTAAATGGATATTCAAGAACAAGTCTGATGAATTTGGCACCATTATCAGAAACAAAGCTAGACTTGTCGCTCAGGGATATTCGCAGATAGAAGGAATCGACTATGACGAAACCTTTGCTCCTGTGGCACGCCTTGAGTCTATTCGGTTGTTATTAGCTCATGCTTGTTTTCTTAAGGTTAAGCTGTTTCAAATGGACATTAAATCCGCTTTCCTAAATGGAAATTTAAAGAAAGAGGTCTATGTAGCTCAACCTAAGGGATTTGAAAACCCTGATTTCCCATATCACGTTCTTAAGCTTAATAAGTCATTATATGGCTTAAAACAAGCACCTCGCGCCTGGTTCGAAAAACTGACTACTTCCTTTCTTAGGAAAGGTTTTCCGAGAGGTGGAGCTGATAAAACGTTGTTTACCAAATGGAGTGGGAAAGATGTTGTTATCGCTCAAGTTTATGTAGATGATATCATCTACGGATCAACATCTGAGAAACTTGCAAAAGATTTTAAAGTCTCTCTTAGCAAGGAGTTTGAAATGAGCAATGTCGGTGAATTAAAATTCTTTTTGGGTTTACAAATTCAACAACACAAGGATGGAATTTACTTATCTCAAGAAAAATGTGCAAGAGATATTGTCACAAGATTCGGTCTTGATAAGTCAACTCCAAAATTAACTCCTATGCCTACCACGCGTAAACTACATCGAGATGAGAAAGGTGTAAATGTGGATCAAAAAATCTATCGATCTATCATTAGAAGCCTTTTATATCTGACAGCCACTAGACCTGATATTGCTTTTAGTGTTGGTTGATGTGCTAGGTTTCAGGAAAATCCAAAGGAATCTCATCTTGCAGCTGCGAAAAGGATCATACGATACGTCAATCACACTATCGGGTATGGTCTATCTTACACTTTTGATACTAACACTGGTCTTTCTGCCTATTCAGATGCTGATTGGGCAGGATGTGTAGAAGACAGAAAAAGTACATTAGGGGGTTTCTACTATGTAGGATTGAATCTTTTGGCTTGGCATAGCAAGAAACAAAATTCACAATCCCTATCTACATGTGAAGCAGAATATATCGATGTAGGCTCATGTTGTACTCAACTTCTCTGGATGAAACAAATGCTTGCTAGTTATGGAATTGACACTGGAATAATGAAAATATTTTGTGACAACTCAAGCGCGATTCGGATCACTGAGAATCCTGTTGAGCACTGAAGAACTAAGCACATTGATATAATTAAGGTATCATTTTATTCGAGATCTCTATGAAAATGGTATCATAAATATGGAATTTGTGCCTTCCGAATAACAATTGGCTGATATTCTCACCAAACCATTAGATACTGCTACATTTCAACACTTATGGCAGTCTATTGGTGTTTTTTTGGTTCATTAGGCCTTCCAAAAACTCTTGCCCCTGCACTTTTCTCGATTTGTTGGGAAATTGGGTTTGGAATTCCAGTTTAAGTGTTACTTCAATTCTGCATTTGTTTCCAGTAGTTGAATTTCTGTTAAGTATCTTAGTGTTTTTCAAAAATCCTTATTTTCTTGTAAAAGTAAGGTCGCTCTTGTTGTTCCTTCGGGAATGATATTTTATGGGGAGAGTTCTTAATTGAATTTGTGCTTAATTGCCAAATCTTTGTGGGGAGTGCGGCAGTAGAATATTATAAGAGTTTTCTTGTATCTTTATAAACTCCTTGATGAATACACTAAGTTTCGACTATGTGAAATCATCGAAACAAGTTGATATGTTGTTCTCTTTTGGTCATGAAGTATCTATATGAAAATTTCATGAGGATCCCACTAGTTTTCGTACCTTTGCCAATTTATATTGACAAAAAGGGGGAGAATTAATGTGTAGTTCACACTACAAATACATATGGTTTACGGATCATTATGTAAGGGGGAGTAGTTTTCATTGTGAGATGAAGTATTGACTATGGGGAGTGATACATATCACCCTAGTATTGTTGTCAAAGTTGTGATACAATTGGACTTTGATGCTGTGTAATAATACTATGACACTGTATAACAATGATTGAGAGCAACTGTTTTCTCATTGTTGTAGCTACGGATCTTCAACAACTATGATGCTGAGTTGAACACATTTAGAATCATTGGAGTACTTGGAAGTGACGAAGATTTCGAGTAATGTTGAAGAACCAAGAAAATCAAGCATTTGGATGAGAAGCTACAAAGTTTATTTATTTTGTAATCCATATGTATTGATAGTTTTGTTACTAAAATTAACAAAGGGGGAGATTGTTAGAGCACTGCTTGGTCAAACTCGCAAGCGTTGCTATCTCAAGCTCGTTTGTCAATGTTAGTGATCAAAACTATAAGTCTTGATTTCTAGTCTACTTATAGTAATGTCTCGAATTAGGATAGATTATGTAGTTGAGCATTAGACTTCACGACGTTCATCATTTGAAGACGAAGAACTACTAAGGAGAGCTTGTGGAACTTCATCAACAAAAGGTATATGGAGACTAAAACTCATCTATCACTTGGAAAGTCTATTTCTACTCTATCTCCTATATTGAGACAAAAGTCGTATTACTATATAGTATTCAATTATGCACATTTCAGATTTCGAGCTGAGTTTAACTCGCTTACATATTTCTCGAAATATGTGTTGGTAAGCTTTCGCTTCAACCAAGTTCATCTTATATTCTTGACGAAAGTCAAAAGATGATCATGTGAAAATCGCCGAGTAACATCTTACATGGTTTGTGTGATACAATCATTTGGTGTAGACTTGGAATGTTTCGTAATGATTATTTAAATAACTTGAAAATTGCTTTGATGCTAATAGTTCGTGAAAACAGCTATTGTCATCCTCTAAGAATGTTTCAATGATTGAAATAGAGTTTAGAACACTTAACCATCATTGTATTATGAACATAGTATGCGTGCTCGCATATATGTGATCCATGACCGGAACTATAGTATGCATACCTGTTAGTTGTGAAATTCCGGGAGCCTAAGTACACATACCTGTACCCGTACTGGCGAAGGCTTTGGGTCCGGGAATTTCTGCTGTGTTCTGAAGCATGCGTACCCGTTTGCATACTGGCGAACCCAAACTCAGTCTGGCTACTTTTAAGTATGCGTACCTGTTTGCATACTTGAGTGGTTAAAGTTCTAAAATCGGTTTGTTCATGAACTAATACATTTATATATAATAAGGAATGCATTCTATACAAACCGTGGCTATAATGTTCATGAATTGATTCGAGTGAATCAAACCGATTTTTCTTCAATTGTGTTCTTGTATACTTCTATGAGAATATAGCAATTGAACAACTCTATAACTAGTTTCATTTGAGTTATTTGAACTAGTTGTGGTTAAGATGAATAAGGTTGATATGAGAGTGTTCATATAGCTAACTTCGGTTAACTACTGTTGAGCCAACCTAGTGTACACGTTTAGGTACGGTTACTCAAACCTAAATGAAGGTACATTTCATTTGTGTATAACAAGCTAAGTTCGATCTAACGGTTGAAAGATATTAGCTTGAATCTAATCAGGTTTTCATCTAACGGTGAATATTGAATGCTTTGTTACCAAGGTAACTTAGATTGCAAACCATGATTTGAAAACTATATAAGGGAGAACTCTAGCAACTGGGAAACCTAATCCCCACACCTTCTGTGTGATACTAGTTGCGACTAGAGTCGATTCTCCTTTAACCTTAGGTTTTTCACGAAACCCTGTAGGTTAACGACTTGAAGACTTCATTGGGATTGTGAAGCTAGACCCAACTATTTTCTCTGTAGTTGCGTGTTCTTATCTTTTGTTTACTATCGTGATTGAGTATTATCTTTGCTAAGATTTTCTTGAGATTTATCTCCGATAGGTAAGATTAAAAGAAGTCACAAACATCTCCGTCTCATCGTTTGTGATTCCACAATATCTTGTTTCGCTTCCATACGATTAAGATTATTGTGAGGTGATTGATAATACTAGGATGTTTTTCGGGAATATAAGTCTGATTTATCAATTGGTTCCTGTGCACCTTGATTTATCAAAAGACGTAAAAAAACTCATAGGTATTTCCGTGGGAGAAAAATTTATCTATTCCAATAGACTTTTCTGTGTGAGAAAGATTTGTTTATCAAGTCTTCGACTTCGGGTCGTAGCAACTCTTGGTTGTGGGTGAGATCATCTAAGGGAATCAAGTGCGTAGAATCCTATTGGGGTTCAGAGACGTAAGGAGCGCAACTGTACCTTGATCAGTATGAGATTGGTTAGGGATCAACTACATTCCAGTCCGAATTTCATTGGTAGTAGGCTAGTGTCTGTAGCGTCTTAATACAGTGTGGTGTTCAAAGATGGACTAAGTCCCGAGGTTTTTCTGCATTTGCGGTTTCCTCGTTAAAGAAATTTCTGGTGTCTGTGTTATTTCTTTTCCGCATTATATTTTGTTATATAACAGAAATATCACAGGTTGTGCGTTAAGATCAATCAGTTCTTGAATCCGAGCTTTGGGTTGTTGATTGAATTGATTGACACTTGGATATTGGTTTGTGATACCGTCCAAGTTATTTCTCTTATTCAATTGGGCTCGCAAATTCCTATTTGTTTGATTGAAGATTGAATTGAGAAATTGAGATATAGCTCTTTGATATACTTTTCTATAGATTGAGTCTGACTGTCTAGTTGATTCTCTTGAAAGTATATTGGAGTTTGTCTATTCAGATTATCGAACGAAATATTGGGTGTGGTTGTTGTACCCCCGCTTTTTCAAAGATCTTGTTTCAGATTTGAGAAAAGAACTTAACAGTTCAAAAGTAAAATACTCTCAAACCTGTAAGAATGTTGAAATTTCTAATGGAAGAAAATTCAACAACCGAAAATTGATAACCTAACTTGGTTATCATAAACATAAATCCTTATTATTTATCTTCAAAAATAAACATAAATGGTATGTATGTAAATATTTTAATAAAAATATTTCTAAATAAATTTTCGGTGAAGGTAAATAAATGAAATAATATTCTCAAAGATTGTGAGAAAAACTTCTCTTATTTATAGGAGGATGGGGTTTACATTTCATTTTATAGAGATCTAACAGAATGTGTACCTCTAATTGCAACTCTCACAAAGTTGAAAAGGTCTGGATTATATTGTTTCCTAACAAGAAACTTCATCTTGAATCTTCGGATGGTGATTCAGACTCTACTCCAGAACTTAATCAAGATGTTCCTAATGGAGAGACTTCTTCCCTTAATGATAGTCTTCTCAAGAATCTTTCACTAAAATTAGATCTAATTTTATGTGAAGTAAGGAACATGGAAAAGGATTTGCTAAAGGAAGTAAAGGAAGTCAATAGCAATCTTATGAGTCTTGAATCAAGATTAGTAATCATTGAAGATGATTGGAATCCTGTGAGATCTCCTGATCTGACCCCAAAGCAAACCGAGAAACTCTAAGAGAGTTGAAGATTCTTATTTAGAGAAAAATAGACATCAATGTTTTGATTTACTTCAATTATTGTATAAGGTCTATTTTGAATAAAACTATCATTATTTATGAATAAAATTATTATTTTATAATTTTTCTGGTGATAGTTACCGATTACATAGCCTGTGAATGAATGTTTATATGTTTGCTATGTATATTCGGTTTATGGGATATCTGATTTCGGTTTTCATTAACCTTAATATTCGATCTCATATGATGAGACCCTTATGGTTTGTGTGGCTTTTTGATTTAGCGGGATTAAGTTCTAGCCCATGTTGGTAGGCTTTATCAAAGGATCATAAGGTGTTCAGATTGAAACTCATATGTGAAAAGTCACAATATGTTGAATCAATTTATGTTTACATGAGTTGTGTTTAGCATAACATATGTGTTTTGGGTTTTTCAACTTCTATTATTGGCACGCATTAGTTAAAACCGATTCAACCTTTCTCTGGTAAAGGTTGCTTTTGTTGTTGTTATTTTGTTCTTGCGAGAGGATGACAACACACTAGGGGAGAGTTCTTATTTGAACTTGCGCTTTATGATATAAATTTCTGGGGAGAAGAGGTTGCGGAATTTTAGGTAACGAATTTGTTAGTTAATCGTTTTCCTGTTTAAGAAAAGCATGTTTATATTGCATATATTTTGCTTTTGCTTAACAAAAATTTCGGTACAATTGATATGTTCCATTATTGTGTATGGATGTGTGTGTGTGTGATTCAATTGTTTCCGGTTAAGAAAAACTGTGTCAATTTATTTGACTTATTGTTTGGTATCTTCTTTATTGTTGGGTATCAAGTGTTTTTGCTTAACGAAATTCGGTGCAATTGCGGTACTATAATGTCTATATTTGTTTCAATTGTTTCCGGTTAAGAAAATAATTATGCAAGTAAATTTATTTTGGTTTGTATGTATTGTTTATGGCTTAAAAAAATACGGGATCATTTGTTTAGTCCAAATTGATTCCGGATAAGAGAAACTAAGTTAATTCTGATCTTAGTTATACTTATCAAATTGGAGGATTCGGTTATTCAAGTCTAATCGAATTCCTTGACAATAAAAACTAGTTAACCAACCTAGTGTTTGTCTTGTATAAAGAGAAATGTCTAAGTTATTATCTGAATAATTAGAGCCTGAAGAGAGAAATAAAATTAATTCTGATCTTTATTTTGGTCTCATCGAAATAAACAGTTGTGCATACACAATAAGTTTAACAAGGGAATTAAATTTGTTAGTCGATTTGTTAAACTATTAGGGAAATTTGCTTCGAGCAATTGTTTCCTTGATAACATATTGAAACTAAATTACTTTTTAGTTTCGGTTTTAATATTGGATATCTAAAGTGGTATGTGAAACCTTCGTGCTTAACTCTTATAGGTTGTTTACAAGTATTTTAGATTTGTTAGATCCTTTCGGTTTGTCCTTTATTTGCTCGAACCTTTGTCATTTTGTGACAAAAAGGGGGAGAAATATCCGGATTAAACAAGTGATTTGCAATCACTAAGGAAAGAGATAATTGTGCTTAAACGTTATATCTAACGAAAGAGTAAAGCATTGTCTAAGGGGGAGAAACATATCATATTGTTGTGGCAGTAATTCTGACTACAAAAAGGGTGAAAAGACGAGGGTACCCAAATATACCTCAATCTAAAAAAATTCCACATATAAGTCCTTTCTCCAAAAGTGATTGTCTATGGACTGAGTCGAGACAATACAACTAATCGGTTCACACTTCATGTGATCGTCTATGGATACGAGATCGAGAGAATACGACAACAAGATAACTTGTGTGATTGACTATGTATACAAGATCGAGACAATACAACAACGAAGTATGATTACTTGATAATAGGTTCGGACTTAACCAAACACTATAGGATTGCTATCAAGTAATTAGGAATTAACGTTTGTGTATTTTACTTCTAATTATAATAAAAACAATTATAATTGCGGAAATAGAAAAGTAAAAGACACAGCAATATTTTGTTAATGAGGAAACCGCAAATGCAGAAAAATCCCGGGACCTTGTCCAGAATTGAATACTCTCAGAATTAAGCCGCTTTACAAAATCTAAACCAACTTCGTATAGTTGAGACCAAGCAACTAAACCTATAGTTCACCTAGTTCCCTCAGTATCCCTGCGCCTCCAACATGCAATAAGTCACGCACTTGGAACAATTCCTTTGGTTCATATTCCAAATAGTAAAGGAACAACAAATATGTTCGGTAACAACTCTTTTCAAACAACGTGATATGAGTTTGACAAAAGGCTCTTCCGTTTAACCAATGAACTCCTTTGTCTGGTTCTTAGATCAATCTACTCAAAAATTAGCAGAGTAATTGTGTAGACTATGCAATCAATACTTTGAATCACAAAGAAATGTATTGATGCCGATCTACGCAACTAATCAATCCAATCTATCAAAAGATAAACCGATTATAGTTGGATCCCCAGCCAATCAAGTTTTGTGCACACCAAAGATTATGAACTCAAATAAGAAATCTTCTTTGTCTTCAAATCTTCTTAGATCTTCAATAAACACCTGCACACAAACCACTTGAATCTCTTGTGATCAATCACACACAGAACGGAGTATGTTAATGATGGATTATCACAAGACGTCTTTAGATCTACAAACAGTCTAAAGATCCCCATCGATACTTCGATCTAGTTTGAGTGAATCTTATATCAGAAGAGAAGATTCTCAAGCATAAACAAACGAGGTGCAATCAAATTTCAACAACCGTTAGTCAATCAAATCAATCGAAAACTAATAATAAACTGCAATTATCTAGTTTCCCGCCAACGGTACTCGTAGAGCTTCTCAATCCCAAAGAAGTCTTTAAAACGAGCGGTCGTAAGAGATTTCGCCTAATTAGGGTACTTTCCTCTCCGAATAGACGGCTCCATCAGTAACAACACAACTAGGTAGTTTTGCTGGCTCTGAAGATTAGTTTGCTCGAAATGCAAACTTCAATATTTATAGACCAAGGAAGTTTGGACACAAAGGAATTTCCAAAACCGAATATTCTCAAAGATATGCAATAAAGCCAAAATTGGTTTTCATAATTCGTGGAAATGCTCTGTCCAAATATTGACCGAAATCTCAGTAGAAAATCTCCAATTAGTAAATTCACATTACCAATTTTTATTTTCTAAAGATATGCATTTAATTGCTAGAAATTAAAAGCATATAAAACTAAAAACCTTAATTAAAAGATTCTCAATTTATTTCGATCCGGGATTCTCCTTTAGTTATTAAGGAATATCTTTGAATAATAATAGATGCACATGTTCAAAGTATGTCGACATCTTTACTTTGTAAATCCTTTTCCATATTTACAATCTTGGAACCGATTTGCCACACTTCCAAGCGAGTTTAGAATTGGTTCATTTGATTTCCAAGAACTATGTGATTGATCAAAAACATTCAATCACCATTCATGGGTTTAACGGTTCTACCAAACACAAGCTCGGTTCTACCTCCAAGTGGCTACTAGGATCGGTCACAATAGTTTCCAAAACTTTGTTAACTAAGTACCAAGATCGGTTACCACTATTTATGGTACTTACTTGTGATTGGTTGCACAAGTTATAGGATCGGTTGCACCAATTACTAAAACTTGTTAACCTACTACAAGGATCGATTACACATCTTGTGATTAGTCCCACCAAGTTCTAGGATCGGTTACCCAATGACTAGGAATGGTCACACCAATTACAAATATCGATCATACCATCTCAGGTGATTACTTAAGATTGGTTTCACTAATAAAAGTCATACCGATACATAAATCAGGCATTGTGAATAGTTTTACCAGGATACATAAACACACATATTGGTAATCCAAAGATTTGCAATGAATAACAATACCAATAAGTCTAGCGATTTCCCTTTCGATTCACAAAACAAGTTTATGAATTGTACTTCCTTTAAACGAATGTAAAAAATTGTTTCCTAGGATGAAATCTTCACCCATACCCATACATAATCACAATAGCATTCATATGATTATGTCGATGTCTTATATACGAAGTTCAAAAGATAGGCGTTATACTTCGTATTATAATTCCTTAATACTACGTCTAACTAGAGTATAATCATTCACAGCTTCGCATTTATGTTTTCAATATAGCACGACTTGAAAGATACGTTAGGAATGAAACGGTTCAAGTCAAAATATTACTAACCTCAAGAGGAAGGATGATATCGTCGTTGTATCTCTTTACTTCTTCACATTCTTCAAGTCTTCGAGTAATACTTGTATGTCTCATATCCTAATAACTTTCTATCTAACTATACGAAGTTGACTTTAGTAAATAATCAAGCGACTCTTTAAATGAGTTTTGGTTCACTAAAATATGATAACCAAACTTGACATACCAACGCTTGGTGGGTTCAACCGAGCTATGCTCTAACAATCTCCCCCTTTGTCAATTTTAGTGAAAAAACTTTTACATCATATGGATAAACAAATTACAAGAATTCATTATACATACACTTGATTCCAAGTTTCAACAACACAATAACCTGTATACATTCAATCCACAAATGCCGCTGTTGACATTATATTAACAAAGCTAATACTCCCTCTATAGGTAAGATAGGTAGATTTTCAATCCGCACGTCTTTGTTATTTCCTCTTGTAATCTATATAACTACAAATCATCATATGATATGTTACCCCCCTTAGTCTATGCTTTACCCTTTCGTTAGATATAACGTTTAAGCACCATTGTCCTTTCCTTAGTGATACCAAATCACTTGTTTACTCAATATATTTCTCCCCCTTTTGTCACAAAATGACAAAGGTACGAGGAAATAAAGGTCAAACCGAAAGGATCTTACAAATCTTAAAAGACTTGAAACCTATAAGAGTTAAGCATGAGGGTTCAACACACCATTTTAGATAACCAATATCAAAACCGAAAACACAAAGTAATTTTGTTTTGATATGTTACCAAGGAAACAATTGCCCGAAGCAATTTTTCCTAATAGTTTAGCAAATCATAAATTGACTAAGCACCTTAGTTCTTTTGCTAAACCGATTGTACAAATACAATCGCTTGTTTGATAAGACCAAAATAAAGATCAGAATTAACTTTATTTTTCTCATCAGGTTCTAATTATTCGAACAATAACTTAGACCTTTCACTTTAAACAAGACAAGTACTAGGTTAGTTAACTAGTATTTCTTGTTAGAGAAAATAATTGTTTGGTCCTTTTTTAGGTGGTCCCAAGTTAGTTTGGTCCACCAACAAAAAGGGAGTTCTATTTGGTCTTTATTTATTCAAAAATATTAAAGCATCTAAAGTACCCTTTCTCTCTCTTATTTTCTTTCTTACTCACGTGATTTTTTTTTTGGTTTTCTCTCCTCTTTATTTTCTTTCTCTTCTTAACATTAATAGATAAAAGCTTAAAGATTAAATATCTCTCAAAATATAAGTCAAAAATTAATAAATTTTATAAATTCGGAAAGGTCTCGACGAGATCTACACAACGAGTACTCATTATACTATGTTTCAGAATTTTAATTTTTTTCGGTATAATTAGTAGTTCATATACGAGAATGAACACTATTTTAGAACATGGTAATTCATTCTAGTTCTAGCAGTTCATTTCTTAGAATGAACTCGTATATACTAGCAATTTATTTGTAGAATACAATTTGAAGAATGAAGTTGCAATGGTAGTTCATTATTATAGTTCATATTGTAGAATGAACTCGTGATAGATGTTCTTATTTTCGAATGAACTCATAATGGTTGTTCATATTGTAGGATTGATAATTCATGTTGTAAAATGAACTCGTAATAATAATTAAGAATGGTAGTTCATATTGTAGAGTGAACTCGTAATAGTTGTTCATTATGGTAGTTCATATTATAAAATGAACTCGTAAATGGTAGTTCATATTGTAGAATGAACTCGTAATAATAGTTCAATATACCAGTTCATTTTGTAGAATGAAGTCGTATGGTAGTTCATTTTGTAGAATGAAGTCGTATGGTAATTCATTTTGTCGAATGAACTCGTATGTTGCTTACCAAAAAAAATAAAAAAGTAAAAACTCGTATGTTATTTAATCCTAAGAGTTCACTTTTTAGATTGAACTAACTAGCATGATAGTTCATTAAAGTAGTTCATTTTGTTGAATGAACTCGTATAATAGTTCATTTTATAGCTAAAAAATAAGGTAAAAATTAAAAGCTCCGAAACATAGCGACAATGGTACTCGTTGGAAAGCTCTCGTCGAGGGCTTTCTGAAGATATACAATTTATCATTTTGGACGTATGATTCAAAAGATATTTAAGTTTTAAGTTTTTTATTTATTTATTTATATTAAGAAAGAGAAAAAGAAAAGAAAAGGGTATTTCCGCCACTATTAAAGGACTGTGACATCATTGATGACATCATCCCGTGTGGGTATTGTCCACCCTAGGACCAAACAATAATTTCTAGGACCAAACAACAATATATATTTTTTAAAAGGACCAAATAGACACCGGGTCAACTGGACAAAACTCTTTCTAATATATTATTTCTAGGACCTATTGGTATTTCCTACTTCTTGTTAAGGCATTCGATTAGACTTGAATAACCGAGTCCTCCACTTTGATAAGTCTAACTAAGATCAGAATTAACTTAGTTTCTCTTATCCGGAATCGAATTGAACTAAACAATTGATCCCGAAAACCTTTTTGTTAAGCCATAAACAATTCATACAAACCAAATAAATCAACTTGCATAATTAGTTATCTCAACCGGAAGCAATTGAAACAAACATAGACATTAAAGTACCGCAATTGCACCGAACTTTCGTTAATCCTAAACAATTGATACCAAACAATAAAGCAAGATAACAATAGTTTTTCTCAACCGGAAACAATTGAATCACACACACATCCATACACAAATAATGGAATAAACATCAATTGTACCGAAATTTTGTTAAGCAAAAGCAAAATATATGCAATAAAATCAGGCTTTTCTTAAGCAGGAAAACTATTAACTAACAAATTCGTTACCTCAAATTCCGCATCCTCTTCTTCTTTCCTTCGCATCTTTCAGGGGAGGAATATCATTAAGTGCAAGTTCAAGTTAGAACTTTTCCCCATTATGTTGTCATCCTCTTGCAAGAACAAAAGAACAACAACAACAGCAACCTTTACCAGAAAAAGGTTGAATCGGTTTTAACTAATGCAAAAAGCAAGAGTTGAAAACCCGAAACACATATGCTTTTATGCTAAACCAAATGATTCAACATATTGTGACTTTTTCACACATGAGTTTCAATCGAAACCCCTTATAATCCTTTGATAAAGCCTACCATCATGGGCTAGAACTCAATCCCGCTAAATCAAAAAGTCACCCAAACCATAAGGGTTCACACAATAAGAGATCGAACATTAAGGTTATGAAAACCGAAATCAAACATCCCATAAACACATAACAATAATATAAAGCATTCAAGCACAGGCTATGTAATCGAAAACTATCACAAGAAAAATTATAAAATAATAATTTTATTCATAAATAATAGATAGTTTTATTCAAAATAGACTTTATTGAAATAATAAAAAACTAATGTCTATTTTTCAACAAATTTTTCAAAGATCATCTTCAATTTCCTAAATTTTTTCAGGATCTTCATCAACAGCATCTCGACTGATATCTCGGATTCTGCACACAGTACCTTGATTATGTTCACAGGCTAAAGCATTAACCTTTCGATTAATATTTCGAGCATACTCCCTGTTACCGATTCCAAGTTTAATCAGCTTTCTTTGGTTACAAATAACAGTTCTTAGTAGTGCTGCCTGTCTGTGATGCGTTTCGATAGTACTGAGGAGGACTTGTCGTAGATTGATAATATCAATCTTAGCATCCAAACTGTTTTGGACAAGGAGATGAGTCATATCTTCCTTTTCATTTTCTTTATCTTCACAACCAGATTTCTTGAAGGTATCATCAAGATGAACAGTTTCCTTAGAAGTCATTCCACTTAATGCTTTCAGAATTTTGGCTTGAGATATGGTTTGAGGAAACATCCTTTACCATAGGTTCTCGCCTTTTGCATTCCTGTAGCTTTTTATAGATTTGTCAGCCGATTGGGCGCCTGTGGCATTCCCATGGCCTTTTGTAGATTTGTCAGCCGACCAGGAACCTTTGGCATTCCTGTAGCGTTTTGTAGATTTCTCAGCCAATTGGGCGCCTTTGGCATTCCCATGGCCTTTTGTAGATTTGTCAGCCGACCTGGTGCCTTTGGCATTCCCGTAGCCTTTTGTAGATTTGTCAGCCGATTGGGTGCCTTTGGCATTCCCATGGCCTTTTGTAGATTTGTCAGCCGACCAGGCGCCTTTGGCATTCCTGTAGATTTTTGTAGATTTGTCAGCCGATTGGGCGCCTTTGGCATTCCCATGGCCTTTTGTAGATTTGTCAGCCGACCGGGTGCCTTTGGCATTCCCATAGCCTTTTGTAGATTTGTCAGCCGACCAGGCGCCTTTGGCATTCCTGTAGATTTTTGTAGATTTGTCAGCCGATTGGGCGCCTTTGGCATTCCCATGGCTTTTGTAGATTTGTCATCCGACCAGGCGCCTTTGGCATTCTTGTAGCGTTTTGTAGATTTCTCATCCGATATGGCGCCTTTGGCATTCCCATGGCCTTTTGTATATTTTTCAGCCGACCTGGTGCCTTTGGCATTCCCGTATCCTTTTGTAGATTTGTCAGCCGATTGGGTGCCTTTGGCATTCCCATAGCCTTTTGTAGATTTTTCAGCCGACCAGGCGCCTTTGGCATTCCTGTAGCTTTTTGTAGATTTGTCATCCGATTTGGCGCCTTTGGCATTCCCATGGCCTTTTGTAGATTTGTCAGCCGACCGGGTGCCTTAGGCATTCCCGTATCCTTTTGTAGATTTGTCAGCCGATTGGGTGCCTT